>CM060906.1:970152769-971375983 GCA_030737815.1 Allium fistulosum | reverse complement strand
AAAAATGGGAAAACAGGCGTTCTGTACATGCACAGAACAGCTAAAAGGGTTTAAAGTGACTAAAAAAGCACAGGAGCTAGACAAAGGTGCTTAAACTTCTATAACATCAAGACTAAACACCCTCAGAAGAGGAGGAACAACCACAACCGTCATCCGACGCTGGATCAATAACATGCGAATAACCAGAGAAGAGAGAAGCCAGATTTGGATCATAACCCTCAAAAGTAGGTGAGTAAATATATTTCCTGTCCTAGCTGACATCATAAAACTTACCTTTGTTCGCCTCACCAATCTAGCCAACCCTAGTAAGGGACAGACCCTCACCCTCAATGTGATAGATAAGAAAACGACTCTTACCCTCAATATCACTAATAAAAGCATAAAAAGTGCCAGTCTCGGGCGAGAACCGCATATCAGATGGAACATGAACCTAGGCTCGTTCGTCAGGATTCCAAATAATAGAAATAGACATAGGAGAAAGATCAACCTCAATCTGGGCCTTAGGAGACATACTTGCAGAGGGAGGAACAATAGGAGCATCAACAGAGGGATCTACTCCAACGGGAGCGACAAAAGAAACAGAAGGTGTAACCTTTGGAACCCATTTCCGGATAGGTGAACGTGGAAGTGGAAACCGATCAGCAAGAGTAACAAAGCCATCATAGGCCAAAATAGGACACGCATCCAAGAGATTCCCAAAAGGCTGACATGACGTGCATATATATGGTTTCCAGCTATAGCGAACTCTGACCTCAGCAAAATGACCCTCATCTAGTCCGACTTTTAGCACTGAAGGTAATGATTTGGCAGGAGTTATTTCAATCAGAGCTTTGGCATAAACTAGTCTCTTTCTGGCCACAGTGTTTGCATCATAACATATCACCTTACCAACAAGACCCGCTAGCCAATCAATCCCGATAAGAGGCTGAATAACAGATGGGATGTGAGAAAAGTGGGCCCAGACAGGAATAGATTATACCTGAACCTTAGCCCTATTAATAGATGGACTTTAGGTAGTAATAATGAAAGGTTTCCTTTCTATGAGAATAGGGTCGGCTTCTAGAATACGTTGTCTTTCATCACTACGGGAGAATTTAATATAGAACATTTCATTATCGAAGTGAACACTGAGTCCTCCCTTAGGCTTCCACACCTGGTTGCAACGTGCCTTAACAATCTGATAGGAGGGATTGGAGTCAAGGAAGAAACCCACCAAATAATCTTTCCAAAAATCAACACCGGCTTTTATCACTTTCATCGGAGGTATCATAACACCCTCGATCTCAACTTTATCAAAACAACAAGGAGAATGCACACCTGCATTTTTTGGCAATATGGAGAATAATAACGACCGTTTTGGAGCTGTCATAGGAGGAGAATCCACAGGGTCAGCCAGGGAAATAGGCGCAGGACCACCGGGAGTAGAACTGAAAAAGGGGATATCGAGCTCGACATTGACACAAGCACTTGGAGTGCAGCAAAAACCAGAGACAGAGGATAAAATGCCTACTTCCCCAACCATAGTAGCACAATCCTTACTGCCTAACTCGGCATATTCCAATGCTTTATCAACTAAATCAGAAGGGGAAGCTACACTTCGCCCATTTACAACATCAACGGATTTAGTTTTGAGATTCAATCCAACAAAAGACTTCGACCATGATGAGTTACTAGCAGTAGCTAAGAGCAGAGAAAGAGGATGTTCACCTGAACACAACTAATAGTGTGGCAACTGTGGTGAGTTCATATTAGACAGCAGACCAGACATGGTATTTCCATTAACAGTCTTAACCACTGCAGGGTTGCACACGTTCTCCTATGTAATGTTACAAGAAGCGACCACAGCAGACGCTGTCACATCAGGGCCAGGTAGAGACACAGTAGTAGGAGACGAACTAGCGCTGAGCATCGGAGAAGAGGTACGGAGAAGAACGACAGAGAGTGAGTGGGATCCAACCAGATCTGGCAACGATGAAATAGGCGTTGACCTCTTCTTCTTAGGCATAAGAGAAAGTTGAGCTAGCAAGGCAGGAAAAGAAGAGACGAACATAGGGAAATAGCTCAGATGTATATATAAATATTGTTTTCTATTTGTATTGAATAGAGCTAGAAAAAGTAGATATTAATTTATAACATGGTCATAAATTATCTAAACTCAAATTTGTTGTTACATTAGTGATAGAAATAATGTTATACATATTACTACTAATGAAAAGTTAAATGTGTGACTTTTTAAATATGCTGTAAGGGTAAAATAATTGTTGAAGCAGGTTAAACTTATATTAAAATGGTTTTGAAGTTTATTTGGCCTTGGTACTAGTCTATTATGGTATGGTACAATAATTAACTAACTAGTGAATTTTTATAACAATGATTTGAAAAGTTAGAAATTGTTAAAGAACTATAGTATTATTTAATAGGGTTTGATTAAGGTTATAAAATCCCAAATATTGTTATGACATGAGTTATTAACTTTAGACCCTAAGAAATGGTTTGTGATATATGCGTATAAATACATACATACATACATATATACATATATATTATACATGAGCTATATAATATTTTGAGGCCTTATTAATAGCTAAACTTAATTTTAATAGAAAAATTAAGTAATATTAAGCTATAATAGGATTGATAGGCGAGAGTATTATTTTATAAAATAAGTTTGAAACTTCTATAAAATAAAACGAAGAAGATAAAATTGTTGGATTGTTTACTTAAGTAAGATGTATTTTGTTGAATTGTTTATATGATTGTATGTGTGAACTATTATTGATATTGAGATGACGGATTTGTTACTTTGGTTGTGTATTGCCTTTGTGTATGTAAATGTGCACAATATGTGTTTATTAGGTCCATAAAGTTGGACTAGTTATATATCTATATATATATATATGTATATATATATCTACATAAAGTGTACATAATTTATATATGTCTATATGTATAAATATAGTTCTGGTATGTCCGACTTGGGGCTTCTGGGAGATGCACGGAATATTATGCATATATATATATATATTAATATATGGGTTAAAGTGCTTATATATAGTTATGGTATTTTCGACTTGAGGCGACCAGTTAGTGCATGTAATATATTAGGTGGATTTATCGATACACGATTTAAACATATGTATATTTCGGTATGTCTTACTTGCGGTTACCAAATAGTGGACGAAATATAGACTTGGGGCAATGAGAAGTGCTATGCACTTCAAGAACGAATCACGATCCACATGGGCAAGAAAATACTTCAGTGTTGTGTATACATGTGGGAATGGTGTACGTGGGGTTAGCGTTTACATATGGTTTTGGCATGTCGGTGTAGATAACCAGAAGGAAAGAATGCTAGTGAGTTAATCTATTGTACCATTAAGGTGACACGATATGCAGACGTGGTCTTGGAGCAAGGGCGGAGAGAGATTGGGTTGCCAGTCTAGAGTAGGTCATATATTGTTCTATAGTACGATGTGATACTGCGACATAACCTACAAGCCAACTTCTTTTGAGGAATTGGTTTTCAGAGGAGTCCATATGTTGTTGCGACTCTCGATAGGTCTCTTTGGTGGTTAGTGGCAATTCGACATGGGTATCGATTATAGATATTTAGTTTTGGATATAGAGATGCTATGTTAGTTGCATTGTTATATCATTGTATTTGTTTTGTGTTTCACATGATTCGATAGGGATTGAGAGATCTATAACACCATTGCTTATGAAGTGTAGTATTAACCCTACAGTCTTTTTTCATATTCAGTCGCATGGCTTATTATAGTATGTATTTTTTAAGAAGAGAACCACTATTATGTATCATTCTGACTTGTTGGCTTGTGGATAAAGTAGGGCAATGAATGATTAGTATTACCCATTGATCATTGCTCTTGTTTATTATATTTATATAGATTGCATGATGTGTAGTTAAAGTGCTTAGCGGTTTCATAGCAGTGGAGGTGCAAAAATTTATAGCGGTGATAAAGCGGGGATATAGCAGAAAATAGCAGAGGTGCAAAAATCTTCATAAGGTATAAAACCAAATATTGAAAGTAAATTTATTCTCATTATCACATCATTTATGTAAGAAAAAGAAATATTATTTAATCTTATATAACAAAACCGAAGTATATCCTGATTTATGCAGACAGGTTTGGTGACTATAATACATTTCTAACTTATTTTAAGAACGTATGCATTAACATTAGGTCTTTATGCTAACTTTGTTGATTTGGTTTGAAAGAGAACAAGTCAAATCAACCTTTGTATATTAGTGTTGCTAAAGCGGATGCTAAAAATCCTTGATTTAATGGGTGTAGTGGAAAGTAGCAGGACTTAAAGCGGATCTACTGTTTAATAGCACCAAACTGAAATAACGTAGGGGTCGAAGAGCGCTATGGGCTATAGTAGGGACTTTGCGGGGCTTTAGCGGAGCTTTAACTACACAAGTTGCATGTATATACAGTACTTTGAGATAGTTCCCCACACACCAGACTTTATGTATGATCTGTGTTTTGTCTTTGTCTGTTTATGTCATGGCAACTCTTGGGTACTCGACTGAGTAGTTTGGAAGTCAGGTGCTTTTGGGGATAGGCTTACAGGACAGCTGGAGCATTCTAAAGGCGTGAAGTCAATATATTAGATATGTATACTTATTAATGATGTAGTATACGGTGGACATGCTATTTTGTATATGAGACTTGTGATATCAGATATTGTATTCAGAATTCCATATGAATGAACTTGATGTATTCTGACTTTGTGTATTGATATTTATTTATCGATTACTTCCACTAATGTAGTCTCTTGTATATTATTTATCCTATTCTATTCATGTATATTCAGTATATTATATTTTATTTTTCCGTTGTAAGATTGGATCGATGTGTCTTGGTATGATGTTTAGTTCTTAATTTTACCCCAACATATTGTCTTTTATGGTATTCAAGAGTCAAATGTTGTCATTTGACATCGATTCAGGGTCAATTACATAGGGCGGGTCATTATAGTTGGTATCAGAGCTTAGGCTCAACACTTAAGACCAAGTAGACCGGTTTGAGATAAGCAACTTGGTAGATGGAGATATGTTGAGAGAGCGTACATGTATTTTTTATACTATATAATACTACATACATCACTTGTCTCTAGAACTTTGAATTATTCGGTTGCTACTTGCTAAGGTATCTTCGTTTAAGGCTACCTGTACGAGCTGATAGGGCACATGACATGAGCGACTACAGGTAGGCAATCTGAGATGCCTGGTTGGTTCAGAGACTATTTGGATACCGCATAGGATGTTCTGTCACCCACGAACATTCTAGTAGCTATGGTTGGTGTTGGAGGTAGTTTAGCCCTTAGGGCATAGTAACAGAAGAGAGTGCAAACTAGCCATGACTTGGATTGATTCTAGACGTCGTTTTGAGTCTTGGTTTACTTTTGAGATTGAAAGGGATGTACATCTTGAGCGTTTCTCTATTTGCAACAGGTTGCTAGTCAGCGAAGGAGTAAGTTATCCAATTCAACCTTTTGGATAAATTCGGGGTGGAGATGGTTAATACTCCTTTGAAATAGGCAAGGAAGCTTGCCTTGGGTCTTTATGCATCGATTAGGTATTTATTGCTTAACCATATCCCAGTATGGACCACTTTTGAGGGTCTCATGGTGATGGCTCTTCTTCATGAGAGCACCCACGAGGTATCACTGAAGTTAGCAAAGGTGGAAAACAAGCCAAAGCTCCAATCGAAGTGCAAAGCCAATAGTGACTTGGATTCTATATCAAAGTAGGAGCTGGTGAAATGAGTAAGGACCAAGCGGATGACTTTTATGTTTTATGTTGAATCATTCATGTTACAATTGTTTGACCTTATGTTACCAAACCATTAGTGATGGGATTAATCCCATGTGTTGGGAAGGTGTTTTCTGTGGATCAGTCCATTAATGTACCAGTTCCTAATCCCTAGTTCGAGCATGGGATTTCTAGGTGATTCGCACTAGTTAGGGGTTTTCACTTGATTTTTAAAGGAAAGCACTTAAGTCAGATTCTTAAGGTGAAGTAGAGATTTTTGAAACAGGACTCTAGTCTTGTGAGGAAATTTTGATGGTCAAACCAAGGAATAGGGTTGGAATTCATATCAAAGAAATCAGGTGGTCGACCCTAATTTCACAAAGAAATAATGCGAGCGAAAAAAGATCAGATCAGGCTTCATATATTATTTTGGATGATCTATATTCATTGTAAAATTATGTGTATATATAGTATAGTTAGGATAGCTTATGATAGTTCGGGGAAGGACTTCTCGGCTAGTTTTGTAACGATTCAGATATCGATAGTCTTCTAAGTGACAATATGATACTTGCCTGGGCGAGCATCGTAGTACACTTAGTATATTATCCTTATTATCATTGTGCGGTTAAGGTGAGTTTGAATCCGAGTGAGCCTAAACATTTGTAGATTGTCATTCGATTTAATCAGTGAAGTTTTCTTCTTTAGAGAATGAGTTCTGTTTGAAAGTAAAGGAAAGTTGAGACTTAGAATGCTAGGTTTATTTGAAAGTTGAGGATCGGTGATCCAGCATATTGTATAAGTTTCCTTTTCCGAGCGGGAGGTGTAATAGTCTTTCATGTTTCTATTCATGAAAGAAGTAACACCGCTTAAGTGATTGGTTTATCTTGGATGCCAAATGAACTCATGTGAGTTATAGCTTTATGCACGTTATGACTATTATGTGTTACCATACATGTTGTTATATAGTCCTTTTAAATGACTAGTTCTTTGTATGGTACTCGTTGTTGAGTGCTTGTTGGTTCTTGATTATTGATTGATTTTTTATTTTTGTGGATTGATTATTGATTGATTTTTTTGCTTGTTGTCGTTAGTTACTGTTTGGTATTGCTTATTGTTTCTTACTGATTGCTTGTTGTTGCTTGATTGTCGATTGATTGTTTATTTTTGTTGATTGATTATTGTTGCTTGTTGATTGCTCATCGTTGGTAGTTATTGCTTATTGTTGCTCGCTGATTGCTCATTTTTTTTATTGTTATTGCTAGCACCATATTTGTTAAGGCGAAAAAGCTCCAAAAAGCCCTAGGCTCTCGCATAGCGCTTTTTTGCGCTTAAGGCCTTTTTGGGTGCCTTGAGTATCATTTTTCTGTTTTTCAGCCAAAAGAATTGCAATTAGAAAATACACTAAAACTCAATTTTTGGCTTCAAAAAATTGCATATAAATGCAATATTTAGAATAAAACATCATAAAAATGCAATTAGAACGATGTTTTTTACGTTCAATACTGAAGCAAGTTGAATAAACACTTTTTTGCTTGCTATTGGATTTCGAAATGCTACTGGGCTCCATATTAAACCAAATATTGAAACTTTATCTTCTTCTCAATAAAGCTGCACAAGGCGCGCTTTTTCAGCGCTTCAAAAGTTTGGCGCTTTTGGGGCCTATTTAGTACCACACGGATCGTCGACACTACAAAAGCCCCAGGCTGTCGCCTAAGGCTTTTTGGCTCTTAGGTGTGCCTAGGCAAGGGCTTTAATAACTATGGCTAGCATATTATGTTAATTTTCCTTTTTCATAGACGAAGTGCATGATGTATTTTATGAATTATGTTTGTATAAGTGTGTAACTCTACTGACGTCATCGTGATGGGTCGATTAGAGAAAGTGGATGTGAATCAGATGTGGCTTTAGACCTCAAAGGCCTATTCATATTTTTGAGAATAGAGCTATGTGGTTTTAGACTGATTGTGTTAAGCTTATTTCGTGTTTGGTGGAGCTTTGTATTGGTATGTCTCCATTTACTTAAGGGAATTTTTGAAAGTGTGTATGGATCGTGTATTTATATCTTAATACGCAAGTGTAATAAAAAGCTAACTTATAACTACCAGAGTAAAGTAAATAAAAGTAAAAAACAATCAAACCAGAGTTTTTATACTGGTTCGGACCTCCCGTCCTACATCCAGTCCCAAAGCTCCCCTTCGGCTTTAAACTAGTAAACAACCATTGCTTAGCCCGGAGGAATGAACTTGATACAGAAAGTCTTTTCTTGACAAGTATGTGTTTTTAGTAACACTGATTTTGACTGCACAGTACAAATCTTCCTATAATCTCCTTTGAGTAGTATGTGTATGCGAGGCTTTGTTTTTAGGAAGAAATAAGAATGGTGTTTTGATTGCTTTTAGAAATCAAAGTATGCAAAGAGTAAAGAGAAAAGATTTAGAAAATTCAAGTAAGTTTGTTTCTCAAAAACTTTACATATTTATAAATGTAAAGAGTTTTCCTGAGAAGTAACAACCTTTAGTATGTTCTACTTCAGTCTAAGGGTTGCAATCTTTGAGGAAGAAGAGATGCAGTGAGAAGGTATGAATGTAATCATTAGAATGAAGTAAGTGGCTATTCATAGTTATAGCCCGTCACCCAGTTCATACGTCTGGGATAAAGTTCAGATGTCTGTCTGGCTATATATTTTTAAAACAGTGAACTTAGTCAGATGTCTGGGATAAAATTCAAAGGTCTGTCTGGTTATATATTTTTTTAACCAGAGAACTCAGTCAAATGTCTGACTTCTATGGACAGACGTCCGATGCCTGTGTACTTCTAAAATTAATTTGTTTGAAATAGTGAAAACTTTGTAAAAACCTTGATGTGCAATTTTTGTACTACTAAAGGAGATTTTACAAACCATCTATCTTTGACTATAACATACTATAAAAGCTTCTCTAATACCAATGATTCTTTTCTTCTACTATTCATCTTCAAGTCATGATATTGTGAATTTACTTGCAAATAGATGGAATATATTGTATATATATGATTGTATAGTTGTTGTCATCAAAACCACATAATAGAGGTTCTAACATTCTCCCCCCTTTTGATGATGACAACTATACAGTCACTTATCAAATAAGCATATAACTCCCCCTGACTCTAATTCCTTCCCCTATATTCATGTAATATGATATCTCTCCCCCTTTGGCATTATCAAAAAGATATACATAAGTAACAAAATTTTGCAAGAAACATAAAGGACACAAGGTTGCATAGAGTCACAGACAATATTAGACATAATCATACAAAAAATTGTTCTTAAGAAGTCATACAGAGATACATAAGACATATACTTTTATGAAAAGAGAAGATAACTTACTGATAGTGGAAGTATCCCTGGAGATTAGAGGAATCTTCATTATATTCGTTGCTTTGCCAGTCTGACTGATCATGGTATTTCTCATCTTCTCGAATAGATATATCCTAAAATGATGTGTAATGACTATAGTGCGGAGGATTTTGTGGAGGCTAGGATATATCTTCACTTTCTTCGGTATCAACTGTTATTGGCATCTTATCAGGACGAGATTATGGTGATGGCTCACCTGAAGACCCTGCACCAACATTGATGACATCTCCAATTCCAATGACAAATCCTTTTGAATTATCTCCAAAAGTTACAGTACCACCATCTTTGTATGTTATATTTGATAACATTTGTGCATTTCCAGTCATATGTTTGGAACATCCGCTATCAAGTATCCATTTATATTTGTTATTAGATATTCTTTTGGGTACCTCCTCAGTGTTTGCCATGAAGCATACATTGGCTTGCTCAGAATCACTATTGTTGCCACCTTTTGATGATGAAGATGAATCTGAGCATCCCAAATTACTTGAAAAGCCCGTTTTCTTTTCTTGAATTTCTCGATCTTGCTTTTCTTTTTGTCATTATTGAGTTCTGGGCATTGTCCTTCATGTGTCTGAACTTGTCACATCCAAAGCATTTGATTGAAGTTTGGTTGGATGAATTTGAATTTCCTCCATTTTGGGATTTCGCCATCTTCTTGAATTTCTTGAACTTGTTGTAGTTTTTGGCAATAAATACGATCTCATCTTCATCTAAGTCTGAATCATTATTGTTGGCTTGAAAAGCTATATTTTTCTTTTCATTATTTTGTTCTTTTCTTGCCTGCAAATTTGCTTCGTACGACATCAAATTTCCTATTAATTCTTCAACTTTTAGTTGAGATAAGTCATTAGCCTCTTCGATGGCCAACACTTTTCGTTCCCTATTCATTAGTTAAGGAATTTAAAATACGTATAAATAAATCAAAATCTATAAATTTGACTCCAAGTGCCATAAGATCATGTTGAATAGTTTGAAATCTAGCATACATATCACCAATAGATTCATTTGCTTTCATTTTAAATGAAGAAAATTGATTTTGTAAAATGGAAATATTTGTTTGTTTAACTTTGTTTGTGTGATTTGTAGTGTACGCCATATATCATATGCAGTGGTGCACAACATGGCACGTGAAAATTCATTTTTTTCAAGTGAACAGAATAGGATATTCATGGCTTTAGCATTGTTTGTTGCGCTATTCTTTTGAGCATCTACCCAAGTGCTTATGTCTGTGTTTGGTGCTTTATATTTATTTTGAGTTGCTAACCAAATTCATAGATCATTAGCTTCCATAAAAATACGCATTCATGTAGACCAATAAGCATAATTAGATCCAGTGAAAAGTGGAGGACATGCGGTGGGTTGACCTTCTTGAAATGTACTTGCCATATTAAATATGTTTCAATTACGTGTTACTGTAACTTGAAATTACCGTGCTCTGGTACTAAATGAAAGTGTGTATGGATCGTGTATTTATATCTTAATACATAAGGGTAATAAAAAGCTAACTTATAACTACCAGAGTAAAGTAAATAAAAGTAAAGAAACAATCACACCAGAGTTTTTATACTGGTTCGGACCTCCCGTCCTATGTTCAGTCCCGAAGCTCCCCTTCGACTTTAAACTAGTAAACAACCCTCACTTCGCCCGAAGGTATAGGCTTGATACAGAAAGTCTTTTCTTGACAAGTATGTGTTCTTAGTAACAATGATTTTGAGTGCACAGTACAAATCTTCCTATAATATCCTTTGAGTAGTATGTGTATGTGAGGCTTTGTTTTTAGGAAGAAATAAGAATAGTGTATTGATTGCTTTCAGAAATCAAAGTATGCAAAGAGTAAAGAGAAGAAGATTCAGAAAATTCAAGTAAGTTTGTTTCTCAAAAACTTTACATATTTATAGATATTAAAGAGTTTTCTTGAGAAGTAACAACCTTTAGTATGTTCTACTTCAGTCTAAGGGTTGCAATCTTTAAGGAAGAAGAGATGCAGTGAAAAGATATGGATGCAACCACAAAAGGATCAAAACCTTCCGTGCCCCACACTGGACTTACAGATTGTACTTTCTCAGTTAGTCCATAAGGATCAGACACCCATATTCCAGGACCATATAAGCATGTTACATGAAATGCGCCAAAGCCAAAGCAAGCCACTCTAGAAAGAAGAATATCAGAATCTGATAAATCGGCCCACATTGGCTTACTAATAGGATGGCCCGATACGGTACAAATTTTAGCTTATTTCTACCCGTACACTCAATCGCATTTGTGAAAAACTAAATGAAAAAAGTTTTATTTTTATAGAAAAATCAGAACAAAAGGTGACACTATATCCAAGATTAAAGAAAAAAATTTCCAAACTTAAAGAGAAATTTGTAGAATAAAGTAAGTGGCTATTCATAGTTTTAGCCTGTTACCCAATTCAGACGTCTGGGATAAAGTTTAGACATCTGTCTAGCTATATATTTTTAAAACAGTGAACTTAGTCAGACGTCTGTTTGGTTATATATTCTTTTGATCAGAGAACTCAGTCAGACGTCTGACTTCTATGGGCAGACATCTGATGCCTGTGTACTTCTAAAATTAATTTGTTTGAAATAGTGAAAACCTCGTAAAAACTTTGATGTGCAATTTTGTGTACTACTAGAGGAGATTTTACAAACCATTTATCTATGACTATAACATACTATAAAAGCTTCTCTAATACCAATGATTCTTTTCTTCAACTGTTCATCTTCAAGTCATGATATTGTGAATTTACCTGCAAATAGATGGAATATATTGTATATGTATGATTGTGTAGTTATTGTCATCGAAACCATAGAATAGAGGTTCTAACAATTTTTGTTTTCCTTTTTGTTTGTTTGTTTGTTAATATATGTGAAAGCATAGTGTAGAGCATGCTTTGTTCCTATTTGCATTAAATGCGCTTGTTGTGTAGTTTGTTATGACATGATTTTTAGAGATGTTTGTTGCATTAGATGTGCTTCTTGCACAGTTTGTTATCACATTTTTATTTGATATGTTTATTGCATGTTTGATATAGAATATTTATTTGAGAGGATATCTATATATGATTTAGCTTGCTTAAATTCATGAAATAATGTTGTGATTGTGTTTAATCCTTTTTGTTGAGTGCATGATTAATTACATGGAACGAGCTATGCGTTATTAAGATGCTTACTCGCTTGTATTCACATCTAAATTGCATGCTCTTGCTGAGAGAAAGGTACGTAAGATCTGTATTGTAGATAGTATGGATATATATGCTTATATGTCCTCATAAATGAGATGCCTCAGATATGAGATGCCTCAAATATGAGATGTGTGTGTATGTGTATATGTATACACATACACACACACAAATATATATATATATATATATGTTTTTGTGTGTGTTATTTTGGTATTTTTTTGGAGCTAGCCACGCAAAGGAGGTGCTGTCGAATTTTTCCAAAATAGGAGGGCTTTATAATCCTAAGGGTTAGGAGATATATTATGTGCTTTGGAAGTTCTCGCTAAACACGTAAGGGAAAATCAACTAAAATTTATAGAAGAAAGTGCTTGGAAATTTTTGCCAGTTAGTTTGCATTATCATAATCATAGGAATTTCGGGGATGAAATTCATTTAAGGAGGGAAGAATGTAACAACCCGCATTTTTAACGACTGGATATTTGAGTTATTAATTTAAATATTAAATCATTAATGAATTGAAGGTCCAAAATCTAATTTTTTAACATACGGTCAAATTAGAATTTGAGACTACTTTTGCTGAGTTCGACTTGACATTGTGAATCAAAATGAGTATAAATATCATTATATTTGGGGTTATGGTATTTTTACGATGTACATATTGTTATACGTATTTTATAAAAATACATGCATAATCAGGTCTGATGGGATCTCGACTGAGGCTTGTGTTTCTAGAATGAGGATTTATTACAAGACATACGTTTGAAGAATTTTGGAATTAGGCAATCCGATGACCAAAACGACCTTGAAATGCATGAAATTAACATCCAGGTGTCGTCTTGGATGGTAATGAAATTTATACAATCAGGATTGAAAAAATGAGAATGCACCGGCGAGTTTTGTAGCGATCTGATGTACCGTGTTATCATACAAGCTCGAAACATGTGGCGATTTATTTGAGAAATTAAATATAATATATAAATTATTATATATATCCATCCACACGGCTAAAGGTAATAATTCCTCACTTTTCTTATTTTCCCCTTTTATTTTCTCCCTTCTCCTCCTTGTAGTAAGTAGTTGCTCTTCCTTCTTGATTTAAAAATACAGAGCTTCAGGCCGTGATTGATGATGAGGTTGGATCTGTTGGACTCAGTGAGAAGAGAGGTTCAGATCCATGGTGGCATTAGCAGCTTCGACAATGCTTTACTGAGCCTCATCTATCACTTACCGTGGGTTTTGAAGGAGATCGCGGAGCTTGAGACGTCGATTGCTGAAACGGAGGAAGCCGAAGAGAATTTGGTACGAAGTGGAGTCGGTTGGCGACAACTGGAGGGACTCCAATCAAATGAGGTAAATCATAACCTGGGCATGGCCAATTAAGGCAAGGATGTCGTGATTTACTAGAGACATGCGGATCTTGCATCGATGGTACGGTTGGGATCGTCGTCGCTCAACGAAGGGAAAGGAGGTGGTCATGGTCGATTTCATCGACCGTAGCTCGAGAAATTGAAAAGGATGTGCATAGCATTATAGGTTCGTGCACATATATGTTGTGCAAGAGGCAGAATTGTTAAGAAGGAGGGAATGATAAATTCAGGTATTAGTTCATTAATTAATTTAATTAATCTCATTTCGTATTTAATTCGTATCTCTTGCATAAGAGGTCCAGTTGAGACACGATCTTCGTCGTTGCACTCGTAGGGAGATTATCTAAGATATGGTCAAGGTTTGGACTGGATCCGGACAATTGGGAATTTGCATCTTAGGTTAGCAGAATTAATACTCTGAATTTATATTGCATTATAAATCCCCATAATTATAATCGTATATATATATATTTATATATATATATAGAAAATATTACCAAGTATAGATATAATAATATATATAGGTAATTATTCCCATATTTGATTTGATTGGTTTGAGTAGTTATGTCATTGATAGAAATATTATTATATATTTTATTGTTGATATTCGGGATAATTTATTAAGATCCCAGATATATAAATATTATGTTCTATTCATATTGAATAGAGTTAGATGGAGTTGATATTAATTTATGACATGGTTATAATTTAATTAAACTATAATTTGTGGTTATATAAGTGATAGAAATATTATTATATATTTTGTTATGGATATTCAAAATAATTGATTAAGATCCCGTATATACAAATATTACATTCTATTCGTATTAAATATAGTTAGAGTCAATATTAATCTATAACATGGCTATACATGAATTAAACTCAAATTTGTTGTATTAGTAATAGAAATATTGTTATATATATATATATTAGCAAGGCTAGCCAGATTTTATAGTGGACCGTCCACTTTTATTATGCAAAATTAGGAACAGGTGAGAGGCTAAGGTGTCTCTTCAGCTACAACATCACAAGGCAACCTACAACCCACATACGGGCTAGGCAATAAAATAACAATACAGATCTAGAACATCCCAAAAAAATATACCGAAAAGTCACAAAAAAGAAACCACCAGAAAAGTTAAGCAGGAAAAAGATCCACCAACCCAAAATCAATGCCATTATCCAAGTCGTCAGGAACCGACGGAATGGATGAAGAATCTGGTAGTAAAGGCGAGGCAACAACAGAATCCGCAGCTACAAGAAGAGGAACAACAGTCTAAGCAGGAGCAGAGACAAGAAAATCTTCAGCCTAGATAGAGCAAAGGGATCAGGCAGAGCAGCAATAGGATTAGGAGCTGGGACAGCAGCAGGATCCACAATCTTAGCTTTCCATATGCAAGGAGGTTGTTTCTGAATGAGGGCCTTTGGAGGCAAGGAGGGAGACTCACCATCAACGGGACGGTGCCTACAATCTGGAGAGATATGACCAAAAGAGTGGCAGAAAGTACAGATCGGAGGAGACCACTGGTAATCAATATCAACTCGACCCACTCTATTCCCAGAAAGGGCAACAGATCGGTGAGTTGGAAGAAGCCTCAAAGGGGTGATGTCAATCAAAGCCCTAGCAAAACCAAGCCTTTCACGACCATCTGTATTCTCGTCAAAACAAATTAATTCACCAATATGACATGCCAACCAGTCGAGACCCTCTAAAGATTGAAGAGAAAAGGGAATGTTCGTGAACTTTTCCCAGATAGGTATAGACAATACATGCTCTCTAGTAGAGTCAAGCGAAGGACTCCACTTGGTAAGAATGAATACTTTACCATCAATAACACATGGATCTGACTCAAGAACGATACGGCTCTCATCCGGGCATGAGAAATCAAAGAAAAACATGCCGTTATCAAATCTAACCTTAAGAGATCCTTTTAATTTCCATTTATTCTTGAGATAATTCTTAACAACGAAGTAATTAAGACACTTATCAAGGAAAACCCAACAATCGTATCCTTCCAAAAAGACATTCTCCCCTCAACAACCTCACTAGGAGGCACAAGAATTTCGTCACTATTACCAACAATATCGAAACGCTTAGAGATATACCTACCAGCATTTCGGGGTTTAGAAGAAAACAATGATTTCCAAGACTTGTCAATAGAAGCAGATTTCTCAAAGCCTGGTTAAGACACGGCAACTGCAGGCTGCAAGGGACAGTTACTAGGTTTAGCCAAAGGGAGAAACTCATTGACATTGGAACAATTGATCAGGTTAGCTACAGAAGTAGCAGCACGAAATGACTGTCCAGGTGACGAATCTGGCACTGGCAACGGTGCATTAGACTTAGAAGAGCGAAGGTGAGCACCTTTAACAGTCGAAGCAATAACCAGAGCACATGAACTGGATGGAGACCCAGTAGAAAAATGCTTCAATGATTCACGCGGCTCACAAGCATCGAATATTGCTTGAAGGGTACCAGGGATAGGGAATGCGACCCAGTATATGACGGCCTGGGCTTTGACTGGACAGAGGCGGAAACAGGCGGCACACGAATCTTGCCCGATCTAGTTTTGGACGTGGACTCCAGCGGGCAGAAAAAACTAGGCTTCATAATTCGACTACGTTCACACAGCACGAGGAGAAACTGTCGACTCGAGGGAGGAGGCGGAAAAAATAAAAGAGAAAAAAGCGGAGGCGAATTAGGGATCTGGGAAGGATTCACCAGTCGCCATTAATTGTTTAAATATTTGAATAAGTTAATTGTGTTGTTTCTCAACCTTTAACTACCAAAGTTTAAATATTATTATATATTTTACTACTAAACAAAAATTAAAAGTATGACCTTTAAAATAGGCTATAAGGCTAAAATAATTGTTTAGGCGGGCTAAACTTATATTAAAATGGCTTTGAAGTTTTTCCGACCTTGGTATTGGTTTATCATGAACTTTTGTGAAGATGATTTGAAAAGTTAGAAATTACAAAAGAATTATTGTATTATTTAATAGGGTTTGATTAAGGTGTTAATATCCCGAATATTGTTATAACATGATCTGTTAACTTTAGACCCTAAGTAATGGTTTGTGATATATGTGTATCCATATATATATATATATGTATATATATGTATTATACATGAGATATATAATATTTTGAGGCCTTATTAATAACTAAATTTAATTTTATTAGAAGAATTAAGTAATATTAATCTATACTAGGATTGATTGGTGAGAGAGTATTATTTTATAAAATAAGTTTGTGACTTCTATAAATAATACGAAGAAGATAAAATGGTTAGATTGGTTATTTAAGTAAGATGTATTTTGTTGAATTGTTTATATGATTGTATATGTGAATTGTCGATATTGAGATGATAAACTTATTACTTTGGTTGTGTATTGCCTTTGTGTATGTAAATAAGCATGATATGTGTTAGTTTCATATAATTAGACTGGTTATATGTATGTATATGTGTGTGTAAGTGTGTGTGTACACACAAATACATACATACATAATTGAATACGGTTTATATGATTTATGTATGTCTATACGTATAACTATAGTTATGGTATGTCCGACTTGGGGCTACTAGGAGATGCACAAAATATTATATATATATTTATTAATATGCAGGTTAAAGCATTTATATATAGTTTCGGTATGTCCGACTTGAGGCTACCGATTGGTGCATGGAATATAAGCGGATTTATCGATACGCATTTTAAGCATATGTATAGTTCAGTATGCTCGACTTGGGTTTATCGAATAGTGGACGAAATATATTATACAAATGTATAAATATGTGGTTTATATATATATATATATATATATTAACTATAAATGCATAGTTTGGGCTGTTTATATATATATTGATTTGGTATGCCTGACTTAGGGCTATCAGGTAGTGCAAGGCACTTCAAGAATGAATCAAGATCCACATGAAGACAGTAATACTTCAGTGTTGTATATACACGCAGGAATGGTATGGATAGGGTTTAGTGTTTACATATTGTTTCGGTATGTTAGTGTAGACAACTGGATGGCAAGGATGCTAGTGAGGGATTCAATTGTCTTATTAGGATGACACAATCTGTGGATGTTGTCCCAGAGTTGGGGCGAAGAGAGATTGGGATGCCTATCAAATATAGGTCAAATACTATTCTGTAGTATAATTGGGTGCTGCAACAGGACCTACGGGCTAACTTCTTTTGATGTGTTAATTTTCAGAGGAGTCCATAAGCTAGTTGTGGCTCTCGACAGGTCTTTTTGATGGCTAGTGGCAATTTGACACGGGTATCGATTATGGATGATTGTATTTCGGTTTTGGATATAGTGATGCTATGTTAGTGGCATTTTTAAATCATTGTATTTATTTTGTATTTCAAATGATTTGATATAGATTGAGAGATTTATAACACCATTGCTTTTAAAGTGTAGTATTACCCCTACACGTTTTTCGTATTCAGTTGCATGGCTTGTTATAATATGTATTTTTTAAGAAGAGAATCATGATTATTTATCATCCTGACTTGTTGGTGTATGGATAAAGTAGGGCAATGCATGATTAGTACTACCCATTGATCCTTGCTCACGTTTATTAGATGTATATAGGTTTGCAGGTATATACAGTACTTAGAGATAATTCCCCTCACACCGGGCTTTATGTCTGACCCATGTTTTGTCTTTGTCATTTTATGTCATGACATTTCTCAGGTACTCGATTGAGTAATCTGGAAGCCATGTGCTTTTGGGGATTGGCTTATAAGATAGCTGGAGCATTCTGGAGGCGTGACGTTGATATATTGGATACGTATACTTATTGATGATGTAGTACATGGCAGACATGCTATTTTATTATATTCAAAACTACATATGAATGGAGTTGATGTGTTTTGAATTTTTGTATTGATATTTATTCATCGGTTGCTTCTTCTAATGTAGTCTCTTGTATATTGTTTATCCTATTCTTTTCATGTATATTCATTGTATTATATGTTAACTTCCTACTGTGAAATTGTATCGATGTGTCTTGGTATAATGTTTAGTTTTTAATTTTACCCCGATGGACTTTCTTTTGTGGTATTCAGAAGTCAAATGTTGTCATTCGACATTGATTTGTCATTCGAAATTGATTCAGGGTATTGCAATGGATGGGTCATCAAAATATTAGCCAATGTCTTCAAGTTTCAAGCTTCTAGATTAATTTGTCCACCTATTATTCATGACACCTAGATAATCTAGCTCATCTAGTACTTATCCCTTTATGCATAACTCTAGAATTTCTAACCTATTCCATAAGAGATGGGTCCCAAGATGACCACTTTAGCCGTCTATTCTTTGACCATATCATAAGAGTTCAAAATAGCAGAAGCAAACAACTAGGTACTGACATGAATTCATGTCAGTATCGATCTCATTTACCTTTCATATTTGGACCTCAAACTTCTAGAAGTATTTTCCACTATCATCCCAAGTTTTCCCCCAAGCTCTTGATTCACTTCATCTTCGTCTTAATGTCCATATTCACTTGAAAGCTACTTGGTTTAAATGCAAGATAAAACTTGCCCCATAAAGTACGCTTCAGTTGAAAATGAAATGTGCTTTGGACAAAACGATATGTATTCGTCTACATGAGTCCTTTTACCACCCAAGAATCACTTTGAAGTGTCATCTCTATTCCAAAAGCATCAGTTTAATCACTATATGGCTGACATACACTTTTCGCACTAAGGTCTGAAGATCGTTCCATGCTTCGCCTAAGTGAGAATTCCTTCTCATCTTTCCTTTCCATTCCTTCTTTTGACATTGTTGAATCATATAGGTACCTAGTACTTCATGTCGGTACCAACATGAATACTATTCGCCAGCTGTCAGTATAAGTAGTTTGGACCTAGGATTTTTCACGCTTACTTTTCAATTCCTCTTTTTTACTCGGCTCCGAGTTCTTTTCCTTAATAATTTCAGGTCTCAAACCACCATCACCTCTCTCGATTCCAGCCTCAAGTCACCTCCGCCACTTCCTCAAGAGCGGCCCCTGCCTCTAGCATCTTGACGACCACCACCGTCTTATTAAGCAAACTCCCCACCAAATCAATTCGGCCTTGACTTTTTAGGGTCTTCGATTTCCAGATCTAAAGCAATTTAAGGCGAGTTCTTGGAAGGCGGTGCTACCATGGTTGCAGCAAAGGCATTGTCAGAGTTTGATTGTGGCTAGGAGTGGCTAGGGTTTCAATTGGCGATCGACCATTATTTACACTTCTTGGCTACCGCAAAACCTAGGTGATTCTAGCGTATATCATGGGTTAAACCCGAATTCATACCATTAACATCCAAATTCTTAACCGGTTAACTCCCACTTGGTGTTAGCTAGTTTCGTTATGCTGCCACTCTCGCTTTGGGTTTTCCACAATATGCCTTTGTTTTTCCATAGCCTAAAGCCCTCATATATTTAAAGTGTTTGGGCAAGTCCTTTTAAGGCTTGGTCAATCATTAATCATCGTTTAAACTTCAATGAGACGATTCTAAAGAATGATTGTGTCAAACGCACTCCGACGCCTGAATATATCATTCAAGTCGGCATTCCAAGTTACAACACATTCTTGTATTCATTTAAAAAAGGCTCTGCATCACTCCAGATAGTGGTTCCATTATCATTCACTCAGCGATTACGGGTATGGTCCAACCGACATTTCATTATACGATGGAATTTGTTTGCCATTACGAGCAGGCTATCTATACAGAATGTTTCGCTCGTCAACTATTGGACACATGATGCATATTGCATAGATTGACACTTCATAATGCCTCGATCAACACTCATAATTTGATTGGTCAACACATGTCGACATCCATTAGATTCCAAGCGTCGATCACACTGGCTTTTATTGAAGTAAAATTTCAAAATAAAATATACCTAACCGCGTTCGATATCAATTTTTCTAGTTCAGAACGACTCGTTGATTGCTACATTGGGCTTTGAAACCTTCAGCTCCTCCCAAGACTGGCTCTTCTACAACTCAAGCCTCTACGTCTACTCCTTTTGGAGCAAGACGTTCAATTATAGCTGAAATTCGGGGATAACTAGTTCCAATGAAACCTCTCCAAAACCAGTCTCTAAGAACAACCTGGACTAAGGGTTTTGAATAACCCTTCGGATCAAACACCATCATATTAACTGCTGAAACACTTCGAACAATTTGCCTTCATAATAGAATCTTGAAGGGTGACGTTTTATTGCCAAGTGTCAATCCATGGGCGCACGACCCACCTCAGGGATATACCGCCTGCAACAAGTATGTGTGCCTGGTTGGAGCCATTCCACCTTTCAATAGCTTTCTTTGATTCTTTCTATAAGAGATTGGGCTAGCTCCAACTCAAGTATATCCTAATCGGTATGCCCTTCTCAACTTCTTATATTTTCTGTTCATGATGCATCTATAGTGACCACCAACCTTCACGGAGCTAACACACCTTCCGAGTTTCGAGAAGAGAGCTGACTCACCCTTTTTATTAGTCATCGAAGCCTAGTGTCGCCAAAAATTGTCAATTCACTTCACAACAAGCATTCTTACTTCAAGAGTGAATATTTTTTCACCCAATGTAAGGGTATATTTATCTAGCTATGGTTATCCGGAAAAAAGGCTTCTCTGTTAGTTTCCTTTCCAAACTTCGACTTTATCCATCTAAGTATCTAACTTCATTTCTGTTCTTTTCACGGACCTTCTTGAATGAGAAACCAATGATGCTTATTCCAGCACCTTGGAAACTCCGAAAAGAGTTAACGCCCAAAATCGCACCACCACCTATCTACTCACAAATGAGAGGCTTCGCAAGTGTGACCTCCTTCATTCTGATAGATATGTTTATCCTCTTCCACTTCCTTTCAAGAAGTCTCAAACTATTGTCGGGTCTTCTACCCCACTTATGACTCTAATGATTATAATCAAGGACGTGATGAAGACCAGGGCAGTCGGGTGAATGTGGATGAAGGAAAGGAAAGAGTGGTGAATGAAAATGTGACAAATGTAGCAGAAGAGGGAGAAGGAGAGGAAATAGGTGAAAAGGATGAAAGAAGAGAAGGAGAAGGAGGAGAAAAGAAGGAAGAGGATGGAGAAGAAGAGGGCGAGGAAGGTGAGGATGACGAAGATGAAGAATTTGATCTCGGAGAAAATAAATTGTATAGTGAAATGTCCCCTAAAGGTGATACCTCTCTTGTGTCACATCATCTAAAGCAGTTAGTAATCAAGTCTTCGCATCAAGCGCCTGATCCAATTTTAGTGGTTATGTAAAAGCGACCCCTCCCATGGGCTCCTCGAAGAATATTTTTAGCTCTCTGAATGATCTGGGCATTCTAATCGAAAGCATTTTTAATGAGAGTCCCAAAGAGTTTAGTTTTCGTTTTGGGGATCTCTTGGCTGAGGGAGATGAATCCTCATCTTTACAAATCCCCAAGCATGGTCTATAGAATACTTAGGGCAATATCAGCACTTCACGCACCTCTAAGATCACGAACACCAACACTTCTGCACTCATTCTCAATTCAGTGCATTAGTTCTAATATTCATTTTTCTTCCTTTTCAGAAACAATGGCGAGAGGCTGTATGGACTACCTCCGTTAAGGATTTGTCATCATCGCTCGTCTACCCTGGTTCCTCACTCACAACATCTAGGCACATATTGGGAGACAGAGGAGGAAAGGAGAATAAAAAGGGAGAGAGAATATCAGAAAGATGAGGAGAGAAGGGGGAGGGGCCGGATGGAGGAGAAAGAGTACCATGACCTTAGGAAGAAACCACGTGATTCTTGCGACCGCCTAGGGCCTGTTTCTGGATCGTCTTAGCCACATACTCAACCTCAAGCTCTCCCACACCAAGTTTTGATGCCTTTTCCTCCAGCCACCACCGTGTTAACTCCCAGTAAATCCAAAGAATTCCGAGGCTATACTAATCCACCACCATTCCCTCTAGGTTAATCCACTGCTATTGACATTAGAATGCACACCGCTTTACTTGGTTATTGCTTAATGTGGGTGATGTCTGATTATAATGTCAAAGATATCTAAGGTCGAAGGGATGAATGAATGGTTGACTAGTATTTCGAATAAAAAAAGCTCGTCAAAGCCCTCTTTGATGTTAGTAGAATTATTAATCAGAAATCCAATCATTCAAGAGTGAAAGGAGATCCCATGAGAATATTATGGTGGTTTATAAGTCTGAGCTGGAATTATTCACAAAACTAAGGGACATCACTCTCTAATCAGCCCGACATGCCAAAGAACTAAATGTAGAACTGGTAGCCGCATATACTCAAGCTCTCAATATTGTTAATGGCCAAATCAAGAAAGCTCATCAAGAGAGTGGCTTCCTCACAACACAAGTTAAGGCCAAGGAAGAGGCACTTCAGACAAAGGATAAATAGGTTAAAATACTTTAGGTATAAGTTGAAAGGCTTAAGGTCGATCTAAAAGCTCTAAAATCTAGGGTTAGATCAATCTTGTTATGGTCGAAGCCGAAATCAAAGAGCTTAAAGAGCTGGAAAGAAAGAGGAATGAGGAGATTAATGCTAACCTCCTACAATTCCTTACAAATGTCATAGAGGACAAAAACCTAAAATGGCTAGGGAATAGCTATCCAGTTATGCTTGCTGACACCTGGGAGGAGATGCTTCATTGATCAGCTGAGGCCGAAGAAGGCCTAACTGAAGATGAGCTAAAAAGAAAAATTCCTGGACAAGGAAGATACACTAGCTCTGGAGAAAGGAAAGACCATAATGGTTGAGGATAACATGACCATGGGAAAGGCCGCTATTAAGGCTCCTGTTGATCCTAGTGCATTTGATCAAGCAGAATCATCTATTCCAAAATCTACAAAGTCTGCCATGGATTTACATCTCATGTGGTGGCTACATCTGAGGCCACCCATACTGAAATCCCTGTCTCCACTACAATGCCTACTAAAGAACTTTACATTCCTCTTCCTATCCCTCGGCTCATTCATTCATCTATTGAAGAAAGTGAAATTACTAAGTCTCCAATCGAAAGAGCTTCATCCGTTGAAGGTATTTCTCTTATCTCCCCCATGTTCGAGAAGCTTCAGTTGTCGGCGCTAACCTTTGCTTCACTATCTGCGAATTTATGGGTCATCCATTACTGCCTACTCCTCCACCATCAATCACTCAGGGCGTAAGGCATAGTGCGATCTCAACCATGTCAACCTTCATCACTGCAGAGCCAATCGTTCCAACTCCTCCTTCCAACTTTGGCCCTGGTCTCGATTCATATAAAATAGAGGCATTGGAAGGGTCGGAGGACATTAGCCAGTCTTCGGAGTAAGACATTATAATTACCAGTGCATAAGACCTAGATGACCACATCATGATGGCGGAGAGGCCGAAGGCTGACTATGATAAAATCAAAATCAAGCTTGAGCCAGGAATCGAGAAGCTTGTCACCGGCTCTGACAAACCAAGCTTAATTCCCAAGTTTCCTCCCTTGAAAATTAAGCCTTCGAAAGGCCACGACGCTGGTGGTTTTTCTTTATCTTTTGACGCTATCATTGGCAAGCCAAAGGACCCATCAAGTTGATAAGTGAAGGGACACTACACCTTCCGAGTGCAGTACTCCAGAAAAAGGGAAGGCTAAGGACAAGAAGGATTTAAAGAAACGTCATATGAAGGTTGATCTCAAAGGAAGAAGAAATAGGCTTTTGGTTTGAGTTTTTTAGAAGAAACTTCACTACCTTTTGTGTATTTTCCTTTTCTTTTCATGTAGACCAACATTATGCGAGAGCGGCCCCTGCATTCAATGTATATAACATGATTGTAAATAAAAGACTGTTTTCTATACAATCTTTGTCATATTTACATATCTGCACATTTATTTCATTTGTCTATTTACTACCGCTTGCACATATAATATAATTATATGTGATGTTTGATCATTTATATTATACATGTTTGTGCCTATGCAATTCTATTACTTACTATAGTTCTGTATATTTAAGTACATTTCTATGATTTCTTAGTTTTAGTTTATTGCATAGTTCCATTTATCATTGCTAAAGTATTTCTATCTTTGGACATTATATTTCGATCTCGTCTATCTCCGGGCACTGATCAAATTAATTCATTGACCTTCACACTTATTATTGGTCGGGCATTTCTTATTGGGCCGTAAGTGTCGCCATATTTATGAATAGTTCAATCATTTATTAATCCCCATCTCCAGGGATTGATTGTTTGCATGCTTATCTCTGAGCATCGTTGTTCAAACTTGCCTATCTCTGGGCATTTGATCGAGAAAACTCCCCAACCATCATCGTTTATGCTTGGTCAGACCTTTTCTTCCGAGTCGTAAATGTGGCCGCAAAAGCCTTAATTATACACTGATTCCAATCTTCGGTAGTCGGTGTTTTGGGCGCCTATCTTCGGGCATCCACTCTCAATCTCACATCTCTACGGGTGTTGACTGAGAGTACCCATTGACCATTATCTATTATCCTCGATCGAGCTTGTCCTGCCGGGTCGTAAGCATGGTTGTAAAAGCTTCGATTGCACACCAGTTCCTATCTTTGGGAACTCATTCTTTGGTTGCCTAACTTTGGCATCCCTCATTAACTTTGCTTATATATAGGCATTAGTAAAGATTAGAGGGATAAGGTTGAATCATCCAATCGACCCTTGTATGATAATACACCCTTGACTTGATCAAGGATCGAAGACACATTTGCTGAACAGAATTTGGACCTCCAGCTCCTCTTTCAAGAACACCATTCTTCTCCTCACACCCACATCCCTGCCCCATCCGTCTCTTATCCTGCTCAGCCATCTACATCTACCACATCGCCTTCGACCTCTCCTATACTTCAGAATGATAAAAAGAAAAAAAGAAGAAGAATACAAAGGCAAAGAAAGGGATAGAAGTTGAGGATAATGATAATGGTCATGATTATCTATATACGGAAACGCAACTAAGAAAGGCAACATATGAAGATGAAGAGGGTAATATCTCATGCAACAAAAAATCTACACCGAAGAAGTCGGGTAGGAAGAAAAAACAAATCTCATCCTAATGATTGACAACATCGGGGCTTGGAATATAAGGGGTGCCACCTCCCCTTAAAGGTTAAAGAAATTAAGCATCTCATTGATCAGTATAAGATCCATATGATAGGCATACTAGAGACAAAGTTGAATGAAAAATTATCGGCGAACATGTGCACAATCATAAATCCGCAATGGACATGTATACATAATCTGCTGCATGCCCCATATGGTCGTATTGTTGTTTTATGGAATCCACTTATTTTCTCCGCTATATCAATCATCTCCTCCGATCAATTCATACATCTTCTTGTCACTCATATTCCTTCATCCACTCAGTTCAACATTACTTTTGTTTATGCCTCATGTAATTGTGATGCTAGGAATTATTTACATTCCTTTATTCAATCACAGCCGCAGTCCCAGATTCCTTGGATTCTCATTGGAGACTTCAACTGCATGTATGAATCTACTCAAAAGATTGGAGGAAACCCACTTTCTCTTCATGACATCGGTCCTTTATCCCAATCCATCCAAATCTCTTCACTCCACAAAATTCCTAGTATTGGCCCTATTTACACGTGGAATAATCGTAGGCATGGTAAACGTACATTTTGTACTTTGGACCACTCTCTTTTCAACATTAGTGCACTTACAACCTGGCCTACCCTTACATCCACTGTCATTCCTCCTGGCATATCCGACCACAGCCCGCTTATCCTATCGTGGAGCACGAAACCGTTAAAATTTGGTGCCTCGTTTAAATTTTATTCTTTTTGGACTAAAAACATACAATTTCCAGATATTTTTTGCAGGGATGGAATATATATGCGCATGGAAACCCGATGTTTATTCTGCAACAAAAACTAAAAAAATGTCAAATATGTTCTCAAGAAATGGGCTAGAGTTACTTTTGGTAAGGGTGATCAAATCTCAAAAAAAATTCGTGAAGACCTGGAACACATTCAAAGAAATATGCTGACTGATCCACATAATGAAGCTTTATTGGAAATGGAACATAATAAACAAAGAGAGTTGGTGACTGCTTTACAAAATGAAGTTGATTCGATTAAGGAGAAACTTGGCAAAGAATTTTACTTTCTACCATGCTGCACTTGCGATTAAAAGATCAAAAGGTACTATACATTCCATTGTTGACCAGGATGATGTGCTACAGACAAAGGCTACTGAGGTTGATTCTGCATTTATTAATTATTTCAAAGGTTGTTATTTGGCTGATTCTGATATACCCAATATAGGGGAAATGGCACATATTAATCTCCCACAAATAAATGAGATTGATGCATACAGTCTTATCAGGCAGGTTACATATGATGAGATAAAGATAGCATTATTTGAATTAAATCCGAACAGTGTAGGTGGCCCGGATGGATATAACACCCATATCTTCAAAGCTACATGGCATATTATTGATACTGTTTTTGTATCTGCCATTCAATATTTTTTCCAAACGAATAAACTGCTGCCAGGAATTAATGCTACTAACATTGCTCTTATCCCCAAAATTGCCTCGCCGAAGATGGTTTCCGACTATCGCCCGATCTCCTGTTGCAATGTTATATATCGATGCGTCACTAAAATTCTTGTTAACAGGATAAAACCGCTGCTGGCTACCCTTATAGCGCCTAATCAAACTGCCTTTCTGCCCAATCGAAATATAACTGATAATATTATTCTCACTCATGAACTACTTAAGGGCTATCATAGAAAACATATCTCTCCTAGATGTATGATGAAGTTGGATATTAGAAAGGCATTCGACTCATTGGAATGGATCTCAATAGTTGCGGTTATGACTAGAATGGGGTTTCCGGAGACTTTCATGGCATGGATTCACACATGTGTTTCTACGCCCACCTATACTATCATAATTAATGGTCATGGTGCGGGTTATTCTCATCTACTAGGGGGATACGTCAGGGTGATCTGTTATCCCCTTATATTTTTATTATTATTATGGAGCTGATGACTTGTATCTTGAATGATTATGTTCGGGCTAAACTTATCAAGACTCACCCAAAATGTAGAGAACCGCTTGTTGTATCCTTGATGTTTGCGGATGATATTATTATTTTTGCTAAACCTGATCACTCTTCTATAAATTCTATTGTTCGGGTTCTTGATCTGTTTCACGTATTGACTGGTCTGCATATAAATAAGAGCAAATCTCATATCCTCATGGCGGGTATTAGCGAGACAGCTCGCGAACACATTGTTTCTATCTCCGGTATTCAACATATGCCTGTGGATTCTACATATCTAGGCATCCCTATTACCACATCGAGAATCACTACAACTCAATGCTTACCTATGTATGAATTTTTTTTGGCACGGCTTCAGAATTGGCCTACGCATTTATTATCGCAAGCAGGGAGATGTACGGTAGTTAAATCAATCATTTTTGCCATGACTTCTTACTGGGCACGGATCTTCATTCTTCCGAAGAAGCTTATTCATATGATAAATAGTGCTATGAACCATTTCCTATGGCATGGTGACTGCCACTCTCGTAAACCTATTCCTATCGCTTTCAAGAATATATGTAGATCGAAGAAGAAAGGTGGGCTGGGTATTATTGATTTGGATATATGGAATAAGGCTGCTGCTACCAAACATATAAATGACATCCTCTCATATAAAGATACCCTGCTTATTAAGTGGATACACAAACACTACTTACATCATAAATTTTTTTGGACTGTACCCGCTACACCGACATCTAGTTGGTTCTGGAAATCGCTGCTGAACCTTAGGGAGACTGTATTACCGATTATCAAGTATAATATATACTCAAATATTGATATCTCTTTCTAGTATACTCCTTGGTCGGATGTTGGTATCATCTTAAATGATGTTCTATGTCATATGCAAAAAAGCTTATCGTCCATACCAGATAATGCGCAATTTCGTGGATATATTCAGGCAAATAGGATTCAATTCCGAACCCAAACTCTGTCGCTGTTCGAATGCTATGGAATAAGATTGCTGTTGTTAAACATATAAACACAGAACATGTCATTCAGTGGACAGATAGGTTTAGTACTCACTCTATTGCATGTGTATACAAAGCTTTGCATGGCGACTATCATAGACCAAACATGCCATGGACTAATCGTATTTGGAAATGCATGGGATCGGAGAAAGAAAACTTTATCCTCTGGAAAACAATTAACAACGCATTGCTCACTCGTGACAAACTTATTTGCAGAGGCTTGATTACTGAAAATGTTTTCTCTTTTTGCAATGACATGCCTAAGAGTAGGGACCATTTATTCTTTCAATGCATAACTGTGTATCGTCTTTGGAAGGCTACAACTCAGAAGATGGACATATATTATGAGAACGCACATCGCAATCAGCAGTGGCACGAAATATTCAAGCGGACGAGATGGAAGACGGTATCTGCACAGCGTCTGATTCTGTCATTGAAATGCTTTATAGCCATTATATGGAGAGAAAGAAACATTCGATTTTTTGAAGGAAAGGTATGTGGTAGGAGAGCTTTAATAATCCAGATAGAACATATGATTCGGCAAAGGCTTGGCTACGAAGGTTGAGTGGGATAATATATTAGTTCTGGACATAATTATTAGGTATTTGGGTTTTTGCTACCTGAATCTCTCTTAATTCTGCTCATTTATTCTAGGCTTGCTGTTGTATAGTCTTATTATTTATTGTTTTGTTTAATATTAACTGGTGGGGCCAGTATAAAAACCTATTGCCTTTTAAAAAGGATCGAAGAAGTTGGCCGGTACCTATCTCCACGGTACCTCTCTCCGGGTAGCTGATTGCACCGCTAATCACACAACATAGATTTAGCATACAGAACACGGTTCCATTGATTCTAGAAGCTAGCTTTATTTATGAACAAAATGAATAGCTAGTTCTGGCTTATTAAATTGCACCAGTTCATTAGGGTGGCTTATTTGTAGAAAATAAAGTAAATAAAATAGGTAAAATAGCATCGTAAGTGTTCGCTATTCCACGCTACGGAATTGGGATCCCATTAACAGTTGCTAGCTTGAAAGTTCCATCTCCAAGCTGTCATTCAATTGCATAGGTACCTTCCCAATTCAAACCAAGTTCCCCTATACCTAGGAGAACTCGTTTCAAAACAAGGTTTGCAACTTCAAATGTACGGTTTTTTACCTTAGCATTGAAGTGTTGTGCCACTCTTTTCTGGTGAGCAGCTACTCTTAGTTCAGCTTCTTCATATTTCTCATCGACCAAGTTGAGGGACTCAAGTAAGAGTTTCTCATTCATCTTAGTATCATAGGGTTTTCTTGGGTAGGAAGGAATTTCTAGTTATCAGATCATGGCCCCAGCTCCGTAGGCCAGAGAAAATGGAGTTTGTATGGTCGTGGAATTATATGTAGTTTGATAAGCCTTCAGTGCTATGGATAATTCATCGTTGCCCTTAACTTTTGTTAGTCGTTTCTTCGGGATGGATTTGATGATTTTATTCACCACCTCCACTTGTCCATTCGCTTGTGGGAGTGCTACTACCGAGAAGCTCTTTTAAATTTTGTACCGGTTGCAGAAGTCCATGAATTCAGCACTCTCGAACCAAGTTCTATTATCGTTTATTATTTTCTATCAGAATCAAAACCTGCATATGATATTCTTCACTACAAAGTTGAGCACATTTTCGTAGTGATCGCAGCTAGCGGTTCTGCTTCAGCCCACTTTGTGAAATAGTTCACAGCTACAATAACATACTTTGCTCTGATTTCGACATCAATAGCACACCGATTATATTAATTCTCCAAACCACAAATGGCCTCAAATTAACCATCTGTGTAAGCTTATTAGATGGGGCTCTTGGAACCTTCACAAATCTCTGGCATTTGTCACACTGTATGGAGTAATCAACAACATCTCGGTTAATTGTCGGCCAAAAGTATTCATAGCGAAGAACTTTCTATTCTAATGTATATTCCCCATTGTGATCATAGTAGCTTCTTTCATGTACTTCCATGAGGATTTCCTAGCCTCATACTTGATGACACATTACAGCAAGGGGTAGAGAAAATTCTTTTATATAACATGCATTCTTGCATTATAAACTATGGCACTATAAGCAGGAGTTTTCATCGTTCATTCCATCCGTGCGGGAGAATTTCCTTTATCCAATAGTCTTTGATTAGGGTCATCCATGACTCTCTTTCCTCTTTGGTCTCCAAGATCCATTCGACATCCATCCGGTCGATGCTCGGAGCTAATAAAACTTTGATTAGAACCAATCCCATCAGCTGTGCATCCTCGGAGCTTGCTAGCTTGGCTAGAGAACTAGGTTTGTGTTTTCCCCTTTGAGAATGTGCGTTATTGCGTAGTGTTCAATATCATTCAATAGTTCCAACATCTTTGTCAAGTAAGGGGCAAGTCTCGCTCCCTTAGCCTAAAATTCTTTGTTTACTTAGCAGACCAACAACTGAGGGTTGCTATATACATGTAATGTCCTGACTCCCAGTTCCATTACTACCCTAAGTTTGGCTATCAACACTTCATAATCGGCTTCGTTGTTTGTTTTCGAAAACTCTAGCTTCAGTGCATAGCACATCGTTCGTCCTTTCGAGGTTACGAGAACTACTCCTATCTCGGAATAACGTTTGTTGGAAGCTCCATCTACATATAATTTCCATTGAATGGGCTTGACCATATCATCTTTCTCTTCCCTATCCCGGATGGTAAACTCAGTGATGAAATCAGCCAATACCTATCCACTTATCACTCTTCTAGAATGGTAGGTTATGTCATTCTGGCTCAGCTTAATATTCCACTTCAATAATCTCCACGAGGTCTCGGGTCAATGTAGTACTTGTTTTAAGGGCTAATCCGCCAGCACCTTTATCGGGTGAGCTTGGAAATATGGTCGTAATTTCCTTAAAGCAATCACTAAGTAGTATACCAATTTTTCCAACTTTGGGTAATTCTTTTTTGCTCCGATAAACCGCTTACTAATACAGTATATGAGCCTTTAGATCTTCGTCTCCTCACATACCATGGCTACGCTTAGTGCATGAGTAGATACTGCTAAATAAATAAACAAATCTTCACCTTCCAAAGGCTTCGATATGATCGGTGGTCTCTCTATAAGCTTCAGGAATTCTTGGAAAGCTTCTGCTACTTTGTCCAGGCAAACTTTCCCTTTTCCTTTTTGAGGGCATCAAAGCATTGTATATAGTTGTTAGTCACTTTGAAGATGAATCAACTCAATGTAACGACCTTCTCATTCAAGCTCTGCATTTCCCTCCTCATCCTTGGGGCAGTTACATGCTTCAAGTTGTTAGTTTGATATAGATTAGCCTCAATGCCCCTTAAATTCACAATAAAACCTAGGAATTTTCTCGATGTGGCTTTGAAGGAACATTGCAATGGATTCGGCTTCATTCTGTACCTCCACAACATATCGAACATTTCTAAGAGGTCATCTATGTGGTTCATCGATAGTTGCGACTTCACAAGCATATCGTCCATATATACTTCCATAATCTACCCCATTTGACTTTTAAACATACTATGTACCAGTTGTTGGTAGGTAGCTCTGGCATTTTTCAAACTGAACAACATAACTTGATAACAGTATAGGCCCATAACAATGATGAAATTTGTATGCTCCTAATCCGGAACTTGCATTGTTATTTGCTTTAGCCAGAATATGCATCTATAAAGGATAATATTTTATATTCGACCATTAAGTCCAAAAGTTGATCTACCTTCGGCAGCGGAATGCTATCTTTGGGGGATGCTTTATTCAAGTCCGAATAGTCACTGTATATCCACCATTTTCCATTTGCCTTCTTAACCAGCACGAGGTTCGATACTCATTCAGGGTATAAAGCATTGCGGATAAAGCCATTGGCCTTGAGCTTATCCACTTCTTCTTTTAACGCATCAGGTTTTTCTGAATGCAAAATGCACCACTTTTGCTTCATAGGGGACATTTCGGGTTCACATTCAATACATGGCATGCTATCTCCTACGAAATTCCACACATATCTGAATATGTCCAGGAAAATACATCTAGATTTGCTCGGAGAAAACCAACCAACTCCTTTCTCGGTTTGGTGCTAAGCTAAGATCCGATCTTAAGGACCCGGGCATTGTCATCCATATCGATCGGGAGGTTGATCATCAGCTCTACTGGCACTGCCCGCACATCCTATGGCTCCTTCTGAGGATACATAGGCTTGAAGAACTAACTATGGCTCTCGAGCTAGGGCTTGGGCATTGATTGCTATGCATCCACAGTCATTATGCAGAGAGTTTTCTCTGCACCCTTTCCCTTCTCTCGTCGCTTCCCCTCTCTGAGCTCGGTGATATAGCATTAACGACCTGCACTTCGATCATCTTGAATAGCACCAACTCCATTCTTTGTTGAAAACTTCATCGTTAAGCACCAAGGGCCAATGCTATTCTAAAACTGGTAAGGGCCGGTTGGCCTAAAAAGTGTTGTAAGTCAAAAATTCATTAACAATAACAAATGTTTTCATCCTCACAGTCTTACGGTCTCCTTCACCTAACTCCACCGATAGGTTAATTGTTCCGACAGTCTCCTTTGCCTCTTCGTTAAATCCCTGAATCCTAGATTTACTTGGCTTGATATCCTTCGGACTACTTTTCATCCGATCAAATGTCTTCTTAAAAGAAAAATTAACCACGCTTCCATTATCAATCAACACTCAACCTATAGTAGCTGGCCCAACAACAACCATAATTACCAAGGGATCAAGCATCAGCGCTTCGATCCCGTTGGACTCTCTATCACGAAACACGGTATCATCCTTCATTGTCCTTAGCTATTTTGCTAAAGTTGTATATTTGATGGCAAAATATCTCTCCTATGGTACGTGCTTCAATGCAGTTTCATATCATTCCATCTCTTTCCAGATCTTCTCCACTAGATGAGGTTCTTTAGTTATCGTATTTATCACAATCCTACCATTCGACCACCTAGACCCTTCGTCGCTGGACCTAGGTCGATCCCTCTGGGCATTCTGCTCCTGAGGTCTAGCATCCTTTCTGCCATCTCGGTGAATCTCTCACATACCACTGTAACTTGTTCTTTTGTATTAATTCTTCAATCATATCTCCTAGGTGATAACAATCGTTGGTATTGTGTCCATGAGTGTCATGGAAGAAACAATACTTCCCACATCATCATTCAGCTTCTATTATCTCCCTCATAGGTGGCTTCTTATACTTTTCCATTCCTTGCATAACAAGGGTATATTCTCTATAGTGTCATTCAGAGGAGTGTACTCCTTTGGTCTCAGATGCTTCCTAGTATCATATCTTCTACCTCCTGTGCCCCGGTTTCTTTTCTTCCAACTATTATTATTATTTCCCATATTTATAAAACATTACCGGTGCTCTCACCAGTTTTTTTAATAGCCTAGTTACTTTGCACGGCTTCCTTTGATGGTCCACCACCAGCCTTTCCAGGAACCATACTTGCCTCTTCCAAGGCCAGATATTGGTTGGATTTTCGATAGAACTCCTCCATGGTATATAATTGTTTCACCTTCAATCATTTAACAAAGTTTGTTTTCAAGTGTACCCCCCGAACCAACGCCATTAGTACAATACCCTCTTTCGGGTTATTTGCTTCAACTACAACAGTATTGATCCACTTAAAAATCCCTTCAAAGTATCTTCAATACCATGATTGACATTTGAAAATGAGATTACATCCTTGGTCGGGCAGAATAAAGCCTGAACTACTCCATGAACTTCTTTGCTAGCTCATTAAACGTTTATATGGACCTCGGCACGAGCTGGGTAAACCACACCGAAGCCACCCCATCCAAAAAGATGGAAAATGCCTACATATTACTACATCCGTTGCTCTGCACCATTTATGTGCCACTCATATTTTAACAGATGTTGCCTAGGATCTGTTATTCCATTATACGATAGCATCGTAGGCATTATGAACTATCGGGATACTCTTCCACAAAATATTCTCTATGAATAGAGTTCTGCTAGGTGTGGAGCCACATTCTTCCTCTATCTGTTTTCTTCCACAAATCGCTTAACCGTATCAGCAATATATTCCTTACTGGGCTACTGATCCAAAAGATGACTGTTAGGAGCAGCGTCGAGTGTTTGACTCCATAAACAGTCTTGGATCTCTCAATGACGTCTGTTAGCCGCAAAAATGACCACCAACATCCATTTGTATGAAAGCACCAATATCCAGTCATATATGTCAGATAGTATCTAATGTAGAGAATATAATATAAAGAACAAACAAATTAAAAATGAAAGTAAGTAAAAAGAGACAATTATAGTGGTTTGGCTAACTCCGGCCTATGTCTACTCCATAATAATCTGTTTTATTATACTGCAGTTTGTTTACAGTTACAATCCAAAATCCAAGATTAAAATTGGCAGAGTGTAGCCTAGGTTGAAGATAAAGAGAAGCAGAAAGAAGATCCTTTTTTGATGCCATTCCTGTTGTATTTATAGGGGAAGACGTGCACGGATCGGGCTGAAATTTCGATAGAAGAACCTCCGGGCCATAATGAGGCCACACAAGAATTTTCAGGCCCATTAGGGCCCAGAATAGGGATCCACCCCGATCCTAATTTTGGTATCCAAATGGGGTGCGCTCCCTCTGGGGGTTCCCCGTGATGTGGGCTACTTGCCCTCCAAATTTCGTGCCTTTTGACTTACGGTTGTGAATTATCGCGTTTTTCGTGAAGTGGTGTTGCATGTATTCTGATTTCAACCGATCTCTTTGGAGGGATCGGGGCCGATCCCTCCAAATTATCCCATGTGATGTGCGATCCCTATGGGTCCATATGTTGTAGTAAGCTTGTGCTCTAAGTTTCATGTCAACTGGTTGTATAGATGTTGAGATATTGATTGATCTTTGCTATAAAGTTGGATTTCGCGGATCCCTAAGAGGGAAGAGGGCAGATCCTTATTGAGGGATAGAGGTCGATCCTCCAAAACTCTCCAAATGCCATGCAATCCTTAGGGTAGACTCCCTACAGCCCCCTCTTCCAATTTCCAAAGTTTCACTTCAATCCGCCTTGTGGTTGTTGAGTTGTGGAGCGATCATCATTGAGTTGTGTTGTATGCATCCTGTTTAATCCGATCCCTCTATTATGATCCCTCTTCTAAGGGAAGTATTAGTTCCATACTTAGCCATTTTTAAGTGTTGTCCATCAGAATCCATTCTAATATAGTACATAGTTTTAAATATAATTGATCTTCAATCCTAGTAATCATCTCTCCGGGCTTTCTGCCTTGATGATCATGAAGTCTGTTGGGTTAAATCCGCCTATTTACTACCTTTCCAAAAGGGGGGTTAACACTTTGCCCCCCAAAACAAGCCTTGCGATAGGAAGGTGTGTTTGGAATTATATAAATCCAAGATTTGAAGCCCATAATCCATAGATATCCATATTGGCCAATCCAAGTCCAACCATTGTCAATCCAAATCCATGATCTCTCCGAATCATTAGTGAAATCCATGACCATTCCGGGTCGCTATCCAATTTTGAATATGCGATCTCTTCGGATCATTTCATCCAAATTCATATCCATTTCAAATTCGCGCTCTCTCTTGATCATTTTTCCAAACCCTCGACCTCACCGGGTTGTTAGCCAAATCCGGGACCGCTTTAGGCCTGTATCCAAGTCCGCGACTGCTCCGGGTCAATGTCCAAATCCATAGTTGTTTGAAGCTAATATCCAAATCCATGACCTCTATGGGTCTTTGCCGAGCACAATCCATACTCGACATCCAAGTAAGCCGATCCTGTCGCTCTCCAGCGAACCGGCATTATTTCCTGTACTCCGGTTTAGTGTCCCTGAACGTCAAGTGGTGTCTTGACTTAAGTCCTAGGCTGATAGTGGTCTCTCCGGACCCTTGCCAAGCATAATCCATACTCAATGACTTGAGTAGGCCGATCCTGTCGCTCTCCGACGAAGCGACCACTCCTTGCCATGCATAATCCAAACCGGGCGTCCTGTTTAGTTTTATTCTCCAGCCTCGACTCTTTGGTTGAGGACTTAATCCATGTGCGAGTCCATTATGTCGCTCTCTGGCAAAGGAACTCGCACCTTGCGGTTACCACACCGTCATTTCGGTCGGGTCGATAATCGCGTCCTGTTTTATCCATCGAAGTAATGCAGATCATATATAACCTGATAAATAAGAGTTCGTACATCCAGAAATCCAAAAAAATAAAAAAGCGAAAAGGGTGCCTCTCCGGGCACGACAGTTCATCATCATCTCAGAGCATGCCTATGGACCGTCATCGATCCCATACATGTGTAAGTGACTTAGCCGCCTTATTATATAGTTTATTATTATTATCATTATTATTATTATGGCCGGAGTCCATGTCCTGAACTCGGCCCTTATCATCACGATCAGTTGATGACGACCCGTGACCGCGATCTAGGGCCATTCCTGTTTCCCTTCGATGCAGACGGTGGCTGCTTCAGCTCCATCATCGTTGCTCGATTCCTCATATACTATGACAATCTGCCGCTCCTGTCGTGCTCCTTAATCATATCCTTTAAATGTCTGCATTCATCCGTGGTGTGCCCGTTCAATTAGTGGAATAGGCAGTACTTTTCAGACATACGCTCCCGCTCCGTGGAATCCCTCCTTCCGGTTTCCGGTAGGGGAATTGCCTCCTAGTGTCCAGGTAAATCCGTTCTAGGATTTCCATCAAATCCAAGTAGGAGGAGAACTTCTGCTCCTGCTCTTTCCATCGCCTTTTTGGCCCATCATACCCATCATCCAGTTTCCGTTTTCCTTTATCATTCTTGTTTGCATCTCCTGACGATCCTTCATTTTGCACAGCGTTCACCTCCGGTTTGTCAGCTTGTGCGTCTTCCTACCGCAGGAACCTTTTTGCTTCATGATAAAACTCTTCGAGATCCATAGGTGGATCCCACGCCAATTAATCTTTGAAATCCATGCCATCGGCAATTCCTGATACAGCTGCCATCAAAACCATCAATAGATCTGGCCGATCCACTAATGTCGCGAGGGTATTAAATCATGTTAGAAAACTCCTTAGAGACTCTCCGGTCCTCTGTTTTAGTGCTGCCAATGTCATAACATTCTTGGATTTCATGATGTGGACCCAAAACTACTTCATGAACCGATCTACCAACTCGCTCCATGTCCTAACTGAACAATTCTCCAGCTGCCTAAACCAGAGTGCAGCTAATTCCATCAAATAAATTGGAAAATACCTTGTGATCACCTCCTCCGATGCCCCCAGTACTTTTATGTGCCGTATATATCTCATTATATGCATAGTTGGGTCCAACTTTCCGTCATATACTTCCAGCGCCGATAGTTTAAACTCAGGTGGATTTCTAGCATTCCTGATATTAGGAGTGAACGAACTTCTATTTACATCCTCCAAATCCATGTTCACTAATCCTCCACGCATAGCTCGCCTGATCATCTCTACAAACCTATCATTGTCATCCAATGGTAGTCTCCTATCATCATTTCCAAACCGCCCTCCGAGTCCACGAGGAAATTCTGAAACGTACTCTGTACGAGCATCCGAATTCCAATTTGCACCAAGCTCCATAGGATCGACAGCAAGTTCTCCAGCACGCGATCAACTAGACTCGGGGGCATGCCCCTAGCCTTTGGGGATTAGGGACTATCCCTCTAAGATGGCTGGGGACTGCCCCCGGCTGCTCTGTTCTAGTCCTTTGTCCAACAGCTTCGTCTTTATGTTTTCGGTTCTGATTTTCGACGATTCCTGCTGCTTCAACTTCTTGATCTAAGTTGCCATTAGCTCCTGCTACTCTATTCCCTTGGTTCTGCGCTCCAGCTTATCCAATCCGTTGAAGTAAATTCTGCATCATCCCCTCTTGTCTTTTCAGCATCCTTTCCTGTATAGCATCCATCATCGTTTCCATTTCATCCCTGGTGTTGTAGATAGATGCTTGTTTAGCTTCAGCTATTGAGGAAGCCTCCTAACTCCCTTCATGATGGCTTCCTTCCGGTAGCACTCTCTTTGTTGATTGTTTCACCATTGCTCCAGATCTAAGCTTTAGATCTTTTCCAAGCTCTGAATCCGAATTCCAAATCCACGTTGGCTAGCTTTTTCAGTGAAAGTACCAAAATGTTAGCGGCAAAAATAGCCACCAACACCCAGTTGTATAAAAGCACCAATATCCAGTCATAGATCTCAAGTAGTATCTAATGTAGAAAATATAATATGAAGAACAAACAAATTAAAAATGAAAGCAAGTAAAAAGAGACAAGATCTATAGTGGTTCGACTAACTCCGGCCTATGTCCACTCCGGAATAATCCCTTTTATTATACTATAGTTTGTTTATAGTTACAATCCGAAATCCAAGAATAAAATTGGCAAAGTTTAGCCTAGGTTGAAGATAAAGAGCAGTAAAAAGAAGATCCTTTTCTAATGTCATGTCTGCTATACTTATAGTGGAAGACGTGCATGGATCGGGATGAAATTTCGACAGAAGAACCTCCTGGCCATGACGAGGCCACACAAGAATTTTCAGGCCCATTGAGGTCCACAATAGGAATTGGCCCCAACCCTATTATGGTGTCCAAATGGGATGCTATCCCTCTAGGCGATTCCCCATGATGTTAGCTACTTGCCCTTCAAATTTCGTGCCAATCCGACTTAAGGTTTGTGAGATATCGCGTTTACCGTGAAGTGGTGTTTCATGTATTCTGATTTCAGCCGATCCCTTTGGAGGGATAGGGGCCGATTCCTCTGATGTATTCCATTTAATGTGCAATCCCTATAGGATGTTTCACATGCTGTAGTAAGCTTGTGCTCCAAGTTTCATGTCAATTGGATGTGTAGATGTTGAGATATTGATCGATCTTTGCTATAAAGTTGGGTTTAATCGATCCCTAAGAGGGAAGAAGGCCGATCCCTCCAAACCTCTCCAAATGCCATGCAATCCCTAGGGCAGACTCCTTAGGGTCCCCTCTTCCTATTTTCAAAGTTTCACTTCAATCCTTCTTTTGGTTATTGAATTATGAAGCGATCATCATTAAGTTGCGTTGTGTGCATCCTATTTAATCCGATTCCTCTATTCTAATCCCTCATTCTGATCCCACTTCTAGAAAGTATTAGTTCCACACTTAGCCATTTTTTGAGTGATGTCCATCTAAATCTATTGGACTATAGTCCATAGTTTCAAATATAATCGGTCTCCAATCCTGGTAACCATCTCTGTGGGTTTCTGCCTTGATGATCATGAAGTCTGTTTGGTTAAATCCGCCTATGTACTGCCTTGCCAAAAGGTGGGTTAACAACACCTATGCTCTCCTATCTCTAGGAGAGCCACTTCTTCAGATTTTCTATGACACCTGGCTAGTTTTATGGTGGTCGCTTGAGCACCAATGTTTTGCGCTCCAAAGTTCTACCCAGGGTCATTGCTAGTGTCCTATAAATCATCCACGCTGTTTGATAAGTTGATGACATTAGGAAACACAACTCCAGGGTCACCCTCATTCATCTCGGTACTAACCTGATTCAAGTCAGTACCGACTTCTCCAGCATTGGCCAATACTTGGCCACTTCTCCGATGGTCTTCCTTGAGGCTCCAACAACCTTTTCCTTCATTTTTCACCTCCCATCCCTTCTATTCTAATCAGATGCAAATAAATTCTCTTCTTCGAAACTAAAAGGTGACGCATCTCTCTGGCTTTTCCTAAGCTGCTGGGATTTATGAGTCAACAAGGCAATAATTGCATCCATGTTATAAAGAAGCACTTTCTGGTTGTCTACCATCTTCTAGTTTAATACAGTCATCATCCTGTCAAACTCAACTTTTATTGCATCTCCTATGGAGCATATGATCTTAACAAAGTAGCCATCGGTTGGTTAATCTCTTAACTGTGGTGAGTAGCTTCATCTTCTCCACCAGCTATAGCTCTAGATCTTCTGGATCTCATAGGGATCATTACTTCAAATCTTTTATAACAACATTCTGAATCTAACGTCTGGATGCTCTAATCATCAGTACTAAACTGGATCTACTCTTGAGAAGCTCTGTTCATAGTTAAAGCAGCAAAAATGTTGAATCAAAAATTGGCATAACACCCAAATTCCAAGAAAAACGAGATAGAACTAGCAAATCAGTAAGAAAACAGTTAATAGCACATAGATTTTTATAGTGATTCGGCAAATTCTTTGGCCCGTATTCTCTTTAATCTTATTAATGGTTGATTGTCATGAATACAAAAGCTTTGCAATTATATTTCAGGTCTAGAACATCGAAAGTAAGCTATAAAGTGACAAAGATGGGTAGAGAGTAGAAGATGAAGAAAATGGAGGCCAAAAGTCCCCAAATTTTTGCTTTGGTCTTGCTATTTATAGGTTAATTGCCCATTAGAATCTTTAGATCATGAAAGTCTAGGTAAACATCCAAATCCATGAAAATATGAAGGAATACGAGGTCAATCCGTAGCATAAATCATGTTGGTACCGATATGAATCATATCGGTACAAAGATGATTTCCATGTGCAATCTATGGCCCTCCCTCCATATTAGTTAGCATCTTCAAGTCTACAAGCTTCTAGCATAATTTGTCCACCAATTCTTCTTGGTACCTGGATGATCGAGCTCGTTCAGTATTTGTCCCTTTCTGCATAGCTCTGGAATTGCTAACCTACTCTTTTAGAGATGGGTCCCGAGATTACCACTTTAACCATCCATTCTTTAACCATAGCATAAGAGTTAAATACAACAAAAGTCAAACAATTCAGCCCCGACAATAATTCATGTCATCACCGATCTCTTTCAGATTTCACATTTAAACTTCAAACTCCTAGAAGTCCTTCGTCCCATTATCATCCCAAGCTTGTCCCTAAGCTCATAAACCACTTCGTTTCCATCTTGACCTCTAGATTCACCTAAAAGCTACTTGGTTTAAATGTTGCATAGCAGTATATTTATAGCATCAACTAACTATGTAAATATCTTACCTAGATTTACCATCAAGGTATGAAAAATTATAAGTGAGATCTTATCTCATTTAAATAATTAAACACTTTTATTTAGTTTAAACCCGTACTTATTTTGGCCCGCTTTATTTTAAAATTTTCGATTACCAAAATAATATATTATTTATTATATTTAAATTATTATATTCCCCCAAAAATAATTAAATAAATATACAACAATTATAAATATTTATTAATTTATTTTAGGCCCTCTAATAATAGAAAATAATAATGATAAATTAACTAATGTAACCACTATATTACTTTCTCCATAATAATAATCATTTAAAACCTTTATGAATTATTTCATTAAATTATTTTTAGTCAAAAGGTAAGCTTTGGGTTGTGTGGCTACCAAGTGTAAACACAGTCCCCGGAAATATTTAAACAACTTAAATATTAAAGCTTGCATGGACTTTGCTGAAGCATAATAATTGACACAACTTCAGTTGCTTGCAAATTATCTAGGTGAAATCCAATTCCTTATCTTTCAAAGCAACACCATTATGTTATAATATATTATTCATGTTTCCTCTTCATCACTACTATATCTCTTATATACAAGGAGCTTGATCAATGGTTGAAACTCTATTTATATGCGTAGTTAATTGCGAAGTTCAAAATTAAAGTCCATGGTTCAATCTGAAAACATTTATCGATTAACCGATTTTCCATGGCTCAAGACATTGACTTAAAGTTGACTACCAATTATGGTCATACTAACCTTCTATTCAAAGAAGGTGAATCCTCTCCTGAATGGTATTCACTTCAAGAGGTTCAACTTATACCCGATTACGGTCTTAACATGATTGTTGTTGTCATATGAATGACTATAATCAAAGTATAGTTTAGAAACTTAAAATTCATAGTGTTCTCCAGTCAAAAGACTACTTCACATCACCATGTGAGATCTTTTATTTGACTTTTAACCTATAGGAGACCCTCGATGAGTCATTTTGTAATAGTTTCGAAAAACTACGTGTACATAACTCCTTGGGGCCCCAATGATCATGAGGAATTCACCACCCATTATATAGAGAGCATTACATATACTAATCTCAACAGGTATATTAATATCCCATCTCGATACATCTTGACTATGAATATTTAAGAAAAAATATTAGTTTATACGATTCAATATCCATGGTTAATAACACATTCGTGAGTGAAATCAATTAAATACTTTTCTTAAGGATTTCTATTTGAATATATTTAATATATTTAAAACATTGTTTATATCCTAATATACAAATATATATAATAGAAAATATATCAAATGCTTACTTTGTTTCGAAAAAGATTCACTATAAAAGTTAAGTTATATAATAATATTACAATGGTATGTTTTGTGATAGTAGTTGCAAAGTATTGTAACCGTGAGTAATTTACCACAATGAAACAAATATACCATTTCTAATGTTCCTAGTCAAGATGCATCGAGATTGGATATCGATGTATCCGTTGAGACTAGAGTACGTAACGCTCTTCAAATGTTGGGCAGTGTATTACTCATGACTGCTGGGGGCACCATGGGGTTACGTACTGATAGTTATTGGATAACTATGGAATGACTCACTCGATAGTTTTCTGTTGGTTAATATAACTAAGGTAAAGCAGAGAATATCGATGTGACTAATTTACAAAGTTCTCTCGACTTGAGAATAATATTGATCTTCAATGTGGAAGCTCCGCTTTGATTATAGTTAAATCGGGGCACAACATCCATCGAACGACTATAGTTGGGTCGAGTGGAAGCATTGGAAGTGAAACACTATTCAAGAGAGGATTCATCTCCTCAATTATATGAGGTTAGTATCATGGTCAACTGAAGTCAACTCAAAGTCAAAGTCTTTGGCCAAAGCATTTTAGCCAGTTATTGTTGAACCAAGGACTTTGGGTTTGGACTATAAAGTTGAATGTGGATGATATTGGAATTTTGACCATTCCCAAATTCCAAAAGTCCTAATGTGATATAGTTTTGATGAAAGAATTGGTGTAAATAATTGTCACTATCAGGTACCGCTTATAATAATATTTTGAATGTTGTTGTTAGTTATTTTAATGCATATATAAAAGTTATATTTGCATATATCGATATGCGATATCGGTATAATTTTAAGCATGTTTTAAATAATAAAATAATTACATAAAAGTTGTTTTCTTTTATTTGGAAAAGTTGCATATTTGGAATGTGCTTGGATTAGCCATATAATGGTAAGAGGAGGAAATAAATTAATGAGATTAACTGAAATTTAAAAAGAGGAAATAAAGGAGGAAGTTTTAATAGGAAAATAGGAAAAGGTCCCTTTAATTCTATTAAAAAAAACCTTCTTACGTTTGAAAAGACAGAGAACAGAATGTGACTTTCATTTTTTTGTTCTCTTTTCTTCCTCTTCTCTGTCATTCATTCATGGCTGAAACTTCATCCAAAAAAACCATCAAAACAAATTCAAATCAACATCAAACTAAATTAAAAAGGTGGTTTGTTCTTCTCTTGCAAAGTGGGATGGTGATTTGCTTGAAATCTGAGGAGAAGCCACAAATCAAGGTGTGATGAAGGGCAAGGTCTACCGGATCTAGAGAGTGATCAATCAGATCTAGGTATTGTTCTATCATTCAAGGTGTTTCTACATGCTTCATCCTAAGGTAATCATATGTGTGTATAATTCTATATTTACATATCTTATAATTTGTTCCTATCCCCTTAATCTCTATCTTTCCCTTCCGTTCATATTTGTGAATTTGAATTTTGATTTGAATATCTCCATTCCATTGCTTGAATCGATTGTTCTATCATGTTAAAATATAAAATTTTCTCTTTTGTTCACTGCTATTTTGTTATGAATTATAACATCTCATTTTCTGTCTCATGTATGCTTGTTTGATTAATTAATTTAACATAGATCTAGGTCTTCCTTAATTTAATTTTCTGTACTCTATGTGATTGTTTACAAAGTTGGTTTAATATAGATCTAGATCTACTTATCTCAAATCTATATATACCTATGTCGTTTGATTTTGTTGTTTAAAAAAAAGAACATAAGTGAACTTTGAATTTTTTTTTCATATTTCAGTTTTTCATATTAAAAGGTTTACACTTGAATATTTAGACATGGGTTGCTATGTAATTAAAACTTGATAATAATCGCATTAATTAATCTTTGTCATACAATTAATATGATGTTTTAATTGTCATGTTTCAAATCATTCTAATATCAACTCTTCCTCTTAAAAGAAAAGGAAAACATTAAATCAATGATATATTCCATGATTTGCAATTCCATCTAATTAAAAATTATATCTCTGCTTAAAAAGGAAGGAATCTTTTCACAACTGTTTACCATTTTCAATAATCTTAATATTCTTTGATTTACTGCTTGTAATTGAAATGAAATCAAATGTTAAATCAATGATATATTCCATGATTTGCAATTCCGTCTTATTAAAAATTATATCTCTGCTTAAAAAGGAAGGAATCTTTTCACAACTGTTTCAAACCATTTTCATTAATCTTAATATTCTTTGATTTACTACTTGTAATTGAAATGAAATCTACTTTATTTGGACTGTTATGCTAAACATTAATTGTGTATATATATATATATGTGTGTGTGTGTGTGTGTATCTACAGTATATATATATATATATGAATGTATATATGTATTTATATATTAATAAATAAATAAAATTGTTTATGTTTGGACGACAAAGGCATATATAGATGGAAAACGTGTCCATTGTGGTGTAAATCCCAACACCTATGCAATGTTTACATTAGCTATGTACACTTTTATATGTTGCACTTATACTATACACACGGGCGCATCTGATGTGCTTAGAATCATTTGCAATTAATCAAATCAAATTTGACTAATGCATTCCTAATAGAACATTCATTTGAAATGTTAACATGTTTATTTAACATATTATTAATCTAATCAGAGACAAAAATGAGAGGTTTCTCTCTCTTCAATTAATATTGTTTACTCCTAATTAATTGCATAACTATTAGAGAAGGAAACCTTTAGTTTCCTTCTCATATATATTTTAATAGGTAAATGCATGTAGGTGTATTTGATACACTCATTTAAATTTATATAATATTCAAACCCTTTTGCTATTTTTTTCACCAAATAAAATAAAATATTGATTTTATTTAAAAGAAGATTTAGTTAAGATCTAAGTGTATTTAGACTTCATAGGCCCATTAAAGATCCAAAATTGTAAATTTTTTGAAATTCACCCATTTCTTCTGCTGTGGGATGGTCTAGGTCCAACAATGGTATCAGAGCCCTATAGCCTATGTGGTATAAATTAGTCATGTTAGAGTTAACTAATTAAGCTTGCGCACTTAGTACAATGTCTAGAAAGGTGATGTCTAGGATTGGAATTGGGTAATCAAGTACCCTGTCCTACCTAGTTACCTGTTTGGCCTGAAAGGTGAAGTGAGCCCAAAGGTTGCTCCTAATAGAAAAGGCCCAATTTGAGTTGGGCCTTGGACTAATTTTCAAAATAGTTTTGAAAATTGAGACAAGATTTTAAATTTAAAAGTTAAATTTAAAATAAAAACATGTTTATTATAAAAGGTTATAATATAACATAAATTTTCAAAATGTTTGAAAAGATAATGAAAATTTCAAAATGTTTGAAACTGTTTAAATATTAATTCCAAAATTTAAAATTTATTAATAAGATTAATAAAATAAATTAATTAAATTAATTAAATTAATTAATTAATTAATACTTATATGCATGTATTATATTTGTTGATATATGTTATGTTATTTTAAAGTGTTAAGATAACATAAGTATACATGTATGTAAGATAATTTTTGAAATTGATATAATTTAATTAAAATTGTTTAATTAAATATTAATTAAAGGTTAATTAATTAAATATAAAAATACGCATATATAAGATACATGTTTTATCTATAAAGGTTATATTATACACTATAAAGGTTATAATAGATATGTCCAATATAAAAGTTGTATTGAAATACTAATTTAAAATTAATTAAAGAGTTAATTAATTAAAATTAATTAAATTATATTTAATTAATAAAATGTTATACATAAGATTATTGTATAAGTTAATTAAAATATTAAAGTTATATAATAATGAAACTTATATAATATGAGTGTATAAACTAAAGGTGGAACATTAAAGAAACCCAAATAGACTTAAGGAATAAATACATATGTAAATGTACATATACTATGATTTCTGATGTGTCTGACACTTGAATCACGAGGGTATTTCATAAGAAATAAATTATTCCATAAGTTGATATCACTCAATATAATATACTGAAGATTATGAATCTTCAATATAATGTTGTCCTCTACCATATATATATATTAATAAATTACTTGCATACTCCTTAGTTGTTGAGAAAACTCAAGCTAGGGATGTTATGTATAGTATTATTAATATAATGAATAGATGAGGTAAGATAACTATACGTATTTGTTAAGCAAACTCAAGGTAAATATACTATACTTAGGCTGTCGCGATATGGTAGGTATGAGTGAATAATCTCTTTTGATTTGTTGAGCATACTCAAGGTCGATATGAGATTAGGACAAGGAAAAATAGGTTAGGATTTGTATGTGATACAACCGATAAAGAGTTATCCATCGATTATGGGGGCTATGATTTGTTAAGCAAACTCAAGGTCCAAATACAAAGACAGACGAGTCCTAACACTCACTAGTGAAGTTGAAAGACTTGTATGTTTCATCTTAGGGTTTGGAGAAACATAAAAGACTAGTAGGAGCCTTATTAGAAAAATGAAATGGCAACATTTAACCTTTCTAATATTGTAATAACATATGCTAAATAATGTTATAATTATCTATAATGATAAATTTTTGAATTTAATATGATTGATAAAATGTTTATCAATTAACATATACAAACGAACTGAATTGAAAGTTGACAAATGGAAATATAATATCCACTATTAAATTCCTATTGCATGTTAACATTTCAAAACCCATGCAAGTTCTTGATTTTACAATTACTAAATACATTCGTGGTTTGGTTAATTATGCATTTATTTGGTCAAGACCATGCATTGCATTCTATGAGCTTCGAACTCTAAAAGCAATACAAGACTATGGATATTTGATCCATATACAATTGCATATAAATGTTATATAGTGAATGGTCAAAGTTTGTAATGTACAATATTTCGATGAAATTAGTTCATTCGAAAAACCAAAGAAACCTTAGTGTGAGATCGAGTATTCAATCTGATTGGTTACAAAAGGGATCATATTGTGTTAATGTAACACAAGACCAAAAACTACAAGATAGATATAACAACTCGATCGTTGAAATGTCATTTTGACCGGTTTACGTAAAGTGCAACATATTTGATGTCCTTAAATGTTAAGGATAATCGAATGCGCTTTTGTAAAGAGTTTGTTATGATATTGTAGTATGGTTTTCTTTTGAATAGTTTGACCATTTGAAAAGAAAACGAATTTATAAGAATAAATGTAATTTAAGGTATAGTTGGGATGAAGAGAATGAATAGTCACTTCTTCTTCATAGAGAAACATTGGAAATGGGAATTGTATAATAATTGATACTTAATGTTGGAATAAGAAATATGATTTCTATTCTGAAATGTATTTTCATATAGAATTTTTTTCTATTAGATTTATTTCTTTGAGCTCAAGATATTTGATAAATGAACTCTCCACTTTAAATAGTTGCAGTGTATGAAATAAAAAAAATTGTATTAAGTGGATGATGGACCTCCGAATTTAGTACACTATTATAGTAATGGTGGAAATAGTGGGAACATGCCATATAGCACTTATTAATTGCATCATAGTACGAAAATTGTTTTCGTAAAACTTACCATATATTATTTATGAAATAATGATTATTTTTCGATATCGACTAAAAAAATTTAGACATGGCTATATTTCAATATGAATATTATGAATATTCCTTGTGAAATAAAACTATAATGTGGTATTATCTTTTAATAACAATAATGATGCGTTGGAAAATACAAAAGTATCTAATATTATTTACAGTTTTTTTGGAATTATTGACTAAGCCGTAGTTCTGAGAAATAATTATATTGTATGATTTTGAATCATATGATACTTGTTAATTATATCTCAAACAATAAAGGGCTATGCACCTATTTAGTGGGAGTATCATAAGAGTTGATGAACTCTTCGGATTGATACATATAGATGTATGCAATCGTAATTCTATAAATACCAAAATGGTTCCACGTCGCATATTCACCGATGAGTTATCGTCGACATGGACATGTGTATTTGATACACATGTAGTATGTCTATGGTAAACTTATAGAATATAAAACAGAAGTAAATAAAATAACATGCGATAGAAATCATTTGATTTGATCGAATGAGTGAGTATATTGGAATATGTTCCGAACGTACCTAAAATGAATAAAGATTCAATCTCAAAATTACTCCTCCATGTGATACATAATGATGCATCGATATGGAGTAATCGAACTTTGTTGGATAATGTACGATTAATTGTGAGTGAAGTTGAGTTAGTTTCTTTTTATAATGTAATGTGCTTAAAGGTAGTACACAAGGTTAATATTATTTCATTTGAATAATAGTTTACAAAATTTTACAAGATAAGAGTTTATAAGAAACTCCAACATATCATAGGCTAAGGAGTTGGCAGGTTGTGCGAGTTGAAAGATTGCACGTAATAATTGTTCGTAAGGGATCTTGTATGAATCTCTCCAAAAGAGTTTTTGGAAGACTGTCATTGGATGACGTATTTATGTTTTGAACATAAGTTTTATAAACTAAAACCAAATTAGTTTTATAAATAAATAAATTTATACAACATTTATGAATACCTATTCTGTTGCACTGAGAAACAATTATTGTTTCAAGAAATACCAACTTCATCGTGGAGAAATTTCTTTGAGGAATTACTGGTGGTAAAATGGAATTGGATACGATCCATAAATAATACTGATTAGATGAGATAAAATGAAATTAACTAACCTAAACAAACACAACACATTGGAGTGTCTAATAAGTATTCTCGCACATTGAAGAGAAACTATGAGTTTCTTATTTATGTCGAAAATATATAATCCTGGATTGTTTAATTAAACCATTGAGAGTGTTGACTCTGTATGGTATGATGCGCAAATCCAAAAGAATTCCAAGTACGCTATCAAAATATAGATTTTGGTGGTCGTGACTGAAGGGATATGATCCATCGACCACGACTGTGTCTTTATGAGTAAGACTAATGCAGTTGGAATTAAATGAGCAATGTTGATAAGAATAATATCGCAAATTTCAATTGTTGATATTAGCCTAATAGATCTGATATTCAGCATGTTCAAGTAAATTTGGATTTACTCACAAAATTATTGCTTGATAATTCCTAGTGTTTTGGTACATATGTATTGAAACAGAAAATTCTAAATGATGATTTAGAGTAAGTTGTTTGCACATAATAACCAAAAATGTCTTAAAGTCAATAGGAGCGATGTTGAGTCTGTGGGTCTTTGGATATAATCCAAGAAATGATACGAAAGTATCATTTTATAAGCATCAAGATTGAATAAGTATTGAATAAGTATTTTGATAGAAATATCAAATAGTTTGATTTTCAATCAAAGTGCAGAGGAAGCATGTGTTCATAAGATAGAACGTTAAAAGGTACATTGATATTTTTTAACTATAAGTAAATAACACGTTGTTGATTTTAACGATGTACTTGTGTTAAAATCGGCCTTAGTTGTTTTAATACTCAACATTGGATTAATGAATGATGTCTTTTATAGTAAGTATAAAAGATGTCGGCAATGTCCCAAATGATATGTTAGGACACCTTATTAAAATATTTAATATGGAACATGTAAGATTGATTCCTTTGCATTGGCAAAAGGAATTATCATACATATTATGTTGTCTACGATATCATGATTTATTTATGTATTTGATACATGAAGCAAATATCAAATCCATATTGATATCACTAAATGGTTGTTTGAAGTGTTCTCGTGTATTTATGAAATACTAGAGAATCGTTTACAGAAACAAAAAATCCTTATGAAGGAGTGTTCGAACTCAAACTTTCACAAGTAATATTGAGTATAATATGTTAATAACAAATCTTTAAGTTGGAAATGTTCCAAATGAAAGACCGTGGTTGATTCAATGATAAAAGGCTAGGTACATCGCCTTGAATAGCGCCGCAATAAAAACAATGTATATAAAATTATAAGTGCACAAATTTATAACTGAGCTGATTCCAAATGTTGAGAATCTCGTAACATTGTTATATGATAACAATGTCATGATATGGTTCGTAATAGAACTTAGAGCTCATTAGAAGTCGAGAGAAATACTCGGAATTGTTCTACATGATAAAGCAGTTTATCACCGTCGGAGAGAGTTGATTGACAGAGTAGATAATTAAAACATAATAGCATGCCCATTTACAAAGGGACTGACTCAATTGGTTTTGAGAAAACCGATTGAAGAAGTTGGAATAAGATTCCATAATTGACCCAAGTGCAAGTGGGAGATTGATAGAGTTAGGGGTATGCCTTAGGGGAAATTATGTAATCTGTTACATATATCTAACTCGTTGATCAATCTTGTTCGAAATAAAGGTATTTTCTTTCTATTATATACTTGATATAATGTGGTTATATTAATTAATCAATTCAATTAAAAGAATATTTAATAGAAAATCCATAAATGGTATGTTTTGTGATAGTAGTTGCAAAGTGTTGTAACCGTGAGTAATTTATCACAATGAAACAAATATACCATTTCTAATGTTCCTAGTCAAGATGCATCGAGACTGGATATCGATGTATCCGTTGAGACTAGAGTACATAACGCTCTTCAAATATTGGGCAGTGTATTACTCATGACTGCTGGAGGCACCAAGGGGTTACGTACTGATAGTTATTGGATAACTATGGAATAACTCACTCGATAGTTTTCTGTTGGTTAATATAACTAAGGTCAAGCAGAGAATATCGATGTGACTAATTTACAAAGTTCTCTCGACTTGAGAATACTGTTGATCTTCAATGTGGAAGTTCTGCTTTGATTATAGTTAAATCGTGGCACAACGTCCATCGAACGACTATAGTTGGGTCGAGTGGAAGCATTGGAAGTGAAATACTATTCAAGAGAGGATTCCTCTCCTCAGTTATATGAGGTTAGTACCACGGTCAACTGAAATCAACTCAAAGTCAAAGTCTCTGGCCAGAGCATTTTGGCTAGTAATTATTGAACTAAGGACTATGTGTTTGGACTATAAAGTTGAATGTGGATGATATTGGAATTTTGACCATTACCAAATTCCAAAAGTCCTAATGCGATATAGTTTTGACGAAGATAATTGGTGTAAATAATTGTCACTGTCAGGTACCGCTTATAATATGTCAAATTTGATTTTACCAGAAAGACCTATAAGCGATGAATTCAGCCAAACTGTTATACCACCTACTAAGTGACGTGTGAACATTAATATTTGAATTGTTCAATATTAATCGCTGACTGAATTCACACCTCTGAGTCGCACAATCGCATTTGTGATTTCTCCGAAAACCACACAATTTAATTAGTTTGTAAAATGTTGCAAACTGATTAAATCAATTAATATTTATGAAATATTAATTATTGTTATATTTGATGTTTTGAATGTTGTTGGTAGTTATTTTAATGCATATATAAAAGTTATATTTGCATATATCGATATGCGATATCGGTATAATTTTAAACATGTTTTAAATAATAAAATACTTATATAAAAGTTATTTTCTTTTATTTGGAAAAGTTGCATATTTGGAATGTGCTTGGATCAGCCATGTAATGGTAAGAGGAGGAAATCAATTAACGAGATTAATTGAAATTTAAAAAGATGAAATAAAGGAGGAAGTTTTAATAGGAGAATGGGAAAAGGTCCCTTTAATTCTATTAAAAATAGAACCTCCTCATTTTTAAAAAGACAGAGAACAGAACGCGACTTTCATTTTTTTGTTCTCTTTTCTTCCTCTTCTCTGTCATTCATTCATGGCTGAAACTTCATCAAAAAAAACCATCAAAACAAATTCAAATCAACATCAAACTAAATTAAAAAGGTGGTTTGTTCTTCTCTTGCAAAGTGTGATGGTGATTTGCTTTAAATCTGAGGAAAAGCCACAAATCAAGGTGTGATGAAGGGCAAGGTCTATCGGATCTAGAGAGTGATCAATCAGATCTAGATATTGTTCTATCATTCAAAGTGTTTCTCAATGCTTCATCCTAAGGTAATCATATGTGTGTATAATTCTATATTTACATATTGTAACGACCCAGAATTTTGACCAAATTAAATTGAGAATATTTAATTAATTTTAAATATTTGAACGATGATTTAATTTGTATCCCGAATATAACTTTGAAACTGACGATTAATTTATAAAATTTAATCGATTGAATGCTGAATAAAAATTTGAATCTTCAATTTAAAGATGAAGAAAAATATTTCAAAAAGCTTGTAAAATTTATATTGATAATACTGAAGACAATGTAAGCTTCAGAAATTGATTTGGAAAACAATCTGTTCAGTTTTGAAATTAAATCGTTTGAATTGAATTTGAAAAATAGCCGTCCGAGGCGCAGTCTCGGAATTCGACGAAACCAGTTCCATTGGGTCCGTAATATTGAATTATTGTCGGATTTCAAACCTCGTATTTTTCGGGATTTTGTATGTGTGCACACGATAGATCAACACGTTGAAGTTTTTAAACGAATTTAATTTAAAATTAAAAATTTTAAATGGGGTCAACCGCAGCATGTTCTTTCCCCAAAAACGCGCCTGAAATCACGAAAAATAAACGTGCAAACACGTTCCCCTCTCTTTTAAATAATCACGCAACTCCCTCCTCAGTTCTAAATCCAACAGAAGAAAATAAAACTAATCGAAGCCGGTTCCCTCCGAGGTCTCCTTTGGAATAGCGGAAGTTCGACGATGGCCAGGGGGTATGTGACTCGACTCGATGGATGGTCGCATGTGCCTTGGGGGTTCGCGCTCGACCTGCGACGCGGTGGAAGGCGTCTGGTCGGCAGTTGGCGGCGAGGTAGGGTTCCGATGGGTTGAAGGCAAGTCGCGAGCTAGGGTTGGGCCGCGCAGTGAATGGGAAGTTGGATTTCGTCGTCGACTTCATTTAGGGCAGAGGCGTCGATGATCGGCAAATAGGAGTTTCTCGAAGCAGGCGATGTACGATCGGGGGGTGCGCGATTTAGGGCATCACGAGAGGAGGTTGTTCGATGGCGAAGTCGCGAAGTCGAGATTTGATGGGGATGCACGCGCGAGAGAGGGAAGTCACTGCTGTGACGTTGGGTTTGGCGATGGTCGTGGGGTTTTCACGATTTCGAAGGTCTGGTATCGCACGTGAGGCAGACGATGGCAGCGTTCAGACGATTTCGAGGAGCTCGCGATTTCGACCTGGGTTCGTTCGATTTTGTCAAGAAAGGTATAAACTTTAGTTTCAATGAAAATATTGTTTGCTTTTGTTTTAACAGCATATTGAGAATTAAAAAAAATTATATTAAATTGTAAATGACTATATTTATAGTTAAGTTGAAAAAAAATGATGATGAAATAAAATAGATATACAGTGACTAAAATATATAGTTTAAAGTTTAAATTAATTAGTTTAAATTAACTTATTTAATTTTTAGTGGTTAAAGATATTTTTAATAAGGAAATTTTGAGTAAGTTTGTTTAATAGTTGGAGAGATTATTTAAGATACGTATTTTAAATAGTTTGAAAGAGTTAAAAAGAATTTATTCAAAAAGGGAAATAAATTTGGAAATTAAAATTGGTTTAAATAAAACTATCAGTTAATTTAACTATTAAAATGAAACCACCAATGAATCAAAATTATAAAATGAAAATTTAATTATTCAGTTGATTCGAATATTAATAGATGGTATAAAATGTTTATACTAGGTCAAAATCTGTAAAGAACGAGCTGGAATAAAAATGGATGCTAATAAAGCTAAGGTGAGATTTTTCTCACTCAAAATGAATTGCAGTTATTTTTGATTTGATTTGATTGCTATATTGGATGTGATATTAGATATAGTAGGATATATCTATATATATATAGCAATATATACATATTGGCATATGTATATATTGGATTGATGATTCCCGCCTCGTATAGCGGATGAGACCCTATTGCGCCGTTAGTAAGCGGATATTTTTATAAAACCCATATACCGCGATATTCCACCTCGAAGTGGAATGGTATTGTGCTAACGTCTGTGGATGCAGGGAAACAGGTTGGAGGGATCCAACTGGACCCCTCATATTGATTGAATTTATTTATACTATGATATGAATCTGTGAATGATTATATTGATGTTATTGAATTGATGTCTGGAAATTGTTTTGAAAGCTAAAATTTAGCTAAATGGATGTTTGATATCATTGGATTCCAAAAATAAACGAAATTGAATTTTTGAAATCAAAATAGAAATTTCTAAGTGGATTAATTTTAGAAATTTAATAAATTTGAAGAAAAGAATTTAAAAGAATAAAGGTTGATTTTTAAAATCTTATTGAATTAATTCCAGGATCAAGTGAAAATGTTAGGTAAATGAATTTCGTATAATAGTGATTTTAAATTGAAGAATTTAATTAAAATTTGGATTTCTAAATAGTTTGAAAAAGATAAAGAGATTTATTTTCTTTAAGGGGAATTTATTTAAAAGGAAATAAGTTGGAAGTCCAACTATAAATTTAATTGGCAAATTGAAACGAATTTGGAAAGTCAATATAAAATGAGTTGGGATGGGAAATTTATTTAGAAATAAAGATTGAAATTGATTTGGTATTGAAGTAGAATTGGAAAATTATTTGGAATCTGATTTTTGGGTTAAAGTGAAGAATTGGAAAATGAATTAAATTGAAATAAGGGGAATTGGTGTGAAAGTAAATATTGATTTATTTTTAAATTGTGGAAATAGATTTACGAATTTGGAATAAAGATTTAAATAAATCGATAAGGATTTATTTAATTGGTTTAAATGGACCATTGTGAAATAAAAGCATTATATAGAAGATTTATAAAAAATTTGATTTTGTATAAAACAAAGTGATGAAATTTTAAAGGAATTTTGTTAATATTGTAAATGAATACAAATAGAATTTATAAAAAGTGTTTATAAATTCGAAATCGATTGAATTTGACAAATTTAAGATAGAAGATTACTAAAGAAGATATATTCGCGATTTTGGATAGCGAATTTTTATTGAAATAATAAATGTGTAGAAAAGATTTAAATATGGTTAAGTGAAGTATATTCACGATTTTGGACAGTATAAGGAAATGGTGGACTATAACACTGTTGTTATAGTAAATGATTTCCAAAAGGAAATGTTTTATATAGTACTGGGATTTATATATCTATTTTAATTCCGAATCCCTATACTATTGATTTCGAGTCATCGTAACGATGTTTTACGCAACATTCGTTTTGACTCAAATAGATGTTAAAATTTATGATTTCCTTAAAGAGTGAAATGTATACTTAATATTGATCTAAGTATATTGAATATTTTCAAATGTTGAAAATAAATAGATTTGTGAAATACTTATTTTTAAATAAGTATGGAAATGTTTTTCCAATATGAAATGAACTGTTTTGAGATTTTATCTTCAAAGATAAAATTGAAATGTGAATATTTGAGGTTTGTTTTCAAATGATTAAGTGGGGAAATTTTATATCTAGTAAAAGATATTTTGGAAGATGAAATAATTTGGAATCTGATGATGTTGCGCATCTTTATTGATAGTTAAATAACCGACTATCAATAATTACCTTTAGATAGGTATTTGTTGTGAATTGGATGATTTTGAATGCCACACTTATTTTTAAATAAGCGCTCACTATTCGGGTTAGCCGGGAAAGGACCATGGGGTCGTATAACCCATTCCGAATATGTGATACGTCGTTATGAATTGCATTTGAAGACCGGTGTTGAAGACCGGATATTTTTGAAAACGGAAGGATTACCGTCGAGTTACTCTACATCGACTGATCTTCGATTTAGAGGTTTTATCACCCTTAGTGACGGGAAGTCCCGACGTGATTAGAAATTTATCCGGATATGCAAGGGCTTCGTGAGAAGTGCCTTCGGTTCTGTTTGATCCCGGAACAGACTTGTATGGATTGTGTGTCTAACGTTACAATTTGAGATATAAAGCTGATTTCTTTCAAATACATTTCTGTTGGTGGCGGAGAATTTATTCTCTTAGCTTAACACCCTTCTCTGAGACGTACGAGCTCAGAGGTTATGTAGTTGAAATTCATCAGCGATATATCCCAATTTGGTAACGTGGCATACTGAGTGTTGCTGTGAAATGATCAGTGGTTGATCATTTGTGATATGATCATTTGTTTGATCTTATATCTTTGTGATCATAGGTTGATCATTTTGTTTGACCCGAAGCATGGCTTTGTAGAAAGCGTAGCTTTGTGGACGAGACTTCATCGAGCCTCACACCCCGGAAATGGTCGAAACAGGAAGGATGCGGCAAGGTTCTAGGGAGTAGCGCCCCTTAGTGTATGTCATTCCTTCTGGATAGAGGTGGTATCATGGTATGGAGCCCAGATACTTAACCTATGTGGTTGCTGCATTTTTATCTATGTGGTTTGTTGGAAATCGGGGATCCTCGGGAAGATCGGTTACGATCGGGGGATGACATACGCGTGTCAGTAGTTACCTATTTTTGCAGAGGTAACCCGGCCTTGTGTTGGCAGAGATCCGGTTAGGTTCTCGGGTCGTCTATTCCAGGGACGTACCCATCGTGGATAGGAAGTTCCTTAGCCTGACCATTTGTTGGAAATCCAAAGAAACAATACGACACTTGTACGGTATTAGTTGTAGAACCTGCCATTCACTTATGGTGGTCACCACTGTTTGGATGGTAGCTATAGCAGGCATAGTTCGGAATGTCTATGCTGGCTAGGATTTATATTCTACTTTCGAAATGATTTCTACACTATGCACTAAAAATAATATCCAAAATGATTTGATTTTTGCGTAGTAAGCATCTTTGACTATCATAAGAAGAAATCTCCTCCAATTCTGCGTTTGCATTGTGTGTGTGGTGGGAGGTCTTATGGTAGTTTCATTTTCCAAAAGCATTGCGAATTTGTTTTATTTTCTTTGTGAAAGAATAACTGTTTTACGATCTCACACCAGTCACCATGACTGACTCGGAGTTTATTGTTTCCCTTCTAAACTCTGGGTGCCCACCAATTTCCACACGGGCAGTCTAGAGTTAGATTATCAGGATATTCTAGATATTCTGGAGCTTTGGAGATAAGCTGGAGGACGAGACGTAGTATTTGTATCTGATAGTATTTATTCCGCTGTGTATTCTGTATGAGGACAAGTTTATATAACTGTCCATTGTTGTATATTGACTCTGATGATTGATGTATGTATAAAATGATATAGTTCTTTGTTTTAAAAGACTAGTAATTATCTATTGTATATTGTTCCGCTGCGAATGTGAGATTCTGATATTGTTTTTCTGTTCTGCTCTTGTTCTCTGTTGTTTCTTCTTTCTCTTTTTCTTCTATCTTCTTCTTCTTCTACTTTTTCTTTTTCTTAAAACCCTCACTATTGGAGTTTTCGGCACTCGATTGCTCGGCAGTCGATAAAGTGAGTATCGATGTCGAATTTTCGAAAGTCGGAAATTTCGGTATGTGACAAAGTGGTATCAGAGCATATGGTTAAGCGACAACCCTGCTCTGTTGGGTGTTACTCATTAGAGATAGAGTCAGTAGTACTCTAGAATGAGTTGAGTGTAATAATAGATACGAGTGCGTATTTGTTAGTGAATATAAAATGTTTTATATTGTGTTTGCTTATCCGTTGAGATGTTTGTGAATTTTGGTCGGTATGTGGGACGCCATATTATCGATAGGGATTTCTAAACACTTAAACGAGGCAAGACGACATAGTATTGTTTTAAAAATAGGGTGAATGAAATAATTTTACCCAAAACTATTTTTGTATAGAAAAGAAATCATTTTCTATGAATTATTATAGTATATGGTTGCATGGATGTTAGAAGTGATAATATTAATCTATTATCATTGAAATTTAATAAGAAACTGGAATCGTAACTCGAAAGTTAAGAAATAAATTCACATATAAATGAAATTTGAGAATATAAATTATAAATGTGATTTGTAATTTGAAACAGAATTCCAGAGAAGTATTTGGAAATGTTTTGAAAGGAGTTTGAAAATTTTGGTGATTTGGAAAGTTAAATCTTTTTGATTTGAAAATGAATTTCAAAGGTTTTTGAAAAAAGTATTTTGGAAAGATAAAAGCTCTAAACTCTTTTCGATCGCTGGAAAATAACTTCGATGATGACCGCGGCATCGTTGGTGTTCATTTTCGGGTTTCCAAAAGAGGAATTGCTGCCAAATTGTTTTAAATGGAAGTCGTTTGGAAAATTGGGTTTGGTTTTTGAAATTCAAAGAATGATTGAATTGTTTTCAAAATGGCTTTGAAATGTTGAAAAGACTCTGGAATACTAAAAAAAAATATTTATGAAATATCATGAAGTTGATAACTTGTAAAGTTTAAATAAAAATCCATTTAACGAATGAAATTTTAAATATGAATTGGAAATATAAAGAGGTGAATTCATATATGAATAAAAATTATGAATATGAATTGTAAATATGATTTACAAATGAAAATAGAATTCAAAAAGGATAATTGAAGATAAAATTCATAATGGAATGAAATTGTGAATATGAATTTATAATTGAAAATAGAATTCTAATGGAATGAAATTAGTAAGTGAATGTGTAAATGATTTGATAAATCAAAATGTAAGTAAGTCGAAGACTTATAAAATATTTGAGAATCTGATAGAAAAGAGATTCAATTTAAAATGAAAGTTGAGATTCATTTTGAATTTGAAAGTAAATAGAACTGGAATTGAATTTGATAAATGAAGTATTAAACTGAAAGTTAGTAAGTGAAGCTAATTGATTATTGACCAAATGGATAAGGTTTGAACGAATTAAATTCAATGATTATAAATGAAGATAAATTGAATTCCAATAGAATTGAAAATGTGAATTATAAGTTCAAATGAATGTGAAATGAAAAATTGAACGGAATTGAATATGTAACTTCAACAGCGAATTTAAAGAGGATATAAGAAGTATATATTGAAAACTTTGTAATAGAATTTGCAAAATGATTTGAATGCTGTAACTAGATATAATGGCTAGTAGGATATACAGGTGTATAAAGGGATTGGAAAATTTATTTCACAGATAATTCGAATTGCTCGAAAAAGGTATGTATTTGAATTATAATATGAGATTTGCTGATTTCTTGTCTAGCCGCTTGGCTTTTTCTTTTTCTTTTTGAAATCTGAGAGTCCGTAGGGACGTTTTGTAGTAGTGCCGTATTAGCCGCGCAAAGGAGACGCTGGCGAAATTTTTCGGAAATTTAGGGCGTTAGAAAATTTTTGAGGAAATTTTGAAAGTTTAAAATTCAAATTCAATTTAAATTTGAATTGTTAAAGAAACAATATTGTTTGAAACTTTAATTGGAGTTGGAAAGTTAGTAGAAATGATAACGAATCTTTAGTAGAAAGATTTATTTTGAAAGATTGATAAAACTATTAGTTTGTGAAAGATAGTAGACGAGTTAAGGACCCTTTTTCCTAACTTGTAATTTCGAGGACGAAATTCTTTTAAGGGGGGAAGTCTGTAACGACCCAGAATTTTGACCAAATTAAATTGAGAATATTTAATTAATTTTAAATATTTGAACGATGATTTAATTTGTATCCCGAATATAACTTTGAAACTGACGATTAATTTATAAAATTTAATCGATTGAATGCTGAATAAAAATTTGAATCTTCAATTTAAAGATGAAGAAAAATATTTCAAAAAGCTTGTAAAATTTATATTGATAATACAGAAGACAATGTAAGCTTCAGAAATTGATTTGGAAAACAATCTGTTCAGTTTTGAAATTAAATCGTTTGAATTGAATTTGAAAAATAGCCGTCCGAGGCGCAGTCTCGGAATTCGACGAAACCAGTTCCATTGGGTCCGTAATATTGAATTATTGTCGGATTTCAAACCTCGTATTTTTCGGAGTTTGTATGTGTGCACACGATAGATCAACACGTTGAAGTTTTTAAACGAATTTAATTTAAAATTAAAAATTTTAAATGGGGTCAACCGCAGCATGTTCTTTCCCCAAAAACACGCCTGAAATCACGAAAAATAAACATGCAAACACATTCCCCTCTCTTTTAAATAATCACGCAACTCCCTCCTCAGTTCTAAATCCAACAGAAGAAAATAAAACTAATCGAAGCCGGTTCCCTCCGAGGTCTCCTTTGGAATAGCGGAAGTTCGACGATGGCCAGGGGGTATGTGACTCGACTCGATGGATGGTCGCATGTGCCTTGGGGGTTCGCGCTCGACCTGCGACGCGGTGGAAGGCGTCTGGTCGGCAGTTGGCGGCGAGGTAGGGTTCCGATGGGTTGAAGGCAAGTCGCGAGCTAGGGTTGGGCCGCGCAGTGAATGGGAAGTTGGATTTCGTCGTCGACTTCATTTAGGGCAGAGGCGTCGATGATCGGCAAATAGGAGTTTCTCGAAGCAGGCGATGTACGATCGGGGGGTGCGCGATTTAGGGCATCACGAGAGGAGGTTGTTCGATGGCGAAGTCGCGAAGTCGAGATTTGATGGGGATGCACGCGCGAGAGAGGGAAGTCGCTGCTGTGACGTTGGGTTCGGCGATGGTCGTGGGGTTTTCACGATTTCGAAGGTCTGGTATCGCACGTGAGGCAGACGATGGCAGCGTTCAGACGATTTCGAGGAGCTCGCGATTTCGACCTGGGTTCGTTCGATTTTGTCAAGAAAGGTATAAACTTTAGTTTCAATGAAAATATTGTTTGCTTTTGTTTTAACAGCATATTGAGAATTAAAAAAAATTATATTAAATTGTAAATGACTATATTTATAGTTAAGTTGAAAAAAAATGATGATGAAATAAAATAGATATACAGTGACTAAAATATATAGTTTAAAGTTTAAATTAATTAGTTTAAATTAACTTATTTAATTTTTAGTGGTTAAAGATATTTTTAATAAGGAAATTTTGAGTAAGTTTGTTTAATAGTTGGAGAGATTATTTAAGATACGTATTTTAAATAGTTTGAAAGAGTTAAAAAGAATTTATTCAAAAAGGGAAATAAATTTGGAAATTAAAATTGGTTTAAATAAAACTATCAGTTAATTTAACTATTAAAATGAAACCACCAATGAATCAAAATTATAAAATGAAAATTTAATTATTCAGTTGATTCGAATATTAATAGATGGTATAAAATGTTTATACTAGGTCAAAATCTGTAAAGAACGAGCTGGAATAAAAATGGATGCTAATAAAGCTAAGGTGAGATTTTTCTCACTCAAAATGAATTGCAGTTATTTTTGATTTGATTTGATTGCTATATTGGATGTGATATTAGATATAGTAGGATATATCTATATATATATAGCAATATATACATATTGGCATATGTATATATTGGATTGATGATTCCCGCCTCGTATAGCGGATGAGACCCTATTGCGCCGTTAGTAAGCGGATATTTTTATAAAACCCATATACCGCGATATTCCACCTCGAAGTGGAATGGTATTGTGCTAACGTCTGTGGATGCAGGGAAACAGGTTGGAGGGATCCAACTGGACCCCTCATATTGATTGAATTTATTTATACTATGATATGAATCTGTGAATGATTATATTGATGTTATTGAATTGATGTCTGGAAATTGTTTTGAAAGCTAAAATTTAGCTAAATGGATGTTTGACATCATTGGATTCCAAAAATAAACGAAATTGAATTTTTGAAATCAAAATAGAAATTTCTAAGTGGATTAATTTTAGAAATTTAATAAATTTGAAGAAAAGAATTTAAAAGAATAAAGGTTGATTTTTAAAATCTTATTGAATTAATTCCAGGATCAAGTGAAAATGTTAGGTAAATGAATTTCGTATAATAGTGATTTTAAATTGAAGAATTTAATTAAAATTTGGATTTCTAAATAGTTTGAAAAAGATAAAGAGATTTATTTTCTTTAAGGGGAATTTATTTAAAAGGAAATAAGTTGGAAGTCCAACTATAAATTTAATTGGCAAATTGAAACGAATTTGGAAAGTCAATATAAAATGAGTTGGGATGGGAAATTTATTTAGAAATAAAGATTGAAATTGATTTGGTATTGAAGTAGAATTGGAAAATTATTTGGAATCTGATTTTTGGGTTAAAGTGAAGAACTGGAAAATGAATTAAATTGAAATAAGGGGAATTGGTGTGAAAGTAAATATTGATTTATTTTTAAATTGTGGAAATAGATTTACGAATTTGGAATAAAGATTTAAATAAATCGATAAGGATTTATTTAATTGGTTTAAATGGACCATTGTGAAATAAAAGCATTATATAGAAGATTTATAAAAAAATTTGATTTTGTATAAATCAAAGTGATGAAATTTTAAAGGAATTTTGTTAATATTGTAAATGAATACAAATAGAATTTATAAAAAGTGTTTATAAATTCGAAATCGATTGAATTTGACAAATTTAAGATAGAAGATTATTAAAGAAGATATATTCGCGATTTTGGATAGCGAATTTTTATTGAAATAATAAATGTGTAGAAAAGATTTAAATATGGTTAAGTGAAGTATATTCACGATTTTGGACAGTGAATATATTTTTAAAGTAGAATGGATATGGTTTTGGGAAAGCGATATTATAAAAATGAAGTAACTGTTTTAAAGATGTTTTAAAACGTGTTAAGTATCGAATACATAGATTTCAACATTCATTGTTGAAATAGACGTTTTTCGAGAAATATAAGGAAATGGTGGACTATAACACTGTTGTTATAGTAAATGATTTCCAAAAGGAAATGTTTTATATAGTATTGGGATTTATATATCTATTTTAATTCCGAATCCCTATACTATTGATTTCGAGTCATCGTAACGATGTTTTACGCAACATTCGTTTTGACTCAAATAGATGTTAAAATTTATGATTTCCTTAAAGAGTGAAATGTATACTTAATATTGATCTAAGTATATTGAATATTTTCAAATGTTGAAAATAAATAGATTTGTGAAATACTTATTTTTAAATAAGTATGGAAATGTTTTTCCAATATGAAATGAACTGTTTTGAGATTTTATCTTCAAAGATAAAATTGAAATGTGAATATTTGAGGTTTGTTTTCAAATGATTAAGTGGGGAAATTTTATATCTAGTAAAAGATATTTTGGAAGATGAAATAATTTGGAATCTGATGATGTTGCGCATCTTTATTGATAGTTAAATAACCGACTATCAATAATTACCTTTAGATAGGTATTTGTTGTGAATTGGATGATTTTGAATGCCACACTTATTTTTAAATAAGCGCTCACTATTCGGGTTAGCCGGGAAAGGACCATGGGGTCGTATAACCCATTCCGAATATGTGATATGTCGTTATGAATTGCATTTGAAGACCGGTGTTGAAGACCGGATATTTTTGAAAACGGAAGGATTACCGTCGAGTTACTCTACATCGACTGATCTTCGATTTAGAGGTTTTATCACCCTTAGTGACGGGAAGTCCCGACGTGATTAGAAATTTATCCGGATATGCAAGGGCTTCGTGAGAAGTGCCTTCGGTTCTGTTCGATCCCGGAACAGACTTGTATGGATTGTGTGTCTGACGTTACAATTTGAGATATAAAGCTGATTTCTTTCAAATACATTTCTGTTGGTGGCGGAGAATTTATTCTCTTAGCTTAACACCCTTCTCTGAGACGTACGAGCTCAGAGGTTATGTAGTTGAAATTCATCAGCGATATATCCCAATTTGGTAACGTGGCATACTGAGTGTTGCTGTGAAATGATCAGTGGTTGATCATTTGTGATATGATCATTTGTTTGATCTTATATCTTTGTGATCATAGGTTGATCATTTTGTTTGACCCAAAGCATGGCTTTGTAGAAAGCGTAGCTTTGTGGACGAGACTTCATCGAGCCTCACACCCCGGAAATGGTCGAAACAGGAAGGATGCGGCAAGGTTCTAGGGAGTAGCGCCCCTTAGTGTATGTCATTCCTTCTGGATAGAGGTGGTATCATGGTATGGAGCCCAGATACTTAACCTATGTGGTTGCTGCATTTTTATCTATGTGGTTTGTTGGAAATCGGGGATCCTCGGGAAGATCGGTTACGATCGGGGGATGACATACGCGTGTCAGTAGTTACCTATTTTTGCAGAGGTAACCCGGCCTTGTGTTGGCAGAGATCCGGTTAGGTTCTCGGGTCGTCTATTCCAGGGACGTACCCATCGTGGATAGGAAGTTCCTTAGCCTGACCATTTGTTGGAAATCCAAAGAAACAATACGACACTTGTACGGTATTAGTTGTAGAACCTGCCATTCACTTATGGTGGTCACCACTGTTTGGATGGTAGCTATAGTAGGCATAGTTCGGAATGTCTATGCTGGCTAGGATTTATATTCTACTTTCGAAATGATTTCTACACTATGCACTAAAAATAATATCCAAAATGATTTGATTTTTGCGTAGTAAGCATCTTTGACTATCATAAGAAGAAATCTCCTCCAATTCTGCGTTTGCATTGTGTGTGTGGTGGGAGGTCTTATGGTAGTTTCATTTTCCAAAAGCATTGCGAATTTGTTTTATTTTCTTTGTGAAAGAATAACTGTTTTACGATCTCACACCAGTCACCATGACTGACTCGGAGTTTATTGTTTCCCTTCTAAACTCTGGGTGCCCACCAATTTCCACACGGGCAGTCTAGAGTTAGATTATCAGGATATTCTGGATATTCTGGAGCTTTGGAGATAAGCTGGAGGACGAGACGTAGTATTTGTATCTGATAGTATTTATTCCGCTGTGTATTCTGTATGAGGACAAGTTTATATAACTGTCCATTGTTGTATATTGACTCTGATGATTGATGTATGTATAAAATGATATAGTTCTTTGTTTTAAAAGACTAGTAATTATCTATTGTATATTGTTCCGCTGCGAATGTGAGATTCTGATATTGTTTTTCTGTTCTGCTCTTGTTCTCTGTTGTTTCTTCTTTCTCTTTTACTTCTATCTTCTTCTTCTTCTACTTTTTCTTTTTCTTAAAATCCTCACTATTGGAGTTTCCGGCACTCGATTACTCGGCAGTCGATAAAGTGAGTATCGATGTCGAATTTTCGAAAGTCGAAAATTTCGGTATGTGACACATATCTTATAATTTGTTCCTATCCCCTTAATCTCTATCTTTCCCTTCCGTTCATATTTGTGAATTTGAATTTTGATTTGAATATCTCCATTCCATTGCTTGAATCGATTGTTTTATCATGTTAAAATATAGAATGTTTTCTTTTGTTCACTGCTATTTTGTTATGAATTATAACATCTCATTTTCTGTCTCATGTATGATTGTTTGATTAATTAATTTAACATAGATCTAGGCCTTCTTAATTTTATTTTATGTACTCTATGTGATTGTTTACAAAGTTTGGTTAACCTAGATCTAGATTTTCTTATCTCAAATCTATATATGCCTATGTCATTTGATTTTGTTGTTTAAAAAAATGAACATAAGTGAACTTTGAATTTTTTTTTCTTCATAATTTAGGTTTTCATATCAAAAGGTTTACACTCGAATATTTAGACATGTGTTGCTATTTAATTAAAACTTGGTAATAATCACATTAATTTGTCTTTGTCATACAATTAATATGATGTTTTAATTGTCATGTTTCAAATCATTCCAATATAAACTCTTCCTCTTAAAATAAAAAAGGAAACATTAAATCAATGATATATTCCATGATTTGCAATTCTATCTAATTAAAAATTATATCTCTGCTTAAAAAGGAAGGAATCTTTTCACAACTGTTTACCATTTTCATTAATCTTAATATTCTTCGATTTACTGCTTGTAGTTGAAATGAAATCAAATATAAAATCAATGATATATTCCATTATTTGCAATTCCATCTAATTAAAAATTATATCTCTGCTTAAAAAGGAAGTAATATTTTCACAACTGTTTCAAACCATTTTCATTAATCTTAATATTCTTTGATTTACTGCTTGTAATTGAAATGAAATCTATTTTATTTGAACTGTTATGCTAAACATTAATTGTATATATATATATATATATGTGTATATTTACAGTATATATATATATATATGTATGTATGTATGTACGTACGTACGTATGAATTTATGTATTAATAAATAAATAAAATTGTTCATGTTTAGGATGACAAAGGCATATATAGATGGGAAATGTGTCCATTATGGTGTAAATCCCAACACCTATGCAATGTTTACATTAGCTTTGGACACTTTTATATGTTGCACTTATACTATACACACGAGCACATGTAATGTGCTCAGAATCATTTGCAATTAATTAAATCAAATTGGACTAATGCATTCCTAATAGAACATTCATTTGAAATGTTAACATGTTTATTTAACATATTATCAATCTAACCAGAGACAAAATGAGAGGTTTCTCTCTCTTTAATTAATGTTGTTTACTCTCTTAATTAATTACATAACAATTAGAGGAGGAAACTAAAGATTTCCTTCTCATATTTATTTTAATAAGTAAATGCATGTAGGTGTATTTGACACACTCATTCATTTAAATTTATATAATATTCAAACCCTTTTGATATTTTTTTTCACCAAATAAAATAAAATATTGATTTTATTTATAAGAAGATTTAGTTAAGATCTAAGTGTATTTAGACTTCATAGGCCTATTAAAGATCCAAAATGGTAAATTTTTTGAAATTCACCCATTTCTTCCACTGTGGGCTGGTCTAGTTCCAACTGGTACTACGCAATTAACTATGAATATTATTGGAGTTTTTGATCACTGATTGAAATCTAGATATCTCAATGATATAGTGATAACGAAAAGAAAAAGTGCAAAAAGTATCGTTACTTAGGGAATAACTTAATAAAGATTAGAAACTAGATTTTACCTAAATGATCCATAGGCAATTTAACTCATGTCCACTACTATACTTCAACAAAGTTCATGCATGATTTACTATTTTAATTGTTTAAATATTACCGAGTGCTAAGGTTGCACCAGGGAGTCACATAACCGTACTTGTCAGCATATTTTCGAATTTAATTAATTAAAACTAATTTATAAATGTTATAAATTAAAATAGTGGAAATTAATATAAACGTTATATTAATTTTTATGACATTAAATATTTATTTGAACCCTTAATATTAAATAAATAATATATAAATGTTATATGTTAATTTAGATGAATTATAATAGCTTAAGTGAATTTTTATTAAATAAAATATTAATTGTTTTTAGATGAAAATATATATACTGATATATATTATAAGGTCGTCCATGTAATGATAAACTAAAGGAAAAATAAATTTTGAAATTTATTGGATAAGCTTCAAATAATTGAAGAAAAAGGTGGAAAATATACGTGATGTTTTTTGCTTTTTAGTGACTATAAATACTCACATATTCTCCCATTCTTTGGAAATTTTTCTGACCCTAAGCCCTCATCACTATTAGATTAAATTAAAATCTATAGCTTGTCGTTGCAAACCATGCTAGGAGGAGAATCGAGAAAGTCTCCGAGAAGGAAACTACTTGCATTACAATGTGTTAACAACCGAATAGATCAAGGTATTTAATTTAATTCATATTTTAATTTTTTTACCTGGAAAAAGGTAAAAAAGCACAATTTTTAATGCATATACATTACAATATAAATTAAATAATACGTTAATATCATGCTTATTGTTACTACCAAATACCCTTTCGACCTTGTCGAAACCTTATTGAATAGAAAGCAAAGAAAAACAAGAGAACGAAGCACCAGTAAGACCTTTCAAAAGAGTCAAAGGGATGCAACAGCCAAAGATTAGAAGTATCAAAACCTTTCAAAGGGGTCGAAATGGTCAAAAGCACGCTTCCGCTTTGATAAACACCTTTCGAAGCAGGTGCTTCCTCAGGCATGAAGGCCTTTCGAAGGAGTTAAAGAAGTAGCTTTCGAAGAAAATGAATAATAATCTTTCATATGTGCGTCAAACCTTTCGAAACCAAAGGTTTCGACTTCATTCAAATCACTTAGAAGCACACTATTATTAGAACAACCCTTTCGAAAGCCAAACCAAGCCTTTTGAACCCGTCGAAGCCATTAATATCCAAGGAAGGTTCCACATCAAGTCGCAAGCATATGTTTGGAAGCTACAAACAACATCAAAGCCATCGCCAGTTCAACACCTTCGAAGTCCCTGGAAATAACCCATCGACAGAGTCGAAAGCTCTTACAAGGCATCATAAAGAAGAGAAGGCACAACCACCCCTTTCGACGAAGACGGAGGCATTAGAGCTCATTCGTAAGCATTGCAGAGGGAAGTGCAAGCACCAAAAGAGTCGGAAGGCATCTGAAGCCACCTTTCGACCAAGTCGAAAGCACTGGGTCGAAAGATGCTGACCCGCATCTATAAATAAGACCCAAGGGGTCTGGTTTTGGGGATCCGAACTCATTCATTCTACACTTGTATTTTCTTAATTCAAAAAGTTGTAACCTTAATTTGTAAATTGAATTAGGGAAAATCATTCAATAAAGGCTTTGTTGAGTTACGAAAGGGAAGTCTTCAATATTCTTGATTACTTAGTTTTTTCCCAAGCTTTTATTAGATCTAATCGTGTTTTATAGGTGTCGACCACATTGAAAGGCCTCTTCCGACTCGGTTGAAACCTCTGCGTTTTCAAGTAGTTCCTGTTATAGACTGCAGGACACCTTTCGTTGTACTTCTGCTTTCGAATGGATCGAGACCCAAACCCAAACCAGTTTTACCTTAAATTCCTAATCCAAAACTAAGACACTTAAGACTCTAGCTTTCGACATAGTTGCAACCATCCAAAACTGTTCATAAAGTTGAATATTAGAGCTATCCATTAGGCTTCCGCAACTACTTCGAAAGGACCGTTTTGAAGGAATTATCAAGCTACTCCATCCAGTTCGAAAGATAAAAAAGAAAGGAATTTGAACGTTTCAACTAGGTCGAAAGGTTAGCAAGGGAAAGTTATCATAATAAGAACCTATTTGAAAGGGAGAACTAAAAGGATTATCCACATCTTACCTTCTTCCACTTAATCAAAAGATATCAAGAAGGAATAGCCTTGTCCTAAAAACAACTTTAGGGTGTTGACAAGTTTTCTTGTTAACATTTTTTGCGCTAGAAGGAGGGCTCGAACCTCCGACTCTGTTGAGCATCCAACACCACCTATCTCTAACCAAATCCTATTTCAAGCTTATCTACTATTGATCTAACTTCATCATGGCTGGCTAAAAGATTTGAGCAGGGATCTTCTGAACCATACTTAATTGGATTCTCCCTAGAGGTAGCTAATGATAAGAATCTCTAGGAAGAACAACTGTTATGGATGAAGGCTTTAAGAATCATAAGGAAAAAGAAATTTGAAGCCTATGATACACTTAAATGGAGCTTAAACCCTTTTCATGTTGGTCCCACCTCAATCTTTGCTTTAGGGGAAAAGAAAAAAGAAAGTGATGACTTTTTTGACCAAATGAGAAAACCAATTCAACACTATACCAAAGGAACAATCTTTGAAGAAGGAATAATGGCAGATTACAACGCTTTTGCACACAAATGGGGTCAAGTCACAAGCGGGACAATGCCTACACTAGAACCTCAAGGAGTTTTAAAGAGAAAACTAGTTATCAAAGGAGAAACTCCAGAGCCAAGTAATAAAAGATTTAGAAGCCATCCTCAAGAAACAAGTTTCAAGTTAAGACTTCCTAAAGGGTGTAATCTAACAACATCCATAGAGAATGTCTACTTGCTAACAAAGGATGAGCTCAACTATTGGTCATCACAAAAGAGGAAACCAAAATAAGAAAGGAATCAAGGAGGATCCTATTGCCATTACCATATGATGAATGGTCATAAAACTAATCACTGCAGAGCCTTGGAAGGGATGATAATCAACTTTTACCGTCAAGGCAAAATCAATGAGTTTGTAAAGAAATACTGAATGAGATCAATAAAGAGCTACTTTTCTTTAAAGAGAATCTACATGGTTTGGAATGAAATGCTCCTTTTATTTGGACATTACCTTAAACGGTCAAAGCCTCTGTCCGTGCCGAGTTGGCCAGGGCAGAGCACCTCCTGGAGGGAGGAGTGTAAGCCTTTAACCACGCCACGCTACGGTTAGGTTAAAGAATCGACAAGCCCTTGGCCGCGCCTCTGGTCAGGTCAAGGCACCTCCTGGAGGGAGGAGTGTAAGCCTTTATCCGCGCCACACTATGACCAGGTTAAAGCATCGACAAGCCCCTGTCTGCACCACGCTATGGCCAGGGTAGGGCACCTCTTGGAGGGAGGAGTGTAAGCTTTTATCCGCGCTACACTATGGCCAGGTTAAAGCATTGACAAGCCCTTGGTCGCGCCTCTGGTCAGGTCAAGGCGCCTCCTAGAGGGAGGTTGGGTAAGTCCTTGGTTCCAGCCTCTAAGAATGAGCTAACCAAGAGCACCAGACAATAATGGACTAAGACATCCAAGCCCAAGAAGCGACACAACTACAAAGGACTAAGATGTCCAAGCCTAAGAAGAGGCTCGTCAAATAGCGGACTAAGATGTCCAAGCCCGAGAAGTGGCATATCAAATAGAGGACTAGGTTGTCCAAGCTCGAGAAACAGCCAATCAAACCATAACTTCATACAAGGCCTAAGAGGTTTATACATGTCAGAGAAGACATAATATAAGGAGTAGGGAAGAACTCCACTTATAAATACCTGAATCTGGGTTTCGGGCTTCTCATCTCTGAACTTCATCAATTAATACCCGAATCTGGATTTCGGGTCTTTATCAAACACTTACAATCTTTATCATGCTCGAATCTAGGTTTCAAGACTATTACTTAACTTCACTTTAATGTCCTAATCTGGGCTCGAGATTTCTATTATGGATTTCAAATTATCCACTACTAATGCCCGAATCTGGGTCAAAAACTTCTAACAGGAAGATCATTATTATGAATCTCTGGATATCATCCAGTAATACCCGAATCTGGGTTTCGGACTTTTAAACTTCCAAATTTCATTCATTAATACCCGAATATGGGTCATTGGATTTCCACTACAAATCTTCAGATAATGACTTCTAGATTTCTATTACTCGATCATATTTAACTCACTATCAACTATCTCCAAAGGATGGTTCTCTAAAGACATTTATACCCCTGGTTGAGAATAAGATTTCTTACCAACAGATTTCAGATATTCCAGCAATATGGGTTAAAGTTAAAGCCTTCATTATTTCTTATTATGATCGAAGATGGTTTTCAGACATTTAACCAAATATAACTACTTTTCATTTATTACCATATGATTAACATAATGATTTGTTAGTCTTTGCGAATGATATGCATAAACTTATACATCAATTTAAAGCCAACAATCATAAATATTGTTTGCTTTATACTTTTAAGGGAAATCATAACAGTAAAGAAGAATGAAAGATCCAGCAAATACAGAAATTATGGTATAAGTTATCAAACAAATGTTTCAGAGATAACATTAAAGGAAAGGATCACAAACCAGGTGATATTTAAAAAATCTACATGATTTACATAACTTATGAAATTATTTACAAGTGTATAGAACAAATATATGCATTTAATAAATATGAATCTTTCATAAATCTTGGGCAGCCTTGTTCAAGTTCTTAGTGACTAAAGGATCCATGATGTGGTAGATAGCGATACAAAGAACTTCTTTGAGTTTCTTCTCTTTCTTCCTTATCATGTCCGCATCAATATTAGTTTTTAAAGCATGATTGAAAGCTCTATTTGCACCTCTGAGAGTATTATTTTCCCTTTCTAATTCAGCGATGCATTTCAAAAGGAGATGGTTATCGCATTTGAGTTTTTGAATTCTAGCAGCATATTCGTTTATGCTTTGTGAGTATTTAACTTTCTACCGTTCGTCAAAATATTTCATCATTTCAAATTTAACATTCCTACACCACTCGCCCACTACCTTCTCGTCTAGGCCGGGAGGAGGATTTGTTGTAGTGGGAAATTTCTGACCAGCAAGGGAAGTAGATCTTATAGTTTTAGCAACAGATGAAGTAGCAGGGGAGACTGGTAAATCAATACTCAAGATATTATTCCCTATAATGAATTCCAACGACTCACATTGAGCTTGACTATCCTTCAACTTCATCTACAAATCGCTTATATGTTGAAAAAGTTCAGACATTTTGTGATCGAAGTCAACTGAAGGATTCAACTTAACTTGACGCTTTAGAGCGAAGATCATTTCATTCTTACTATTAACATCTGCTTCTAAACTGGCAATTTGATCCTTAAGATTTCTGAAAATAGTTTTCTGAAGTAAGAATCTTTTGTGCCAGCTTAAAGCTTCTGCATTGCCGTGAAAACGAACAAGTAAAGTATCTTCGAGAAGTTTACTCTTTTCAAGTTCCGCCAACAGCTTATCCTTAAGATTAATAAAGCGAGATGCTGAGCCTAATGAGAGTGGCATTATGGATAACTGTAATTCCTATTTAAATACAAAGGAAAACGAATCAACTCAAAACCAGAATGATCAAACTCTTTATTACTGTAATAAAAGATTACAACTCAAGTAACAACGAAACTAAAAGATACAATAAACATTTGTTTTATATCTAAAGATGAGAAACAACACCCTAACTTTATTCAATGAATTGGCAGAAAGAATAACTGTAGAGTCAAAGGGGATGTTAATTCCTTTCGGAGTAATCACCGGGGAATATTTGCTATAGTCCCATTCTTCGACTGAAGGACTATAATGACCACAAATTAGTTTAGTATGGTAGGTCCAGGTCTCCTTAAGTAGCTTGTCTTTCTCATCACCAAGGAAATCGAAGTGAAGACGAGGATGTTCCATGTAAAGTTTTTGTAAATCTCTAAGAAAACAATATCTTGCCAATTTTGAAGATTTTAAAATTGATGCCTTTTCAAGGTAAAATCTTTTCGATTTGACATATTGACTTAAGTAATCTTTAGAGATAAGATTGCCTAAGGAACATTCTCTCTGTGATGACATAATAAAATACAGCTAAGTATAAAAAGAAGACTAAAACAAGTATTTACGAATCAATGTTATTACATACTCATAATCATTCATCTGATTCATACAAAATTGACTTAGTAAATAATTTCGAAACAAATTTTTCCTTATAATACTTGAGTTTTTCAAGAGGAAGGTCTTGGGGAATTGATCTGACTTGAGGTAAGTTCCAACATGCTCTGGGATGCGGGTCAGATCCGAATTCATCCAAGTATATTTTTTGTCAAAACGCCTAAGTAAACCCCACTAAAATCACCTAAGTATGAGAAATCAACGATTGGGTGTCTACAATAGGCCTTGTATAAGAAATTAACTAAAATGTCCCTCTCCTCGATCAACATCCAGAAGAGGGTAATCAATTCCCGATTTTCCTTCAAAAGAGCGTCATATCGAGGGCACGCTCTCCTCAACCATGGGGCAGCTTCCTGATGTTTAAAAGAAGCTAACACTACCGCACTTCTATTGAGTCTATGATATTTATCAGAAAGAATGTTGTGCTCCTTCAATTGTCTGTCTAATTCCCTATATAAACTATTTATCTCCGCTTGTTTTCTTTCAAGCTTGGTTTTATAGGGGTGGACAGACTTCTTCCTTATCTAAATAAAAGATTTACACCATTATTATCTTCGAAGCGAAAGATGTTTAAACAGAGAATCCCATACCTGAGAGACCAAGATTGATTCTCGTGAAGCCTGCTCCTTTTCTTTTAAGATTTCAACATCAATAGAAGCGGGCTCCTCTTGAGGGCCGGAAGGTGCAGGAGATTTAGGCGGAATCACTTCATGAGGGGACGAATCTTTTTTAGAGGACTTCGTATTATCATCCCTATCTTTCTCAAAAGCTTCAGTATGGCCACCCCCGTTGCCACCTGATCCTTGTCCGCCGTTGATGTTATCATCCCCGTCATCATCATCATTATCTCCCCCGTCCTCTTCGATGGCCTCATCTTTGCCATCTTCTTCTTCGAAGTCAGATTCAACTTCAAAGGAAAGAAGTTTGGAAGCATAGATTTCCTCCCTCTCAGCAACTTCAATCCCCTACTCCATCTTTTTGATTCTATCCATGACCCTATCAACAAGAGCAGGGTCGAGGGGGGGAAGCTCAAATCTAGGCATTTATCGACATTATCAACATAGGCGAGCATTAAGGCATCTTCAGAGGAATTCATAATAATGTCTTCAAAAGACGGTTCAAAGAATTGCGACACTCGCTGCTTCGCATCAGAAATGGTGCCGATAGCTAGTTTTAGGGAGAACTTGTTCTTTTTCAGCTTTTCCTTTAACATGGATTGTTTAGCTGCCATCCGTCCTTTTTCATCTTCAGACTCTTTCAGAGTCATTGCCAAAGCTAAGTTCTCGTCGGCTAGAAGTTGGCGAGCCTTCCTCTCCTCCAAGATAATAGCTTCTGATTAAGCGAGAGAAGCTCTCAATCGCTCCAATTCAGTTGTAGTCTCGCTCTTCTCCGTAGACAAGGAGGAAACTCGGTTATTCAAAGCAGTAATTTCCTCTAAAAGTTTAGATGTTTCGGCAGAAGATTTGGACACATTTTTGTGCAGTCAGAACCAGCTTTTAGAAATCTGAAAGAAAAGTACAACATAAGTTAAAAGCTTAAAGAGAAACAGAGATAATAATGTTAAGTAACGTAACACATACCAGGAGTTGTTATTCAAGAAGGGATCGACATTGTCCCTCCAAATATGAAACAGAGGATGGCGGCTGAATTGAAGTGAATGACAGGGAATTTAAAATAGAATGGACCATCTTCTCGAAATCACTCGGAGGTGTGGAAGCTGATGGTCCCGGAAGATTTAGCACTTGGGTAGAGGTCAAAGTCCCCAACGCCTTTTGCATCTGCTCGATTACGCTCGGAGAGTTGGAGATGACAATGCGAGAAAGAGGATCAACTTTGGTAGGAGTTTCCTTAGGTAAAACATGAAGAGCTTCGACGGTCAGACTCTTTAGAAATTCCCCAACGTTAATAGACTCATCCTCTTCCAGTATTGGAGAATCAGGAACTTCAACCACTTTAACTCTTTTTGGGGGTGGTTCCACCGTAGACGTTTTAATTAATTTTCTTTTAGCAGCCATCTTAGACCTGGCAATGGTTTGAGAAAAGGATGGCACAAGGGAAGACGAGGAGAGAGGAGTAGGACCGTTGATAGGTTTTTCCACCTGAGGAGCAACTGAAGAGAATTCAAACAGATTATAAGTTAGCAGAATAATTTGAAAAAAACATAGTAATAGTGTTATCCCACTTTTTGGCAAAGCCGAGATACCGAAAAATTAACTGAAAATCAATGATTACTAGTCATGAATATCGATTGTGCATCGCAGGTTCACCATGGATATCGATGAATTTTGTCCGAGTCCGGATCAGGCTACAATTTGCAAGACTGGACAAGCAAAGCCATGAAAGCCAACGTTCCAAATTTCAAGTCAATCCGAGTTCGTGTGCCCAAGTTATCATCGGTAAAAGTTGGAGGAAATAGCCCTGAGTTCGAATCCATTGCTGGGACACATGTTCGAATCCATCAAGTTTCCCTTGCTTCGAATCCATAGGTGTCACTGTGCTTCGAATCCATCCAGTGACCTTGCTTCGAATCCATATGTGTCATTGTGCTTCGAATCCATCCAGTGATCTTGCTTCGAATCCATTCCATTGTGGCGGCTTCGTATCGATCAACTACTGTCCACAACGATCGATACGAACCAACTTCTGATCGAATCCATTCCTTCAAACCCGCTAAGTCAAAGCGGTGAAATTCGTGGAGTCGACCCAGTAAAACTCGGAGCAAAAACTAGATCAACCCAGGAAGCACGTGCCACGTCAACGCTTTCGCTCACTAGGCCATCGATTCGACTCTATCGATTCGAAGAGGATCGATTCGAACGGAGCATATCAACCGGAAATACAATCTTGAATCGATCATAACTCGAGATCCACAAATCCAAATGCTATGAAATTTTCACAGAAGCTTGAGCACATGTTGAAGAATGTCCACACCAAATTTCAGCTCGATTGGACAAATCCTTGATCGATTCGAATGGATTTCGAATCGATCCCAAAGTGAGCCCGGATTTCCTGAAAGCGAGCATGTGGGCCCCCTCACGTGCCGGAACTGATCTCCCGAAATTTAGGTGAAATATCAGCCTCCTACACCTATAAATAGAGCCCCTGGTCATTCAGAGAAGGGGTCGGACAATTTTGAGAGCTAAAGGGCGCCCAGATTCTGCCAGATTTACTCTAGATCACCACTGCTGCCTTGGATTCAGATTATAATCATAAAATCTATTATACTACGCGATAAGAAATTGTAATCTTCAAGCATCGAGCAATAAAATCATAAAAACCTTGAAGTGGACGTAGGCCGGAGATAGCCGAACCACTATAAATTGTGTTTCACTGTTCATTATTTCTGGATTGCTGTTTGTTGCTTGCTTAGATCTGATATTTGTGTTTGAATATTGCTGATTTGTATTCATACACTGGTGCTTTCACAATACTTGGGGTTTGTGACCAAATTTGGCGCAAACACTTTGGTGCTTTCACTGAGAAGAACTAGCACCTGCTACACCAGATTCAAAGTTTGGATTTGAAAGTTTGAAGGATTCAGATTGACTCGACAATGACTCGACAAACAAGACAAAGAGCTGAGAGAAGCCAATAGGGAGGAAGTCAAGAGGCATCCTCTGGTGCTGGAGAACACTACACCAAAACAGGTGATTCCCAACGAGTATAACTGTCGCAAACAGTTTCAGCAACGCTTATTAGCGTCGCTGCAGGGGCGTCGCAATTTATTGCCAACGCTTATAAGCGTTGGCGAGTTTAGTTTCCCAACGCTTATAAGCGTTGGAAGGTTGTATTTGCCAACGCTTATAAACGTTGGTGTATATTATTTAGCAACGCTTATAAACGTTGGCAAATTAACCATCCAACATTGTTTAATTTTCTATGCTGACGCTTATAAGCGTTGGTAAATTTTAATTGCCAACGCTTATAACGCTGAAATATTTCATTCTCAATATAGTCAATTATTTTAACATTAATAAACAATTAATAACTAACATGATATGCATTATTATACTACATTCAATAGGAACCCAAAATTTACAATATTCATGATCAAATAACAACATAAATTTCATAGTCAACTACTTCATAACAATGTCAACTACTTCATAACAAGTACAATACATAATTAAGTTGGTTAATTCAATACATAATCAACTACTCCATAACAATGTCAAATTGGAATACAAAAGACAACGTAAATTTCATAGTGAAATTCTTTTCACTTTCTTCTTTTCAGTTACAGCTTTTACAGCTCGAGCCATCTTCACTTGTTTTATAGAAGAAGTAGAAGTAATTGCTCGACAATAATTTTTCTTCATGTCGGAACCAAAAACTTCCGCAATTGGGTCATCTTCAAGATCTTCGACTCCACCCTTAGAACTATCATCCAACTTCCTCTTTTTTTCCGCTTCCTCTAGAAGTGCCTGCATTTAATATCACGTTAAATTGAATTTGCAGTTCCTTTATAAATATTAAATTGAGCATTAAATTAAGTAGATATGCGGATGAACAAATACAGAGCTGAAATAAAATGCTCTTTCCATTACTGTTGATTTCGTGGTAAAGTGATTAGTACCCTTAATATGTAAGTAAAATTTACTACAAAGAGTAAATAAAACAAATCCTAATATCCTATAGTGGGGAATGAATTAGTGTTGTATATATCGAATTATGCAAAAGGGTAACTAAAATGCATGTAAGGTTCAAAATTCAAAAAGGACAGAAAGGAAATATAATAATCCAATTTGGCTATTAATTTGATGTATTAAAAACTAAAATGACAAAAAATAAGATTGCCCAATTTAACAGCAAATAAGGTCAATAATCTTTGTTGATATGCATCATTTTTTAAAGAAAGAAATAACATATAAATGAAAGAACACACAAAAAGTAATGGAAAATGTGGTGAAGTGATTCCACAAGATCAGCTTCTATTATTACGCATGGTAGGTATATGAACAACTATGTTCTTTACAAATCTAAACTCTGTGACAAAAGTCCTAATTTCTATATATGCATTATATATATGCATTTGTCCATGATTTTGCGAGTGTGGAGGGAAACATGAATGTTACATAAGGATATGGTTTTCTTGAAATCCAAAATAGAGCACTGAATTTTACATAAACCTTCAAATAAAATGCATAGGACTGTTAGTTCAAAAGTGCGAAAATAGTTTTTATTTTTAATGATAATATCCAATATGAGATAAATTTTCATTTAGCATTTATTTAGAAACCTGAGGGAATCTAGACAGCTTCAGCAGTTCAGAGAAGGTTTTTTCTTCTTCATCATTTCTGCATACCAGAATAGTAAACACAAAAATAGTACATTAACCAAAAGAGTGTGAAATTGATGATTGATTTGTGATGTGTCTTTCCTAGAACTTTTGAAATAGAACTCTTGTAGGTTCTCTATTCAAGAACACCTATATTCTCAATTCAAATTTAGAGTAAAGATATTTTGGCTATAAAGATTGTTAACAGCTTCATTTAAGACCAGTAGGAAAGAAGAAAAATGTGCATGTTCACAGTCTAGCCTAAAAAAACTTACAATGGTGGTTTACAAAAAGCCATATGCTCTAGTATCACAATAGTTGATGGGAATTCAGTGCATAACTCGTTAATTTCTAAAATGTGTAAACCAAGTCCCTGTAAAAGAAGGGGGGAAAATGAGATAAAGCAACCAATTATTATCAATAATTTTCAAAATTCAATGATTACGTCCTCGGATATGTACTATATATACACATTGGTACCATGTTGAATACTTTTTTATAGGTTCTGACGTTATAAGGTTTTGACATGCAACTACATAAATGTTGAATTACAAATTTAAGATCTAAATGGTATTGCTAAACTGACTTTTTCTTTTATACCTATTACTAACTGCAGTATAAAAATCTAAAGCGAAATGAATATCCTCCGCCCCTGCTTTTATAGCTATATCCGAATCCAAGCAGAAAATTTCAATAGATGGTTCGATTTTCTTCTTTAAATCTATTGTTCATATCACTAAATACTACTACCTTCATTTAAGAGTCATTTAAGGTTTGTATCTAATACAAAATTCACCATGTTGATGTGTGACTTAAAGCATTAATACATGCTGTTGCATATGCTCGAATCACAAAGCAAAACACAGCAACTGCTTAGCTAGTGAATTACCCAACATGCTGCTGAATTATAAAATAAACTCAGCAACTAAATTATGTCTCAGGGTCATTGGAATTAGAAACAACATATTAACCAAAATATGTTTCAGGGTCAACCTAGCAACACAAAACGAGTATATGACAACCCAAAACCAGACTACAAAACAACCAATCAAATTCAGAAACAAACACATCAATACAAATATATGCAGAAATCTATGTAGGAAAAAAATCTAATTTAACACCTCCTATTAATTAAAATCACAAAATAAGTCACCTGGAAGTGGCACATCAGCAATTGAAATAAGTGCACTGTCTATATTGTATGAATCTAAAAATATGATTCAGGAAAAAATAAATAAAAATCTTTGATTCGATAATATATCAGAAGTATCACAACAGATTAAAATGAACAGTCATCATTAATCTTATCTTTAAAATTGCATTAGAGCTATAGATGGTTTACAAGTGGTTGTACACATGGATGTACACTAGACTCTTACCTTTACTTTATTATGACTATATGAGAAGACACTGCTCATGACAGTAAAAGGTAATTCTTATGATTTTAACAATGATTATCGATATATTTTTATGAAAATACAAGAATGACGACATGAATGTTTTACCATATGATTTTATTCTCGACCACATTCCGTAAAATATTTTCAAGAAATGAAATCAATGACCCTATTGTAAAAGAAATTAAATGAACCGGTATACCAAAATTGAATCGGTGACACGAAATACCATTAGAGATGAATTAAGTGCAGCAAGAATTAGTTGAAATATATTTTTATTGTATTTTTGAAAATCGTGAATGTAATGTACCTTGTAATTAGGTCTACGAACAAGTGTTCTGAGATTCATCGGAAGGCAAACCAGAAGATACGGCATTATTAGGATTAGTAAAGGAATTATTCTGAGAGTTCGTCCCCTCCAATTCAAAATCACAATCAACTGAAATTTCACCACCGCATGCCTTCTGCTTGCCCAGAAACTTACTTATCAGTACAGTAGGCGGATCAGCTTTAGGAGTCACGTCATCATCGTCGATTTGAATGGCGGAGAAGTCGCGGCGCTCGACGCCTGGGATCATGGGGTTCTTTTCCGGTTCAGGAAGTGAATATTTGAAAGAAGCTGTCCTTTTGAAAGAATTTCGGATGTTATTCATAGGGGTTTCAGAGACTCTACATGTAATGTGGAGTGCTGCCTGCTGCTAATGATTTCTACTTCCCAAAGTAAGCGAATTGGAGAATGAACGTGAGAGAGGGAAACGATTTGGGGAAAATGCGGCCAGGGATAAGCGTGGCTAGGGTTAAGCGTGATATGTTATTCAATTACAATTTTACCCTAGTATATTTCAATTAACTCCAATTAAACAAGGCTTACAATGAAAATAAGTGTCGCCGTATTTAAAAGTGTAAACTTTTATTTTCAGTAACACTTATATTGGATAGCGACACTTATTAGCGAGACTAAAATGCAACTTATATAAGCGTCGCCAAATGAAAAAAAAAGTGTTGCCAAATGACTGTTTTGGTGTAGTGGAAGGACGAGCTTCGGTTTACATCACCAGAGATGAAATGGAAGCTATAGCAAATTCATTGCAAGAGAGGATGATGAAGACTCAGCAAGAGATGCTACAGAATTTCTTCGAGCAGATGAGGGCAGCAAATGTGCAAAACATTGGACCAACCACAGCAGCTGCAAGTGCGGGACAAGGAGTTAGGATTACGGAAACCAATGAAGGTCAGGATCAAGGTCAGAATGCAGATCCAGAAGGCAATCAACAAGGGCTTGGGGGCATACCCTCAGGATTTGATGCTGGAAGGCCTACAGATGGAGCTCAACAAGCTGGAGCCAACGCTGATGCTAACAGGCTACACGAAGAGTACGTACCAGAATACCCTTCAAGACCAAGAAGGCAACCCCAGGATGGAGATGAAAAGATGGCTGGATTAGTCCGACGACTGATGAGAGGAGGATTGTCCAATGGAGGACTAGAGGAAGTCAGTCGGAGTCCGTTCACCCCGAATATCAGGAATGCAAGGAACCCTCCAAAGTTCAAACTGCCTATGTTGGATCCCTACGACGGGAAGTTAGACCCAACAATGCATATTACTCGATACATTAGGCACATGGAAGTGTTAGGGGCATCCGAGGAAGTGATGGCTCGATGCTTCCCTCTATACTTGTCAGATTTGGCTGCACTTTGGTTCAGGCAATTAGAAACCGGATCGATCAGAACATGGGGCGAGCTTGTAGATTACTTCATGAGACAGTTTAGGGTCCACGTGACGTGACCCAAGAGTGTGATGACTTTGGCATCAGTAAAACAAAGGACCGGAGAATCCATAAAAGATTTTCTACTACGATTTAATGCAACGGTGGCTTCTGTAGATCGCCCGGATCCATCGATGATTTTGATGGCAGCAGTGGCAGGAGTTGGGGAAGGCATCTAATTCAAAGATTCTTTGGCAAGAGACCCACCGCAAGATCTTGGAGAGTTTTACCTTGAAGTTGAAAGATTCATTCGATTAGAGGAATCACGAGCCGAGAGGCAGGAAATAAACGCTGTACAAGGCGAAGGAACCGCCAGGGAACAGCCTAGGGTGGACAAAGGAAAGAGAAAGCAGGATGATGCACATGATGATCCTGATAGACGGAAGAAATTCCGAGAGCCCAGATTCAGGCAATACATAGATTTGGCGGCAAGCCTGGAACGAATTTACACTGAAACTCGGGGGCAACTCCCCTATCGAAAACCACCCAGGAGAGATCCCACAGAGCGGGAGCGTAAAACCGGAAAATATTGCCTATTCCATGAGATGGATGGGCACACAACCGACGAATGCCGCCACCTAAGGGATGAGGTGGAAGAACATGCCAGGAGTGGTAGATTGCCACAATATGTCAGAGAACAGGCAGCGGCGGTAAGGCCTGAACAACTACCGCCTCCACCTAACAGAAACGATCCTGGATCGGGATCACGACTCGTCATCAACTGATTAAGATGGCAAGGGCCATGTTCAGGATTTGAACTTCGGTCAAATAATTTCATTAGATTTGTTTTTAGAATAAACGACTACTCCACTTACTCATGTATGGGAACCAGAGAGATCCCTAAGCATGCTCTGAGATGGAGATAGACCGATCTGCCCGGAGAGGCAATGTTTAGTTTCTTCCTGATGTTTGAGATTGAACATCTAGGACCTGAATTTAATAAATAAACTTGAATTTCTTGAAATAAACCTTTGACCGGAGAGTTAAAGGATGAGTATTAAATATCAATATAAAAATGATCGCTTTATGACCCTACCCAGAGAGACGGGGTCCGGAGTGCAAGAAGTGGGTTGCTTCACCGGAGAGCGACAGGATTGACTCACTTAACGTCGTTTCCCATTCACCGGAGAGTGATTGGATCAGGATTCGATAAGAGCCTGGAGAGGCTATGATCGGCCCACGATTTAGGCCATGACATCGCTTAATGTTCAGATACACTGAACCGGAGTGCAAGAAGTGAGTCGCTTCGCCGGAGAGCGACAGGATTGACTCACTTAACGTTGTTTCCCCTTCACCGGAGAGTGACAGGATGGGATCCAACAGGAGCCCAGAGAGGCTACGATTGGTCCAGAACGACCAAGACATCGCTTTACGCCCTTATTGGGGCCAGAGTGCAGGGAATAGAAAGCAACGCCGGAGTGCAATAGGATCTTTCTATTCAATCACTAAGTCTGGAATGAGCTTGGCAAGGGTCCGGAGTAACCATTAATAGTCCGGAGAGACTATGGAAATTCATTCTAAACTTCCATTGGAAGAAATGGATAATGATTTGGCTTCGAACAGCCACGAACTTGATTGAAAATGTTATAGACTCTGAAACAAATATGAACTCATGACATTTTATTTGAAGCTATTCAAAACACACCTTTTGTAAAAAGGCATGTTTTGGGGGGCAAAGTATTATCCCACTTTTTGGCAAAGCCGAGATACCCAAAAATTAACTGAAAATCAATGATTACTAGTCATGAATATCGATTATGCATCGCAGGTTCACCATGGATATCGATGAATTTTGTCCGAGTCTGGATCGGGCTATAATTTGCAAGACTGGACAAGCAAATCCATGAAAGCCAATGTTCCAAATTTCAAGTCAATCCGAGTTCGTGTGCCCAAGTTATCATCAGTAAAAGTTGGAGGAAATAGCCCTGAGTTCGAATCCATTCACTACGCCATAGATGACCTTCTGCAACATTTTTGCAAGGTGTTGCCAGCTAAAATGTTGCGATAGATATAAAATTTTGGTCCTACTGCAACGTTGTATTTTTGGTGTTACCTTAGCCATAAAAATGTGTTGCTCTAGCTAAACAAGTGTAACACGATGCAACATTTTTATATAGTGTTGCTATAGATGTATTCAAATTAAAAAATTAATAAAATTAGCAATCCGCGTGAATACGATCCAACGGTCTACATTTAATCCGACTGTAAAAATGGATCACCACTACAATTTGTTCCAAATTTTCGTTTTCCCGCTTTACTTTTCATATCATTTCGTTCTCACCCCCAATTTCCGATTTCCAAATCCCTAATTTCGTTTTCCGTAATCTGTATGGAAGATGTTCCATTTTAACCCAATCGGATCTGATGCTATTACATTTCTATTCAATCTTCCACTCCAGTATTCAGAGGACACAACTTTGTTTTCTATTCAATTGGCAGTTGAAGTAGTTCGTTTAGCTCCACACCCGAAGTACAAGAGAAGAGTTCGAATCAAGAATAGGTACCAAGCACACGATCCTGATAATAAATTTAAAGTCGGAGATTACGTGGGGCTTGAAAAGATTAGGCCGCTAAGCAAGACCAAGACTTTTCTTGCTGTTCATGTTGCTGCCAGGAGCACACCTAAGAGCGTCGAGACTGTGCCTCTTGAGTTGCTTGAGATACCACTGCAGTCCAATGAAGAGCAGGCTGTCTAATTTCCGGTTTGTTTTGACCTTTTTTTTCTTTCATTTTGTGATATTTGATATTGTGGATTTATGCATTTTCTGTATCTGAATGGTAAGTTTCAAAATTTCATCTTGCTTCATGTATTTTGAGGTCTATTGTTGAATTTGGATTGGAGTGGTCTACCATATTGCACCTTGAAGATAGAATAGAGAATAACTGGAAGAGCTATTTTGTAATGCACTAAAAGTGTTCGATACTTTGTGTGAATGGTATTGTTATCAAAATGTCCGGTTTCCTGTAGTTTCACATTGATATACTTCAATTTTTTCACTGCATTTTGTTCTTTCATGTTCGAAATATGACATATCACGTATATATAAGCTTTCTACTGTTGTAAAACCACTTATCTGCACCACAAACATTTGGCGTAGTGTCTGGATGCGGTCGGTGAAGTTATGATGGGTATGAATTGTAATTGATTTGAATTGAATTTGTATGAATTGTAATGCTTGAGTAAACTAGTTTGGTTTTTCTTTTGTAGGCTAATGATGGTCCAAATCTGAAGATATATAGCTTGGTGCTTTGAACTAATGCACATGTATGAACTGACCTTTGATTCTCTTGTCTATGAAAGGCGAAGCAGTCTGCTTAGAGTTGATGGTCCAAATCTGTAGGTATATAGCTTGCAGTGAGAAGCAATGTTGTTTGCTATCAGCCAAGGGTGGTGCTTGGTTTTGTTGCGAATTTGCAGTGTGAAAGTTTGATGATGTTTGGGTTGTCGGAATGGGTAATCAGCGATTGTGATTAGGTGATTAGGCGATTTGGCAACCTGAAGTCGAATTTGGCAGCTGAAATAGTTTGTTGGTGAGGCAATTAGAGGATGGAGGCTGGTGGTTTAGAAGTATGTGTGGTGCATCATTTTACGTCGTTTCAAAGAAGGCTCGATCTTCCGAAATCGGATGAATCGGGCGGTGCCCACTTGTTTGACCTAACCGGGACTGCGGTTCCCCGGACCCCCGCCGGCGCTGCGCCCGGACCCGCTTCTTGGCTCGCCTTCGGCTCGGCACTCGGCTCGTCATATATTTGTCAGTGTCGGTGTCTGTATAAATTGAAACTGCATATGTAATGAGTGAACTGAGTGATGTAGTGAGGAATATCTGTATATGTAAATATCAGTGTTATATATCATTGAATTGTAAAATAGTGGAGTTTGGAATTTGTACTATTTCAAATGTTGAAATAAAATATTTATTTAAATAAATTACTGCTTAAATATCAAATTCTGTGCGATAACATTTTATTAAATAAATATTTATTTTTATTAAAAAATCAAATATGCTCTACATTGTGGGCCCCACAAATTCAGAAAGTTAATATCTATAGCAACATTTTGGAATGTTGCTACAGATACCTATGGGTGTTGCCATAGACCCAAATAGGGTTCTATTGCAACAATATTACTTATGTTGCCTTAGATAGTCAAAATGTTGCCTTTGAGGTCTAAGGCAACGACAAAAATTGCATCACCCTAAAAGTGTTGCCATAGACCTATGGCAACATTTTTCGGGCCTGAGCCAACATTTTTTTTGTGTTTCAAAAGGTCATCTATGGCGTAGTGATTGCTGGGACACATGTTCGAATCCATCAAGTTTCCCTTGCTTCGAATCCATAGGTGTCACTGTGCTTCGAATCCATCCAGTGACCTTGCTTCGAATCCATAGGTGTCACTGTGCTTCGAATCCATCCAGTGATCTTGCTTTGAATCCATTCCATTGTGGCGGCTTCGTATCGATCAACTACTGTCCACAACGATCGATACGAACCAACTTCTGATCGAATCCATTCCTTCGAACCCGCTAAGTCAAAGCGGCGAAATTCGTGGAGTCGACCCAGTAAAACTCGGAGCAAAAACTAGATCAACCCGGGAAGCACGCGCCACGTCAACGCTTTCGCTCACTAGGCCATCGATTCGACTCTATCGATTCGAAGAGGATCGATTCGAACGGAGCATATCAACCGGAAATACAATCTTGAATCGATCATAACTCGAGATCCACAAATCCAAATGCTATGAAATTTTCACAGAAGCTTGAGCACATGTTGAAGAATGTCCACGCCAAATTTCAGCTCGATTGGACAAATCCTTGATCGACATAGGCCGGAGATAGCCGAACCACTGTAAATTGTGTGTCACTGTTCATTATTTATGGATTGCTGTTTGTTGCTTGCTTAGATCTGATATTTGTGTTTGAATATTGCTGATTTGTATTCATACACTGGTGCTTTCACAATACTCGGGGTTTGTGACCAAATTTGGCGCAAACAAATAGAAAACAAGTGCAGCGTTTATAACTTACCGGAGTAGTCAGCACAGATAGGAGACATAAGGGGAAAATTTGTAGGATCTCCCAGAGAAAGGAAGCGTTTGCGTCGGGATGTGTGTTGGATCAGAGGGGGTTGGTAGAGAATCCTTTGTCCGGTCGGCAGTACTTCCGCAAATTTGTGAGGTTTAGCAGTACTAATCTATTCCTGATTTTAGTTGAAGCTACAATTAAGGACTCCACTGCTCTCTTATCCTCCTCATTTGCTAATGTTTGGGAAGCATCTAACAAAGCATAGATCAACAAAGAAAAGTAACTAGATAGAAGGAAATTAAAGAAATCTGAGCTTACAAGGGGTAGAGAAAGTCTCGCTAATGTTTGGGAAGCATCTAACAAAGAAGAACAGATTCTCTCAGTCTCTAAACTTGTTTACTCCTTCAGATATCAATTTCTTGGGAGGATTTGCCTGGAAGATTTGGTTGTTAAGGTTGCTGAGCTTAACCAACCGGACGAGGTGATTTAGTACTTCAGCATTCAAGGAGGGAATGCCAGATTCTAGTGTCATCAACTCCAAGGATAAAAGATAAGTGTAGACATTTGGAGATAGCTGAATCGGAGCAATTCCTAGATGAGCTAGGAACCTAAACAAGAATTTTGGAAATAGAAGAGACCCTCTGTGCCATATGTGTATAGCAGTGTGAGCGAAGAACCCTTCAGGAGGGCTGCTGATGGTGTCATTTTCAGTAGGTGGAATGGCTTCCACCCCGGTGATCCCAAAGTCGTTGAGGATTACATCCACTTCATCTTGAGTGAATATCAAAGAACACTTGGAAGTAGCTTCAACTTTCTTTGGAGAACTCATGATTCTGCCAGGTGAAAATGTTTCAGTTAGAAATTACAATTTGTTATGAAGTTAGCATTCTTTCAAGGATTAGTAGAAACATACTACAACAATTTGAACATCGAATAGAACATGAAACTTCAAATTCTTGAAAGAATGTTAAAGTTAAAAATGAGATTTATTGAGTTTTCGGCAGAGTCGAAAGGAAAGTAAAAGTTAACAATTAACAAACACCTCTCAACAATTGCAAAAGTCCAGATATAAGCATCTACTGAGCTTTCGACAGGGTCGAAAGGGAAGGTTGAAGTATATATCCAGCCAGCACTCTTCAACAATGTCGAAAGCTCAATAGGAACTTTGTTATTAAAAAGGAATAGTCAAAACCAACATAAAAATTTAAACAAAGTATACATTACCAATATTCAATAAACAAAAGGAAAGACCCTTCGACGCTGTCGAAACCTATAACCTTAGTTTTACCAAGGAAACATGAATGTTGTCGAAACCATATATGCCAATTAAGCCGAAAGGTTTTAAGTTAAAGTCGAATTGTTAAAAAATAATAGGACTTGAAACGTTTTGACAATATTGAAGAAAAATGATTATAGAAGGTTTCAACTCATTAGTTACAGGAGGTTTTAATAGAATCGAAAGGAGTACATGGTTCCGAAAGCCTACTAATAACTAAATTTCAATTAATACAACGGGTTTCGACTAAGTCAAAACGTTTGGCTTGATTTATGAATTTTACAAAGTATGCATTCCTCGGCCCAGTTTATAAAATATATCTATCTCTAACTTAAACAAATTTAAAACAAGTTTATATGAATGGTTGGGAAACCCATGGGACAAAATCTATGCTTTCAAAAATGTGAATTACGATGTAATAACCAACATCTTCAAAAGGATTTAGAGCCGAAAGCATAAAATTGCCTTCAAAGAGGTCGGTTTCGTATGAACTAAATAACCTTTCGACAATGTCAATAAAATAAGGCGCTGGATTATCTTTCGACCCCATCAAAAGGGGTTGAAAAATCAAAATGGTGAATTGCCGCCTCAATCCCTTTCGAAGGGGTAGAAGGGTAAAATTCTAGCGCCAAATTTTTGGTGCGTGCATCTCAAAACTTCTGGGCGAAGTTAACCAAAGATTCCTTCTTCCCCAAATTAGATTTCAACCCAGAAATGTTAAAACCATTAAACAAGTAGATTTAAAAGAGACTCAACTACTAATAATTTCAAAATCCTTGAGATGAAAAAGTCAAATTCCCTAAAAACAAAAATAACAGTAGAACCTGAAATAGGAAAAGATCAAAATGAGAATTAACAAGAAAAGTAAATCGAATTGAACCATGAAATTGAATCAAAGAATGCTTTCAATCAAATTAAAATTCAAACAGTTTCCATTAAATCAAAACCAAAATTTGAAACCCTAACTGTAAAAGTTTTAAAAATTAAGATTTAATGTAAAATAAAAGAAAGAGGAAAAAGATATGAGAAACGAGAAAACATAAGCTTACTTAGATCTAGATTTTTGATGAAGGAAAAGGAAAATTATCTGGAAACTGAAAGTTTGTGATTTTGCTCTAAGTTTATCTCATTTGCAGGTAAATGAAAGAAGAGAAGAGGAAGACGTGATTTATAAGAAAAGACAGCAAAGACAGCAAGCCGTTCGATTACATTTAAATGAACGGTCCAGATTTGCGCTGGAATACCAAAACGCGGGAAACATTCAGGTTTCGAGATGATTGACTTGGAAAGTCAAGGGCATCCCTTCGCGGAAGGGGAGGGGGGCAAATGTTACTACCAAATACCCTTTCGACCTTGTCGAAACCTTACTGAATAGAAAGCAAAGAAAAACAAGATAAGGAAGCACCAGCAAGACCTTTCCAAGGAGTCGAAGGTATGCAATAGCCAAAGATTAGAAGTATCAAAACCTTTCGAAGGGGTCGAAAGGGTCGAAAGCATGCTTCCACTTTGATAAACACCTTTCGAAGCAGGTGCTTCTGCAGGCATGAAGACCTTCCGAGGGAGTTAAAGAGCGGTTTTTGAAGACAATGCATAACAATCTTCCATATGCGCGCCAAACCTTTCGAAACCAAAGGTTTTGCCTTCATTCAAATCACTCAGAAGCACACCATGATCGGAACAAACCTTTCGAATGCCAAACCAAGCCTTTCGAACCGGTCGAAGCCATTAGTATCCAAGGAAGGTTCCGCATCAAGTCGCAAGCATATGTTTGGAAGCTACAAACAACATCGAAGCCATCACCAGTTCAACACCTTCGAAGCCCCTGGAAACAACCCATCGATAGAGTCGAAAGCTCTTACAAAGCAACATAAAGAAAATAAGGCGCAGCCACCCCTTTCGATGAAGACGAAGGCATTCGAGCTCATGTGAAAGCATTGCACAGGGAAGTGCAAGCACCGAAAGAGTCGGAAGGCATCTGAAGCCACCTTTCTACCAAGTCGAAAGCACTGGGTCGAAAGATGCTGACCCGCATCTATAAATAAGACCCAAGGGGTCTGGTTTTGGGGATCCGAACTCATTCATTCTACACTTGTATTTTCTTAATTCAAAAAGTTGTAACCTTAATTTGTAAATTGAATTAGGGAAAATCATTCAATAAAGGCTTTATTGAGTTACGAAAGGGAAGTCTTCAATATTCTTGATGACTTAGTTTTTTCCCAAGCTTTTATTAGATCTAATTGTCTTTTACAAGTGTCGACCACATCGAAAGGCCTCTTCCAACTCGGTGGAAACCTCTGCGTTTTCAAGTAGTTCTTGTTATAGACTTTAGGACACCTTTCATTGTGCTTCTGCTTTCGAATGGATCGTGACCTTAACCCAAACCAGTTTTACCTTAAATTCCTAATCCTAAGACACTTAAGACTCTAGCTTTCGACAAGGTCAAAACCATCCAAAACTGATCATAACCTTGAATATTAGAGCTATCCATTAGGCTTCCACAACTGCTTCGAAAGGACTATTTTGAAGGAATTATCAAGCTACTCCATCCAGTTCGAAAGATAAAAAAGAAAGGAATTTGAACATTTCGATTGGGTCGAAAGGTTAATAAGGGAAAGTTATCATAACAAGAACCTATTCGAAAGGGAGAGCTAAAAGAATTATCCACATCTTACCTTCTTCCACTTAATCAAAAGAGATCAAGAAGGACTAGCCTTGTCCTAAAAACAACTTTGGAGTGTTGATAAGTTTTCTTGTTAACACTTATATACATACATACATATATAACACACACATATTTATATTTTGCTTTTGGCCTTTTTTCAAGTAAAAACATTTTTTTAGTATAACGTATATGTACACATTATTTACATACATATATATACATAGTTTAACTAATTTAAACCTTATATATATATATATATATATTATATATAATTTTAATTCAGTATGAAAATAAATAGATAAATAAAACTATTTTTTGGTTAATATATATATAAAATATCCATTGCAAATTAGTTTGACCAATTAGGTAAATATCAATTAAAAAAAATATTTTAGTATATATATATATATATATATTAAAATATCAGGTAAATTATTTTTTCAACCATATATGTGTTTTTAATATATATGTGTATTTGCATATATATATTCAAATGATTTGTCCAAGCGAACAACTATTATTCAATAGCCAAATTTACATTTAAATATATTTTACATATATTAATTTTAAATTAAAAAATTTTCTTATAATTAATTTTGTTGGGGGGTGTGTTAAATGATGCGTTCGGGAGCATATGTGCGATAAGAGATGACGATATAGTTGTTGTTCCAAAAGTGGGAGTGGAGGATAACGTCCAAGTGGGTGATAGGGTTAGTGTTCCAAAATCGAGTGCAGACATGCAAGGTCGGTCTAAATCAGAACTATATTCGGATGTGGCGGCCTAGGATTTTTTGTTTCAAACTCGCATGTCCCGGTTGATATTAGGATAGGTCAACTGGACTCTTCTACTTTGAGAGAGGCTGCTGGCTCTAAACATATGTCTCAAATATTTATGGCCCTCATAATAAGATAGATATGAGGTTCATTTAGAACGAATGTCTCGAATTTAGATCCATAACCATCTGTTTATGAGTAGTTAGGGGGCTTTTAATGTGATTAGCTTTTTAGGAGAGCGCTCGCCAAGAGAATGTGACTCATATACTATGGAAGAGTTTGACTGATTTATAATAATGGTAATTTGATTGAACTACCACTTAGTAATAGGTAATTCACACGCTCGAACTCCAAAGAGAACCCTTCAATGGTGTTTCTTGATTGTTTTTTAATTAATGAAGAATTGGTAGTTATATTTCCTATTTTGTATGTTAATGGACTTCCAACTAAGTACACCGATTAGTGCCCTATTATTCTCTTTTGTGAGAATCGGCACTTCAACTATAGAACTTTTAAATTTGAGAAGATGTGGGTTTTAGAAAACAACTTTATAGATTTAGTAACCAATAGATGGCTTTTGATGAGTAACAATAATGTTAAATATACAGGTACTACAGCAAAAGTTTTTGTTAACGAACTTAGTGATTTAAGATTATTCCTTAAAAATGAAATAGTGATGTTTTTGACAACATTACGATTACAAAACAAAATTTACTTTCTGAAAAGAAGAATCTAGAATATTAAACTTGGTTGAAAAAAATGTCCTTTTAAATCTTACAAAAAGACAAAATCATTATGCAAGGAAGTAATGTGGAAACAAAAGTCTATGATCCAATGGATAGATAAAGGTGACAAGAATACTAAGTATTTTTTATAGAATAACTAATAGTTGTAAGCGTAGTAACACTATAAATTCCTTACTCGTTAATAATGTGATTTTTTTTTCAAAATGAGCTCAATGATGCCTTCATTAACTAGTATACAGATATTTTTGGAACTAACAGAGGTCACATAATTAAGGTTAGGTGGAATGGCTTATATCCAGAAAATTCAAGAATATTTAAATGGTTTAGATAAAACATTCTCAAAAGATGAGATCTTGAATCAGTGATATGTCTAGTGCTAGTTCGCTCGGATTGAATGATTTTCCAATGTTATATTATAAGAAATCATGGCACGTTGTAAAAGAAGATTTAATTAAAATATTTTATGAATTTTACAATGGTAACATAAATTAGGAAGATTTAACTTATCTAACATAACAAGGTTTGGAGACCGAAGATCCCTCCTCAGAACCAGTCAACTGATAATAATGAAATGAATATTGATGATAATATTCTAAATGATAGCAATTTGAAGTCCTCGCCAAATATCATAAACGTGCAAATGAATATAGAAAACTTAAGGCCGAAAGATATAAACTCATACATTCAAAATAACAGTAATCTCAATACCACAACAGAAAAAAATAGCTTTGAGAAGCATAATGTCCAGTCGAATTTACAGTCCTCGACTATTAATATAGATTCAAATCTAAATAAATTATCTGTTACAGTCCCTGATAAGAATGTGCAATCTCTTAGCAACTGTAGAGATGAGGAAATTGTTGATGCGACTTATAATCCTGATTTACATACTAATGTATCTATTGGTCTATCTGACTCAAATCCAATTTCTGGCATTGCAAAGGAAGCTCAGCAGTTTGAATATCCAAATGTCTCCAGATCCAATCCCACTCGAAAAGTTAGACCAGAGGAAGCTCCGTTCGAATTTACTTCCACTCCCTCTTTAGATGTTATTGAAAATCCTGCTTGGAACATGTTAGTTTCGCAATTGAAAGGAAAAAACAAAAAAAAACAAAAAACCAAAGATAGTAGGGTCTTCTACTTCCCCGACCGATAGTAGCATTTCTGATAATAATGTATAAATGGAGTTCCTCATTTGGAACATCCGGGGCATGAATGCCTCGACTAAAAAGATGGAAATTTTGCATTTGTTAAATTCTAAAAGATTTTCTTATAGGCATTCTTGAAAATAAGCTTTATGTAGATAACATTAAGAGATTCATCTTTAAAGTTCATAACAACTGGAAGCATTCGCATAATATTTCAAATGATCATAAAAGTGGAATTTTAATTCTACGGGACTCTTCCCAATGGTCGAACATTATTCTACATTCTAATGATCAATTTATTTCTTGCATCCTACATAAGGCTAGCGATGTTAGTATCTTATGCACGACAGTCTATGCTTTTGATGATGAGCATAAGCATGTAGAGTTGTGGAGTTATCTCACTGAGCAATCCAACATATTTAATCTACCATGGATAGTGGAGGGAGATTTTAATTCTATTCTCTTCTGAAGATATAATTAATAACGACCTTTGTAATTCGATGGGCGATAAGGATTTTATAGACTATATTTCGACATCTAAACTTGTAGAACCTGCTTTTAGTGGTAATTACTTTACTTGGAGAGGAGGGCAAAATTTCTCTTTTCACAGTAAGATTGATCATGTTTTCGTCAACTCTCTATGGATGGATTTATTTCATCAATTTGGTATTAATTTTGGAAATCACTCTCTTAGCGACCATTCTCCTATTTATTTAACCTCATGATAAATAATGGTAAAAAGGATAAAATACCTTTCAGGTATAATAACTCATGGCACCTTCAATCTGGATATTTCTCTTCTCTTCAAAATGCTTTGTTGCAGGAATTCCATGGCAATCCCCTTCATATACTCCTATGCAGACTGAAATCCATGAAATCTGCATTGAATAATTGGTTAAATACTAAATGTAACATTCATACAGTGATCAATCAGAAAAAAGAAGAGGCAAACGAATTATATAAACAACTTGTTCAAAACCCTTTGAATGAGAGTCTTATTCAACAATACTATTCAAAAACTGCTCAGATACATTGTATCATGGAGAAAATAGCCATTGAAAATGAGCAAAAAATGAAGTTAAACTGGCTGGTTAAGGGTGACAGGCCAACAAACTTCTTTTACAGCAGAATAAATGTTCAAAATCCGAGTTGAAGAAGTAATTACACTCTTAATTCAGATGGATCATGGTCATCAGCGTCAGAAAAACTTGCTCATGAAGTTGTTAAGTATTTCTCTATTCTATTTTTAGCTACTTAGGCTAATTGTCAATTTTCAGGCATTACGTGTAAAAAAATTCTATCTGAAAATGCAAGGATCAGCTTAAGCAAGCCTTTTTAGTTAAAAGAAATCAAGAATGCCATATTCCAGATTAATGATAACAGCACCCTAGGACCTGATGGAATCAACTCAAAATTCTACAAAGTACATTGGGATTTTCTCAAAAACGATATATGGAATGCTATGAATGGTATTTTCCAATCAGGCAAAATAATTAGAGAAATCAACCATACGTTTATTTGTTTAATTCCAAAAAAACCAGATGCGGTTGAAATGCCTGATTTTAGGCCTATTTCGCTCTGCAATGTCATCTATAAGATTTTAGACAACCTTCTTTGCAATCGACTAAAACCTTATATGAATGACCTTATTTCGTAAATCAGAATGCTTTCATTCCTGGGTGAATAATTACTGAAAATTCATTACTTGCTTATGAAATGGTGATAGGATTTAATAGAAACAATTCTAATAATTTTTGCCTAAAAATTGATCTACATAAAGCCTATGATAAAATCAATAGAGAGTTTATTCATCATATGCTGATTTCAATGGGTTTCCCGATGATGCTTGCTAATCTCATTTATGAGTGCATTTCTACTCCTTCATTTTCGGTGCTTATAGATGGCTCACCTTTTAGTTTTATTGAGAGCTCTAGGGGTTTACAACAAGGAGACCCTCTCTCGCCATATCTATTTGCTATGGATATGGAGTTTCTCACTATTGATCTTGATATGGAGTACTTGAAAGATAATTTCACCCCAATTTACAAAATTGATCCTATAATTACCCATTTGTTGTACACAGATGGAATTTTAATATTGGCCAAAGCAACCATAGAGAATGCAGAATGCATTCTGCACACTTTTCAGGCACTGAAATGTTTAACTGATCTGGGCTTGAATGAAAATAAATCAATTCTGTTTTTAGCAAAGGAGCTACCAACAAGCAGCAGATAGCCTAGATTTTAAATATCAATATAGGAAGTCTCCCAGTGACATATTTAGGTATCCCATTATCAAATAACAAACTTAAAGCAAGGGATTTTGGAAGTCTACAAGATAAAATAAATAAAAAATTCAGTCATTGGCACAACAAATTACTCAACATAAGTGGTAGAATTGAATTAGTTAAAACTGTTATTCAACCTATGATTCAATTCTGGATGCAGTTTTCCCAAATACCCATGTTTGTGATACAGAGAATTAATTCTCTTTGTGCTAACTTTATATGGATCTAAAGCACATAAGATGTGTTGGGATGATGTTTTTAAAACCAAAAGTGAAGGTGGCCTTGGTGTTCGAAAAATAAAGGAAATTGCTAAAGCAGTAGCTATCATATTAGTCTGGAAATTCATACAGGGTGATATTCCATGGGCAAAATGGATGCATAGTAAATACTGCAGCAAAATAAATTTTTGGACTGCTGAAATGAACAACAATGCATCTTATACTTGGAAATTACTGCTTAGAGCTAGATAATGGTGTAAAGGATTAATTGATAGGAAAATTGTTAATGGTGCTAGCACTAATATTTGGTCAGATCCATGGCTTAATGGATATTCATTGATTGATAAATTAGGGTGAAATGCTATGTCGGTGGCAGGTAGTGGCAATAGAAGAGTTTCTACTCTGATTTCAAATAATAATTGGAAAAATAATCTTGAGTGTGTTCCTACTCAAATGCAGAATACTGTGCATAAAATAAAAATTCACAATCAAATGCACTATGATTATTGGTTCTAGCTTCCTAGCAGTAATGGTCAGTTTAGTATGAATCCAGCCTGGAATCAAATTAGATACAAGCATGAAGAATTCAACTGGACCAGTGTAATTTGGGATCATTTCTGTGCTCCTAAAATGTCCACTTGCTTCCTGTTAGCTAAATTAAACAGATTGAACACAAAAGACAGAATTTTCAGATGGAAATGATATTGATAGGTCTTGTGTGTTCTGTTTAGATCACAATGAAGACAGGGAACACTTATTTTTTAATTGCAGATACTCAAGAAAATTTTTAACTGTAATAATGCAAAAGATCAATATCAACATCGGAAACTCAACTGATGTTTCACAAATTTTGGAAATACTATGTCAAAAGCAGAAGAACCATACGATTATTAACCATCTTATGAATACTGCTTTCACTTCCATGATTTGGCATATATGGTGCGAAAGAAACTCATGGGTTTTCAAAGGCGTAGAAATGCCATTTCAATTTAGAAGCATGCTGATAGTACAAGACTGTAAAAATCTAATTCAACCTATACTAATTTCGAAGAAGATTAGTAGAGATTTAGAACTTATCTTGCTGAATTAAGTTTGAAGGGAGTTATTAGATCTGAGTTCATTTGGTAAAGTAAATGAAGCCTGTCTCTCTCCAGAAGATTTTTTACGACCTTTGATCTAAGTTCCCTGTTTTGTTGTGTTTTGTGTTTTGTATGTTGCTACTCTGACACGTGTCCTATTTAGATTTTGTTTATTTCTTTGTTTGTCTGTTTGTTTACCGACCCATGTTGCTCGTATGGATGGTTTTGAGTGTGTTTCCATTCTGTTTTTACTCCTTCATCTATTTGACAACCGGGTTTCTGGCACTATTGGTCTCTGTTGTAATGTTAATATACGAACATAATATGTACTCTTTTTCCTGGCAAGGCACCCATTTAGGTTAGGGGGTTGCAAGGTTTTAACAAGGCATATTATGGAAGTATATGTGTTTCTTCTGTTTGTTAATGAAGTACCTGTTTCTAAAAATACATAATTATACTTCATAAGAAAGTGGATGCAATAGGGCCTAAGAATTTTAAGCATGTTTCGTTAATAAACTATTCACTTAAAATTATTTCTAAGGCCTCAGCTAATAGGTAAAGCGTTGAATTGAACAATCTTATTGATATAATGCAATATGCTTTTATTAAGGGTAGAAATATCATGGATGTGGCTGCGGTAGTCCACAAATTTATAAATTATTGCTGTAAAAATAACATCACATGTGCTTTTCTAAAACTTGACTTTGAAAAGTATTTTGATACTATTGATTGATTTTTTCCTAAAGAATTATTAACGGTTGGGGGATTCGGTTATAGATGAATAGATTGGATTATGATATTTCTTAAAATCGAAAACCCGAGTATAATGGTTAACGGGATATTAGTAATCGAATTTAATCCAGACATGGACTTAGACAAGGCGACCTTTTGTCACCCTTACTGTTCAATTCAACTGACATATTCATTAGACTCATAAAATTGTCTATCTCAAATGGGTCCTTGATGGTGTTGGTAACAACATCACTAGTAGTGATCTTTTGGTGCCCCAATTTACAAATGAGGCCATGCTTTTTTCCTCGCAATTACTTCACTGTATCATAGCTCTTAAATTTATTTTATATTGTTTTAAGCTTCGAGCTTAAGATTAATTTCGACTAGAGCTCGATGTTAGTCTTGAATTATATGAATAATGTTTAAAACCTCATCGCTAATTTACTTAATTGCAAAATAATGAAGTTTCCAACACACTACATAGATTTTATTAGTTAGACCAACAAAGCTTAAAAAGGAATATTGGCAAATAATAATAGATAAAATCAACAGAAAATTATTTAATTGGAGCTGTAGATTTTTATTTAAAACAGGTAGAATTATTCTTATTAACTCTATTTTAACGACTTTATCAATTTATTGGATGTCATTTTGTCTTTTTCCTAAAGGATTATTAATAAAATTTACAAAATCAGAAGAAATTTCCTTTCAACGGGGATAGCTCCTGTAGTAATATAAGCTGCCTTGTTAATTGTGAAACGGTCTGTAAATCTAAAGAGGATGAGGGCTTAGGAATACTAAACCTACATATCTCCATGCATCTTTGCTAGGAAAATGGCTTCGGAAATTTAACAACAATAATGAAAACTTAATTTGAAAAGAAATGATTTTTAATCAATCCTATAATGGAACTTGTAACATTCACCGTATCGTTTCTAACACCAACAACATGTTTCACTTTTGTAAAATCATCTTAAATATTTTTACATTATTAACCTAGGGATTAACAATGTAGTTCATTTGAACAATAACACATCCTTTTTGTATGATAGCTGGATTACAGTTATCCCACTTAGAATAGTCTATAAAGATCCTTTTGATATTTGTAGTTTCAAACATGCCATAATTTCTTAGGTTATTTTCCCTTACAACGAATTTCCTTATATCTTTAGATCCAACCGTGCTCTGAAAGAACTACTTTATTCCAATTTATATTGCTTTGTACAAAACTAGAATATTATAATCTGGATGACAAGAAGGACATTAAAAATTGGTGTTGGAAAAAAAGCAATATATACTCCTTAAGATCAATGTACAAGTTCTTAAATTTCTCAAGAACCAAATCAAATACTTTTAAATTTATTTAGAAAACTAAAGCTCCTCCGAAACAAAATTGCATACATGACTAATCTTTTACAAGAAATTAAACACAATCGAGTTCCTAAAGAAAAAGAATCTACTCATAGATTAAAAATGCGTTTTTTGTAACTTAGACTTAGAAACGTAACGCAACTTTATTTTAACTAACTTTATTCTTATAAACACATTTAACATCTTTGACTATAATATAACTAACTTCGATCTTAACTGTGATTACTACTAGAACGACTTTAGATTTTTATATGCCAAAGATGATATAATTTTACTTGATACTATCTTCACTACTAGCTATTGGTGTTTATGGTTTGAAAGGAACCAAAGAATGTCCACCAGCGTTAATATTCCATTAGATAATCTGACTTATGCTATTGTGATCTTCAGTTGCAACTGGATTGCAAATCCTAGCTTTGAATTAGCCAAAAAAAATTGCTTCAAGGAATTCCTTAGAAATGTAAAAAGTCATATTAATATTTTAAAGGTAAAAATCATATATAATAATGGGAGACACAATGTGGCCTTAAGTAATGACACATTAAATATCTTTAATAATGATATCTCTTCGAACACTCTTCTCTTGATGGGGAATTAATTTTGCAATATTTTCATTAATGCATTACTACTCTTACATACACACACACACACACACACATATATATATATATATATGTGTGTGTGTGTGTGTGTGCATATCGCACGCACGCACATAAACACACACACATGCATATCACACACACATATATACATATACATGTGTGTGTGTTTACATATATGGATAAGGATCGACTACACATCAATTTGGCTATACTTCATTTCCCCCCTGATTTTCAGCACAAGTTCCAATTTAAATAACGATACTTCCTATACTGTAGTGGAAAGAGAGAGAAGGTATTCTTATTTAAATCGGAATTTATGGTGGAAATCAAGGGGGATTAGAGGTTTAGCCGATCCTTGCCCTCTATATATATGTGTGTGTGTATATATATATATATGTGTGTGTGTGTGTGTGTGTGTTATTCTCATGTTTTCTTTGAGATTTTTAGTTTTAGTGGCAATTGTAATCGATCTGCTTTTGCCTGGGTGTTTACATGGAAGGGTTGCTAATAGTGGTTCATGATATTTAGCTACATGTTGGTGGCTCACATAAGAGTTTAGGGTGGATGTGCTTCTTATAATTTTTTGTTTTGTTCCACTTCGATTATCCCTATTTGTGCGGATTGATGATTTTAGCTTACTTGATCTTCTATATTTTTAGACTGCTTATATTTTTGGTAGTTCAACAGATTATATAGCTTATTTTCTTGCATATCTAGCTTCTTGACTTTACTAAACCACTTTAGTCCCTAACCTTCGGTTTAGAAGGGGATTTTTTTTCTCCTTTTGTATTGAGATGGATTTTGCTACCTACTAGGCTCATTGGTAGCTGCTTATTTAAGTTAGAATAAAATTATAAAGGTTCTTCCCACCTTGTGAGGATCACTTATTTTCCTCAAAAAATAATTATTTTTGATGTTTCTTCGGTCACACTAGTCAATAATGTAATGACATATATGATAAAGTAATTTGTCTTATATCATCTGCAAATTTAATGGATTTTACTTCTATTGAACAAATTTGCTTCCATTGTACAAATTTTATTTTATTTACGGATTGAAGCATCCACAGTAGACGAAAAATATAGCTAATATATATGATTTATAGTTTCCAAAATATACAAAAGTAGAATAATCACAAATCATATTAACCATTTTTAATACAAATAATTAAACATATCAAATATTAGAATTATAATACTAGTATTTTAGATGATTAATTATTTAATTTAATATTTAACGATGCATTCTACATCTTTTAGAATTAGATTTAAGATATAGAAATAAGATATATTTTAAGTTAAGTTGTTTGATTTATACCTTTTTTCATTTTTAATCAATACTAGTTTCTTTGGTATTTTATACAATTATTATGCTTTCATTTGTTAACACTTTTGTTCTTTTGGTTTTTTAACTTTTCATTACATCATGACACGTTACACCACTATAATGATTGCGGTCCATTTGGACCCAACCCGAGATCAAGACATGCATGATTAATGTCTAAGGAAATGCGAGGGATAAAGGCAACAAGAAAATATTATGCTTCTCAATCCTTGATTCACAATGCCTCTCTTCCCACCATTGTCGCTTTACTACTCCCCTTCGACAAGCACACCCTACCTTCTTCTCATCTGCTGCCTCGCTGGCTGCTATAATGCTCCCTTCATTTCCCCTATTTTTTATTTCAATTGTTGTTGTCTTGCTTCTGATTGCTTGAAATGTAAGTTTTTCAGTTATTGCAACTACTGTTAACTAATTATAAAACCTTGCATAGATTTACAGTAAATCAATTTGTGATTTAATAACTGAATATACGTATCTTAATGAAAATAAAAACTCTTTTACTGTTAATTCATGATGAAAATAATAAATTTCCATTTTATGAATGAATCATATCAATTTTATTATTTTGTGAATGAATTATGTTAAATCCACAAAATAATAAATCCTTATGTTCATATTGATCCCTAATATGATAAATTTGAATGAGTTATATGAATTGAATTGTGACTATAATCGTATTGAATAAAATTGAGTAATGAAGGTGTAATAGAATTGAAATAGGTGGAGTGGAGCATTGAATTGCAATCCTTCTAATCGCCATTTTATTATGCCCATTGCTATATGGAAAGTTGGGGTTATTCCTCTTCAGTACAGAAATGAGTTTATTTATTTATTTTAGTGAATGTTATTCCATCCTAAGCATATGCTAGTCTTTTTTTGATACAAAGATTATTCATTTTCACATATATTTGCAGGTGCTTATGCAAAAAACAAGTTTATATATAGTATGATTAATGTACATGCAAATGACAAATAGTAACATATCTTATATAAGTTTCTACTTAATACACTGAGATGAGAAAGAAGAAGACAAATATGATCAATTACTATCATTTTAGAAAATACCCATGACCATGAGTTCAACCATTGCATGAAACTAGAAGGTTTTCTAGAACATAGTAAAGAGATAACAAATAAGTTTGCATAAAAAAATATGAAAGAAGTTGTTTCTGTCGATATGTATTGATATCTTATGATATCATATTGGCATTTTGATATTTTAACATGTAATCTAATTAATTTAGTTGATCCATATATTTTTATCAATGTTAAATGTAAATTGAATTTGCATTTTTGTTTTATATATAAGAAATATAATTATTTATAAAAATGGGGCAAAAAAATGAAGAATTTTTTTATTCGTCTAGGGCATTAGATACCTTTGGTCCGGCCTTGGGTCCATTTGGTATTATTGCTGGAATTCATTAATGACTGCTTTATTCTAGATTTTCATGTACATTATGTTTGTAGTTTTGATTTTGTTTTGTATGTTTAGTGTAGAGGTGGTAATCAGACTCAACCTGACAGACTTGGACCCGACCTAGCGGATATTAGTTCTAGGCGGGTCGGATTTTGTCGAGTCCAAACTATACTTTTTTTTATTATGGATCTGACTCAGGCCTGAGATTTGGTTCCGGTCAGGACGTGTCGTTTTGGATCAGTTTGGGTAATAAGACTAAAAATGCATATATTTCAATGTTTTTTGGTCGGGTCTTTCAAGTCGGGTCGGTTCGGTCGGGTTTAATTAGGTCTTTATGGTATTTTTTATCATGCAGACCCTATCCGAGACCCATCGGGTTCAGTTCGAGTTCGGGACTTCTTAGGTCGGTTCAGTTCGAATTTGCAGTTTTCGATTTTAATTGTCAGTCCCAATTTGGTGGTATTATAATTATTTGAGCATAAAATGATGTAAATTTAAAAATTACACCTTTAGTCCTATTATATTATTTAGTAACTTCAGTGGTGGGTAAACTATCCTATCATGTGTCAAGAGCTACCAACTCAAGTGATAGTCGCATGATGCTTTAGGCTGAGCTCCTAGAGGTCAAGGGTTCGAACCCCTGTGACGTCAAATTGAGTGTTTTGCTTGAATAAAATACTGCTCCTATTATAAAATAAGGGACAAATAAATTTAACCATCATCATGTATTTTTCTAAATATGTATGTAGGACGACTATTAAAGTAGAAAATAAAACATAAAAGGGGAACACAATAGATGTTAATCGTTGGATCTGATTTAGGGTTGAATTTATTGAAAGATTTAATGGTTTGACTTCTTTTAGGTCCCTACTTATGTCCCAAAAGATTTTCTCATATACATATACCAGTACGTATGGCACGTTCGTTGGACGTGTGTAAGATAAAAACATGCAGTAACTTCTTTTTAGTGCAAAATAATATGTACGGACCTACACAAAACCAATGTGTTCATTATTAATATAAATTTGATCATTGTGTAAATACAATGGAATGTCTATCAAGATAGTTACGAGAAACACTAATATCTAGTGAACTAAAATGAAAATTTAAATGTCAAGTAATTTACCATTTTTCCCTCAGCTGTTTTCTCCCCTCATTTGTCCAGGCTTGAAGCTGGTATTAAAACCCAAAAGGATATAGATGGCAGACTTATAAATGTTGGTTAAGTGATACTTTGACATAATCCACAGTTAATGCATCAAGTTTTGTGTACGTTTCTACATACTATTACGCATTCAAAAATGTTAATGCATTTTTTCTTTGCACACATCCAATCATATATATTGGTTGTAATAATAGCTCAATCTTGTTCCAGATTGAAATAGCATAATGTACATTTTAGGCAGATCTATCAACAGATTTTTGGATGCGGATAGTGTCATATCGGCGTCTGCATTCGAATTTATTTCGGATATCAGATATCCACATCTGCGGATATAGACGAATATCAAATAATTATTCAATTTGCCAACAATTGATAAATCAAGTAATATAAATAAAAATTTTTGATTTAATATAAACCTTTTTCAATCCTATTGGTTATAAAACTATGCAAAATCAATAGATATGATGATAATAAATAGTTTTGAGAAATTTATATGCATAAAATGCATATAATATAAACTATTAAATTAATAAAACAATAAATACATATTTTCATTGTATTAAAATACACAATGCAAACTTTAATCTTGATAAAAACTAAATAGATAATTTTCAGATGCGGATTCCTTCATTATTGCATCCGTATCCTTTTTTCGTATATCATATATTTATTCGCCTTTTGGATATGGATGCGGAAGAATTTCAAATTTTTTGGGTATCTTTTGGTTTTTTTGTTTTACGGAAAATGACAAATAAAAATATCGACTACTAATTGTAGTAAACAAATCAGGAAATTATTGTCAAGGACAAAAAATTTCAGCATTTTTGCCTCAAGGACAGGCCTTCAATATTTTATCCTGAAGGACAACTTTCTTTAAGTATCAGTTTTTAGTCATTGATAGTATCAGTTTATAGTTATCGGTAGCAGTTTTTAGGTATCATTTTTTAGCTTGGTAGCAGTTTTGTTGTCCTTATAAATAATTTTGGAAAATATTTGTCCTTATGAATAATTTTTAGAAGAATGTTTGTCCTTATGGTAAAAATATTGAGGTTGTGTCCTTGAGGCAAAAAATATACAAATCTTTGTCCTTTAAATTAATTCCCCCTAAACAAATAACCCCATCCATTTTGCATCGAACAAACAAAGATACATATTGCAATCACCAAGTTATCCATAGCAAAGAAATATAAAAGTTCTCATATTTAAGTTAACTTAAAAGTACATTTGGGAAATCATAATTATGCTTGACATGTTCAATATCTATATCATCATCGACAACATTAAGTGATCCCGATATGTATTGTTATGCAATTTGTGTGCCTAGAGCAGAACATTTCCCCTCTTGGATAATTTTTGTAGTATCTTCAACTATATGAGCTGTTTTTTATATTTCCCTTTATGATATAGTTCATCGCCCATCTCTTTAGGAAAATTCTTGAGAAATAACGAATTCTTCTTTATCCCTTGCACTTGTAATCCAAATAGGATGAGTTTGCAATAAATATATTTGAGAATCATTCTTTGCATCCTTTGGATGCATGTATAAAAATATGGATAGCTCACTTAATGATACCATTAATTTTCTTTTGTTTATGGATAGCTCGGATTAGTAGATATTATGATTACATGCTTTCAAGTGGATCGCTAAGGTATATTAGTATTTTCTGAAATCTAACATATATAGGGTCACATAAACTTTATTTCGAAGTTCTAATAATGTGTTGGATTTTAAATTTAACCACTTGCCACTGCTGCTTAATTTGGTTGATAAACCTTTTTTGTATGATAATATTTTCCATCATATTTGGTTTTAATAATGCTACTTAAAATGTTCAATTCAGGATCATTTTATACTACTTGTACCATCTTGTGTTAATAAGCAATTAAATTTTAACGCTATAACGCATGAACCCTTTTAATAATTAACATGTTATACAGTTATTTCCACTGCAATCAGGTTTTGAAAGGCAGTTGAAATTGAATCCTAATGTTTATATCATTAGTTGGTAATAACATGGTAACTTTGTTATCCTTGTATCATTGAATGATGTGCTCGTAAATGTGTATGTTTTTACTTCCATATTTAATCGAATTTAATTAAATAAATGATCATATAGGGTATTTTAACATTTTTAAACCAAAATTCAAATTATTTTCAAATCGTCATATATTCATCTTCATATAGAGGCAAAATTGTCATTTTTGTGCACATATTAATTTGAGAAAAATTACTTGGATATTTTAATATTATTTTGTATGAATTTGGATTCAAATGGAAGAGGGTTTCATGTAGAAATATGCATGCACAAGAGAAGATAAGCAAATGAAGATAGAAATAATTCATGTCATGAATCATGGAGGACGCCACATACCCACCTACCTTGATGTACAAATTAGAAGCAAATGCACATGTTAATGGCCATTAAAGTTACATGCACACTTAATGGAGGATTATCTCATGCTAATGATAACTTGGTGGCCACACTTCCTCGATGGTAGTTTGGGTAGTTCCCAAAAAATCGATTAGGGTTTTAAAACATGTATAAATACCCCTTATGTTCATGTAACTCCTCTCTCTTCCTCTTAGCCTCCTTAGTGCTAGGATCAAAAATAAATTAGAAGTTCTCTTTTCTTTCTTTTCATGGCTACTTAGCCATTTTCTTCTTACGTAATTTTCTTTTATGCAAATTTTAATTCATGCTATTTTCTTTTCTTGTTTATTTTCTTTCATGTTAGTAGTGTAGTTATTCTTATGCAAGTAGATTAGTTTTTATTTTAGTTTAATTAGTTCTCTTCTTACTTTGCTTTCATTTTCCTTCTTTTGTTCTATGTTGAATGCTATAATTGTTGATATGATAACAAATATGAGAGGCTAAACCCTTTCGATTTAGGGGTAATGAAGCTCTCTTAATTATGTAGCTTTAACATTTTGATAATTATTGTTCTCTTTTTGTGCTTAATGGAAGTTGCATGTTGATGTAAGATTATTAATGAATTTGATAGTCTATGATGTTAATCACATACAGGCTATTCTTACTCAAATAAACATGATTTACATCATCATCTAATTAATTGATTTTGGTAATGAAAGTGGATTTAGAATCAAAATTTGATGGTCTATATTTCTAATCAATAGTTAATAGGTCATGCTTAAAATAGATTTTATTTTTAATTTCGTTGTCATTTTCATGAGAGTTAAGAAGTGGTTTAATGAGTGTGTTATAGTTTGATGGTTTATATTGGGCTAATTAATAGCACACATATGTCATACTTATGATAAACACATCAATTAAGCTCACTAATGACCCAAAAAAGAGAGATCATAATTTCATGTTGTGTTGATTTATGTGATCAAGAGAGTGGATTTATCTCTAAATTGCCTTCTACTCTCATATTTTTATCCATTTTCTTTTGCTAGTTTATTTTCATTTTTTTGCTTAAAAACATCTCAAAATCTTGGTTTAATTTGATTGAATAGAAATTTAAAAATCTAAACAATTTCCTGCGGATCGACCCGTACTCGCCGCGTACTATCATTGTACGCCATGCGCTTGCGGTTATTTTTAATATAAATTCGATCGGCTATTTTCCAATTCGATAGAAGATTAGTTGGTACGAACAAGTTTTTGACGCCGTTGTCGGGGAATTGCTTTGATTTTATTTTCTATACTTCGAATTATTTTAGTTTGATTTTTGTGTGTTTTTATTGTGTGTTAATTTGCATTAAAAAAATTGTGTGGTTGTGTGATTTTTTTTTTCATTTTTGTTTGTGTTATTGTTGTTTTCTATTTGTTTTGCATTTGCATTTCTATTAAAAAAAACATCTCAATTTCATTTCAAAAACATACATTTTCATTGAAATTTGTTTACATTTATTTAACTGTTGTACTCAACATTTCAGTCAAATACATTTACTGTGCAACATTTCACTTATGTATATTTACTAAAGATTTTATTCTCTGTTACATTTTTCTGAAACAGGCATACAGCCTCTTCTTCAACACTTCAGCTCATCCACATTTACACCTCTTACTGTCATAAACTACCATCAGTTCTGTCCTTCCTCAGCCATCAACTTCATCACTACACTCTTCTTCATTCACCACCACAACATCACCCAACTTCAACTAACCATCTCTACAACCACATTCAAAAAAACAGTTTGGTGCACTTATCAACTTATGAACCATATCAAAACTCCCACTGGCCACAGTCAACAGCCTACCACATAAACAACTATAAACTGTGCACATCACTTGCTATAAAAACTTTCACCAACAACATACAACATCAGTTCACAACAAAACTTCAGCATCCACCCAACAGCAACAGACTTCTTTGACCATCCCCTATCAACAAGTTCACTTCATCACAGCCATTCAAATCCCTTGCCACCACCTTAAACCACTGCACATTTCCACCATCTTCCTTTGTCAACAGTCTCCTTGACAACCATCACACCTCCAAATATCTGCACACTGCCAAACTCCTCACATATCATTGCTGCTTCTGGCCACACTCATCCACAACCGATAATCCCTGCTTACAACCATCAAACAAATCACTACTGACACACGACTAACTTCTACCACAGCCTTTCCATCAAGCTCCTCCACTTCAACTTCATCATAACCTTAGACGGTGATATTCACCACTAACCAGTCATTCCTACCCACATCATCACATATATCTCCAAACCAGCCTGAACCATCCACACCCACATCCACTAACCACCGATACAACTGCAAGCATTGCAACTTACCACCTGCTCTTCTCTTCCTCGACATCATTCCTGCACCTGCTACAACTCAATTCATTTCAACTGGAAAGCCTTCTACTGACATCACTCCCATCTCCACTGACAAGCCTTCTACTGCCCATCAACCACTCAACCACAGCCTACCTTCCAATCGATCACACTGATTTCTGCCTTAGACTGCAACCAAGCAACAATGCTTCATACAATTCAATTCTCCTCCTACCATCCAACATAATGACTACCATATACCAAAAATATTCACAAACCACTGCTTTGTTGTTTCACAAACATCCAGTCACACAACCATCTCCTTGCTGTTTCACAACCTAGCGCATCATTCAAAATAAACTTCATACTGCCATCAGATACCCACACTACTGCTTTCATTGACCAACATACTTCCACACCATCACCAATTGCCAAAAGCATCAAACCCGAATTGAACACTGCAATCGTCTCCCTAAACTGCTACTCCATCACTTCGGCAATTCCATGAACCCGCAACCTGAACCCAAATCGCACTCTCCTCCAACCACCTTGATCGCATACCCACACTGTTGCAGCACTAAAACCAATTTGCGGCTTCGACTCAACAACATCAAGAACCAATCAAACAAACGCATCCAACACGAACTCCATCAACCCGCGTCCAATCACTACCCGAAATACCCAAATCGCCACAACCAAATTCCTCATCGAACAACTCTATCCCCAATCGCCTGCTACCGAAACCTCACCATCTAGCCTCTTCTTGAGTTTGGAGTGTGAAATTTTATTTGTGAATGGTGAATTAAGACTTGCGATTGAATTTGTGAATTTTTTTTTTGTTTAATTGTGAGGGAGATGTTTTATCTGTTAATTATGAGTCAGATGCAACTATAGTATGAATTTTCCTGCTTAATTGGGCCGGGCTTCTTGTAAAATTGAGTACAAGTTTTATTTTATTTCGTTTATATTGATATATTTTGTTTTGTTTTAATTTTTTTTAAGTCCATCTGAATTTAAAAAAAAAGAGTTTGCTTTATTTGTTTTGTTTAATTTGTTTTTAGTTTAGTGTTGTCTTATCCTTCAAAAAAAAGACAAACTAGTATGAAAATAATAATTAAAACCTGTATATATTTTGTTTTTATTTTAGGTTGCCCAAGCAGAAAATCGCAAGGAAAAGAAGTGTTTGCCAAAAATAAATTGCTTGCTTGCCTAAAATTTTTTTTGCTGCTTTAAAATAATTGCTTAATAATTCTGCACGTTTTAGTATTGTGCTTTCATCTTTTGTTTTTATTTTTCCTTAAATTTTGGTTGCTTGCATTAATTTTTTTTATCGTAGTTGCATTGTCAATACACGTTTAATTTCATTTTTGCATTTAATCCTAGAATTTTGATTAATAATAACGGTTAGACATCAATCACACCTAATTGTATTTTGACAATTGTCTTCTTTGAATAATTTTATTTCTTGGTGTCTAACGGCAGAGTAATAACCATTTATAAATATTACGGTGATTCGTAAATATTATACTGGTTGTTCCCCTGAAGGTACTTAAACCTTCGGTTGCATTGCTATGGTGATTCATGGTGCATCGATAACTCCTGTCCGTTACCTGGCTAAGAAATATTTTTGTTGATTTAAGACAAATTGTAATTATACAATTTTGGGTGAGGAGCTACTTAGGATAGAGAATTTATAATTAAACCTTTGCATTCATTTAGTTGCATTAGTTAATGCATATTTAAAAAAAAAACATTTCAAAATCAAAAACTAAAAAAAAATTGTAAATATTCCTTAACTTTGTTTTTAAATCCTTTCTTTTGAAAAAAAAATTTCAACCAAAATAAAAAAATCAAAAAAAAAATAAAAAACTTTTTAAAAAAATAAATTGAAAAAACAAAAAATCAAATTTCCTTTTTGAAAAATAAATTCCTTTTGGTAAACAATTTTCCTTTATAAAAAAATCCAAAAAAAATCTAAAAAAGAAGAAAATAAAAAACATTCTTAAAAATGTCTTGAGTTTCCGTTTTCTTACTCACAAGAATTTTACGATAGTTGTGAAAATCATTATAATCCATATAATTTCACTCATAATTCTTATGGATATTTTAACAACAACTATTGTATAAACAATTCGAATTTCGAACAACAAAGTTTTCAAAATAACGACCAACCCTCAACTCTTGAAAATAGCATTGAAATGATTTCGTCTTTACTTGAACTTTCTACACAACAAAATCAAAGAATAAACGATTTGTGAAACTCATATTTGTGCAATAACTCAAGTCAAAGTTTACAAGATAATCAAAATTTTAATTCACTTCAAAATTCAAATGATTTCGAGTATAACCCAAGCCAATTCAATTTTGAACTTCAAAATGAGTTTCAAAATCGAAACGAAAATGGAAACAACTTTTTAAATGATTTTGGCAATGGGAATAATCTCGATTACGATTCAATTAATAATTTTTGTTCACAACGTGTTCAAATCGAAAATGCTCAAGTTATAATTATAACTTTGATTTTGTTGAGCAAATGGACGAAATTTACAATGATCACACAGATTTGTTGTTTGAAACATATATGAAACAACATGAGAAACAAAATCAAATCCCAACGTGTGACAAGTCAAATGATAATCCATCTTTTACCCAAATCGATGATTTTCAAATAACAACTTTTAAAATAAAAATGACAATCTTAATGTAGTTGTTGAAAATATGGTAATTGAGTTGGATTTCAATTCTTTTGAGGGTGAGAAACTTGATTCAAAATTCGATCTTCCTTTTTCCGATTTCGAAAATTTGAATACAACAACTTTGGATTTTGAAAAGGATATACGCAAAGAAGTTGTTGATAATCTAGCAAAGGAAGACGAATTTAATGAACACGATTTTTTTGGACCTTTCGATGACGAGTTGTTGAATTCTGAAAGGGAAGCTTTAATCCCCATTTTGATTTTGAAATCAATAATTCTGAAGAAAATTTGAATGGTAAGTTTGAATTTCAAATCGGTGGAAATAAACTTGAACTTCAATCAATTGTTTTATCAACCCTAAAAATCATCAAAAATAAAACAACTCATACGATTTTTAATAAAACGACATTCGTTTTTCCAAATCAACATTCAGCGTTGAAATCTTTTATGGTTTGGTTTTCCGAGCTTAAGCTGTGTCTCTCATACTTGACGAGACAAATGAATTGGTCTTTGAAAGACCGTTTCATTTACTCTTTGCAGTATATTTTTTGATGTCTTGTAAATAATAATTTTTTCATGTAAATATAGGTCACGTTTTTATTTTATTTTCTCCTTTCACTTAGTTGACTGTGGGGACACAGTCAAAATCAAGCGAGGGGGAGTCTCATTTTCATTTTTAAATTTTTCATGGTTTAGTTTTGCATTTTTCTTTCCAAAACTCAAAAAAAATATTTAAAGAAAAAAAATCCCAAAACAAATTTTCATTTTAGCATTTGGATTTATTTTTAAAGAAACACTGTAGGAAAAATATAGGATTTTGATTAGTAAATTAAAATTTTTGAAAATTTATTTGTCTCAACAAAAATAAAAATTAAGTGTGATTACAAGTAACTATGGTTTAACTAGTATATAGGAAGATTCATGGCGATAATTATGAAGTATATTCTAATGGAAAATCTTTGTTTAAAAAAAGTGGCGAGTTTAAAGTAAATAATATAACATTTTTTATCTTCTAAGTTAAATGGTGCTAAGATGATTTAACAAAACTCTCTCTTCAAAAAACAAAAAATATATACATAACAAAAAAAACATAAAAAAAACAAAACAAAAAATATTTCTTGTATATATGTATATATTTTATTAACACCCAGAGTCATGTGTTCACACTTGTGTGTTCACTCGCCATGCTCTGTACCCTTCTCACGCAAGCTTGAAAGACAGTGCATGATCGGTATATCTGGCCTCAGTTTATCTGAGTTAGGTGTATGCATATAAAATTTCTTTTATTAATAATGCCTACAATCGATAGGTGTTCACTCGCCACGCTATGTATTCCCCTTACGTAAGCCCGAAAGGCAGTGCATGAGTAATATATCTGGCCTCGGTTTTCTGAGTTAGGCATTTGTAAATATTGTTAATATCAATAAAATTTTCAAATAAAGAGAGAGTAAGCAATTGAAATCCTAGTACTATTTTCACTTATTTGATTCGATTTGTTATTCAAAAGAAATAAACATACCACTTTGAAAAACTTCGATAATCAACTAAAGATCAATTTCATAGTTGCACTATGTTATCAACCAAAATAACTAGCCAAACTAGAGTTTACTTGTGATGATAACTTAATTTTTTTTGGAAATTTTGACAAGTAAAATGACTAAAATTTCACGATGACGACCAAAACTTATATTTAACTTATTTGTGTTAATTTAAAAACAAATCCTTCATTTGTATATATTTTTAAAAACTTGCATTCATCACTTTATAAATACATCTTGCATTTTGTAAATATTTTCATGTTGCATTTGGATTTTGTGGGTAATATCCGCTGAAAACCCTCACGAGACAACACTCGTCCTACTAGGGACACCTAGAGGTTTAACGGCTTGTTGCATATGCTCAATGCAATCGTGCTCCCTATGAAAACAGATTTACCTTAGTTTTTCTTTATTCGAGGATGAATAAAAAGATAAGTGTGGGAGGATTTGATGTGCACGTAAATGTGCATGTTTTTACTTCCACATTTAATCGAATATAATTAAATAAATGATCATATAGGGTATTTTAACATTTTTAAACCAAAATTCAAATTATTTTCAAATCGTCATATATTCATCTTCATATAGGGGCAAAATGATTATTTTTGTGTACATATTAATTTGAGAAAAATTACTTGGATATTCTAATATTATTTTATAGGAATTTGGATTCAAATGAAAGAGGGTTTCATTAAGAAATATGCATGCACAAGAGAAGATAAGCAAATGAAGATGGAAATAATTCATGTCATGAATCATGGAGGACTCCACATACCCACCTACCTTAATGTACAAATTAGAAGCTAATGCACATGCTAATGGCCATTAAAGTTACATGCACACTTAATGGAGGATTATTTCATGCTAATGATAACTTGGTGGCCATACTTCCTCAAGGGTAGTTTGGGTAGTTCCCAAAAAATGGATTAGGGTTTTAAAACTTGTATAAATACCCCTTATGTTCATGTAACTCCTCTCTCTTCCTCTTAGCCTCCTTAGTGTTGGGATCAAAAATAAATTAGAAGTTCTTTTTTCTTTCTTTTCATGGCTACTTAGCCATTTTCTTCTTACGTAATTTTCTTTTATGCAAATTTTAATTCATGCTATTTTCTTTTCTTGTTTATTTCATTTCATGTTAGTAGTGTAGTTTATTTCTTATGCAAGTAGATTAGCTTTTATTTTAGTTTAATTAGTTCTCTTCTTACTTTGCTTTCATTTTCCTCTTTTTATTTTATGTTGAATGCTACAATTGTTGATATGATAACAAATATGAGAGGCTAAACCCCTTGGATTTAGGGGTAATGAAGCTCTCTTAATCATGTAGCTTCAACATTTTAATAATTATTGTTCTCTTTTTGTGCGTAATGGAAGTTGCATGTTGATGTAAGATTATTAATGAATTTGATAGTCTATGATGTTAATCACATATAGGCTATTCTTACTCAAATAAACACAATTTACATCATCATCTAATTAATTGATTTTGGTAATGAAAGTGGATTTAGAATCAAAATTTGATGGTCTATATTTCTAATCAATGGTTAATAGACCATGCTTAAAATAGATTTTATTTTTAATTTCGTTGTCATTTTCATGAGAGTTAAGAAGTGGTTTAATGAGTGTGTTATAGTTTGATGGTTTATATTGGGCTAATTAATAGCAAAAATATGTCATACTTATGATAAACACATCAATTAAGCTCACTAATGACAAAAAAATAGATCATAATTTTATGTTGTGTTGATTTTTGTGATCAAGAGAGTGGATTTATCTCTAAATTGCCTTCTACTCACATATTTTTATCCATTTTCTTTTGCTAATTTATTTTCATTTTTTTTTGCTTAAATACATCTCAAAATCTTGGTTTAATTTAATTGAATAGAAATTTAAAAATCTAAACAATTCCCTGCGGATCGACCCGTACTCGTCGCGTACTATCATTATACACCGTGCGCTTGCGGTTATTTTTAATATAAATTCGATCGGCTATTTTCCAATTCGATAAAAGATTAGTCGGTACGAACATTGAAATTCGTTGAGTCAGTTCAGATTTTTGGTGTCCTATGCATACCCTGACAATCAATATTTTTAAGCTAAGTGAAAAGTAACTATTATTAATTGTCAAATATGTCATATGCTTCATCCGGAATATTCACGACGCTAAATGTTATGAAAATAACAGGAAAGCCAATAGTCAGACATTCATTTAGTGAACATTAGACGTTCATTTAATGAGATTTTAACGTCAGACATCCATAATATAAATGACGCCTAACTTCAAATTTTTATCTAATAGGTGTTTACAAATACATGTTAAATTATTCAATTTAGACACATAATATTACTTAATAGTCCCTTTAAATTTTCAAAAAAATCCAGGATAAAATGCCTTTATGTTATTCATTCTTTTACTTTTTATCGTATTTTTCTTCTCTCATTCCTCTAATATAAACTTAAAGAAATTAGGAGAGGCAAAACTTGAATATTATGTATTTTTTTAGTTTGGAAATACACAGTTTGCATAAGAGATGAAAACTTGAATCTTATGTTGTTTTGATTATTATTAGTTATTTTTTTACTTTGAAAATTCACAGTTCATAAAAGAGGAAAAACCTGAATTTTATGTTGTGTGATTCTATTGGATTGATTGTTTCTCCAGTGAAATTCTTTTATGGGTTATTTTTTTACTTGGAAATAGTATAAGGTAAAACATTAATAATAAGATTAGTATATTCAGCTAAACATAGGAGTACAATATTTTTCCGTGATTTGTGAGGTTACTCAACAACTTTTTAGATTTAAATAGAATTAACTTAAATTATAATTGTTAAAACCGGGTGTCTATTAAATGAGCACATAACATCGCCTATTAAATAGACTCCACTGACCGAGCAAATGTGTGTCCAATACGACTTCAGTTCAAAAAACTGACATTTGGCTGAATGTTGAGGTTGAATTTTTTTCTGTTGGAGTTACTCCGAAAGCACATATTTGGGTTCCCTTAGAGAATCAAAATGAGCAAAGGAAAAAAAAGTCACAAATCCCTACATCTACGGTAGAGGGTGGTGAAATTTTTTTTTTAAATATTTATTTTTTAGATTGTAAACATATAAACGGTTTTTAGAAAACCATTTATAGGTTTTGTATTCTTTTTTTTAAACTCTTTTGTCTATGAACAACAAATTGATTGTTGTTTATACTATAAACGGCTTTGTGATTGTCGTTTATAGTATAAACGGAATCAGTTATCCGTTTATAGATCACCATCTAAAATAAATGTGGAGAAAACGACCATTTTATTTGCTTTTCTATGCTCGAATCTTAGCGGTTGGAGCATGGAAAAACAAATTAGACCGGGGATTTGTCCCATCTCTTCGTTTCTCCACGCTGCTGGAGATGGTGTTAGCAGTACACTAAATCTGCTTTCATCCTTGTAAAACGGTAAACGAATTTAAACAAGAACAAAATAATGTCATTTCCTTCCAGAAAATCAGAACAGTTGTGTCTCAAACTCTTAAACTCAGCTTCCACCTCTCTCCCTAAACTCCTTCAAACTCAATCCCTCCTTATCAAATCTGGTCTGCAAAACAACATCTTAATCCTCACCAAATTCACTTCAGTCGCTTCCTCCCTCTCCTCCCTCTCGTTAGCCACCTCTCTTCTCTTCTCCCCCCTCTCCTGCCCTCACTTATACGACAATTTCTTGTTCAACACCATCATCAGAGCTCATTCAAATTCAAGCGACAAACTTTCATCCATTCACTACTACACTCTTATGCTCCGCCTTCAAATCCTACCCAACAAGTTCACATTTCCTTTTCTCCTAAAATCCTGCTCCAACCTCGCCAGTTCTCTTACCATCGGCTCTCAAATTCACGCTTCCGCCATCAAATTCAGATTCAACGACGACCCATTCGTTCGAAACACACTAATTCACATGTACGCGTGCTGTGAAGAAGGAATCGAGTTCGCCTACAGAGTGTTCGATAGAATGCCTAGAACAAGTCAGGTTACGTGGAGCGCAATGATCAGCGGTTTAATTCAATCCGGCCAATCCAACAATGCAGTTGCCTTATTCAGACAGATGCAAATGGAAGGAGTGAACCCCGATGAAGTAACTTTCATCACTGTTTTATCCGCTTGTGCAGACTTAGGTGCGCTAGAACTAACAAAATGGATAGGCTCTTACATTGAAAGAGGTAAAATAGAAAAAAGCGTCCCTCTCTGTAATGCCCTCCTTGATGCACAAGCAAAATGTGGAGACGTTGATGGAGCATTGGACTTTTTTGAAGGGATGAAGGAGAGGAGCATAGTGTCATGGACTTCTGTTATAGATGGGTTAGCTTCTCACGGAAGAGGCAATGAAGCAGTTTTACTATTCGAAGAGATGAAGAGTTCGGGTATTGTTCCAGACAACGTATCGTTCATTGGTGTGTTAACTGCCTGTAGTCATGCAGGACTTGTTAAGGAGGGTAGATGTTACTTTGATAGTATGAGATATGAGTACAGAATCATGCCTAAAATAGAGCATTACGGGTGCATGGTGGATTTACTAGGAAGAGCGGGTTTGGTTGAGGAGGCAATGGAGTTTGTGAAACAAATGCCTATGGAGGCGAATCCCGTTATATGGAGAAGTCTTATAAGTGCTTGTAAAGTTCATGGCAAGTTAGAGCTTGGAGAAAGGATTACAAAGGAATTGATAGAGAAGGAACCTACACATAGTTCGAATTATGTGTTGCTTTCGAACGTGTATGCTTTAAGAAAGAGTTGGCAGAAGAAGATGGATGTGAGGAAGGTGATGAGCAAGAAAGGAATTCAAAAAGTGCCCGGGTGCAGTTTGCTTGAATTAGATGGTGAAATATTTGAGTTTGTAGCGGGGGATGAATCGAGTAAGTATTACAAGGAGATATATGAGATGGTGGTTGAAATAGGAAGTAAGTTAAAAATGGAAGGTTATGTAGGGATGACTAAGGAGATGTTGCTTGATATAGATGAAGAGGATAAGGAAGATGCATTGCATTGGCATAGTGAGAAGCTGGCTATTGCTTTTGGGTTGTTGAGGACAAGACCTGGAATGCAGATAAGGATAGTGAAGAATTTGAGGGTTTGTGGAGATTGTCACTCTGCGACCAAGTTGATATCGAAGATTTATGGGAGGGAGATATTGGTGAGAGATAGGAGTAGATTTCACAGGTTTAAAGATGGATTGTGTTCTTGTAATGATTTTTGGTGAGATGTAAGAGAATAAATAATAGATATTTTGTAGAAATGTTGAATTGTTGCCCAACTGAAAGCTATTTTATTATATAGAATATTAAATCATTGACTTTCTTATTCCTTTTTCATGTTCTTTCTCAACTCAAATCTTATATTCTTCCGACTTCAAGTAAATACTTTATACTTTTTAAACATATTTATATCTCAGTTAGCCGTTCATTTCCTTTTTTTCCTCCATATATCGACCTAATTGAACGTTTCATTTTCTCATTTCCACCTTAAAAGAACCATCCTATTTTCCATTTTATATATACAAGGTTAAAAATCATTTATTTCATATGAATCAAAGTCATTTCAAAATTCAAAATTTTCTTTCTCGTGATCAGTTCAATGTTTTAAAGAATGTAATTGGCTATTCTTAGGAAGCCCTCTTAGACCTTCCAAACCAAAAGAAGAAGATTGGTACTTTATGATTGATAAGGTCGACAAAAAGTTAAAACATTAGAAATGTCACTGCCTTCAGAGATCGGGTAGAACTATGTTAATTAATTCGGCGTTATCTTCCCTCCCAATTCATTGGTTTTTCTAAACGTGAATGATTCACAAAATCGATAAGACTAGATGGAGTTTACTTTGGAAATGTGATGGAGAATGCTACTATAAGAAAAACCGTGTATTTGGACGTAAAAAACTGTTGGTTTCTCATCGGCAAATAGAACCACCGACGAATTTATTGACAAAATCAAAATGGCGGTAAATTAAACGTCATTAATTATTCTTAATGGTTTTTCCGACAATTTACATACCAAGCCGTTAGCCTTTTTCCTGACGATTTTGCGACAAACTTATTTTTCAAATTTGTTAATGGGTACATTATTTTTACCAAAAATATCGATGTATTAATAGGAATATTTTTAGCAAAAATATCAATGTATTAATAGGAATATGTGACGATTAACGATGAATTTTTGGAAACAATATATCTTAAACCTCCAAAGCTAATCTTTCCCACTGTTAAATCCACCAGCATTTCCAACAAATCATCAATGGATTTCTATGCCCATTTTAACAATATTTGTTAACCTGCTCTATTGTCCTGCATTTTAAAGCGCATACATCAAAAAATATCTTATTATATTAAAAACTTCAAATATAAAAGAATTTAAAACAGTATCAAACATTTTGCCAATAACAATATCAAATAGTCCAAAAAACAACAAAAACTTAATGCGGAGAAAAAAACCATGTCCACAAACCCTATCCGAGAGCACTCCTAACAGGGTCGGTGAGCCCAAAAATGGACTTACTATTGACTGCCAAAGTCGTTAAGTGGTTTACCCGACATTATTAATGCCTGGTAAATACTCGGCATTAATAATGCCGGGTAAATCAAGGTAACGGTAAAAAAATATTACCGTTGCCATTTTATCCGGCATTATTAATGCTGGATAATGCAACAATAATATTATTTTTGACCGTTGCCTTCTCTGTATATGTATGGTCAAGTTTTATTTTTGAAATTACAAACTTTCTTCCTCATCTCTTCTTTCTCTCTTAAACCACACCAACCTCATTCACGATTAGCCGCAAAAAGTATCAAACAATCAAAGAGGAAAAAACCAGATGTCCTTCTCATTCCAACGATTTCAAGAATATAATCGAAATTCCGATGTTTACAACAATTCGCCGTTAAATCAACAAAACAATCAGAATTATCAGCAAAAATCTCGATATACATCCTAATATTGTTCGCAGCAACATTCGCAGCATATGTGTCAAGGCTACAACGATTAGTTTAGCAACCATTACTCGAATAGTAGCCCACAATATCAATCACAAAATTTTAGAGGCGACTCACGAGTTAATTTCACACAAACTAACAACTATAGCAATAGTTTAACTTCTCATTTTGAAGAAGTTGACGGCGATTTCAATCAAAATCGAAACGAGTATGAAGAATTTGTAAAAGATGAAATTTTATGGGATGTAAACAACAACTTAAGTCAACAATCCCAATGGACTCAAAGAAGGGAATATCCAGGAGGAATCAACATAAACGAGTCCCCAATTCCAGAAGTAAATGAAATTCCATCTAAAAGTGCTGCTTCTACTCAACGGAAATTGTAAACACCCCCACCTCCATACCCATACTATCTAAGAGTATTACAAGTAATACTCTTAGATAATATGAAGAATGGGGCGTTATGGGATACACACGTGAATATTCTCTTGGGCTAATACTGGTACATATTTAAACATCGAATAAATAACTTACATATACGTACACAGTATCGGCACAAAACAATAAATACGTGTGCTTTCAGGATAGAATAACATACACTATATAATAAATATCAAAGATCACAGAGTCAATATCACAACGATAATATATATAATATAAAATATACAATGTATGTTCAATATACATCACAATGATATACACACTAGAGACTATAATATAGAATGATAATAAAAAATACTAAATATGCAATCTCTTCTATGCCCAGAAAACACAAGCCCGTCGTAATGTCCCTGTACTTGAAATGTCTCGGACTGACCTAAGTATTATATAAATAATAAATGGGTCAGACTATATCTAAATTCAATGTTAATAAACATACCAAACTCTATATATACTGAGTATAAATATAATAATGTCATCCTAAACAGTCCCAATATCATATAATGCGGAACACCACAAAATCCAGCATAAAATGTCATCACCCGTATAAAAATTAATTAAATTAGAAATCATGAAACAACATCAAATAAGTGAATCTTCCATATTCCGAAATCATCATCTAAATCCAGAAACCATCTATAAAGAGATATCACCATGTACAATCAGGCTAATCAATAGCTTGCCCAAATATATCGCTTAATCTCAATAATAAAATATTATTATCAAACAATGTAAAATAGACTGTCTAACTATAAAATATAGGGCACCTACCTATTAGTCAGATATAATAAAAGATATGAGAATCCATTATACTTTGGACACCTATCTAGATATAATCTCATCTCCTCATATATGAATAAATCAGAATAAATCATGACGGGTGGATGACTGTACAATGGACAAGGAGTCCCAGGTAGAGTCACATATACATCAATATGTGAATCACCTAACCTTGGGTTGCCTAACTCATATCTATACTTAGGTGAGGTGTATCAGTAGAATATACCAATCACTACACCAGAAAAGACTTTTGGTAGCGTTGAAAAAACGCTACCATAACTTATGGTAGCGTTTTAGAGAACGCTGCTATACGACATGCAACTAAAAGTCTAAAACTTTTTGTTGCGTTGTAGTAAATGCTACCAAAAGTTACTTTTAAATGCAACTATAGGTATTTTCTATAGGATTTAAAAAACGCTACCAAAAGTCACTTTTAAATGCAGCTATAGGTTTTTTCTGTAGGGTTAAAAAAACGCTACCATAAGTCTTCATTTTTTGGTTGCATTTTTTGTTTATATGCTTTTTTTTATTTTTAGTAGCGTTTATATTAAAACGAATGATCAATCGCATAATTTTCATATATTCAAACAAACAATTAAATCACATAATTAGCATATACAAACAATCAATCATATGATCATCATATTCAAATAATTGCAAAAACATGCTAATCTCACAATCAAATATAATATCCATAATCAATTCGATAGTAGTTTTTCAACAAAATAAGTCACATACTATAGGCATTCACAGACAAGTTTCCACAAATGGTACTAACAAAATACGACAACATATATAACAATTAAATTCATGTTCGTTGCTTGATTACCAATAGTTCTTTGTTGTCGACAGTCTTCGCTTCGAAATAGCTAATTACCTGCAAACGAGTTTAACAATCAACAATATATATATATATATGTATGTATATTATTATTAATGTAAACTTAGTTATTAATGTAAACTAGCTAATTACTTTAGTTAGTTTATTATTATTAATGTAAACTTAGTTATTTTTTATAAACATAGTTAATTTTTATAAACTTATTTAAGTTTTATAAAACTTAGTTAACTTGGTTAATTTTTTTAAACTTAGTTTTTGTAATCTTGCCAGTCTAATAGAAATAAGCTATACGAAGCATATGCACCAATGTTGAATACACTTGCATTTGCCCTTGCATACTAAACAAATAAAAGGAGCCATATTGTCATATTTATTGATAAAAAACTCATATGAAAAACTATAGAATGTGTATCCAATAATAAGGTGGAAAATGATGTGCAACTGATAACAGAAGATGAAAGTCACGATGCAGGGCAACGACCAGGGATTAATAGTGAAAAACTCTTGAATCATAATCATAATGTAAAGGTCCATAATTCTGATCATAGCAAAAGGAGAGAACTAGATAAAAATTACCAACAAAGAGCCGTTTGAACTAGAAGTCCCACATAATGAGCAAAACTCGGATCCCAATTCAGAATCAGACCAATCCACTATCTGTAGAAAAATAAATAAAACAAAAGGACAATCCCCTCTCACACACTTAGTAAGTGGAGGTAGAATGATAAGGAAATAAGAGGACTGACCTTGTATATAAAAGAAGATTGACACGACGGTATGTTGAAGAAATAAGGTAGTTGTCATATATAATGAAGATGAGTTAATTGTAAAACAACCGGTGGATGATTTTGAACTTACATTGTAACAAGAATAGGAGCAGTACAAATGACGGACAACAGCGCTTAAGGAATCACTATAACTTATTCGGTGCTTATCAGCAAATTCAAACACCTGCATAACCAAAGTGTTCTTCAGCATGTGCTCACTATATCAGTAGGTTGTAAGTACCAAAAATCACCGTGCAGACGTGAAAGATAATCAACAAGTAAGCAGGGAAGAAGATAGAGTATTCCCAAAAAAGGTAAGCAGCGGTTTGAGATGAGTAGAAGGTTAAAAATAATTAAGATAAAGGTAATGGTGGAAGTTACATACATAAAGGAATAGTGGAATAGTGGAACTGCAGTTGCACGAATGATAAGTGGAAGTTCTTCTCGCACTGTATCTGCCACAGTATTTGATAAGGAGGTTGTGTGCTTGGTAAAACGAACTATTGCTGAACTGTTTGACATGTCCAACATGGGAAGCCAAATGATATTACATGTTGCTGCTTTATTTTAGAGCCTCAGATAATATGTCCGTTGAACTTCAACCTGTTCTATTTTACTATCTTTAATATGTAAACTCATATGGCTCATTTACAATATGTAAACGCATTAGGATAATTGATTCATTCTAAACCATACTGTCAATTTCTTCAAATGGATTCTTTTGCACTTCTTTATTTTGAAAGCTAAATTTTACTATCTAAAATAGATCGTTTTGTACTCATTTATAATCCTGCTCTATTTCACTATCCATGATGGATTCTTTTGCACTCATTTATAACCCTTCTCTATTTTACTACCTATACCGTATCTACTTTATTTAAGACATGCTGATGTGTTTGCAATCCGTACAGAAGTTTAAATAATGGCAACATATTTTAACGTATGGTGTGTTATGGAGTTTGTAGCAACTAAGGACAGGAATATTAATAACCAATATTACTCTTTAAAAGAATAAAGGCAACCACATAATATAATAATACTTACTTTTGGAGAACCCATAGCTGAAGCCCAAGATTCATATAATGACTGTGAGGAATTATCTAGATTGTAAACCTTCATTGTAGAGAGAATAAAAATAAACAAATTTTCATAAACTTAAGGAAATTTTATATACCTGTTTAGCTGCTTGCTGAATCGGTATGTAAAGTTGTGGGGTTGCTCCTACATGAAATCCAAGGCCAGAAACTGCAAAATCAATATTCAGATAATCAACACACAGTCCTGGAATATAACATTTCCCTTTTTTCTTTGGCCCGTTTATTTGATCCTACCTGTGAAACTCATAAGCCAACAAATAAAAGTACAATGCACCATGTATGTGTGTGCATATGTGTGAGCATGTGTGTGCATGCATTTGTGGAGAGAAGGAGACGTACTAAGCCATAGTCTTCAGCATCCCAATTACATAAAATGATAGTTCTTCTAAGCTTCTATCCTCTCTATTGCAGCTTTCCAATTCTTGCAGCAAGCAGCATTGCACAATGGAAATTTGAAATTCAAAGGTAATTTGTAAACTATGCTTAACAGTAAACCAAAGTCTAAGGAATATTGTTAGCATGATCTCATCTCTCATAATAATAACTATACTTAATTCTGGTCGAGTTATGTTAAACCTCTCCCTATATATATATATATATATATATATATATATATCCATAAGAAGATCTAATTGGAGAAAATAAAAAAGTAAAAAGCCTAAAATGGAAGTAAATATGGAAATACTAATTGACATCGGCACAACCACTAGTGAGGGATCACCTCTGTCTGTCCCCGAAGGCGACGACAGAGAGCAATTTGTTAAAGTATAAAAACAACCACTAGTGAGGGATCACCTCTGTCTGTCTTATATCGGATCATAAATGACAATAATGAGTTCACTAAAGGTTTGTTTCCAAACTTATATTATTATTATTTTATTTTTGAAGACCTAAAGAAACAAACCGATAAACTCTAATAAAGTAAGCATTGAACTCAAAACATTAACTCATATGGATGTTTCCTTGCTCAGGTAAAATATCAGAGCAGAGTTGATCAGACTCCTTTTTTAACCATAAAGATGTAAATTTTTGAAGGGGGAATCAAGAAGCTTTTGAACCAAAGGAATGCATACAAAAATAAAGTGTACGCGTGTGTTCAATATGCAACCGAAACATTCACAAATAATATGCAAAACTAGCTTCAAAATCCTATGAAAAGAAAAAACAAGAGTACAAAATTTCTGAGCTATAATTGGAGATGCACGCATATTAAACAGCCAAGTACAATATGTTTGAGGGCACAGAAAACAAAATACAGGTGTAAGCACACATACATTTGTTAGTGGCCCTTCCAATATATACTTGCAGAGTTTGGTACTGCAGCTAATATGGTCCATGCACTAATATGAATATATACTTATACGAACCAGTAGTAGTTTCAACTGTTGTTGCACCACTGACTGTAGTATCATGGCAGGGAAAATTTTGCATGTGTTAGTTTGCATTTGCGTCACCATATGAATTATCAAGAGGATGAATAGTTAGATCAAAGATATTATGATATGAACATAAAAACAAAACAAGTGTATTGTAGAAAAATTAAATATGCTAAATATGTACCCATTATTTAAAGTTGTTAAAATTTGAATTTAAACCGTTGATTGACGTCCTGCTTTGATTCTCAACCGGAACAAGTAACCAAATTCCCATGAATACTCTTAGGCTTTGACAAAGTGCGTGTACATGATAAATAAGGTGTAATAGTTAAATAAGACTTGAATAAAGAATGTGGGGAAACAGGTATTCAATACGTCTAACTACCGATCCGTTTACAAACAGTTAAATGTCAACAAACACGTGTATTTCAGCAACAGTTTACAGTAAACAACCAAACACTTCAATAATTTGTGTCTATTCACCAAATAAGTTTTAAATAGCATACAGAACTTTAAAATATAGAAAAGGGTTAAAGCTTGATTTAAACTTCATACGTTATTCAGACACTACTTCATGAAGAGTGTGTTTGTGCTTACCAGATGAGTGTTGAAATTTGTGACATCATCTATAGTATTTAAAATATTGTGAGTTATCAGTTTATGTAATCAACTTGTTTACTACACATATATAATCTACTTATTTGAGTTAAGAAAAATGAAGAAACATCAGATTTTTAAACCATATCCGAATTTTGTTGAAAATAAAACTGCCAAGCTAAGATAAAAAGCATTAGTAGTCATATTCTGTTCTATTTCAAAATCCTAACTAATTATTTGCATACTCATTCACAACAGAGAGAAAATAATAACAAATTAGATGTAGTGGTTAATCATTTGAAATATTTTATTTCCGTATTTACGTATTAATCTTCTTAATCAAAACTAATAAATAGTGATTGTGAACTTATTCAGCTAGGAAAGAACTTCTAATCTTAAGAATCATTAAACCCAAAGAATCACATAATGTATGTTGATCACAATCAGAAACATTTCACAAAATTCAACACTTATAGTTAACCTAAGTAAAAGATAGAAATGAATAAAAACACACCATGGTATGCCAAAAAACACATAATTAGCATAACATACCACAAAATCACAAAATTTTAGCCATCAAATCTTGCCTTGGGATGAGAAGAGATAAGCACTTGAACTAATAATAATTCCGGTAAGCGATTGCTTGTGATAACTTATAGCTGCAAAAACAAGACAAATACAAAACCTTGTGTGAGATTATGTAACAATACAAATGTTGAAAAATATTGTAAAACCATATTTCAATATAGATAGATCAAATTGAAAGATTATTTATGTATGCTATTTTCTATGGAATCTCTAAATTTTCAAGCTGAGACCAAAACAGAATAATGATAATAACAAAGCCTTCAGTAGGAAACCATTTCTCTCATTTATCTCTATTAGTAAAAATCGTAGATTTAGTGCAGGCATATAAACATTGAATTCATTACCTTTGATTCAAGCTAAAAAGCAAAAAATGGATGAAGCTGTCAGTTACTAAAAGTGAAAATTAATTAACAATTGCCGAAACGGTGGAACGGTAGGTCCCAAATGATGTCTGATTAACAGAGCTAACAATCGAAGACATATTGCTTCTTCTTAGCCATTCAACACCAAGAATACAAAGCCGAATTAAGAGGAAAACTAGCAGAATACTCAGCCAACAAAAAAATTAATTTTTATGTAAAACGTCTCATCCAAATTAGGGTTTTTGCAATTACCTTGATTTGTTAATTTAGGGCTTGTGAACAAATCTCAAGGAAGTAAACAGGAGCAGATGGAAAGAAGAGTGGATCGACCAAATGGAGGGGAGGAGATTGACGAAGAGGAGTAGAACCAAATGGAGGAAACATGATAGTAGAAGCGAGAGTAATGAAGGCAGAAACGTATTTAGGTAGGAGATGGGAAAACATGAGTTTTTTGGTATTGGGCGGGGAAGGTTGCAAAATTTGGCGGAGTTGAAAAAAAATAAAAACGCGGAGAAAAGAAACTCTAAAGACAATATTAGTTGCATTCAGACTACAAACGCTACCAAAAAATGCAACCAAAGATAGGTTTTCTTGTAGTGAATCTACCACTCTGTTAGAACCAAAAGGGATACTAATGGTCGTTTGCCCGCTCCAGGAGTCCAGGGTCACCTAACCGGATCTGCTCCTAGAGTCTTCAGTTACTTCGACGGACATCGTGACACATATTCATCAGTGGCTCGACAACGCGTAGTCTCGATCACGACCTTGCTTTGCCCCAATAGATAACAGACTGTTGGCATATGCAACATAAAGGGGCTATAGGGAACCTACATATGGGTCACCTAACCCAAAAATCATATATAAGGCACCTACCCTATGGGTAACCTAACCTAAATCATGTGATGCACATCAAATATAATACCCAATAAATAGGTGTCGCGGATCTAGGGCGCGACCCAAGATCAGGCCGCTATGGTGGATTCTAACCATCTGGTTTACTCCAACGCCAAGAAAAGGAGTACATCATGATAGTGACATACAGTATCAATATATAAGGGCACCTAGCCTGCTCGCACCTACGAGCATCACCTCACGTAAGTACAATCTCAAAATACTATTCCTATTACGTGAGTATCATCCACTTGCAATGAATAACTGAATAAATATCATAACATCGTCCCATACCACTGTGTGATACTTAAACGTTTATTCACGGCTTATAAAATACACTCAATTTCCACAATATTCTATATAACGAGTCCAAAGAAAAATTGAAGAAATATTACCGAATGTCCCATACCAAATGGTATTATAACTCCGTTTATTAAAATTCCTTGGCAAAGAGAATAAAATATCACAAAATCAAATAGAAGGATGTCATCACCGTATAAAATCACATTAACATCAACTAATCAAAATAGATACGGTTAAGCACTCATAACAACAAAATTAATGTGGAAGGAATAAGAAAATTAGAAAAATGTTATAAAGCTTCATTAAACAAATACATAGAATAAACTACTTATTAATAAATTTCTTAACTCAATTTTTATATTTTTGAATCAATAAAAATCCTTAAAAGATATATTGCATATCGAATAACACTTGTCCTTCTTTATATAATTCCAAAATTAAGATTTAAATACCAAAATTCATTTTCAAATCTTTACTTATATATTTTAAAACATTCTAAATCACTTAGCAAATCAAATTTCCCTTATAGAAATCTTACCATAAATTTCTTTAATTAAATATATTACTTTTAAATAAATACATATAAACTTCAAATTAGATTTCTTTTTATTTCAAAAGATAGATTACCATTTAAAACTTCATTTTATACTCAAATCATTGACAACTAATATTAAATCACTTAATAATATTTAAAAATCATTTCATAATTTTTCATTATTACAAAATATTTTCAAATAAATTTATAATTTGCAAAATAGGTTTTATTTATACCAACTATAAAATATTATTCAAAACCTCCTTTTACATCCAAAACTATTGATAATACTCTTTATAATCAATTAAATGCGCTTTAGTTCATATTTCCTAGATAATATATACAATTTCTAAATAATGCTTTGAAAACCATTCGTAGATTTAAAATATTAAAATATATAAATATAATAGTGATTTTTTAAAGGATTTATATCTGGATAAAACTATATTTATAAGTTAAATAGATCTCTAAAATAAGAAAAATAAACTAAATTAAATAAATCTTTAGTAAATTATTTGTAAAATATTTTTAATATGATTTTAAACCCTTAAAATAATTTTTCAAAACTTTTCAATAATCATTTAGATAGGTAAAATGAATAAATCATCTATAGAAAGCACACATATCAATATTCAAATATATGAAGTTCAATTTGCAAACGAGCATAGTTCCATTTGTAAATTGAAACCACCAGCCAACACAAACAATTACTATCACAACATCATCCAATTCCAAATATACCAATAAACCAAACAACAACAATCACAAACAATAAATCAAAATAATCGATTTAACCAACAATCGGGATATACATACACACACACACACACACATATATATATATATATATAGCAGGCAATGAATTATAGATATAGTTGTGAGTTAGAAACTCACCTTAAGCGATTACTACCCAAACAATTTATGCGCAAACCCTTGTTCGCTTCGTCGCCAACATCAGCCAGCAACTTCATCGCCACACCAAGCTGCAGCATCGAGTTCCTCTAACATAGTTGCATCGTTGATTGTAACCTTTAAGATGCCAGTACCATGTGCCACACCATCGCTACCCTTCTGCTACACGTTGCAGCTCAAGAACCCGCTCTCCCTACTCCACATCTTCGCCATCACTTACGTTTGCAGGCATAAAGAACCCTATCATCATCCACCTCGACGCACACACTAGCCTAGGTCACAGCTCATGATTCGACCAATTCCTCTTGTCAAGCATCGCACTTGTGTCGTGTAATGAAGTCCACGCGCATCCACTTCCTAATGTCGCTGGCAATCGTGCAATGTAACCCATTTTTCACGATCGATTCCAAATCTTTTAGGGGATTAGGGCTAACTAAAATGGAGGAGTTCAGGCTTGATTTTGAATAGCCAGAAAGAAGAGGAGAGTTCTAGAGAAATAGGAAAAGGGAAGTAAACAAGCTTGGCCCAAATTGAATTAAATTAATTTTTCCTCCTTTTCTCATTTCAAATAATCCTTATTATTTATTTATAAATAAGTTTCAATACGATTCAAATTAATTTACACTTCATTATACAAGATATATCTCAATAATTGCACAACTTTCTTTAATTTAATATTTGTTTATTTTATTTAATTAATTTTACGTATAATTACGGCATATAAAGTAGAGTTGTTACAGAAATGGTCAAAAGAAGAACATGATAAACTTGCTATTTGTTAGCTACAATGTTCTGTTGATGAAAAGAAAGGTACGTCGCAAACTAAGTTTGCTTTCTAAGGGTCTATTTCTAACCTTTTCCATTCTCGTCTACAGAATAGTATTCTTAAATCAGTTGAATCTACAAAAACTCAATGGAGACGTATGAATGAGGTTTTTCAAAAATGGAATGAGATCATAGCAGTTATGGAGACGAGAAAACAAAGTGGGGTTACAAATGTTAACTTGGTGGGTTTTTCCTATCAACCATCCTTAAAGTAAGTTATTTATTATTACAATTCACTAATGTTTATTTAAATTTTTATCCTGAACAGACTCATGAGGCCTATGTACAACAAAATAAGGGAGCTACTTTTAATCCTTTGCACGTTTACACTCTCTTTAAGGATGAAGACAAATGGAGCACAGTAAAAAAAAACACACCGGATTTCAGTTTGCACCAAGAATAATGAATCCTAATTCAGTACGGGAGATTTCGATGTCCCGGAGGCGGCTAAAGAATAAGAAATCCTACCATTTCGTAGTAACAATGCAAGGAGGGCAGTAGGGAAAACGAAGATTAAAGAATAAAATTGGTTACAGCGTCCATTACGATAGAATAGCTGAATATATCTTCAGTACATAACGACACAAGACTGTTGTAGGAAGAAAAGAAAAGAAACATGGAGAATGCAGAAATGGAACGAGCGCAAGATTGAGAAAGAAGAACAAAGAAGAGTAGATCTTCGTTTGCAAGAAGAGTGTTTGAAACTCAAAAGAGAGAAAATGAGGATGAAGAAAGAATACTCCATTTTGGCTATGTTAACATAGTGACTTCTCTAAGTTTGAACCTGAACAACGTGAGGGAATGTAAAGAGAAATTAGAGCATATCATGCTAGTCTAGGGGGTTGATCAAATTGTTAGTCATTTATTGTATGTTTATGGGTAAGTATAACATTGTTTATGTTGTACTAGTTTATTTCGAATTTAATTTCGGTTGAAACTTATGTATGATGTAATGAAGATTAATTTGGATTCCAATTAAAAGTTAAGTTGATATTGTTATGTTCATTTAATCATCCTCTACCTAACTGGTAAATTTCGAATTTAGTTTATTTGTGATATTAGTATAGCTCTTGTCTATCTTTTCTACAGTGTGTATTAAATATTTTTTGTAATTTACTTATATCGTCACACAAGTGATAGTTAAAATGATAATGATGCGAAACAGTACTGTCCTTTCTGATCGACCTTAGCTGGTTATTTGTCTACTTATGATAATGCATTGATGGACCATAAATCATTTACTTTACCTATAAAGATTGTTGTGAACCAAATGTTTTGTACAAAGTTAGTAGATAAACTTAAGTATTACTATAATATCCGACGTTGCTTGGTCATCTTCAGAGTTGCTAGTACTTGTGAAATCTTACATTGAAGCCTACCGTAGTCATGAATTGAGTTTGTGTAGAGGTGTGTATGTAAGTAATGAAGGGTATTAGAACTTAGAGAATAAGGTTTACAACAATCATCCAGGTTGTATATGGAGGCGCTCGACTTTGCAAACAAAAACAACTTACGGTGAATTTATGACAGCTTGCGATATGTATTGCAAAATAATTCAAGGGATGGAAGATGAAAACCTATTTCAAGCAAATCGATCTACTTTTGATTCGCATTACATATTGGTGTACCAATCAGAATTTGTTGGTCATGAGGCATTCAAACTACGTTACAACTGCCTTACGCATTTAGGCTAATTATTTATCATCGTACTTCCATGTGGTATTTCTCTATCCATGTGTCTTTGTATTATTTGATTTTTCAATGTATTTCGCTATTTAATTATTATATGTATTTCTCTTTGGTTCAAAAGTTAACTTTGACTTTTATAATTTGTTCGACCTATGACTTCAACTTAAGATGTTAAGATAATAAGAAGATACATGATTTCAAATGTCAAAATTCAATAAATGACTTATACTTTACGATCAAACGAAAAATGAAAAATACATGAATAAAACTAGTTAGTCCTGGAGTGGACAAACATCTAGGTTAAATGACCACAAAGAAGATAGTTATGATTCATAACGTTAGTGAGTTATTTACGAAGCCTCTTGATCTCTTCTTCCAATTCCAAAGTGAAAGTTATAGCCTGAGAAGGGAATCAGTCTTTTATCTAGTGTCCAAATTCACATCCATTGGGGGTAAAGTTGACAACGAAAGTATCGAAGACCAACATTATCCCCTTTTCATATGACTATAGCCGATGATTCAAAACCACAAAAGCAGATAACATTTGCGTATTGTACCTCATCAACCTCAATCACATTTTGTACTTGTGGTGTTACCAGATGTAACTCTTATGTAGGGTGGGTAGGTAGTTGTTGTTGATGGTCTATTCGCAACTATTGCATCCCCAATTCAAGCTCTCTTTGTCTCATATCCTTTTAATATCATACTTCCATTTCAATGTACCATATAGTTGGGGTTCTAGGTGGAGATGGATTAGGATTTGATGGTCCATACAAATGATCGGTATAATTCTATAATTATGGATGAGAAATAGGCATCCTAAGAGTTGATGGTTTCTACGTTATAGAATGAACAAGAAACATTTTATTTAAGAGGTATTTATACTGAAAATAAACTTGTACACCATCCAAGTCCAATTTCATATCCTATGTGCCTATAATGTAGTTTTAGAATTTTGTCATTGACAACTCAAATCATTATGTCAGTCCAGCCATGCGCTGTAGTGTAAAGTTGGATTCTTTTCAGCTAACGATCACATCACTCTCTGAACCAAGCTGCTCTCTGCAATGCGCTACAGTAAGAAGTTGGATTCTTTTCAGCGAATGATCATATCGCTCTTTAAATCATGCTGTTCCCGCCATGTGCTACAGTATAAAGTTGGGTTCTTTTCAGTGAATGATCACATTACTCTCTGAACCAAAGTTCTCCCTACCTTGCGCTACATTGTAAAGTTGGAAATTTTTCAGTGAACAATCACATCACTTTCTGAACCATGCTGCTCCCTTCCATGCACTACAGTGTAAAGTTGGATTCTTTTCATTGAACGATTACATCACTCTCTGAACCAAGCTGCTCCATGCCATGCGATACAGAACCTAACTGGAATCTTTGGAGTGACCGATCAAATTAACAATAAATAATTCAAATAAATGTTCGAATCTAATTGTTTATAAATGCGATTTGGAACAATGTCAGCATTCAATTTAGTTTCAGTCAAGAATATCAATATAACAATGTCGAACACAAACTTGAATAACGTTCCAATTATCGACGGTTTTTATAACCCAGAAAACGAACAAGTTCAAAGTTGAAGAGTTCATTTGAATGCAGAGTTGAAATAATCATACTCATTTCTGAATCACGTGAAAATGCAGGTCGAAGATACTTCACATGCAGGGATAATTGGACTGGATGTGGCTACTTCCAGTGGATTAATCCACAACTCTTCGACGAGGTAGAGAGTATGCATTTGGAATGCAATCGAGAGTGAGAAGATTAGAACTTCTGCTTAACAATCTTAACTAAGAAACAAAAATACTTAAATAACGTTCAAGTATGTGTATCTACTAGTATGTTCCGTAGGTAATTATCATCCTTGCCTATGTTTGCACTATCATGTATTTTAGGCAATCATTATCATGTGCTGGATAATTACCGTAATGTATCTGTTTTTGAAAAAGTTAGTATTTATTATGTGGTTTAATTTATCCCTTCATTACATTCTTCTAAACTTATATGCAACAACAATTCATAATCTCGGCAAATTTATACAACGATGTTAAACTATAAATATAACAAATTCAGCCAGTACAACGTCCAACACTGGAAATAAGTACATAATAATAATTTCCTTATTACTCAACCATTATCTAAAATGATGATGGTGGTTCATTAGTTCTCTACGCAAATCCATATGGCCCTTGGGATCTCTGATCGCCATAACTCTATTTATGTATTGTGCAAAGGTGTTTGGTTCTTTGAAAGGAGGAGTCTCAAAAGCACATGCTAGTTCTGGATAATTACGCAATTGTGGTTTATAACCATCCCTATCTTCTTCAACAATCATGTTGTGAGGTATTATACAACAGTGCATTATGTCCGATATCACTTTAGTGTCATGGTAGCACGCCTTCTTTCTTTGAATTTGGAATCTACCTTATAGAACCCCAAAAGCATGCTCAACGTCTTTTCTTAAACTGGTTTGCTATGCAGTAAATTTAGATTCCTTCTCGTTATGAGACTTTTTTAAACCTTTGACCAAAGTTTTCCAAGTCAGATATATTCCATCAACAAAGTAGTATTCCATGTTGTGTTGTATATCCCCTACCATGTAATTACAAGCTAGTATAATATCGTTAGATAAGAAGCTAAATAAGTAAGACTGATATAGAACATTAATGTCGTTTAAAGACTCAGGTTTACCAAAAAAGCATGTCATATATATATATATATATATATATATCAAATGAAGCTAGGCTTCCAAAATCATTATTGCCTTATGGTAGTGTCTGGTGTATTGTCCTTGCATTTCAAATGAACAAATTTTCCTATGCCAGTTCATACAATCTAAGCTACCCAACATACCTGGAATCCATGTTGTTCACCCATAGCCAATAGTCAATTGATATCATTACCTTTCGGCGCTCTAAGATACTCCACACCAAATGATAGGACCACTATTTTACAATATTCTTTTAAGCATCCATTGGCGGAAGAATCTCTAATTTAGACGTACTCATCTTGCCTAATATCTCTTTCCCCATACACTAGCATTCATAAGGCACTTGTCATTTTTTATGCGGTGGAAGTCCTAATTGACCACATGTATTATTTCTTTTTATGAAATATAAGTGTCTCCCCCCAACCTTATCATAACTTGCTCAAATATGTTTTTGGACATTTGATCTTAATCTGAACTTCGCCACGTCAAAACATGGATCATCGTTAAAGTAATCTGGCATTATTCGATCATGCTTCGATCAGTTGATAATTTCTTTTTTCGCATATCTTTACGCCTCATAACACTCCCACCTTGTTTGGAGTTTGATATTTACTTAAGTTTGTACTATATGTTTACATATTTATTACACATTGTCCCACCCACTCGGATATTTATTGAAGTTTGAAGTATACGGTCAGATATTTATATAGCAATATATTGTAATATCGATCACAGATAAATGATAGAATATGATCCAAAACAGATACACATGAATATCATACTCTAAAACAAGTAGAATACAACATGAATAACATAAGATATATTCCAAAACAAGTGCAATAGAGTCCAATATAATACAACATAGTCCAACAAAAATACATAAAAAATATAGTCCTATGCATGGAACAAAGGAAACAATCCTCAAATATAAGTGCGTAAATGAAACAAACTAACAAACCAAACAAATCAACTAATCATCATCGTCGTAACCATCCTCGTCGTCGTCGTCATTGTGGTAATATAAAATCTTGCTATTAAGGTCAACCTACTAACTCCAACATGCATGAAATCTGAAGCACCACCCAAATCAACTATCGTATCTAGGTGAGGAACGTGTTACGTCGATGCTGGTATCTGGCCTCATCCTTAACAGTCAAGTCCTGCACATGTCTCATAAGATCTAGAACTCTCTGCTCATACTCCTATATATTGTGCCTATGCTCTCTATAGGTAACATCCCTAAGACCAACCTACATTTGAAATAAATCCCCGTATGGAAATGATGTTGGATCTAGATAATCAGTGATCGACAAACATGGTATGTCAATATACCAGTTCTGGCCGGATGAAGTAAGTATAGCGATAGACCATCTACACACTCAACCCGTGTAACATCCCGTATCTAGAGGCCAAAAGCTAAGCGCTATAGATGCTGCAATCATCCATAGTATTAACTTCTGGTGACAAAATACGATAATGCTAATGGTATCCATAATATCAGAAACACTTGAATATGAACAAAATCAAAAAATTTAAAAACAACATTTTACCGATTAAATTTCAAAACAAATTCATATCCAAGTTACATAATCCCATATCGTTTCCCAAGTAAAGATCAAATATAATCATTACAATAATACACCAAGAGCGACATTTGACGATGCCCCATTGGTTGATCAGAGTCAATATAGTCATATCTGACTTAATATACACAGTGGAATCAAAACAAAATAAAACTATAACTCCTAATTAGCTATCCGTCAGCCACCTGCTCGTCTCCGAAAGCTTTATTTGCCAAAACTAAAATCTGTAAACCTCAACCCTCAGCTTACTCAAATCAATTTTAAGCACCCGAAAGTTTAAGGGGAAACAAAAACTTCAAGTCAGACATAAAACCTGGTGTCAATAATACTGTTATATCTTGGTTTATTGATATTATGTGAGACCATGCCGCTTAGCGGAACAGGTTTCCCCTCACTAATATCCTTTTCAAAACATATATTTTGCAAATCTTTTCCTGCAACTAAACTGGTTAATCAACTAATTATAATAACAATAATAGTAATAATAGCTATGTCCATTAAGTTATAATCATGTAACTAATGGACTATCTGTCCACAAGTAATAAATGGACCATCTGTCCGAAAACTGGGCTGACTGCCCGCAAACTGGACTAACTGTCCGAATCAAAATGAACTATCTGTCCAAAAATTGGGCTGACTTCCTGAAAACTGGACTAACTATCTGAATCATTTTCTTAGGGTTAACTACCCTTTATCTTTTCCCTTAAAAACCTTTCCAAAATGATTTAACCTTTTAAATCATACATATACAAGGAAAATATACTCTTAGCTTTATTTTAAGCTATTTTGCCATGTTATATATACTTTACTCAAAATAATGTTGATGAATTCTAATGAGGATTAACTATCCTTCCAAACAAGTTAAAACCCTTTTTAACTTGAAAACACTTAAGCTATATTGCCTAGTTAATACATTCGAAAGCTTTGTTTAAAACCTTTAAACAACCCTTTCAAACCATTGAAAGTACCCCTTTCGAAACCAAGTAAAACCCTTTATTTAACCTAGGCCGAAAGGCCAAATCTTCCTTTCGAAACCATTCAAATTCTTCCTTTCGAAAGCATAAAAACCTTCCCTTTGAAAGTCTTTAAAATCCTAGACATCCTTATTTTAAAACTTTTAAATATTGCCTTCGAAAACATAGGAATAACCTTTCCTTTCAACCATTTTGAAACCCTGGGGAACCACCCCTTTGATACCATTCATTAAAACCCTTTCGAAAGCATTAAAATACTAAACCTTTCGAAAGCCTTTGGGTTCAATTTAAAACATGTGGAAACCTTTCGAAACCATTAAAACTGTCTCTTTTGAAACTATTTGGGTTATACTTCAATGTGAGAAAAAGGGTCATTAAATCATTTAAGTCGAAAGCATCTGTTTTGAAACCTTTTCCCAATATAGAAGTGATGGTGTCGAAACCATCCCTTCGAAAACATTGAAAAAGTGGCTAAATTTTAGAAAACAAAGTAACCCCTTCGAACCCATCTGGATCGAAAGGAAGAAAGCGGCAGCCAAAAGGTTTCGACTTAGTCGAAAGCAGTTATTCTAAAACAAATGTGCAACCCAATCAAAACCATTTCTTTAAATCCATTTGACCTAGTCGAAAGCTAACCAAGTCGAAAGCTACTTAGTCGAAAGCAAGCAGACGCATTTTCATTTAAAGCAAAGTAATGCCTCAACCCCTTCAGAACCCCTGGTTTCGACCCGTTACCTTCCGCCTACATCCAATTCACTGCGTGCCAGTTCCTTGATACCATGTGCATTGGTTTCGATAGTGTCGGAGGCGAAGGTAAGGAGGCAGAACCTGGTGCCGAAAGCATCGAAACGGTGAAAAACATGTTTATTTGTCCTTTTAAACTATTTCTTCGTACCCAACCTGCCTTGTTTGTCAAATTGTGATTGGTTGCAAGTTTCTCTTTTCTAAAAGTACTGGCGACTTTCCATAATTAACACTTAGATTTATTTACAAAAAGCCCCTTCTCCTTTCATAAATATATAAAACATTTAAGTCACATACCTTAAATAATTTTATATACCCATTAAAACACTTAGGAAAATTCTACAAAAATTCTAGAAAATTACTTTCTATATGTTTTCTAACATATATAAATTTTAGACCCAAACCATTAATTATTTAACCGTAAATAATTTTTTAACCCAAAATAACATTTTCTTCACTAGAAAGTTTATATAAATTCCACACAATTCAAAAAATTATGAAAATTGAAACTCATCTTCAAAATATCATTTTCGATCTTCATAAAAATTCTCAAGGCATTTGGATGTTATTTAATAAGGTTTTCATATCAAAACGTGCCATAAAATCTACATGAACAGCCATAAATCATCAATAAGTATATATAATCATTCCATCATTCAAAAACATGGCAAATTAATGCAAATATTTTGAATTTCATCTTAAAACCGAAAACAAAAGAAATATGATATGTAAACATTGTTCACCTTAGCTTTAGAGATGTAGGAGTTTGAGATTTGAATGGATTTGATTTGAATTAGCTTCTTCCTTAGCTTATCTTAATCTTCTTCCCTTTTCTCTTGTTAATGGTGACCGGCCTTGAGTTTTAATTTTTTTTTCAAACGAAATGAACGTGTAAGAGAATACACGGCCAAGTTTTAGGGATATAGGAATGACCTCTTTCCTATTTTACCCCTCCTCTATTTCATTTTATCTCCTTTTTTAATTCATTGTTTAAATGGCACGGCTGCCCCTTAATTAAAATTAAATCTCAATCCCCTATTTAACACATTATTTTATTTAATTTAACTAATTAAATATCCTAAATAATGTTACCAAAATATGAGATGTTACAACCTGGAATCTTAGATCGTGGAGCAATAAACCTCTGAGTGGGCTAAGATAAGTTATGCACAACTTGGGGGGGGGGGGTTCAACACTGGGATGGATGGTAGATGGCCAGACTAAATCAATAGCTCCTCCATGTGTAAAATCCACAGACGGTGGTGTAGTGTGAATCTACGTCAAAACTGAAGATAATTCAAGTGGGGAATAATGAAGTAACTCGCTTCTCACCAGCCGTTCGTTGCTTCAAGCTTTAAGGAGGCCATGGAATACACTTTGTGAAAAGGTGTGTGAGGATGAGGATCATCAGGAACCATGTCTCCTCTGTATAAACGACGCCAACATCTTTTACCATGATACCACATATAACCAGCAGTCAGAGGAAATGATACCAATGGAAACTGTCTGGCCGACAAAAATAATGCATGTGAAGTACGCCGTAATTCTATCTGGTTCCATCATATGGCTACCAAATGATGTTAGAACGTGTATTCCATAACTGTATCTAGTTTCGTGCGACGACGAAAACATTACTAGCCTTAGCGCCACGTACTCTCTGCCTATTCTACAGCAATCATGCACAAATCCTCGAAAAGAACAATGATAACCAGTGGTCTTTAGTTGGGTGAGCCAGATTGTGGCTAAACTCGTACCACCAATATTGTAAAATCTCCCAAAAGACACATAATGATGTGCCATGACTAGTCACCACATATTGTACGTCCAATGACCTATAAAATTAGGCCATGATAGACGTTCCCTAGTTGAAAAGAAAAGGGGAAGAAAGATCAAAGTCCGCAACCGCAACAACATGTCCTAATGGCAGTGTAGTGGATAGAATGGAAAAGAAATGGATTTCCATCATGTACAGGACAAATAGCCTAGCTATCTCCAAGTCATTGGCATAGTCATATTGTCAAAGCAGTTTTCTACTAGTGTCCTTGATGAAACTAACTTTAATCTGTGTACCCCTTGATAAGCATGATGGAATAGGAATATTAAGTAAAATATGTAGTAGGTTATCATGTCTTTGGTACTGCTTATCGCAAGGTAAAGGAAGGTGTAACCCAGTGGAAATACCGGTAAGACTAACAAAATCTAAAGGACTAATGCCATCTTCCTAAAAGCGAAGTAAAATGTGTGGGTGGTCATCCATCAAAAAAAGCTAATGCACCACATAATTGTGCATCAGAATTTAAAGTCAACTGAATGCCTAATAAGGAATATGGAGGGATAAGCAAAATTTAATGCGGTTTTACATGTAAATATTTGTGATAAAAAGAAATATCAAAAAAGTCTTGAAATCAAATGTCACGCAAAAATTTGTTAATACGTCGATCGACCGCTACGATCTCTCAATATAGACGAAAAACGGATGCAAGAGACCCACGTGTATTCCCTTCCCTTGCCTATTGAGAAAATTATTTTGGCTCTTAACTTCGTAAACTAAATGTATAAATATATAATTTATAAACTAAAATGTCAACATTTTACCAAGCATAAATATAGAACCATACAATTAGTATAGAACCATACACTATATACTATATTTTTTGAATATGTAAACAATTTATAATAAATGATGTTAATCGTTATTGTTGTATTTGAATTTAAAATTTTGCTCATAGTGATGTCGACACGGGTACCAACATATACTTGTTCATCGGGCAAAACATGAAAATTGATTAACTCCTTCTCCAATCCTAAGTTTTGATCAATATTCAAAGCCAAAGCAGAGTCTTCGAAAACAACCCCCATGCACTGCCTTCGAGATACCTTTGTTCCACCACCCTTGTGCCTTCTCAAAGAACTAGAACTAGGACCTTCATCACCATCATCTTCCTTTCCCCAAAATTTAAGAAGATCAACCACTACCGCGAATTGCATGTAATATTCTTCTCATCTTTGGGTAAAGCTTTTGCAAAATAGGATATAAAATAGGTTAAAAATAATGAGTTGGTTTGGTGGGGTTTCGTTTTGAATATTTGGGTTTGACTTAAGAAAAAAGGGGAAGAAGAATAGTCTGCTAAAAAAAAGCCGACTATTCTATACTAGTTTATCCGACATTTATAATGCCAGATAAACTGACGGCTAGGATTTATTTAAAAACCCCACACGAATTGCCACATAGGGGTTGTTTATTTGATCATCAGTTATCTGACATTATAAATGCCGGATGACTCAGCATTTTTTTTCCTATTGGGGAAAAAAGACACTAGGGTCAGTCAGTGAAATTGTCCACGTAGCACCAGTGACCGACCCCTAGTGTTGGGGCTCTAAATTTTGAGCAAATGTCACAATCACAAAAGACATCTCTGTTCATGTGAGACTGAGAATCTACCCATTCATCGACTCACATAACTGAAGTTTCTTCACTCACTCTTTGTGTAACCGCTCCTAAACACAATTAACAAATGCTCATCTCACACTATTTGCTCATGCCTAATCCACTTAATCTCCTCGAGCCAGAATCAAAGTCGTTCTGAAGCCTCAACTTGCTCATGTTTTATCTCTTCTTGCTGCTCTTGGATCATTTGCTAGCTTTGTCTAACATTTGTTTTATGCAAGTTACCTCATCATCATCCACTTTAATTGAAGATAATTATGGATAATGCCTAAATAAATTATTGAAGTGTTATTAACATTTTCAATATGACTTATTTATCAAGTTTTGCATTCAAACGTAAACATAAATGAGCATAGCTATCAAAAACTATGTAACTATCACAGATGTACAAACATGCGGAAAACATGTAGAAATTATCACCAAATAGAATGTAGAAAACATATAACTGAAAACTCATATCTCAATTGTAGTAGTAAAAATTTATAAAACTGGAACGGTAAATGCATTTATTTAATGCACTTCCACATTTAAATTAATGTATCTAACATAAGTAAATTTTATCTTTGATACCTTGCAGAGTTCAAAAAACATAAGCCTCATGGTAGATATCAACTATATGAGAGATAATTAACTTTCTAGATATCAAAAAATGAAGTACTACTGTATTATATTAGGGATCCTAATGAAGGAAAACTTGAGAGAAAAATCATTTGAAATATTTGGCATAAAAAGACAAAGTGGATTTTGAAAGGATAATTAAAAGGGATGTGGATCATTCCTTGTACACACAAGCGCATATATATCTATGATGGATCGTTACTGTTATGTACACCAATATCAATATGATCATAAAACATATGGAATTTTTTGTCGATAAGATAGTCTCAGATCATAATTTAAATATTTAGTAGCATAAATGAAAAAAGAACACCCAAGTTTCAAACAATTCATTAAAATTCAAACATGCTAACTATTTGCAACCAATGTTGTTGAATAAACATTAAATGCTATATTAGTGGGAAATGAAAACAATGAAAAGTCATGTCTGTTAGAGTGAAGAGTCATGTCTGTTGAAGTGAAGAGTCGTGTCTGTTTAATGAAAAGTCTGTCTATTTAATGAAGGGTCGTGTCCGTTGAAACGAAAAGGTGTCTATCTAAAAAGTTGTGTCTATTTGTAAGAGTGTGTGTTCCACTGTAAATAGTGGTCATTTTATTGTGTTGGTTGTCAAGATTGTAATGAAGTAACAAAAGTTGAATTAAAAGTAGAGAAAGTTAATCATTTGTCCCTCCTCTAAAATTATAACCCCCTTTCTCTCTTGACAAATTGGTATCAGAGCCAATGGAGAGTATGATGAGCTAAATGCCGCTACCACGACTAACGAAGGCGAATTATGAGAACTGGAGTATTCAAATGAAAGCTCTCCTCGGATCTCAAGATGCATGGGAGGTGGTCCAAGAAGGTTTTGAAGAACCAACAAATACCACGGGATATACGGCAGCTCAAAACAAGGCGCTGAAAGAGTTACGATCGAAGGATAAGGCGGCACTATACATGTTGTTCCGAGCCGTCGACGAGTCGGACTTTGAGAAGATTGCTGGTGCAACTACTTCAAAAGAAGCATGAGACATTTTAAAAACAGTGTTTAGAGGAGCCGACCGAGTTAAGCAAGTGCGTCTCCAAACTCTTCGTGGTGAGTTGGAGAGCATTAAGATGAAGGAGTCAGAAACTGTATCTGACTACATCACACGTGTACAGGCTGTGGTGAACCAACTCAATCATAATGGCGAAGCGCTGACTGATGCACGTGTTGTGGAAAAGATTTTAAGATCATTGACCGACAACTTTGAGAATGTTGTATGCGCGATAGAAGAATCAAAGGACCTTGCGACGCTTACAGTCGACGAACTTGCCGGTTCTCTCGAGGCACACGAACAACGTAAGAAGAAAAAGAAGGAGGAGACACTTGAGCAGGCACTTCAAACCAAGGTGTCAATCAAAGACGAAAAGGTACCTCATGCACAAAATTTTCATGGTAGAGGGCGTGGCCGTGGAGGTCGCAACAATGGTCGCGGTGGTGTAGGCCGCGGTCAGGGTGAATATTATGAGAAAAAGGGGCAGTCAAGCCAACAAAATAGTTGAGGTAGAGGACGTAGTCGTGGTAGAGGTAGCCGGTCAAATTATTCAAATGTCGAATGCCACAACTGCGGCAAGCATGGACACTACGCAAAAGAGTGCAAATCAAACATCGATTGCTATAATTGTGGTAAATATGGACACTATGCAAAGGAGTGCTATTCCGAGAAAAAGGTAGAAGAAAACGCAAATTTAGTCGCGGAAGAAGAGACAAGAGAAGATGGTGTTCTCATGATGGCTTACAAAAATACTGTTTCCGACAATGACACGGAGTGGTATCTCGATACCGGCGCTAGTAACCACATGTGCGGGCACAAGCACCTGTTCAGGGGGATGCGAGAGGTTGAAGATGGACACGTTTCGTTTGGAGACGCGTCAAGGATCCAAGTAAAAGGCCAAGGTACAATTTATTATTTACAAAAAGATGGTACAGAAGGATCAATTGAGAATGTTTATTTTGTACCTGATCTTAAGAGCAATATTTTGAGCATGGGGCAATTCATGGAGAAGAGATACTCAGTATTCATGAAAAACCGGGCACTGTAATTGAAAGATAATGAAGGGCGTTTAGTTGCTCGAGTCGAGATGGGAAGAAATCGGATGTACAAACTGAAATTGAGAAGCATACAGGAAAAATGTTTGCGAGTCAATATAGAAGACAAGGCATCGCTGTGGCATCTCCGCTTTGGTCACCTATATCATGGTGGTCTAAAGAAGTTAGCAAAGAAGAATATGGTGCACGGACTTCCAGACATGGACTATGAGGGCAAATTTTGTGAAGAATGTGTGCTTGGGAAACAAACGAGAACCTCATTTCAAAAGAATGCAGAATATCGAGCTAAACATATTCTTGAGTTGATTCATACCGACATATGTGGACCGATTACCCCTGAATCTTTCAGCGGCAAAAGGTACTTCATTTCTTTTATCGATGACTTCTCACGGAAAACTTGGGGTTATTTTTTGAAAGAAAAGTCTGAGGCATTCGAGGTGTTCAAAAAGTTCAAAGTTATGGTGGAGAAGGCAACTAGTAGACACATCAAAGCCATACAATCTGATAGAGGTGGCGAGTATACTTCGATGGCATTTATGGAGTATTGCGTGGAGCAAGGCATAAGGAGATTTCTAACCGCATCATACTCTCCTCAACAAAACGGTGTGGCCGAGAGGAAGAACCGGACTATTCTCGATATGGTTCGATCAATGCTCAAAAGCAAGAAGATGCCGAAGGAATTCTGGGCAGAAGCTGTACAATGTGCCATCTATGTACAAAATCGATGTCCACATATGAAATTAAATGATCAAACACCATAAGAGGCATGGAGCGGACAAAAGCCGACAGTTTCTCATCTCAAAGTGTTCGGTAGTGTGGCTTGTGCACACGTACCAGATCAGCAAAGAACGAAGCTTGAAGACAAAAGCAAAAGGTATATTTTTATTGGGTATGATGAGAAGACAAAAGGGTACAAGCTACTCGACCCGATAAGCAAGAAGGTGATGGTGAGTCGTGATGTGCGAGTAAACGAAGCAAGCGAGTGGGACTGGAATAATTCGACAGAGGCTATTATAGAAGTTGGAGAATCATCAGCCATTGCACCAGCAAGTATATCAACAGACCTTGAAACTGCTGATAATGAAGATGAACCACTACAACCCAAAATACGAAGTTTGCAAGATTTGTATGATTCGACAAATGAGGTACACCTTGTATGTCTTCTGTTAGATGCTGAAAATATCAGTTTTGAAGAGGCGGTTCGAGACAAGAAGTGGCAAACTGCCATGAACGAGGAGATTAAGGCAATTGACCGCAACAATACATGGGAGCTAGCAGAATTGTCGAAAGGAAGTCAGCCCATTGGTGTGAAATGGGTGTTCAAGAAAAAGATGAATGCTCAAGGCGAGATAGAACGGTACAAGGCACGACTTGTTGCGAAGGGATACAAGCAAAAGGAAGGAATCGACCATGGCGAGATATTTGCTCCTGTTGCAAGAATGGAGACAATTCGATTACTCATTACACAAGCTGCTCAATTCAAATGGCCGATATTTCAAATGGATGTCAAGTCGGCATTCTTGAATGGAGTGCTCGAAGAAGATGTCTACATCGAACAACCACCCGGATACATAAAAGTCGGAGAAGAGAAGAAGGTGCTAAAATTGAAGAAGGCACTTTATGGGTTGAAGCAAGCACCGCGGGCTTGGAATACACGTATTGATTCATATTTCAAGGAGAACGGGTTCAAGCAATGTCCTTATGAGCATGCCCTTTATGTAAAGAAGAATGGAGGTAACATATTATTTGTTGCTCTTTATGTCAATGATCTCATCTTTATGGGTAACAATAATGAGATGATAGAAGAGTTTAAGGGCACAATGACACGGGAATTCGAGATGACAGATTTGGACTTGATGAAGTTTTTCCTGGGTTTGGAGATTAGACAAGTAGAGCCGGCAATTTTTATATCACAGGAGGCATATGCAAAAGAGATATTGAAGAAGTTCAATATGGCAATTTGCACCCCTGTATCAACACCAATGGAACCAGGTGCAAAACTTTCAAAGTTCGATGGAGAAGAACGTGTCGATGCGAATAGATACCGGAGTTTGATAGGAAGCCTTCGCTATCTCACATGCACAAGGCCGGATCTTTCATTTAGTGTCGGCATTGTAAGTCGGTTCATGAAGGAGCCGACTCATTCGCATTGGAAAGCGCTAAACCGAATCCTACGGTATATCCAAGGAACGTTGTCACTGGGGTTGTTCTACTCAAAAGCAGAATATTACAAGTTGGTTGGCTATTCCGACAGCGATTGGTGCGGAGACATAGACGATCGGAAAAGTACTTCGGGATATGTGTTCTTTATGGGAGGTAATGCGTTTACTTGGCTTTCAAAGAAGCAACCGATCGTAACGCTCTCGACGTGTGAAGCTGAATATGTGGCAGCATCTTGGTGTGTATGTCATGTGATATGGCTTAGAAATTTGTTGAGCAAGATGGAGCTAAAGCAACTTGGTGCAACCGTGATTCATATTGACAACAAATCAGCAATTGAGTTGGCAAAGAATCTTGTAAACCATGAAAGAAGCAAACACATTGATGCTCGTTTTCACTTTATCCGAGATCATGTGAAGGAAGGAAGCGTGGAATTGGTGCATGTGACAAGTCAGGATCAAGCTGCGGATATCTTTACAAAACCACTGTCGAAAGTACTTCTCAACAGATGCAAGAAAATGATTGGCATGACGGATGGAAGAAGCATTTAAGCTTACAGGGGAGTTTTGTTGAATAAACATTAAATGCTATATTAGTGGGAATTGAAAACAATGAAAAGTCATGTCTATTAGAGTGAAGAGTCATGTCTGTTGAAGTGAAGAGTCGTGTCTGTTTAATGGAAAGTCGTGTCTATTTAATAAAGGGTCGTGTCCGTTGAAACGAAAAAGTGTCTATCTAAAAAGTTGTGTCTATTTGTAAGAGTGTGTGTTCCACTATAAATAGTGGTCATTTTATTGTGTTGGTTGTCAAGATTGTAATGAAGTAACAAAAGTTTAATTAAAAGTAGAGAAAGTTAATCATTTGTCTCTCCTCTAAAATTATAATCCTCTTTTCTCTCTTGACAAATGCTACTATTAAATATATTATTATTATCCATTAAAATCATAAAATCTAACCTATGATGTTCAAGTTTATATGAAAATGCAGAAGTGACATGCACTCATTGAATTAATGCAACTTAAGCTCTATTACATATGTATCCATATGCCAAACTATTGTGCTTATCCCTACTGCGATAGCCAACATCATAATGTTTATATGTTAGTGCAAAGCTCAACATGTGCACTATATAATAGGATTCAAATCAAGTGTGTGTGTTGTTATTTCTAAGCTATTTGAGCTTGCTAAAGTTACATAAGTGCAATGTATACCACTTCTTCAATATAATCTACTAAGAGTACAAACCATTACACATTTATTGACTTGGATGAACAATAAGTTATGGGATGGTGTGTGTATATGAACCATAGAAAGTCATTCATATAACGCTTGATAAACCATAATTCATTTTGATTTGAAGTTACTCGCTACTTTGTGAATCCATTATCAATTATTTTCTGCAACGCTATTATATACAGAGCAAGCAAGCTAGCAAAATACACATTATTTCAACAACGATCATTCTAATGATAAAAAATTTCAAGTTGAACAAATTATGTACAAGGAGCGAAATAACAATAATATGAGAAATCATAAGAGAGTTAAAGTATTTTTCAAGTTTATTCTAAATTCATTCAAACATGATTCATCATAAGAACAACTTCAAAAAATACTATTCAAAATAGAAGAAACAATGCATCCAAATACAACATGTCAAGTACATTATTGCAATATAATAAAGCAGGACACAACGATCTCGGCGAGAGCAAAATAATATCCAACCAAAAAATATATGCATTGGCCTAGTACTATAATTTGGATTAGAATATATTCAAATATTGATGAAAATTTCAGACATGCATCATGTATTTTTCTCAAGCCTATATGAACTTTCTACTATAATCTTTACAACTATCGGACTACAACTAATTTCACAACATCCTATTAAAAACAAATACATGGTTACTTGTTTAAACAAAATCTGATTATCTCTGTTGCAACATCTCAGTTTCAGGCAAATAATCCAAAAGATAAGAAAACATATCAAACTAACTAGACTGATACTTTTGTAATAAACAACAGAGAAAATTAAAAATAACATAACTCAACTTGTGGCAGAAAGTGGCGGTTCTTCAAAAAAAGATTGCGTGTAGGTTGAAAAGAAGGCGTGGTGCTTTATTAGTGACCCGAATTGGACAGCAAAATAAATGGCCATGGTTTGGGTGATGTCAAAGATTTTGAGCGTTAAATAATAAGATAATAGCAACAAAGATCTGAAATATGTAAATGAAAATAAAAAGAAGATCGAGAAACCAAATCTATACTTTACTATATTATAATTTGTGGGTTTGGTTTCTAGAGCGCAAAAGCCTCCACGATGTTTTGGGAAATCAACAGTCGCCTATTTCATTTTTTTTATATTCGTTCCAACTCTCCATTTCTGCCTCATCCTCCAAACCCTAGATAGTAACGTCCCCTCGACGAATTCCTTCTCTTCTTCCTGTCTCCTCCTATAACCGAAAAAAGTATAGCCCCCTCCAATTGAACATTCTCCATTTTCATCATCATTCTGCTCTCCTCCAACTACCGCTGCCAGCCACTTCAGCACGGAATCAACTCTAGAAAGAATGATAATCGGCTGCACCTCTCCTTCCTTTTCTGTTCGTTAAATTATGTGTCAGGTATTTTGAAAATTTCCCCACGAAATCTATTCTTTTTGCATATTTTAGCCTTTTTTGACTGTGTTCGTTATGACGTAGATAGGAACTCTATTGATAATGATTTAGAATCACTGTTAGCTGCGTATGAAGGCTTCTGTAATTTGAAACAGATAATTGTTTGATTTGAATATTAATTGCTAATTTATCATGGTATTTGGCTTTTTATTGCATTTTATTTTTCCGTTTTTGGGATTATCAGGTAGATCTAAAGCTAAGGATATGCAAAAGTTCATCGCTTAGAAGACTTTTGGTTAGAGATGCAAACTCATTTGTTGCTTCTCAACTCTTGCTTAGGGATGCCAAAAGCAATCACACAATTGGGTTAGTTCTTTTTAAATATATATATGAATCTTTCTTTTACATTTTTTATCAGTTTTCCGATTTTATTTATTTATTAATGTTGTATAATTAATTAGGCCCTCATCGATATCAGTAGCAAATTGTTGTCCTAAAAAACTGCCTAAAAATGTTCATTGCTTGCTGTAAGTAATGTCAAGATAGTAGTTGAAAGAGAAGCAATAGGTTGGTACCATTTCAGTATTGGTCACATTTCGTATACTTGAAAATAAATAAATCTAATAAAGTTTGTTGAGTTAAATAGATTCGACTGCGTCTAAACTACGGGTTGTATTCCAACGTGCCACCTCTTTCCCTAATGTAAGGACCACTTTTTCCTACCGACCAATTTTTTTGACCCTGCCTTGAATTCTGTCATACACCTAAAATGTTTGTATATGTATTATAGATCCTGATTTTGGTTTTAGAGTTGTACTTTTATTGCCAAGGAGCACCATCAAAACTTTTGATTGGATGAATTGCAAAGGTAATTGAATTTGAGATTTTGTGATTTACTTTAAAAAATATTGATCTGATTTTGAACTCAGGTTATGCCTACCGATATGTTTATCATGACGACATGGTCTAACCTGGGGTGTATCATGATTCAATTTTTAAATTCACTAACTTAGTTTCATCTTATAAATTACGTGAATGTAATTTTTGTTACTTTATTTTGATCTTTTTAGTCTCTAACTTCAAAGCTTAGGCACCCACATTCTACATCTATAGAAAACTTGCAAAAAATGATAGTTTCTAACTGAAATTTAACATTATCATAAATAAAGGTTAAATGAATTGGTCAATGGTAATATATTAATCATGTATGTGTAAATGAACTGCTCTTTTAACTGTTTTATTGTTAGTCAACTGAAACAATATCAGACATGCTTAGAGTATATAATTAACTGTTCTTTTGCCATCTTATCCATCTTTAATTATAAATTCATCTAATCAAAACCACATAATAAAATGATTTTTCCAACTCTTTTGTCAAGTGATCTTTTTTTCTTAATTAACATTGCAATACGTAATTTATACTTTTGATATTTACTGTTCTAAAAATCAATAAGTTGCAACATATATACCATAATTTATATATACTATGAATAAGTTGTTTCACTTTTTACTTGATTGCTTTTGTTCATTCATTCAAATTGCAATATATGTTTAAGAAATACATATCTTTTTCACCAATGTCTATATCATGATATTAAAATTCATGTTTGTAGAGCATCCAAAAGTGTTAATAGACGTCTGTGTTGGTAATTTTTTAAGGATCTTAGCCATACATTTTAATTCTATGTATACATTTACTATAATCGGATAAATATTATTGTTCAGGTATATTGTGGTGAGATGTGTGGATTATCCATATAGTTATATGATATATACTTATGCCCACTTGATTTGTTAATAGCTGAACAAGTTTTGTGTTAGATGTAGGTAACTGTATGTTACATGCCTTAAACTCAAATTGGGTATGCACACCAAAGGTTGTCAAAATAAGAACACTAAAATAAATCAAATGATACTATGTTTAACCATCGTCTCTTTTCTTACCATTTATAGTTTGAGTTAAAACATATTTTATCTTGAGGTTAGCACGATCATGGTGACATGGTAAGGGTGAATGACATCTTTGAATTGTGTTCATTTTGTTCATTAGGAAGAAGTTCAAACAATTAATTATTAATATGATTAAAGTTCCAGTAAGACATAATATCCGTTTAGCCATGTGTGAATTTGATCCCACCATCTCTCGATAGACAATCTAAAGACAAACCACTGTCCCATATGGGATATCAAAACACAAGTCTATTTTTTAATAAATGGTTTCCAGTTCAATTGTCTTTTTTTCATATTTCAATTTTAATCCCTCTTTTTTGTTTTGAAAGTACTTTTAGTATGTTGAGTTGATCACATATTCTTCAGTTAAGTCATTTTTTTTGAATCTTTTCATTTATTGTCCCTTTTTTCTTTTCATCTTCCAGAGTATTTCATTAAAATTTCAAACCCTTTTCCTCAATTTTTCATTCTAATAAATGTATATGTGTTTTTTTTAGAAAACATCATTACTTTCATGTTATAAATAAGTATAATAAAATGTATTTATGCTTTTGGTTTACTCATAAATTAAAATAAAGCAAGTTGATTTATCCGGTTGGACCAAAAGTTATGTTTTAGCGTTTTAGGTTACAACTCTTTAGGTATATATATACACAATTGCAAACTGCCAACACCACAGACCATTTGTTGATGTCTCTAACTGCTTTGTAATATGTTTAAGATGCCGATCCATAGAGTGGGGTCGGTACCGAATCACCACCTAGGTGGCTTTATGATCGTCTTTGCTCGAGTTGTCTTTGCATTGGCCTTGTGACTTTGTTTCCGTTTGGTTTCTGAACTCTTGGCCTATCTCTTTGGGCTTCCTGCTTTGATAACTTCAAGTTTGACTCGTCCAATCAGTCCGAATATTGCCTGGTCAAAAGGCCGGATAACACTTGCTCCCCAAAGTACAACTCGTTTCAAATGTGATGTGTTTTGAATTGAGACAGACCGAGATTTCTACGAAGGACTCCTCTCTATGTTTCGAATGGTCGTTATCCTTCTTGTGAAAAGTTATGTCCATAGCTATTCGTCGTGATGCTTTACCAGCATCCGGGATTATAAATCAGGAATCACTCTCGTGATCTGTCACTCTGAGCTTGATGATTTTGAACCGATTCCTTCCATGGATTTATCGGGTTCAAATCTGATTCCCTCTGACTCTAGTTGCCAAGTTGGATATATACACGTATACACTTTCACGTGCACGTTCTCGAACAAGTCTTCGACATACACCTATGTTTACATATATATATATATATAATTAATTTACTTATTTTAAAAAAGAACAGAGCTCGGTACCGACCCTAGACTTGGGAGAATCTCCCAATGTCTTTGCCCAAACTTTGGAGCTATGGGTATATAACCCATCACACTTCGTCCATCCTCTCACTTTACTTGCTCTTGCCAATCCAAGCTTAGGGCTGCCATTAAAACATCGATCTTCGATCCCTGCCTTCGACTAAGCTTAGAACCGCCATCTCCTATCTCCGTCTCCTCTGACACCATTTGCCTTACCACAATTGAACTTGGCTCACTGACCTAAGACCTTGGCTCCATCTTGTAATTGAATCTAACCCTTGATCTAACCTCGAATAATGCTAGGTAGGTGATGGCATGAATGAACAGTGGTGAACTTGGATGTGAATGAACGGTCGCAGTTGAGCTTGGACAAGGACGACCGTGGTTTGGGATGGAAAACAGAAAGGAGGAGGAAGTGGAAAGTCTCCTTGGAGTGGGATTGGTACGACTCTAATACTTGGAGAATTTCACGAACTCCGAATCCACAAGAGTTCCTCTCCTTGGTGGATTGGTGTTGAACTTCTTCTTCTTGGTTCCATAGTACTTCCAAAGCACACCTAATAATGTAAAGCTCATCGGGACGGTCAGCGATGACGGTCACTACAGACAATATCTAATGATTAAAATGAACATTTAAATAATATCAAAAATCTAAATGCAGGACACTACATGACACCGCACTAGGATCTACTTTAGCATGGGGGTACAGTTTGTAATTAACCTAATGTTGATTATCTATCGAGTTTTTATAAAAATGGATCAGAGGCATTCCAAACATCTTGCTGCTCAAGCCACAGGTACATCCACTTCAAGATATTTTGAATCCGATGTCATGTCAAGTTCAACTACGACCCCACATGCACAACAAACTCCGATAGAGGATGCACAACAAACTCTGGTAGAGCATGCACAACATTCCAAAAATCCACAGATGGAACAACAAGTTCTAGAGAATCCAGTAGACCTGGTAAATGGGCCAGAAGTAGATCCCGCACCTGACACCCTTGAGGATGCCGTAATTTTGAATGATCCTGTTGATTCTGTTGTCTCATAAATTGATGAAGGATCTCTTCAAAGAATATGCAACAAGCATGGAATTCCATTCGATGATGTCTTAGTCTCGTCTCGCAGCCAAAGAGCTCATAATCCCCAGAGAGTTATAATGCCTGCAACAGGTATATGTGTTTTGTGGGTTGCGTCCTCCGTTCAACCATTTCATCTGTCGGGTTCTGAATTTCATAAGGTTGGCTCCAACATAGTTGCATCCGAACAGTTATGCTTTTCTTCTCGGCATATGGCCTTGTTTTCACTGAACACCAACACCGAGTGCCCAATGATGAGGAAATTCGATAAATATACAGCTTCAAGAGCCGAAAAGAAAGTCCGTCTTTAGTCTACATGGAATCGATCAAGGTTATAAGGTAGTCTCCGGCACATGGAACAAGTTGAGCTATTACAAGAACGAGTGGTTCTATGTCCGTTGTCCGCCCGAGTTTGCATGAAGATGGCTGTACGGACATAAGTTCCCTTCTATATGCACTACAATAATTTGTTCAATAGTCTACAGACTTAACTCATATCTTGTTTTTTCTATCTAGACATTCTGATGAGACGTAATAGTATAGCACTTTTTGACGCCGTTAATGCTTTTACGGTCGTTCCGGCAGAAGATTAAGATATCAAAACCCTTCTATCATATGAGAATTTTCTCACTCACGGTATGCTGGAAGCGAACCCTAGTATTGGTATAGTCCAGGTTGTTGCTAGTAAGGACGACGATGACAATGATGATGATGATCACGACAACTTGCCTGGAGAAGGCAATACTGATCCAGATGTGCCCTTGGTCCCATGTCCCAGGGCTGAAGTTATAGAAAATGTTGAGCAAGCATAAGAACACGTCGAGGAAGGCGAGATAGTGGGTGAAAGTGGTAAGGCTGGCCAAGGTAACATTGACGTGGGCCATGGGCCTCAGTCCGAGAAACCTAAAAATGGTCAATAGTCTGCTCCGAAGAAGAGGCTAGTAGCGAAGATTTCCAAGGCATAGACTTCTATGCAGCCTCCACCCATCACAACTACAGAGAAGACGCCTTATATTCCATCAACAGGCACATTTGTTGGATTAGATCCAATTCCTACCATGTTCGGCTCCTTCGATGTTGGTAACATTAGTCATGAGGGCATCGACTCCCTTATTCGCTTTGATAAGGATACCATCCCTACTAGTGTGGGAGAGATCACTTCCATGAGCAATGCTCCAGCTCACGATCCATCGAGGGATAGTAAGACACTTAGACACATGTGCACCTCACAACACTAGGACTCGACTTGTCTCCTTGTTTATTGGATCTAAATTCTTCTCGTTTTATTTGCAGGATCCATGGAGGAAAAGAAATTATATACTCCAATCTGTGAAGGATAATACAACCCGATAGCGGAAATGCTATCCATGTTCTTACCATCAAGGCAGCGGTTGGGACTCAGACACCAGTCACCGATTCGATCATGATAGAGATGATAGGCATAAAGATAACTAAAACATGGATTATTCATCACGTGACTCCAGCTCTAAGTATTGGCCCAGGTCCAGGCCTCCTCTTCCAAAGGAATTAGATAAGCATTTGGATCATCGCAATGACATCCCACCAGGCGACACATTTCGTGTTCCATCTTAAGCTTCTGTTCCTACTCAGCAGTGGACCTCTGCTTATCACAGTCGATCTTCAGACTGCAGGCACCAAAAGAGTGGTTAGGAGACTTCTCATCGTCAACCTGGCAAAGAAACCGCTGAAGCTTCGATCGTCTTTGTGAAGCGACAACTTGCCACTGATGCTTGAATGGCTGAGTTGAAGGAACAATTTCCAATTATCAGATTTGATGGGCTTAAGTTTTTGCCCAATTTGAAAAGAATTCTATTTGATGTCCAAGAGATGACCATTGCTTGTGTGATTGATGTTCATAATCAATACAACGAATGGTCACAAGTAGTTGAAAAAATCTCCAAGGTCTCGAGGGATAGGCAGCTCGAAATCGAAAATCAGAAACTCCTCGAGGTCAATAACAAAAGAATCATCACTCATCTTGACGCTGTGGTTGAAAACCAGAAGAAATCTCAAGCCGAAGCTAAGAAGAAAGCCGAGGATGCAATCAAAGCACTCGAAGATGAGAGGACTAAGCATCCGGATGAGATGGAGAAAATGTTCCATTGGAACCATGATCTGGTGTTAGAGAGAGATGCCGTGAATAAGAGCGCGGTTGAACTGAAGACCAAGCTTGATCGGGAAACAAAGGAAAAAGTGGAAGCGCTCCAACAAGCTTAGGATTACTACGATGAGCTGCTCAATGCTAAGGAAGAGAGGGACAAGGCGGTCGAACGTGCTAGGGACGTAGATGAACTTGTTAATAGGGAAGTTGAGGCCGTAGAGCAGCGAATGGTGGAGAGCTTTGAATCAAGGCTCATCATATACAATGCCAATTTCTCATGTTTCGCAACCTAGAATGGCTTGGTGATGATTAACCTAGGGTTCTGGGCCTAGCTTGGGAACATATTTTCTTAGAGGAGAAAGCATTCTTAAAAGGTGGCAAGGTGGACCTTGCTTAGCTGGAGAAGGAGGTTTTGATAGACGATGATCCAATGTGCAGAGAAAGGGTGAGCTCATTCTTCATTCGGAGCGAGCTGCCATTGTAAAGAAAAAACTTAAGCGAAGGCTCAGGATTGATGCCACACGATGCTAGCCAAACACCTAGGTCCCAAGCTACTCTAGATTCATCCTCTGATCCTGGTTATGATCCAGAGAATCCCCATTAGATGCATAAGCCTGCTATCCTTTCTCCCATCCCGAATGGAAATTCTGGTGGCACCTTGGCCCATACAGGATCCTAAACAGAGGAAGGTATCTCACTGACTTTCCCTGTATTTTAAAGGGTTGATGTGTCACCGATCGATGTCTCTAATCTATCATTTTATATCTCTCAAGTTTCAGGTTGGCCCCAAATCGCTCCTCTTCCTGATAAGGACTCTCAGCCGGGACAACAAGCATCTACAACAGATCAGTAACTGTTATAACTTCAACAACTATACCAACCATCCCAGTTGAAGAAACTCCCAGCCTTGATGAGGAAATGACCGATGCTTTGCTTGATAAGGGGACTGGTGGAACTCAGGGTGTTCGGACCGATGATGATGTTGTGACAACTAGAGTGTCTAAGCCCCTATCGGGTCCCACCATGAGCGATCTTGAGCGGGAATTGGGCCTTGCCAAAGAGGTCAAGTTAGAGAAGATTGAGAAACAAATCCTCTTTGCTATAGAGCTTAAGCAGGAGAAGTTAGAGGTCATCCCTCCTCCTTTATCCATTGCCTTGCCAGGGCAGACTGTCTTTACTCCAGTCCATATTTCTCTGCCTGGCAGTGCTCAAAGCACACCTATGGGATCTTTGCAAAGTACTCCAACTTCCCTTCCTCTACCCAGGAACACTCAAAGTGTGCTTGACTGGATCATTATAGAGCACTCCTTCTAAAGGCAAAGGAAGCAGGGGAAAAACAAGGAAACAACTGGAAGGATCCAGTGCACCATCTTCTATAGAGAAGAAGGAGAGGAAAGAGAGAAAGAACAGGATCAAGAAATGATCATCCATCTTCTTTGTGTTTTTGGTTGTATGTAGTACTTAGGCTCTTTTTGATCGTCTGCCTTTTATTTTCTTGACCGGTATTTATGCTGATACGGCCTCCGCTTTTGCTTTTTGTTTAGGCATAAATAAAACTTGTACTTAGTTTTTCAAGTTCCATTTTGAACTTTAATAACAAAAACTTTTTGTGTCGTCAAATCTTTATGTGATTCACCTAAATTGCCGTGGAAATGCACTTTCCATTCAATGTTCTTGTGATCCATTCCTTTTAGTGATTACTATTGGACTAAACGCTTAGCCCATTATGTAATTTACCGGCCTTTTGTCGTTCTCCTAAATGTAAAGTAATTATTGAAGTGCCAGACTCTGGGCATTAGTTGAGGTTTACCACTTAGAACAACGGTCCGAATATCCTTTTTCAAGATAATGGTATCCGATTGCGCCGAACTTCGGGCGCTAGTTTAAATGAACTACTTAACATTGTCATTCGTACATCCTTATCCAGGATGTTTATTTCCAATCACACTTAACTCCGAGCATTAATTCAAAGTTCCTAGGTAAGATCCCCCCTTACGTCTGGTATGGACCTTTCGTTTTGCTTACTTTGGGCAAAATTTTGAGGATTGAACGGTCTTATCACATCCATTTTGGTTTATACTCCTGCCCTCAATCCAAGGACAAGAGTTGAGCGAGTAAACTGTCATATCATGCTCATTTTGATTTATACTCCTGCCCCAGCATTAAGTGCAAGAATTAGCAAATGAACAATCATATCACATTCATTTTAGGTTTATACTCCTGCCCCCACATCAAGGGCGAGAGTTAGTGGTTCGATGCCAAGTAGCCTGAGAATCTTTTTCTCAGTGAAAGCACCAAAATGTTTGAACCAAAAATGGCATAAACACCCAAATGATAAAGTAGAGAATCAAAAGTGAAAAATTAAATGAAAAATGAGTAAGAAAGAACAAACAACAATTTATAGTGGTTCGCCAAATCAAGGCGTATGTCCACTTTATAATTTTATTGCTTATATTCTAACTTGGAGGCAAAAGTTCTTATAGATCGGTACAACTCCGACACTTAATTACAAGAAAATTGAATAGAGAGAGAGAGAGACAGAGCTAAAAAGTTCCTAAAAAGTGAGCCCTACCTTCCTATTTATAAAGGTATGGAGCCTAAAATCTCGCACAAAATATCTCCCAACTATTCTCCACGCTTTAGACTAATTCTCCATGAAAATAGGTCACCACCTCATCAACTTGTTTGGGTTGGTACAATTCCAAGGGAAGGGGTCGATACCGACCCATAATATTGTCAAATTGGCTACCTTCAACTCTTCATGTTGGACGTCTTATGGTTAGCTTCGTGATTTCATAGTTTTTTGCATCAATATTAGCTTGTTTCTAAGCCCAAATGATGGAGTCATGGAAAAACAAAGTTTCTGATTCAAGAGTTCGTGGAAATCGATAGAGAATTGCATTGGATCAACAAAACAATACTTGAAGTAGGCTTTTGGCATTAAGTAGAGGGCATAGGCAAAAGATGAGAATCATCGAGAAAGAAAATACGGATCGGTACTGACCCATAGAGCTGGGTCGATACTGACCCTTACTTGGGTAGCTTTTATGATGTCTTGGCTCGAGTTGTCTTTGCATTGGCCTTGTGACTTTGTTTGCATTTATTTTTTGGACTCTTAGGCTATCTCTTTGGGCTTTCTACGCTGATAACTCCAAGTCCGACTCGTCCAATCTATCCAAATATTGCCTGGTCTAAAGGCTGGATAACAGTGAAAGAAAAGAAAAGATAAAACACAATGTAACGACCCGTATTTTACGTATCGAAGGATCGTAAGATATTATTTTTAAATTCATATGAGGTCGTATAACTCTATAACTTCAGAAAATGCCCATTAGAGACATTTCCTATATTTATAATTTTTTTGAACGATTTTACCCTAAAAACTTGTATCGTCCATAGCATTTGATAGGAGCCGAATTAGCACTTGATACCACTTCCATTAAAAAGATATAATGATTTCTCTTTCCATAGAGTAGTCATAATAGATATTTGAACTTTTTGGTTAGGAGATATGGTTGTTTGAAGATTGACAGTTTTTGGAGCAACTTAATGGGTAATTAGTGAGTTTGGGGGGCAAGCCCACTAACCCATTTCGGGTTTAGAGAGTGTATAGGGCTGAACCATCATTCCCAAACCATTTTTACACCTTCTCTCTTAGATCTAAGCCTCCATTAACCCTTCCTCTACCCAAAACCTTTTCTTTTCTCCTCCAAATCAAGTCTAAATCATAGATTAGGGTTAGATTATCAAAGTGATTCATTAGAGATCTTTACATCCACATTTTACAGAGGAGAAAATATTAGATTTGCTATTCATTTTCGAATTTATATCGATTTGCATGCAAAACTTGAATTTTGGGGTTTTTGATGAGCGATTTATCATCTCTCACCTTGCTATACATGTACCTACAGGTTTTGATATATTTTAAACTCATTTTTGAAGTCAAAATGAGGTTTTAGAGCTGTTTTCAATGTCAAATCTGTAGCAAAATGAATTTTAAAATGTTTAAAGCACTTTAATCAAGTTGTTTTGAAGTATGGTTGTCTTTGATGTGATATGCTATATTAGGGTTGTTATTACATGATGATTTTCTATAATTTGATGTGTGTTTGGATGTTTGGATGTGATTGTGTGCGTGTTGTGTTTATGTAAATGCTTGCATGGTTGAAATGCTCATCGGAGCGACTTAGAGTTAGGAACCGTGAAACCAGACTTCGATGGATAGGCTCAAGGATGTTAGGAGTTATACGGATGCATATGGAGGGCATGCGGGTCGACGAATAGAGCGTAGTGATGAAATCGGAGAAAAATTATAGTTTGGAAAAATCACAGTATTTTGGTTCAGCTGTTGCTTCGAGTCGCGCATGAGAATTTTGTGGGTCGGCTTGAAGTCAAGTTGGTGATCGACCAGGTTTCATGGATCGATGGATTTCTTGGAGTCGCGCATGAGAATTTTGTGGGTCGACTTGGAGTAAGGTCGGTGACGGACCAGGTTTCATGGATCGGTGGTTTGCTTGGAGTCGCGCATGAGAATTTTATGGGTCGGTTTGAAGTCAGGTCGGTGACCGACCAGGTTTTATGGGTCGGTGGTTTGCTTGGAGTCCCGCATGAGAATTTTGTAGGTCGGCTTGGAGTCAGGTCGGCTACCGACCAGGTTTCATAGGTCTGTGGTTTGCTTGGAGTCGCGTATGAGAATTTTGTGGGTCGGCTTGGAGTTAGGTCGGTGACCGACTAGGTTTCATGGGTCAGTGGTTTGCTTAAAGTCACGCATGGAAATTTTGTGGGTTGGCATAGAGTCGGTTGGGGATAGTGTGGCTTAGAGTCATTGGAAGGTTTGCATTGGGCTCAACTCAGGTATAACTAACCCGAAAACTAAAGTTGGAGATTTTCATCGTGGCGCAGCGATTCTTGGGTAATTTCTTCGTGACAATTTCCAGGGTTCTTGGGGTGATGGGAATGGAGCGAGAAACTCCAAATGACCTCAGATGACCTTGGATCTTGTGTGGCGATTAGCGAGACGATGGTTTGGCGCTTTGACATGATGACATGACGACGACGATGACGACTTCATAACCTTGGTACGATGGCTCTACAACTTACGATGGATGTTTAGAGGCATTCTAACGATGGCGACTTAACGATGAGAGTCGCAACAGTGTCCATGAGGTCAAGTTTAACGATGGGGGCTTGCGAGTGGGATTTGCGATTGTGGAAAAAGCCATGATGGAATAACAATCGATTTTCATTATGGAGACGAGTGCAAATGGATCATTGATAAATCATAGTCTTCTAGTGTGCTCGTAAAGAAGAGGTACATGGGGACGCTGGAACACCCTCCGTTTTAACTAACGGCTACAGATTTTGTAGTCATCTGTAGTTATTAATCTCCGGTGACAAAATGCGGCTATGTTAATCATATCAATAACCAGAAGCACGTGAATATGAAAAAAAAATTCAAAACAATTTAGAAACAACTTTTACATTCCATTTCAAAATATGATTTCATATTCATTACATAATCCCATTCACAATCCCACGTTCAGAAAAAAATATAATTATTACAAAATACTCCAAAAGCGATATATGAAGATGCCTCCTTGGATGATCAGAGTTTACTAATTGACAGTTATAGTCTTCTGTCATTACATACATTCACACAGACAAACACAACGGAAATAGATAAAGCTCCTAATAGCTAGATTGTCTCCTGCACATCTTCGAAAGCTTATTCATCTAATTGGACCTAAATCCCATTACTCCCGACCTACTCAAATGAGTACCCGGGTGTGATGACCACCCTACACCACCGGCACCCAATATACATAACATACTGCGTTGCTGTCATGCCGATCGATGTAGGACGATCATCAAGGTTCAAAATGAAACAAAACATCACAAAATTTGCAGTATATCTCACAGCGCTTGGAATAAATATAATATCACGGATATAGAATAGAAGAGACAGTAATAACTAAGTGATCCAAATATCAGAGTACATATACACAAAGTTATAAAACATGAAAAGAGTTTATACAACAGAAGTAAACTCATATGACTGTCCTATAGTAATATTTATAGGCAGCATGGCCAAGGCTCCACAATGTTGCACAGCGTTATAAGCATAGAAATCCATGTATATAATACGAGATAGCTCCCTCCAGCTTATCCTCTGCATCTACTACGTCATACCTAGTCCTGCTATCTAGTCTACTCATTTAAGAATAACCGGGATAATAAGAAGCAAAGCATAAAACATCGAGTCAGAAAACAGTCTGGTGTGAGCGATAAATGTATCTCAAAATACTACACAAGTCGATATAGTATGGAATAAAGGTATATGAATCATACCTGACATGTCCCTATAACCAAAAAGTTAACACATAATAACATAATATGCTACTTTAAGTGTCACAAAGGCGCAATACAACTAAGTATGATAACAGGTGTCCATGTATCTCTATCTCCAATACCTATCTTCAATGACTACCCTAGAGTGATAGGTTGTGGGGAGAGAAATCAAAACAACCATAACATCCATCAAACAATTCTCACCATCACTCTATGTACTCTATATATATGATAACTTGTATGACTATTCTACTACCAGGGACTAATGGTAATCCTGGTTTTTAATGTACTCTCTTTAGCCCGAAGCATATTGTAGACCCATTTAACCGGTCCAGGATACACGGATCCGTTCAACCGTTCCGGAGTAACTTTCAACATACCCATGAGCATTCTCACGATTCCCCTGCTTTGAGTATAACAGAAAACACTCCGAGTATCAACGATCCCTTAGTATGCATATTCGAGCCCTTTCATTTGCTCCAATCAGCTTCCATTATTCTGGAGGAACCATTCTAAACTCTCCCACTCAACGACTCCTTTCAACATCGAGCCGTCACCTTCGAGGAACCATTCTACATTCCCTATTCTATGACTCTTTTCTACATCGAGCCGTGTAACATCCTCCATTTTAAGGCCCAAAACTAAGTACTACAAATGCTGCAGTCATCTATAGTATTAATTTTCGGTGACAAAATACGATCATGTTAATGGTATCCATAATATCAGAAGCACAAGAATATGAAAGAAAAGCAAACTTCACATTTCACTTCATAGTCATTATTTCATATTCAGTATAAAATCCAAAATGTTTCCCATGTTCAGATAAAATAAAATTATTACAAAATACTCCAAGAGCAATATATGAACATTCCCCTTGGTTGATCAGAGTTACTAATAGGCAGATACATCTACTGTCAATACGTTCATATAAAAATTGACATAACATAGCGGACAATAGTAGTAGATTGACTCCTACATAGCTATCTTTGCCTCTTGCATGTCTTTGGAAGCTTTGTTGGCAAAAACCACTTATCTTGTAAAACCCTTACTCCCGACCTACTCAAATCAAAAATTAAGCGCCCGAGAGTTTAAGGGGAAAACATAAACTTCGAGTCAGGAAAAAAGCCTGGTGTGAATAATAATATGTAATCTCGATTTATAGATATTAAGAGAGACCACGCCGTTGAGTGGAACGGGTTTTCCCTACACTATATCCCTTTTTAAAATATATCTTTTTCAAATCAAAGTCATGCAATCAAACTGGTTAAAATAAACAATATAAACAATAATGTGCATGTATGCAACATGGATAACCACGAACAACCTGTCTAAGTCAATGGACCATCCGTCCTAACATCATAGTTTTCTTAGGCTGACTACAAACCTTTGGCTGACTCGGACCTACCATGTATATCAAATATCTAACCTACTGTTAGAAGACAATTGGACGGTCTGTCTGAAACTTACTATTCCTAGGTTCAACCGATCCTACTGGTTTTGCGGGCTCACCAATAACCAATCTCTTTTGTGTGTATTCCCTTCTATGCATAAACCTACTTTTAGTCTTTCCCATGACAAAGCCCTATGCATTGGAATTTTGGACTTATATTAGCTAGGGGCTACTGGCTAAAGTATAGGGCGCGACCCTACACCAGTGTCATTTGGTTTTCTAATCTCAAAGTCAATTCATCCTAACACAATTGTTCTAAAAGTGATAAGAATGCTAATCTCTTTAGTAAAATTCTGGGCTAAATACTCCTTTCTATTTCCTTGAAAACACTTTCTGTATAAATGATTTAACCCTTAAAATCATACTTTCAAAACGAGGAAAATATAGCCCTTTACTACATCCAAAATAATTATGCCATGATATATGCTTATATAAAATCATATTGATGAAGTTTGAAATCATTTAAGGTCATCGCCTCTCAAAACCAAAGGCTAAATGCCAAAATAATAAAATGTCATTATATTGGTAAAACTCGGCAAGATATAGTCGACGAGGTCTTCGCCCTTCGAAACATAGGTCATAAGACCAAGATAATCAAACTCTTTATATTGATAAAGCTCGACATCATTATCGCCATTGGGGTCGTCGCCCCTCTTCAATAATAACATTAAAGTCCTTAACTTATAAAACATAAGGCCATAAGGCCGATAATAGGGACGTCGTAGTTCATAGAGTGTCGACGTCGTAGGATATAAAACATTGTTTGCATAGTTTAAGGTCTTAAAACTTAATGTTGAGATAGAAAAATCTCGGCATCAAATGCCTTTAAGTAAAATAGGTGGCTACATTAGAGCCAAAGTCAATATATGCGGCACCATCGCCGTCTTCGAAAACGGTTACAAAGATTAAGGTTGAAGTGATAAAACACGGTATCATATATTACCTAAGTTTATAATAACGGCATAAGTCTATAAAGTCGAAGTCATGCGACATCATTACCACCGCTATAAACCACTTCGAAACCATTGGGGTCGGTGACGTTGCTGAAAACATGCATCATGATTAAAAGTGCGACATCAATACATTAAGGAAAGCGGCCTAGTCCACTTCGAAGTTCACGACGTCGACCCTGATGCTTGGCTTCCCACTTCGACCAAGCCACTGCATTCCATAGCAACCAAAGTTGATACCCTATGCATTACTCTTGGTCGACATCGAAGACCATAGGGGCGGCATGATGAAATGCGGCGTCGTGAGCTTCAACATGGCAAAGCTGTAATTACTTTAAAAACTGATTTCTTATTAATAAAAGTAATTTCATTTCACCAACCCCTAGTATTTGTCAAAGTACAATTGGATACAACCTCCTTTACCAAAATCTTTTCTAGAAAACTACTAAGGAGTAGATTTATCATTTCCGAAGTACTTAGCAAATCTTGCATTTTATATTAATACTTATATATATATATATATCAATTAAGCCTTTCTAGCTCAAATAATTCATATTAAATCATAAACACTTAGGAAAAATCCCAAAAAATCAGATAAATCCAATTTATTATCTTCTTTAACATATAAAAATTTCAGGACCAAAAATCTAAATTGATTATTTTTAATAATTAAAACCCGAAGTAAACCAATTTCCAACCTTAGGAAATTCACCAATTAGTCTAGCAAAATCCAGAAATTATGAAATTAAAAACACTCTCCTAAAGTAATGTTTCTAACATCATATCAAAATCTAAAGTCATTTGGGTATCATATAATAGGGTTTCTAACTCAAACTTATCGAATAATTTCATAAATAAATTTAATAAATTCTCTAATAAGCATATAATCATTCAAACTATCGTAGCATAGCATAATATAAGCAAAAGATTTGCGTCTAAACTTAAAACCAAAAATAACATTCAAAACTTGAGATCCATAACTATTATTAACTTGAATGGATTAAGAAGGTTGAGATTTGTGTTTTGATTTGATTCCTCTGGCTTTAGTCTTGTTTTCCTGGGTTATCTTCCCTTTGAAACCCTTGTTAATGGTCGGCTGATCTATTTTTGTTTTCTTTGAATGAAGTGATAATGAGATAAGAGGATGAAAGGGTAAGTATTAGGGAAAAAACTCCTTTTCCTATTTTTCCCTTGCATGCATTCCTCTTTCTTATTAATGTTTTAATTAATCCCATTAGTTCATTAGTTGAGGCTCGACCCATTCTAATTGTCAAATCTCAATCTTCTTACCATTTTACATTATTTTATTTATCTAATTAAATGTCCTAAATAATGTTGATTAAAATTAGGGTTGTTATAAACTCCCCTCTTAAAGAATTTTGTCCTCGAAATTACGATAAGGTACACACAACAAACATAAAAGCATAGACATAAAACATACCGTCAAACAAATCAGGACAAGTGTCCCTAATCCCGCTCACTGTTTCCCAAGTACAGTCTCTCTTATCGTCACTCCATTGGGCTTTTACTAGTCTGACTGTCTTGTTCCTTAGCTTCTTCTCATCTCTTGCCACAATGCGAACTGGTTGTCTAACAATGGTCTTGTTCGACTCCGCTACCAAATCTTCCAATGCAGTCATAGTAATAGTAGTTTCTATATCTCAAACACACTTTCTTGTGAGAAATATGGAAAACATTATGGACTCCTACTAAATACTTCGTAACTCTATCCTGTAGGCGAGTCTCCCGATCCTTTCTATAATAGGAAATGGTCCAACAAACCTAGGTGCCAATTTCTTCGACTTCCCAAATCTTACTACATCTTTCATCAGTGATACTTTGAAGAAAACATGGTCTCCAACCAAGAACTCTAAGTCTTTCCGTCTTTTACCTGCATAACTCTTCTATCTAGATCGAGCTTCCTTCATTCTAACTTGAATTAACTCAATCTTTTCCGCGGCTTCTCTTACCATATTCGATCAAGAACTAATCTATCTCCAGTCTCTAATCAATATATGGGTGATTTACATGGGCCTTCCATATAAAGCTTCAAAAGGTGTCATCTGTATACTAGTGTGATAACTATTGTTATATGAAAACTCGATTAAATGTAGATGGTTGTAACAACCTTAATTTTTGATAACATTATTCAGGAAATTTAATTAGATAAATAAAATAAAATAATTAGTGTGATAATGAGATTGAGATTTGAATAAATAATAAGGAGGGTGTGCTTAACAAATTAAATGGGCTTAAGAATGGTTTTTAAGTTAATTAATTTACACAAGGGTATATTGGGAAATAGCCGCACATAACCCCTTACCCTTATATATATTCTCGTTCCTTATACCATTCACGTTTCATTTCCCATTCACGTCAGTGCAACATCAAAGAGGAGCCGGCCATTGCTAGAAAGAAAAAAGGAGAAAATTAAATATAAAGCTAAGGAATTAAAGCAAGGGGAATAAATCTCAATCTCAATTCAAATTCCTTATCATATCCAAGGTGAATATTAATTTTTACCATCTCTATTTTGTTTTATGATCATATGTTTTCGGATTTAAGATTAAATTCATTTTTATGATGTTTTGGATGATGATATGCTTGAATTATAATTTGTTTGATTTAAACAAAATTGTTTAAATGAGGGTTTATGCGGTTTTAGGGCAAAACCGATTGAAATTGATTTTTGAATGCCATGGAAAAATTATATGTTATGTAAAACATAATTTTGGAGTTGGGTCTTAATTTTGATAATTTTCCAAGCTATGGAAAGATTATTATGAAATTTCAAAGGAAAATATGGTTAATTGGGTTTAGAAATTTATTTCAAAAATTATACTGAGAATTTGGGTTTGAAATTTAGATATGTTAGATAACATGTTAAAAATGAATTTCTGTGATTTTTAGGGATTTTTCCTAAGTGATTTGCTATGGAAATTAAATTATTTTTAGAAGAAAGACTTATTAGGATTATTGGTTTTGCTTAATGGAAGGGCTTATTTGTTAAATTAATCTTGGTTTAGATCTGAAATTATGCGGCAGTTATTTTGGTAAAGAATTTGAAAAGTTTAGGCAACCAATCACATGTTTACACGTGGGCACGTTAGTTAGAATTGCTTTAAATGGCATTAATCAGCTTTTACCAAGAAAAGTGGGTTCTGCCTCTGTTAGAAGCACCTTTCGACTCATAGCTTCCGCCTTCAATCAAGTCAAAACCCTACAAAGCCAAAACCAATACATAAGGTATCACTTAGACGGTAATGGATTGGAGGAAGGAGGAAGGAGGAAGGCATAGTGACGAAAGCATAGCTTCCGATGGGGTCGAAACCTTAGTTTTACTTTCAAATGAAAAAGCGCATGCCTTGTTTTATTAAAGCTTTCGAAGGAGTCGAAACATATGCTTTCAAAAGGGGTTTTCTAATAGCTTTCGAAAGGGTTGGCGTTTTATGTTTTAAAAGTATAAGCTTTCGAATAGGTTCCGTTATTTATAAAATGATGCTTTCGAAAGTAGTGGTTCCGACTTAGTCGAAACTCAGCCGCGGCTCTCTTGCCTTTCGAGTGTATTGAAGTCATCAATGCTTTCGAAGGATAGCTTTTTTTTTAAAGATGTACTATGCCACTTCCTAAATTCTTTCGAAAGGGTTCAGGGGTTTCGAGGGTAATGGCTTCGAAGGGGGGTTTTGATGCTAACCTTCAATGTTTTACTTAAAGGTTTTGAAGCCTTCGAAAGGATGGTGCCAACGCCATCAAACTTTCCCCAAACAATTTTATATAATGATTAAAGGTTTCGAAATGGATACTTTCGTATATATTCACTTTGACCCAAAATACGTTTTTAAAGCAAAACACATTGGTTTCGAAAGGGTTACTTTCATTGGTTTCGAAGCTTTGTTTCTAAGGATTACTAAGTAATGTTTTGATACTTTCGAAAGGTACATTTTGGTTTCGAAAGAGATGATTTTAAGGGCTTCGAAAGGTATATATTTAATGTCTTGAAAAGAAGTTTTCTATGCTTTCGAAGGACGTTATCCAGGGGTTTCGAAAGTGATGTTTTATGGTTGCGAAAGCCTTAGTTTTCAAAACAAATAACCCAATCTCATTTTAAAGGAAAATCATGGCATAAATAAAGTATTTTGAAATGGAGTTTTTGAAGAAGTTTTCCTTGATTAATGGGTTAAAGGGATTAACCAGGTTCTATATAAAATGGTTTTAAGGATATTAAACAACAGGGGTGGTATTATTATGTTTGCTTCTTCATATATGTATTTGAATATATTCATATTGTAATGTACCCATAATGGTACCTTGGAAAAGGGCAGAATAACCAACTAGGTTGACCCATTAGTGAATGTAAATTAAGGATGCTTAAAGATTAACTAAAGATATTGGTAGAGGGCCAATAGGTTCACAGTAAGCCCATCAAAACTGTGTATTGGAAAAGATATTGGCAGAGGCCAATAGGTTTGTAGTAAGCTTATGAAAACTATGTATAAATGAAGATGTCAGGAAGACATGTTCATAGTTAGCCCATGTAAACTATGATTTGATATTGGCAGGGGCCAATAGGTTTATAGTGAACCCATGAAAACTATATCCGGACTAAGATATTGACAGATGTCAATAGGTTCCTAGTCAACCCACGAAAACTAGGATAAGAGGAAAGATATTAGAGTTACCAATAGGTTCAGGGAGAACACATGAAACAACAAAGATATTGGCATGGGCCAATAGATTCTTAATGATCCAATGAAAACTATGTAACTGGACATGGAGTCTTTAAACATTAAATAGGTTATTAGTAAGCCCATGAAAACTAATAGGTTAATAGTGACCCTAGAAACTATAAATGAGACAGTTAGGCGAAATTAATGGGGATGGGAAATCCAAAATGGATTTACTTGTTTGCATATCATCATATTGTTATGAATTGTTTTAACCATTATGGATGCAGGAGCACCGTATGTAGTTTTATAAAGGTTTTAGTATACTAGTGAGGGAAAAACCCGTTCCGCTAAGCGGCGTGGTCTCACTAGATATTTAAATGGTTTGAGATGGTAGATTATTATTCATACCAGGCTTAATGTATGACTCAAATTTTATGTTTTCCCCTTAAACTCTCGGGTACTCAATTGATTTTGAGTAGTTTGAGAGTAGAGGTTTTCAGGTACCTCTTTAGATGAATAAGCTTTCGGAGATGTGCAAGTGGCATGATAGCTATCTAGAGTTCTCTTTTATTTTGATTCCACTGCATTGTTGTTGTAAAGGAAAAGTTGATTAATTGCCTAACCGTGGTTCTTTTGCCTTTCGAGGCTTTAAAATGGTTCCTTTATTTATAAAATGATGTTTTCGAAAGTAGTGGTTCCGACTTAGTCGAAACCCAACCGTGGTTCTTTTGCCTATCGAGGGTATTGAAGTCATCAATGCTGTCAAATGATAGCTTTTGTTCTAAACATGTACTATGCCACTTCCTAAATGCTTTCGAAAGGGATCAGGGGTTTCGAAGGAAATAGCTTCGAAAGGGGATCTCGATGCTAACCTTCAATGTTTTACTTAAAGGTTTTGAAGCTTTCGAAAGGATGGTGCCGACGTCATTAAACTTTCCCCAAACAATTTCATATGATGATTAAAAGTTTCAAAAGGTATACTTTCGTATATATTCACTTTGACCCAAAAGACGTTTTTAAAGAAAAACCCAATGGTTTTGAAATGGGTACTTTTATTGGTTTTGAAGCTATGTTTCTAAGGATTAATAAGTAATGTTTTGATACCTTTGAAAGGTACATTTTTGTTTCGAAAGGGATGACTTAAAGAGCTTCGGAAGGTATATATTTAATGTTTTGAAAAGAAGTTTTCTATGCTTTCGAAGGGAGTTATCCAGGGGTTTCTAAAGTGATGTTTTAAGGTTTCGAAAGCCTTAGTTTTCAAAACAAATAACCCAATCTCATTTTAAAGGAAACCCATAGCATAAATAAAGTGTTTTGAAATGGAGTATTTGAAGAAGTTTTCCTTGATTAATGGGTTAAAGGGATTAACCAGGTTCTATATAAAATGGTTTCGAGGATATTAAACCACATGGGTAGTATTATTATGTTTGCTTGTTCATATATGTATTTGAATATATTCACATTGTAATGTACCCATAACGGTACCTTTGGAAAGGGCAAAATAACCAGCTAGGTTGACCCAGTAGTGAATATAAATTAAGGATGCTTAAATATTAATTAAAGGTATTGACAGAGAGCTAATAGGTTCATAGTAAGCCCATGAAAACTGTGTATAGGAAAAGATGTTGGCAGGGGCCAATATGTTCATAGTAAGCCCATGAAAACTATGTATAAACGAAGATGTCAGGAAGACATGTTCATAATTAGCCCATGAAAACTATGATTTGATATTGGCAGGAGCTAATAGGTTTGTAGTGAACCCATGAAAACTATATCCAGACTAAGATATTGACATATGTCAATAGGTTCCTAGTCAACCCATGAAAACTAGGATAAGAGGAAAGATATTGGAGTTACCAATAGGTTCAGGGAGAAACCATGAAATAGTAAAGATATTGGCAGGGTCCAATAGGTTCTTAGTGATCCCATGAAAACTATGTAACTGGACAGGGAGTCATTAAACATTAAACTGGTTATTAGTAAGCCCATGAAAACTAATAGGTAAATAGGGACCCTAGAAACTATAAATGAGACAGTTAGTCAAAATCAATGAGGATGGGAAATCCAGAATGGATTTACTTGTTTGCATATCGTCATATTATTTTGAATTGTATTAACCATTGTGGATGCAGCATAGTATATGGTTTTATAAAGGTTTTAGGGTACAAGTGAGGGGAAAAGCCATTCCGCTAAGTGGCGTGGTCACACTAGATATCTGAATGGTTTAAGATGGTAGATTATTATTCATACAAGGCTTTATGTCTAACTCGAAGTTTATGTTTTTCCCTTAAACTCTCGTGTACTCAATTGATTTTGAGTAGCTTGAGAGTTGAGCTTTTCAGGTACCTCTTTAGACGAATAAGCTTTCGGAGACGTGCATGAGGCATGATAGCTATCTAGAGTTCTCTTTTATTTTAATTCCGCTATGTTGTGTTGTAAAGGCAAAGTTGTTTAATTGCCTATATAGACTCTGATCATCCAATGAGGCGTATTCATATGTCGCTCTTAGCATATTTTCTCTGTACGTGGTTCTCGTATTGGGATTATGTAATGAATTTGAAATGTTTAGAAATGGAATGTGGAAGATGTTTACTGACTTTTAATTTTTTTCCATATTCATGTGTTTCTATGTATCAATGTATCTAACATTACCGTATTTGGTCGCCAAGGATTAATAACTACGAATGACTGCAACATCCATAGCTATTAGTTTTGGGCCTTCAAGTGGGGATGTTACAGGTTGGTAACAGAGCATAGGTTTATGAAACTTAAAAGAAATTTAAACCTAAAAGATTTTCAAACATAATCCAACGAATCAGAAAATAAGATCGGGGTTTGGGCTAACGCTATAATAACGTACTTGTATTTGAGATATATATATATATATATATATATATATATATATAAGTATGTATTCCCCTCTCTCTTAGATCGTTCTTCTGTATCTTACAAAGGCTCGTATGCAGATTTACGAGAAAGAGGATATAGAAGTAGGAAACAGAAGAGGAAATTTTGGTGGAGGAAGCACCACAACCAATGGAAATGTTCGACCTAATACCAGGAGGAACTAAGGTCGACATGCTAATGCTAACCAAAATGCTGATGCCAATGTGGGGGCTGGAAATCCACCAGTAGATATGGGGGCGATGTATCATTTCTTCATCAATATGATGCAAGCAGGAGCTGCTGCTGGAGTTGCTGGAAATGTTGGAGGAGCTAATCATGTGGCTCTAGTTGGGAATAATTATGTTAAGCTGAGCAGAGATTACACCCGTCTTGGTGGAAAACCGTTTATGGGAACGGAGGATGCCATAGAGGTTGAGGATTGGCTGTTACATTGTGAGAGAATCTTTGCTGATTTGAGTTTGGATGATGCGCAGAAGAGGAGGTTGGCCTCTAGGCAATTGCAAGGGGCAACACATCATTGGTGGAATTATGTTACTGCTAGGGTTCCGGAGGAGGAGTTGACTTGGGCAGATTTTAGAGCGAGATTTGAGCAGAGGCTTTTAAGGTTGCTAAGTCAGCATTGCTGAGAAAGTTTATAGATTTGGTGCATGGAGAGATGCCGATAATCGAGTATGCTACTAAGTTTGATGAGCTGTCCCGATATGGACATGCTACTATAGACGCTGACATCAGGAGAAATGGGAGGTTCATTCGGGGATTGAGACCTGAGCTTGCTAGGGTGACCATGACACTTATCCATGATCCTTGTAATGTGGTTATGGAGATGGCAATCCACCATGAGGAGATGCTTTCTATTTGTGCTAGAGAGAAGCCATTTGAGATTCAGAGTTCTCAGGGAAAGAAAAGAAAATTCTTTTTGAAGAAGGGAGCCCAGAAGGGGAGGCTGCCAAGAAGGCTAAGGCTGAGTTAGTTTGCTTTAAGTGTGATAAGAAGGGTCATTATGCAAATGAGTGTCGGTCAGGCAAGGGGAAGAAGGCAACAGATAAGAAGAATGTGAAGTGCTTCAACTGTGACCAAGTTGGGTATTATAAGAATCAGTGTCCAAAACCGGTTAGGGCGGACAAGGGAAAGGTTTTTGCTGTTCGACCATCATCTACTAAGCCAATTGTAGCTGAAAAAGGGAAGATTGTGATGGAAGGTACATTTTTGATTTAGAGTATACCAGTTAGGATAGTATTTGATACTAGTGCATCACATTCATTTATATCTCAGAATTTGGTTGATATGTTATGCTTAGAACCTACATACCTTATTACTTCCTAAGGGTTTCGAATCCAATAGGAGGGTGTGCAACTCTAGGGATGAGATGTAACCAGTTAGAACTTGACTTGTTAGGTCATAAGTTTGCATGCAGTCTGTATGTTTTCGATTTCGTAGATTTTGAAATCATTTCGGGTATGGATTGGTTGAGTAAGTATGAGGCTAGGATATTTTTCCAGGATATGGAGATATCACTAAGGCACCCTGATAGTCATAACCGAATTATATTCTCAGTGGAGAATTCTGACCGGAGTAGTTGTGCTTTGTTAAGTGCAATGGAAGTGGGAGAAGAGCTAAGTCGGGTTCGAGTAGCAAGAGAGTTTGCAAATGTTTTTGAGCCAGTCACAGAACTACCACTGAAACGAGCTGTTGAGTTTTGGATAGATCTTGTGCCAGGAGCTGAACCTGTAAGTAGACCACCTAGCAGGATTACACTGACCGAGATGAAGGAATTGAACGTGCAGCTAGTGGATCTAGAAGGAAGGGATTTTATTAGACCAAGCAGTTCGCCTTGGGAAGCGGCCGCAGTGTTCGTGAAGAAACCAGATGGGTCGTCGAGGATGTGTATCAACTATCGTAAGTTGAACGAGAAGACAATCAAGAATAGGTATCCTTTGCCAAGAATTGATGATCTATTTGATCAGTTATGTGGAGCCAGAGTGTTTTCCCAATTGGATTCGGCGACAGGTTTCCATCAGTTAAGAGTGGCAGAGGATAGTATTCCTTTGACAACATTTCGAAGAAGGTATGGTTCGTATGAGTGGTTAGTAATGCCATTCGAGTTAACGAATCCACCTGCTTTCTTCGTGGATCTGATGAACTGAGTTTTCCGAGAGTACTTGGATAGGTTTGTGCTGGTGTTTATAGATGACATTTTGGTATACTCTAAGGATGAAAGGGAGCATGCAGATCATCTTTGAGTTGTGCTTGATACACCGAGGCAACATCAGCTGAAGGCGAAGTTTTCCAAGTGTCATTTTTGGAAGAAAGATGTTAAGTTTCTTGGTCACGTAGTTTCAGAGAAGGGCTTGTCAGTCGATCCAGATAAGATCGAAGCTGTTAATAATTGGAAGAGACCAAAGAACGTGATTTAGATTAGAAGTTTTCTTAGACTTGCTGGCTATTACTGGAGATTCATCAAGGATTTCTCGCGGATAGCAGCGCCTTTGACTAAGCTAACCATGAAGAAGGTGAAGTTTGTTTGGTCCGACAAATGTGAGGAAGCATTCCTTAAGTTAAAGCATTTGTTGACCAATGCATCTGTGTTAGTAGTTCCAGACGAAAACCAAGGGTTGGTGGTGTATACCGATGCATGTGGAACTGGATTGGGAGCTGTGTTGATGCAGAAGGGTAAAGTGATTGCCTACGCTTCACGATAGCTTAGACTGCATGAAGTGAGATATCCTACTCATGATTTGGAGTTGGCTGCGGTGATCTTCGCATTGAAGATTTGGAGGCATTATCTCTTAGGGGAGAGATTTGAGCTATACAAAGATCATAAGTCTTTAAGGTACTTATTCTCTCAGAAGGAGTTGAATATGAGACATCAGAGGTGGCTGGAGTTTTTGGCTGCTTATGATTTTGGCATAGAGTATACTCCTTAGAAGGGAAATAAGGTAGCAGATGCTCTTAGCGGAAGACATCAGAATGTGGTGTTAGCTATGTTGGCGGAATGGAAGAATTTAGAAGCTTTGACTACGTGTAGTGTGCAGTTAAGATCGACCGCAGTTCTAGTCAAAATACTGTCATATTGTCCTGTTTAGAAGTTCGACCAGTATTGGTCGAAAGTATAGCTTCTAAGCAAAAAGAGGATCCAGTATTAGCTGAGAGAATTAGAAGGCTTGTGGTTGGAACCGAGATCGATGATCTAAAAGATTTTAGTCTTGAACAGAAGGGATGGTTGAGAAAGAAGGGATGGTTGTGTGTTCCGAATGTTGAGGACTTGAGGAAAAAAGTTCTTGGAGAATATCATCGATCCAAGTTTACGATTCATCCTGGAGGGACCAAGATGTATCGAGATATGAAGAGGAGCTTCTATTTGGAAGGTATGAAGAGGGATGTTGGCTTGTGGGTTAGGAAGTGTGCAAACTGTCAACAAGTGAAGGCCGAACATTAGAAGCCCAGTGGATTGCTTCAACCTCTAGAGATTTCAGTTTGGAATTGGGATTCGATATCCATGGATTTTATAGACGGATTTCCAAGGTCAAATAGAGGAAATGAAAGTATATTGGTCATAGTGGACAGGTTGACCAAGAGTACCCATTTCATTCCAGTTAAGTCAACCAGAACAACACTTGTTTTAGCTAAGTTGTTCATTAAGAACATAGTTAGACTACATGGGATTCCTAGTAGCATAATCAGTGACAGAGATGCTTTATTTACTAGCGAATTCTGGAAGAGTCTACAGGATGTGTTAGGCACTAAGCTCAAGATGAGTACATCATATCACCCTCAGACAGATGGGCAGACAGAGAGAGTCAATAAGGTACTCGAGGATTTACTAAGAGCTTGTGTATTGGACTTTGGACGATCTTGGGAGGATCATCTACATTTGGTTGAGTTTTCCTATAATAATAGTTATCATAACAGTATAGGAATGACACGTTTTGAAGCTTTGTGTGGAAGGCCATGCAAATCACTAGTATATTGGTTGGAGACTGGAGACAGATTAGTCATAGGTCCAGATTTGATTAGGGAGGTGTCGGATAAGATTGAGTTGATCTGAGAGAGGATGAAGGAAGCTCAGTCCAGATAGAAAAGTTATGCAAATAAGAGGTGTAAAGACTAGGAATTCTCGGTTGGGGGTAAGGTTTTCATTAAAGTATCACCGATGAAGGGTATGGTACGGTTTGAGAGGCCACAGAAGCTGGCACCGAGATATGGTTGTCCATTCTAGATTATAGAGAGGATTGAAAAGCTCACATACAGAGTAGAGTTGTCGGGCAGTATGACAGGTGTCCATAATGTAGTTCATGTGTCTCATCTTCGCAAGTATGTGCATGATCCATAGACTACCATTCCTCCAACGGGGTTGGAAGATTTGATAGTAGAGCCTAATTTGACTTTTGTTAGACAACCGGTTCGGGTTGTAGGGAGAGATGAGAAAAGATTGAGGAACAAGGCAGTTAAGTTGGTGAAAGTTTGATGGAGCGACAACGAGAAAGATTGTACTCGGGAGACAGAGGACAGGATTCGAGATACTTATCCTGATCTGCTTTGAGGGTATGTCTATATTATCCTTATATAGATAATTACTAGTCAAGTAGGTTAGTATGGTTGTTAAGAGTGGTTACAGATGATTGCTATGTTTAGTGTTTAGTCCTTACTGAATTTCGAGGACGAAATTCTTTAAGGAGGGGAACCTGTAACACCCCTAATTTTTGATAACATTATTGAGGAGGTTTAATTATATAAATTAAATAGAATAATGTAAATAATTAGTGTGATAAGGGGATTGAGATTTGAATAAATAATAAGGCGGTCATGCTTAACAAATTAAATGGACTTGAGAATGGTTTTTAAGTTAATTAATTTACACAAGGGTATATTGGGAAATAGCCGCACATAACCCCTTACCCTTATATATATTCTCGTTCCTTATACCATTCAAGTTTCATTTCCCATTCACATCATTTTTGCAAAAAAAATGCAAATGCAAAAATCAAAGAAGATCCGACCATTGCTAGAAAGAAAAAAGGAGAAAATTAAATCTAAAGCTAAGGAATTAAAGAAAGGGGAATAAATCACAATCTCAATTCAAATTCCTTATCATATCCAAGGTGAATATTAATTTTTACCATCTCTATTTTTTTATGATCATATGTTTACGGATTTAAGATTAAATTTGTTTTTATGATGTTTTGGATGATGATATGCTTGAATTATAATTTGTTTGATTTAAACAAAATTGTTTAAATGAGGGTTTATGCGGCTTTAGGGCAAAAACTATTGAAATTGATTTTTGAATGCCATGGAAAAATTTATGTTATGTAAAACATGATTTGGAGTTGGGTTTAATTTTGATAATTTTCCAAGCTATGGAAAGATTATTATGAACTTTCAAAGAAAAATACAGTTAATTGGGTTTAGAAATTTATTCCAGAAATTATATTGAGAATTTGGGTCTGAAATTTAGATATGTTAGATAACATGTTAAAAATGAATTTCTGTGATTTTTGAGGAATTTTCCTAAGTGTTTGCTATGGAAATTAAATTATTTTAGAAGAACTTATTAGCATTATTGGTTTTACTTAATGGAAGGGCTTATTTGTTAAATTAATCTTGGTTTCGATCTAAAATTATGCGGCAGTTATTTTGGTGAAGAATTTGAAAAATTAAGGCAACCAATCACATATTTACAAGTGGGCAGGTTAGTTAGAAAGTATTTGCTTTAAATGACATTAATCAGTTTTTACCCAGAAAAGTGGGTTCTGCCTCTATTAGAAGCACCTTTCGACTCATAGCTTCTGCCTTCAATCAATTCGAAACCCCACAAAACCAAATCCAATACATAAGGTATCACTTAGACGGTACGTAGTGGATTGGAGGAAGGCGGAAGGCATAGTGTCGAAAGCATAGCTTCCAATGGGGTCGAAACCTTAGTTTTACTTTCAAATGAAAAAGCGCATGCCTTGTTTTATTAAAGCTTTCGAAGGAGTTAAAACATATGCTTTCAAAAGGGGTTTTCTAATAGCTTTCGAAGGGGTTGCCATTTTATGTTTTAAAAGTATAGGCTTTAGAATGGGTCCCTTTATTTATAAAATGATGCTTTCGAAAGTAGTGGTTCCGACTTATTCGAAACCCAACCGCGGTTCTTTTGCCTTTCGAGGGTATTGAAGTCATCAATGCTTTCAAATGATAGCTTTTGTTTTAAAGATGTACTATGCCACTTCCTAAATGCTTTCGAAAGGGTTCAGGGGTTTCGAAGGAAATGACTTCGAATGGGTTCAGGGGTTTCGAAGGAAATGACTTCGAAAGGGTTCAGGGGTTTGAGAAAAACTGCCGCACATCAGTTTTACCTTTCAAAACATTTTTCAATTTAATTAATCAATAGCCTTAATTATTAGTTTAAATTCTTTTATAGCATATTAAATTCATATTAATTCAAAATTACTTGGGAAAAATCCCTAAAAATTACAAAAATTCCAAAATACTATATTATTCATCGTATTAAAATTTTAGGGCCAAAAACTATATATAATTAATTTTAATAATTAAAACTTGAAATTAACCCAATTTCCACCTTAGGAAATTCATAATATATTTATTTTAACTCGGAAAATTATGAAATTAAAAACCACTCACCAAAATAGTATTTTACTCAACTTACGAGAAGATCAAAACGATTGGAGATTAAAAATTTAGGTTTTACCCTTAAAACCCACTTAAATAATTTCATAAAAATTCTGTAAATCACTATTCTATCTAAACAATGATTATACCATCGTATCTTGGTAAAATAGACAATAATAATTCACGTGCTATCCATAACCAAATATAAACATAATAAAAAGAAATGGTTAATGTAATATTCACCTTTGATTTAGTGTTGGAGTTGAGATTTGTTATTGCTTCAGTTTCCTTAAGCTCCTCCATTTCGAATCCTTTTGATATTGATCTCCTATAGCTTGTTAATAGTCGGCCTTGTTGTGTTTTCTTTGATTGTTTATGGAGTGGAAAAACGAGAATGAAATGATGGGGAGATGGTTTAAGGATTAAAAGATGAATCAAACTATTTTTCCCCTCTCATATATTCTCTTATATGTTACATCTTTAAACAATATTACTTAGTTCATTAGTAATGGCTCGACCTTATAAGTTTTTAAATCTCATTCTCCTTAACCATTTACATTATTCAATTTAATCGATCCAATTAAATATCCTGAATATTTTAAAAGTAAAATTAGGGGTGTTACAGACGCCCACTTGGAATGTCTGAATCTTGCGATAGTAGATTATCCTGGGCTTTGCGACCGTGGGCCTGGTTCCTATCCTGTCGAAGTGGCATGGATTCAAGCACCAATAGAGCCGGGATTACGATTGGTTCCCTGGTTTGTGATTGTTCCATATGATTTATCATATATCAATGCACACGAGTGATGGTGAGGAATGTTTGATGGATGCTATGGTTGTTTATCACTCTAGGGTGTCACACGATGCTATGGCACCGGACATTGTACGTCGATATGTCTTTGATGGTAGATTAGCATATATCGACTATTATGTGCTAACTCTTTGGATGCATGGACATGTCAAGTATGGTTCTACATATCTTATGTCCATGTTTATTTTATACAATTTTTATAGTACTTTTGAGATGATGTATCGCTCACACCGGACTGTTGTCTGACTCGAAATTTTATGTTTTGCTTCTTAGTACCTTGGATACTCTTAAATGAGTAAATTGGAGATAATAGGTCTGGATAGCGCATGGAGCTGTACGAAGTACAAGCAGGAGGTTATGCTTTCATATATCTATATTTGGAGCTTACCATCGTTTATATTCCACGGTGCAGTACTGTGGAGCTATGTTAGTACTTATATTGTTAAAGACAATTATAGGGTTTATTTTGGAGACTTGGGATGTATAAACTCTTTATTTTTAGTTTTTGTATTTTTCCGTGAACCTGTTGCACCCTGATGTTCTTACTTATGGTTCATTTGACTATATCGCTGTCTCGTCTGTTTTACATCTATATTGTTATATTATTTTTTATCTATGAGATGTGAGATGTTCAATAGGTTCTGTGCTGGATTTTCCCTTCTTTATATCTTAGGCGATTGCCCTCCATCGGCTGGGTATCTCCACAGCACATCCCATATGTATATTGGGTACCGAAGGTGTAGGCCGGTTGTCACAATAGATATCAGAGCTTAGGTTGTGTAGATGACCTGAGTTGATACTGGGTTCCATTAGAGATAAGGAAGGAGCTATCGTCTTTGAATGGATTTAGCGATATATTAAAGAGCGAGGGTACTTATTATACTTTGGTTTTCAAAATTGCATAGTAGTACACACACACACACATATATATGACATAAGTTGCATTACATTCATGGACACTACTTATTCTTTTTAGAGAGACTGATCATCCTTATTATAGCTTAAAAGAATGAGATGGCTAACAAGGAACGCTGCTAGGTACTCCATCTCTGGAGTTGGGGAGGGCGTGGGATCGGGGGCTGCTAACCCCGATTTGCAGAACATGTTAGTTGAGATCAAGGTTTTAAATCTCCCCGAGATCAGCCGAGATGAAAATCCGAGATATTAGCCAAAATCCGAGATTTGGCAGCTTGGTTAGTTATAAGTCTTTTAAATATCGCCCGAGACAGCCGAGATATTTGCCCGAGATATTGGCCAAAATCCGAGATTTGAAACCTTGGTTGAGATGGTGCGAAACATGGTTCAGAATGCCCAAGGTGTTATTGAATATTTGCCTTTAAAGCGAGAGACGTTTCACTAGAATGAGTTCTCCCAAGGGAATCTCACCCCTATGAAATCGTGAAGCTTTCATATACTTCCTAAGTCAATATAGGTCAAGTTGTCGATAGTGGACAAACCACTATCTGGTGTAAGTATATAGCTTGCATATGGAAAATCGAACATCGTATACTTATCGCCACTTTTCGATTTCAACCTCATACTATCCCTCTATTAAAAATGAAGTTGGATAAGTTAGAGTACTATCCTTTCCTCGACGTACATTCTTAAACTCTCACAGATAGAAATTGGCTTCCATACCTCGAAATTTAGTGTGAAGCATAAGATGAAGTACCTTCCATATACTTAATTAATCATGATCTATTTATAAAATTAACTCTCTTATACTTCTCACATTTCCAACATTTCGACTTCCTATCCCTCGCCCAGAATCGAAGCTAGGTAAGTCAAGGTGCTGGTTGCACCTAGCCTTGCCTTAGTTAAAGCACTCCAATTCTAGATCTCACTGATAGAGGAAAGTCGAATCATCTGGTTTTAGTGCTAAATATAAGATGACTTACTAAATATAAGGTGACTTACTTTCCATAAACGTGTCAACATTTTAGCACTGCTTATCATATTTGTTTTATGTTACTTAACGGCATCAACAAAGAAATCCCTTCCATAAAACAGAGCCATTAAAAAAAAAATCTAAAAACCAACTCCATAAACTAATTTCTAGTCTTTGATATCAAACTGGTTATTGGAAACATTTTCCAGAATCATTTATTTAAACCAAAGCTTGATTCAAAAAGGCAACATCTTTCCTTTTTATAAAGTAAATAGCTTATTTAATAATAGCAAAGTGTTATAAACCAAATTTTCTTTCCAATTTTCCAAAACCTATTACTATAACAAAACTGTTATAGTCCATGATCTCTTTCCTTCTCTCGAAAACATTTATTACAACAATAATGTTGTAATCCATGCTTCCTTCCTATTTTAAAATTACTTTTAAAATTCTTTAAAACAAAGTTTGAAACTTGTATTTAAAACATCCCCTTAAAGATGGTCGCTTTTTTAAACAAAAATTTGACTTTTGAAACAAAGCAGCTTCCTTTATAAGATTTAAACCTTTAGTTTAAATAACTGAAATAAATTCTTAAAATACATTAAATATTCAATCTCATTTTTAAATACTTATACTACATCTATAAACACATTTGAAAAGACTTTTCCAAATATCTAAAGTAGATAATCATTTTATACTTTACCAAAATCATAGATTTCCAAAGTGCATCCATAGTGACTATCACTATATGGATCGTAACTTTTAAAACTTTGCTTTGTTAATCAAATAGCTTTTAAATCACATTTCTTTCTAAAATTTAAACCACTTTAATACCTTTGCAAAAGGTTAGAAAACAAAAGTCAAGTTTGAAAAACCATTTCAAAATATTTTTAGAAACTAAAGTGGTAAACCACATAAAAGAGAGCACGGGATTTCAATGTTGCAAACCCAACAACAAGAAGATCGACTATAACTAAGCAACATTCACTTTCCACATACACAAACATTTACATAAAGACGAATGTATGTAAGTAAAAATCACAAGGCAGTGAATCCTTTAGGATCTCTCTACATAATTTCTATTCTTCAAAGTGTTTCCATAGCGACCTATTCGCTACGAAGACACTTCGACTTCCTCTACTTAGTCCCTTGTAAAACAATGGTTACTTATGCCATCCAATTCCAAGCGAGAATCAAATCCAAACAACAATAATAATTATATCCCATATAGTTATACACAACATCAACAATAATAATTATTTTACAACATGCAACCTCATTTAAATTAGTTTAAAGTGAGATATCTTACTTTTAGCCAAGCTAACACCCAAACAACTAGCACAACATCTCCTACCATCACCCTAGCTCACAGCCAAACTCCCTTCCCCATCAAGTGCTTATGTCCAACCTTCCCCTATGCTAACAAGTGCTTATGGCCCTAGGCCAAAGTAAGGTTTTGGCTTCCAAATTTTGAACTTTGGGTAGGTGGGGGGTGTTATAGGGGGTGTTATAAATGTTATTATTACGTTGGAAGTTTAAGGAGAAAAGGAGGATTTTGAGGTAGTTTTGGTTTATGGACTAAGGATGAAAACATGGAAAAAAGTGGTGAAAATGGAAAAGAAAGTGAAGAAAATGAAAGTGGAAGTGTAAAGTAAAATGAAAATGGATGTGCACTTATATAGACTTTTTAGAAAGTGACAAAAGACTCCATTTTTCCTTTAGCCAAATTACCCTAATGCCCTTCACTAATGCCTTCTTCCATGTACCTTCCAAAGTTCTAACTCGTGCACCATACCCCTTTTACATGGCCTTGTACTTTTATCGTGATAACATGTACCACTTAGTACTTTAACATTTTAAAATAAGGAAAAAAAGTCTTCTCTTACTTTATTACTTTACTTAATTGCATTTTAAAAGTGCTTAAGGATGCCTTACTTTAATTAACCTCATTTGTACATTTTCCAACTTTATTAAATTTATATATTTATGTTACAAAAGTGTGCATATATGTGCAATAACGTTGCGATAACTTCTGTTCGATAAAAAGTCGAAAATACGAAAAATGATTTTTGGTCACATTTTCAATTTTTCATCAAACTATTTAATTTTGTAAACAAAATTTCAAAACAAGTTTACTATCCTTATTAAATAATAAAAATGATTAATTAAGGCTTATAAAATCAATTATTTAAATAATTAAAATTAACTAAATATTCCCAATAAAACCGATAAATTTTTGGGTCGTTACACCAAACTGTTTAAATTTAAGAAATTTTACATTTGTATCTTTTGTGTAACAACCCATGTTTTACGTATCGGAGGATTGTAAAATATTTTTATTTTATCCATATGAGATCATATGACTCTAAAATTTTGAAAAGTGACTCTTAGGGACATTTTCCACATATGTGATTTTTACTGTATTTCTTTGTGACCATTTCAACCCTGAAAATCTTTTTTAGACTATAACTTTTCATAAGAGCCGAATTAGGGTCTCAAACCACTTCCGTTGCTGTAGGATGATGGTTTTGCATTCTGTAGATTGGTGATAATAGAAAAACAGACTTATCATTTGAAAGTTATAGCAGTTTTAAATTTTGGCTGCTACTGGCCAGTTTTAATGGGTAATTAACTAAGCCGCCGCTTAGGCCCATTAACCCATCTCGAAAATCATGCTAAGGAGAGGCTATATGAACCAACCTAAGTCATTTTCATCTTCCCTAAATAGCTCTAAACCTCCATTAACCCTAATTTCGTCAAAACCCACACCTTTTCCTTACTAATCTTGGCCAAATCATTGATTCGAGGGGTGATTAGCATAGGAAAGATTTAGTATATTATTTTTACTGATTTGGATTCATGTCCTTCTATATACTTCAAATCTTAGGAGAAAAATTAATATTTTGGGTACTTGATGAGTAGTTCTTGACCTCTCACTCTACTATGCATGTCATATAGTTAAAATAATGTTTTTGATATGATTTTAATCCTAAAACATTTCCTAATTTTAATCACATTTTTATACATATCCAAGGATGAATTTTAAAGGTCTAAAATGGTTTTTAAATGGTTTTGCAATCCCTTGATTCATATGCATATGCTAGTATAAAAGTCAGATTTAGATTAAGATTTGCTTGATTATCACATTCTCGGGTATTGCTTGTATGAATGGATGAATATGCTTGGTTTTCTATTAATGTATGTTGTGCTTTGATGTTGTTTGACAATAATTTAGGTAGTTGAAAAATTGGTTAGCGAATTAGACAAATCAAAGGCAAAGATGGTAAGAATTGGATAAAACTTGGAAGATGGGTTCTGGAGCATGAGAGGAACCCAAGCTATAAGTTGCAGCAAAAATGGGTCTAAGGAAACAGGTCGGCACCAAGTTATTTTAGTTGGTGCAAAGTTATTTTTATTAGCCAAAATGAATCGGCGATTTGATGGAACGATGGAGAATGGCTAGAGGAGGTGGACAAGGGCAAGATGTAGAAAAAGGGCTAAATATTGGGCATGTTGTCGAGTTAGTTCTAGGACTTGGAAACCATTGCTTTGGTGTGATGCCGAGTTATTTTGAAGGATGGGTTAGGGTCACAAGCACAAGGGGATGAAGCACTAGAAGGAGGAAAGGAGACTCAGTCAAAATTGGCTAAGTATATAACTCAGGGTAGAGTTATTATAGCTTGGGGCCAAGTTATTATAACTCGGTGCCAGGTTATTTATATTGATGGGATTGGAGTGAAACTTCCAAGAGTGGAAGTAGAGGCTATACAAGTCGTGCTGAAGGTGTTTATCTGTTCGCTTAGAGTTTGATGGCGACATGGTAACATGATGATGGTTTCGAGACTTTGGTAACAACTCGATAGTGAAAGGGGTCAGATTTCGATGATGGCAGCTCGATGATGAACGGAGTCATGATTATTTATGAAAGGGTAGGTTCTAAGAAAGGTGACCCGTGGATAGAACGGTTGAATGATTCTATCGTGGAATGGAGGAATGTGGAATTGTTCCTCTAGGATAAGAGCAAGGAAGGGGCTCGGATACGCGTGCTAAGGGATCATTGATACTTGGAGTGTTTTTTGATGTACTCAAAGTAGGGGTGTTGTGAGGACGCTCATGGGTACTTTGAAAGGCTACCCCAGATCGGTTTAATGGATCCGTGTACCCTGGACCGGTTGAATGGGTCTAGTATCAGGTTCGAGCTAAAGAGAGTATACTGAAAGCCGGGATTTCCATTAGTCCTTGGCAGTTGAAAGGTCATATGAGTTATAATATATCCAGGGCACATTAAGTGATAGTGAGAATTATTTGATGGATGCTATGGTTGTATTGATTGTTTTTCCATAGTCTATCACTCTAGGGATGACATGATAGATAGGTATTGGAGATAGGGATACCTGGACACCCGTCATCACACTTGGTTTATAGTGTACATTACTATATTTATAGAGTAGCATATTATTTTCGTTATGTTCTAACTCTTTGGTCGCAGAGGGACATGTCAGGTATGATTCATATACCCTTGTTCCTTACTATATCAACTTGTATAGTACTTTGAGATTCACTTACCGCTTATACCAGAATGTTGTTTGATTCGAGGTTTTATGCTTGCTTCTTATTATCTCGGGTACTCTTAAATAAGTAAAGTAGATAGCAGGTCTAGGTGCGATGTAGTAGTAGTGTAGAGGACGAGCTAGATGGAGCTATCTCGTATTATATATGGATTTATATGCTTATTCCGCTGTACAACATTCCGGAGCCTTGGCAGTGCTTGCTTTTTATTATGAGATAGTAATTTGAGTTTATTTCTGTTTTATAAACTCTATTACTCACTGTATAACTCTATGAATCTGTACTTTGATATTTGGTCACTTAGTTATTACTATCTGTCCTGTTTTATATCTTGATGTATAATATATTTTATTCCATCAATGGGAGATATATGATAGGTTATATGATGTTTATTTTACTTTAAAACCTTGAAAATTGTTCTACATCGGCCGGGCACATAGTAGCGCACTATCTTATGTACATTGGATGCCAGTGGTGTAAGGAGGTCATCACATTTTTATCAGAGCTGAGGTTACACGATTAACCTGAGTTGATACCATGGTCTAGTAGAGATAGGGAAGGAGTTTTCACCCGGGATTGGATTGAGAATACATACATACATACATACATACATACATATATATACACAAGAGAATATGTACTTGATATATATTTTGATTTTCAAAACTATATAGTAGTATATATAGTATATAAGCCGTGTGCACACACGAATACCATTTACATAGTTTTCTTTTTGAGATATTGATCATTCTTGTTGCAGATCGAGAATGAACTGGCAAACAAGAAACACTGAGAAACTCCATCTCTGGTGTTAAGGAAGGAGCAGGCTTGGGGACTGCTAACCTTGCTTAGAAGCTATGTTCAATGCGATGACGGTGAACATGCTTCAACATGCCCAAGTGGTCGCTCCAAATGTTATTGCTGGTGGTGCTCAAGTGTAGATGCCGAGAGCTCACTTTGCTAAGTTATGCAAAGTTACTCTACCTTGGGAGGCAAACCATTCCTTGGAATGGAGTCGACTATCGAAGTGCAAGATTGGTTGGACACCTGTGAGCGTATCTTTGGTGATATAGAAATAGATAATGCCATAAAGAAGAAGCTAGCCTCTAGACAGCTTCAAGGGTGGACCATGAATTGGTGGAATGCCATTACCATTGCTACACCTGAGGATCAGTTCACTTAGGACTAGTTCAAGGCTAGATTTGAAGAGAAGTTCATTCCATCTTCTTAGAAGTCGGTACTATTTAGGAAATTTGTGGACTTAAAGCGGGGAGACATGTCTGTCTCCAAATATATTGTTGAGTTCGATGCTTTGTCAAAGTATGGGATATCTTTCATCGACACTCCATTGAGAAAGAACGAGAAGTTCATTATGGGTTTGGATGTCTACTTAGGAGAGAAGTTTGTTAGTCATATCGATGAGCCGTTCGAAATAATTGTCCAAAAAGCACTTTGCTAGGAGAGTTTATACACCAAGTCCAAATCATCTGTTGTTGCTAAGGAAGAGCAGAAACCGCAACAAAGCGGTGGAGGCAAGAAGAAATGGAATGGAAAGAGGAAGCAGTCTCGGGGAAAGAATACTCAAAAGAAGGCTTAATGGAATCCTATTTGTTATGGTTGTAGAGATAATGGTCACCTAACTAGACTGCATATTTAATGGGAAGAAAAAATGTTATAACTGTAGAAAACTAGACATATACTGAAGAATTGTTTGGAGTCACCACAGTAGAAATAGGTTGTGAAGGCATATGATTTTGACGCTGTTCCAACTTCGTCGAGTGCTCCCTCGGTGAATGAGAAGGGCGTTGTCATTTAACGTATGCTTTCCCTTTACGATGTTCCCATACGTGTTTTATTCGATACCGGAGCTTCACATTCCTTCATATCTAATGATTTGATAGACAGGCTGGGATTGAAACCTAAAATAGTTAATCGACCTTTGATTATGACGAACCCTATTGGAGGCTCCACTAGCCTGTGCATGGTTTTTCATGCTTTGACCTTATCGAGTCATGGATTCTGTTTTTTGTGATTTTTTGGTTTTGAATTACATTGGGTTTTGATTGTCTTAGGAATGGACTGGCTAAGGAAGTATGCGGGTGTAATGGATTGCGAAAGGCTGTTGGTGACGATTGGGCTATGAAGGGACGGACAATAGTGATTGGCTGCATGTCGGAGGTTGAGGTTATGGTTAGCTTTTTATATTTTCTTGAGACTCCACATGATGGATTATCATATGTGCCTATCGTTAGAGAGTATCCGGATGTGTTTGAGGAATTGACCAGATTACCAGCGCATAGAGAGATTGAGTTTCAGATAGACTTAGTGAAGGATGCCAGATCAATAGTTATGCCTTTGAGGTGTATGGCATCCCCAGAGATCAAAAGGAGTTGGAGGTGCAAGTAAATGACTTGTTGAAGAAGGGGTTCATTCGTAGGAGTATATCTGAGTGTGGTGCACCCATAGTATTCGCCACTAAGGTGGATGGTTCTCTAAGGTTAGGTAAAGATTACCATGAGCTAAATAAAGTGACAAAGAAGAACAAGTATCCACTCCCAATATTGATGACTTGTTCGATCAACTCCACGGTGTGAAGGTGTTCTCTCCATTAGATCTTGCGATAGGATATCACCAGTTGAGAGTAGGGAAGGAGAGTATGCCGATCACCGTGTTTTGTATGCTGTTTGGTTTTTGTGAGTGGTTGGTTATGCCATTTAGGCTAACCAATGCTCCGGCATACTTTGTTGATCTCATGAACCATGTCTTTAGGGATCACCTAAACAAGTTCGTGCTTGTGTTCGTGGATGATATTTTGATCTATTCTAGGATGGAGGAAGAACACAAGAATAGCTTGAGGATTGTACTTGAAGTGCTGAGAAAGCACAAGTTGAAAGCGAAGTTTCAAAATGTCACTTCTGGAGGAGGGAAGTGAGATTCTTAGGTCATGTCGTCTCAGAGCAGTGCATCGCAGTAGATTCTACCAAGGTGGTAGTAGTTCAGAATTGGAACCAACCCAAGAATGCTATGGATGTGAGAAGTTTCCTAGGGTTGACGGGATATTATAGACATTTAATCAAGGACTTCTCAAAGACAGCAGCAAAGTTGACCAATTTGACGAAGAAGAATCAGACTTTTGTTTGGGACACGAAGTGTGAACATACGTTTGTAATTTTGAAAAAGAGGTTAACGAGTACACGAAGAAGCTGATAGTATAAACAGATGCATGTGGACTGGATTAGATCTGGTTAGATGCAGAAGGGAAAAGTTATCGTCTATGTTAGTCAACAGTTGAAATAGCACGAGAGGAAATATCTAACTCTTGATTTAGAGTTGGCGGTTATAGTGTCTGCTTTGAAGATTTGGAAGCACTACCTATTATGAGGAAGGTTCGAGCTATTCAGAGATCATAAATCCTTAAAGTACCTTTTTTTCTAGAAGGATCTCAACCTTCGCCAGCAGTGATGGTTGGAATTCTTGGCTTTCTTTGGTTTCAACAATTCTTGTGCACCTAGTAAAGGAAATTTCCTCGATGCATAGAGTAGAGGACATGCTAGTTTTGGAGCAATATTTATGGAGTGGAAACAGTTGGAGTATACTACTAACTAGGACTTCTGACCCTATTGCGAGTTAGAACCAGAGATGTTGGCAAGTTTGACTATCAAGCCTACTTTTATTGAGCGGATCAGTATTAGTCAGAAGCGAGATGCTAGACTAGCAAAGATCATAGCGAAAATAGAAGGAGGTATGGAGTCTAAAGATATGAAGCAATACAGACTCGATCGAGAAGGTTGGCACCGTAAGGATGTGGAGCTATTTTTTCCCGATGTTGATGGATTACAAGATGATGTGCTAAGAGAGTGCCATCAATCTAGGTTGACCATACATCCCGGCAGTAATAAGATGTACCGTTAAATGAAATAGATTTATTATTAGGAGGGGATGAAGAAGGATGTTAGGATATTCATCTCAAAATGCATGAACTGCTAGTTGTTGAAGGCATAGAAAAAGAAGCAAAGTAGGTTGTTGCAACCGCTTGAAATTCTCGAATGGAAGTGGGAGCAAGTATCGATGGACTTCATTGATGGACTGCCGAGGACTCGGGCATTGTACAATAGCGTCTGGGTCATAGTCGATTGATTGACCAAGGGCACTCGATTTATACCCATCAAGTCAAATAGGACAACAACCAAACTGGTTGAGTTGTATGTGAAATTGGTCATACGATTTCATGGTGTGCCAAAGAGCATTGTGAGCGACTGAGACCCACTGTTCACTAGTGTGTTCTGGAAGAGCTTACGAGAGGCGTTGAGTGCCAAGCTGCATCTCAGTATTGCTTATCACCCGCAAACAGATGGGCAGTCCGAGAGAGTAAATCATGTATTGGAGGATCTCCTGAGGGCTCGCATACTTGATTTCGGAGGTTCATGGATGATCATCTGCATTTGATGGAGTTTGCATACAACAATAGCTATCAGTCTAGTATCGGTATGGCATCATATGAAGCATTATATGGTCGACCGTGTAACATCCTTTCGTGTTGGTGGGAAGCGAACGAGAAACTGATACTTGGGCCAGATATGATCATAGAAACTTTGGAGAAGATAGAGATCATTCAACAGTGAATGAAAGTTGCTCAGGATAGCCAGAAGAGCTACATCGATAGGAGACACAGAGATTTGAAATTCTTCATCGATGATATGGTGTTTGAAAAGATTTCTCCTTTGAAGGATACTATTCGATTCATTAGCAAGGGGAAGTTGGCAGCAAGATTCGTAGGTCCTTTTCAGGTAACAAAGGGGATTAGGAACCTAGCATATAGGGTCGATTTACCTTAGAAGATGGCGGGTGTGCACAATGTCTTCCACATTTCTCACTTGCGGAAGCTTGTGCATGACTCGAGTGTCATGATTACACTAGATCAACTAGATGATATCGAGATTAAACCAGAAGCTTCGAGACCTTATAGGCTGGTTTTCAATGTCGGACGCGATACAAAATAACTTAGAAGGAAGACAGTAGAGTTAGTGAAGGTTTAATGGAGCGAAGATGAAGGTGATTACACATAGGAAACCAAGGAGAGCATAAGGGTCACTCATCTGGATCTCTTTGTTTGGTAAGGCCTACTATTTATCGAATTTGCTTTCACTTTTGATATAATAAAGAGTAGTTCAGTATCTTGCAAGCTAGTATAGGCTTACCTACACTATGGATTACATGATTGCTTGTTTTGTAGGATCGATTTCACCCTAGAAGGGGGATGAATATGGTGATTCTAATAATATTAAAAATTAATGCGGAAATATATATAATAACTACAACATAGATAATAACAGAATAATAAAAGCAGAAATAGAACAACATAGATTTACCCAGCTTCGGCAATAACCTGCCTACGTGCTGCCTCCAAGGTTTCTACTAGAAATTAAGTAGTCAGACGCTTACACACGTAAACTTGCGACACCTGCTAACATCTAACCTAACTATACGCTCAAAACCCTGCCACAACTCAGCCACCGAGTTGCGAATTCTCGAACTACACCACCGTAGTTAGTAACCTAGTTACTAAACTAGAAATTCACCAAAATATAAAAGTAAGTTAGTAACCTTGTGCTCACTTGTCCCTGTAGTTCTAACACGTAAGTGTATATCGGTGTGCACGGCCTTGTGGCATGTATAGCGATACATTGTGCATGTCACAAGTTGTTCGTGTAGATGAATTCCAAAGAAATAAATGACGAACAACCTAAATAATTGAGGCAAATAACATCAAAAGCACACACTTCATTTTGAACTGCAAAATATTTCCTTTTCAATTTTACTGCGTTAGTGTTTATTTTGCAGATAATTCAGATGCTAGATACAAACTGGAATAGAGTTGAAGATAAAAATACGAGTGTTGAGTGAATATGTAGTGAGGAGTGATATGTAAATTGAACTTTGTGTTGTAATCAAGATTGTAATGTGATTGAAAATGTATATATGTAGTGAGATGTAAAATTGTGATGTAACCGAAAATGTATATATGTAGTGAGAGCTCAAATTTGTACTGTTTGAATTTGTAATAAAATATTTGTTTGAATAAAATATTTGTTTGAATATGAATTCCGTGTTTTTTATTTTATTCAACAAATATTTATTTAATTATGTGAAAAATAAAATAGTACAATAACAAATACATTTAAACGAATATATATATATGTTTATTATCATCAAATAAAAATCATATACTAGCATATTCTACAATCTCCCCCTTTTGATGATAACAAACATATATTAAGATTTTGAATTTATTAAATGTATTTGGTCGTTGATTATTTGCTCCCCCTATTTGAATGCTTCCTCTCTTCAACAAAGCTCCTCCTTCATATATGCATGAAAATAAATAAAAATATGCAAATGAACCTTGATGGGAATATGCAAATAGAAAATATGACTTGACTTATTTGCCAAAATCTTAACTTCTCTCTTCCCCTTTTGTTATCAGCAAAAGAGTAATAGTGTTAGAAAAAAATAGAGATAAAGTGATAGACATTAATACAACATTAATACCTAATCGAGTATAAATATTAAATTTAAAAAAAAATCAAACAAAAATCATAAATACTCTGTTAGGCGTGTATTCCACTTTAGAGTGATAGGGGTGATGTCGGTATACAAAACCATATAGTTGTATCTGTTTGTGGTATATTTATGTCAGGAATTTGAATACTTACTAACCATGCATAACCGTTAGGACTTTTAAATGAGATTAGTAGTATTTCCGATTTTTATTTTAAAAAAATGAATTTCAAGCATCTTCTAACCACGCATAACCGTGAGGACTTTTAAATGGGATTAGAGTCAACTCGTCTATTTAATAATCAATTTTTATATGTGTTCCATACATGCATAACCGTGAGGACTTTTAAATGAGCATGAAAGCACATAATCAAATATTCCAAGTAATTCACCCATGCATAACCGTGAGGACTTTTAAATGAGAGTGGATACTTTGGATGTTTTTATTGCTAATTAATTAAAAAAAAGTCTAATTTCCCGTTGAAAATACCACATTTTGACATACTCTACTGGATTTTGATGAGTGATGGTCGTTAGAAATATGATAGAATTAGAGATAGTCATGGAATTCGTACCAATCAAAGTTATTAGAAATTTTGTTTAAATTTTTGAACAAATTTACTACATATACTGTCTCAAGTAAAAATGTATAATTAATATCGACACTCATCATTTATTCAATCACTATTTATCTTTTCGATAATCAGTAGGGAGTCAGATTAGTTAATGTATTCATTTAAGATCAAAACCAAAAATAAATATAAAATTAAATTTCTAAAATGCCTAATCTGAAATGAAAACTATTTTTAAAAGGTGTTTTATGAAAAAAATGTCTGCCAATTGAAAATCAATTAGAATGAAAATTATGCAGATAATTTCTTTGGAAGTGTGATGCAACTAATAAATGTCTCTACATAAAACCCATTTCACTAGTAATTTTTCTATCAACTTGGCTACCAATGTAATCTGCATCTGAATTCTCTTTTGACTCAAAGTTATCATTGGATAGATATCATAGACCAAACCGTGAAGTGTGCAACAAATACCTTATAATCATTTTAAATCTTTTAAAAATGAGATTCATTTGGATTTGATTGAAAACATGTACATGAACAACTAGTGAACATAGTGTCAGATCTAGAAGCAGTAAGATAAATAAATATATCCATGTGTACCTAGAGTAATCATCAACCAACACAAGGCACTATCTCTTACCACCTAAACTTTCAATATCGTTAGTCCAAACGAATCTATATGAATTAGTTCAAGGATGAAACGATGATTGGTCAACATTTTTGCATAATTCATAATCAAAATCAACATTTATTTCCTTGTCACATAACTGGCTGATTGAAATCAGATTATGGTGTAGATATTTAACATATAATATATCGTTCAAGATAAATGTACCGTTACCTATTTTACCTTTACCGATATTTTTTCGTTGTTACCCATTGTGACTCTGCCACCATTGTGCTAGGCTAAGTAACTTTGATTTGTCGCCCGTCGTGTGCTTGGAACAGCCAGAATCCAGGTATCACTCTTGTTGTTCCTTTGCCTGCCACCACACCTACACGAGAGAAGATTTTTGTGACCTATTTGTTTTTATAGGTCCATGATTGTTAGTGACAAAAGATTTTGAAAAACAAGTTTGTGTAGAACCAAAGCAGTCTATATTTGTTCCTTTCGGCACCCAGATTTGTTTGACTTTAAGGGATTTTATATTCATGCCTTTTGGAACCCAAATTGGAATAGTTTTCACGTGTTTGGGTCTATACCAGCAATTGTTGTGATTGTGTCCAAATTTCCTACAAATCATGCACTTGGAGTTGACATAATTATTTTCACTTCTAACTCTTTCAGATTGGGTATACCCAAGTCCTTGTCTAACAGTATTAACAGTTTGTTTCCCTAATAGCATATTTAGCGATCTTTCTCCTTTGGAGAATTTTCCTAAAGTTGTAGACAATTGTTAGACTTGTGATTTGAGAGATTCATTTTCATTTAATAACAAAGTGCACTCTTTAATAGAATTTTTTGTCCTAGTGTTTCCACTTTCTTTCAAAATCAGAATTTCATTTTCAAGTGATTTAATTTTAATTTTTGATTTTTTTAATTTCTTCTTCAAGTGATGGACACTTATCACACTTAAGGCTCTTATTTCGATAGTTTTTAACCAATTGATCAAGCTGTTTATTTAATTCTATCAAATTATCTCTTTGTGATTCAATTTTAACGTACTTCTCCCTAAGTCTTTAAAAACAACCATTTACTTCATGAAAATATATAAGTAATTCCGAATGAGTAAGTTTTGATACCTCGCTTGGCTCGTCATCATTGTCAGTTGTTTCTCCTTGAAGACACAAATTTTCTTTTTCACTCTCACTACCAGTGCTTTTATCAGCTTCATCAATTTCATCCAAAGTAGCTGCAAAACTTCTCCTTTTCGGTTTCTTTCCTTGGCTGAGTCGATTCTGAGGACAATTTGGCTTGATGTGACCGGGTTATTGCAGTTGTGACAGATGATCTCCTGCTCTTCTGAGTTGTCTAGAAGACTATTCTGCTTTTTAGTTGTCGACTTAGAGCTGGATTTCCATACTTGTGATTCCATCTTTTGAATTTCTTTATTATCAATGCCAGTTCTGCTGTACCATCATCATCATCATCTTCACTTTCAGTTGTTCCTTTGAGAGCTATTGATTTCTTTCGAGTATCACCTCTTTCACATTCTTCCTTAAATTTTGTTTTTAGCTCATAAGCGGTGAGATTTCCAATGAGTTCTTTAACTTTAACTTGTTTCAAGTCTTTTGATTCTTGAATAGCAGTCACTTTTGCTTCAAAATTTCGTGGAAGAATTCTGAGAATTTTTCGAACCATTTCCAGCTCTGTGTACGGCTTTGCAAGTGATTTTGATTTGTATACTAGATTAGAAAGTCATCCATACATTTCTTTGACACTTTCATCCTTTGCCATTGTCAAGTTTTCGTATTCGCTCCTGAGCATGGCAAGGCGAGATTCTTTGACTTGGGAGGTTCCTTCGTGAGTTACTTCAAGTGTGTGCCAAATTTCCTGCGCAGTTAGACAATGTGAGACGCGATTAAATTCAATTTGATCTAATGAACAAATAATAGAATTCATAGCTTTAGCATTAGCATTCTGCAGTTTATTTTCAAGATCTGTCCATTAATCCATCGGTTTTTCAATTTCTTGATTATCTACTACTATAGTTGGTGTCCTATATCCCGTCTCAACAATATTCCATGCATCTATGGTTTTTCGAAAAAATTTCATTCTATTTTTCCAGTGAGCATATTCACCATTGAACATGGGTGGTCTAACTATGGACCGACCCTCAGAAAAAGCATTATTAAAAGAAGCCATTTAAAAAATCAAAATTTTAAAACAAAAATTGGTTTTTGAAAAATCAAAATTTTAAAACAAAAAATGGTTTTTTTCCTAGCTCTGATACCACTTGTAGGATCGATTTCACCCTAAGGGGGGTGAATAGGGTGATACTAATAATAATAAAAATTAATACGGAAATATATATAATAATTGAAGCACAGATAATAGCAGAATAATAAAAGTAGAAATAGAACAACACAGATTTACCTAGCTTCGGCCATAACCTGCCTACGTGCTGCCCCCAATGTTTCTACTAGAAATTAAGTAGTCAAACGCTTACACACGTAAACTTGCAACACCCGCTAAGGACTAATCTAACTCTACGCTCAAAACCCTGCCACAACTCAGCCACTGAGTTGCGAATTCTCGAACTACACCGCCGTAGTTCGTAACCTAATTACTAAACTAGAAATTCACCAAAATATAAAAGTAAGTTAAATTAAAAATAAAACTATAACAATAACTAGACAAAACCCTATATGATATATTGAAGCCCAAATAAAAATGACCGGCCCAAAAATTAAAAGATAAAAGTTGAATGTTTTCTTCTTCTTATTATCGTGGCCGCCTTGTTCTCTTTGTCACTCTGGTCTGGAAAACTAGGGCTTGCGTAATTTTGGGGTTTGCTCAAAATTGAAGTCGCCAAATGGAGATTAGAAGCTCGAATCCTCTGATGGTATACTCTCAATTCAATTTGAATCTTCTTCGATCAGTTTAATCCTTTCTCGGCTGTTTAAAGTGATGAGTTCGAATGGATAGAAATTGGTAATTGATTTTTTCTCCTCTTCTATTTTACTTAAGCTTGACTGATTGCTCTATTGATTTTCTTAGGCTCAAACTCATGTATTTGCTGATGATGTAACGGGTTTAATATATAGGGATAAAATCCCTAAATTTTCGTTCGTATAAATCTGTTTGAATTCTTCATGAATTTACTTTGGCAGTGATTTTTTAATCGAATGAGTGCTATGATCTCTGACTTGGTCATTGTTGAATTTGCTTGAATAATTTTTAAGTCGATTCCGTTCTTTTTCCTATGACTTCGGCATTTTAATTTTTGAGATAATTTTTGGGTAAATTTTGATTGACTTGTTCGAATTACTCCATGAATTCAAATTAGCTCCATTCTTTTTGACCTTGACTTGTTCATCGAACTGCTACTTCATTGTTTTGTAGAACTGTAAACTTGTCTGGTTCTGTGTTCATCATGTTCCACTGTTTCATCTGCTATATTGAGTATGGTGTGTGTTCATGTGACCATTGATTTGGACTTTGTACAATTGGTTGCAGGCCTTGTGTGTTGCTTGTTTGCATGCATTACTGAGCTGGTCTACATTGATGAGATTATAGTCTAGGCCTGCTGCTTTGTACATGTCTCTCAAACCATGTCTCTATTCTCTGGCATCACTCTAAGTTTGGTTGTCTTGATACATTCCATTTCTTTGAGACTAGAGCTTGTTGTACATATGACCAACCATGTATGCCTGAGTGCCATTACTTTATTCCTTGTACATGTGGTGTGATGCTTTCTGAACTATAGACATGTATACATATATATGTATATATGTATACATGGGTATATGACACTGCATATAAACTTGTAAATGTTGAGGCTTGCTTGATGTTTCTAGTCCATTGAGCTAGCTGCTCCCTTGCTCGAAACTGTTTTACTGGGTTACCCTGTTTAGCCTTCACACACCTGAAATGTTGAAATTGAAGTCTGCACTAGTGATGTGCATGCTCATGTCTGTTGCACTTGCCTTGAGTTTGAATGGTTGTGGCTTGAACTGTATGTATGATGTCACATGTATGCATTCATGTGTATAGTCATTGTTGAGTTGTGCATTTTGTTGTCACCTCTTGAAATCTGGTTACATTGTTTTGTGTGTTGTGGTCTACTCTTCAGTGTACAATCTTGTTTCATATTGGTTTTGTTACTTTGCTTGTGTGGGTCTTCTCACTTCAGTTTTCCATGGCATTCATTTTGGTATCTCCATGTATATACATATATACATACATGTATGTATATATGTGTGTGATGGCTATGTTTTCTTGTGTGTTGCTCAAGACCATTTCATTGAACATGTTTTATTTGTCTTGTTTGTTGTGCTGCACTAGGTGATTTGTTGACCTGGTTGTATTGCAATTGGTCTGGACTTCATATTAATCTACATCTCTCTAGTCTGGTTCTTGCAGTTCTGATATATTGTTGCTTATGAGCCTGGTCTATGCGTGTCTGGCATTACTTGTACCACTTCATCCTATTCTTGTCCCTTATGAGCCCGGTGCACCTTTTTCTGACTATGGTTCTATTTTGTGTATTTGCTTCATTTGCTTCGAGTCACTTGTGCATTTTCTTCTAGTGTTTTCATGTAGACTGGTCACATGCATTTGAGTTTTGTTGGTCTTCATAACTATATACATATATGTATGTATATATGGGTGTGCTCTGACCAGTTCCTTGAACTTGTACATGTCTGGTTTTGTTTGAAGCTTCATGTATATATTTGTGCACTTGTATGGTCTTGATGTCAATTGGTTATTGCTTCTTTGTACTTTGCTGTGTTGATGATGTTGCAGACTTATTAGCCTTGAATGCATTTGCCATATCTGGATCAATTTGAAACTTTGAACTGTAGTCATCTTGTATGCATATGTATAGGACTGGTGTACATGTATGCATTTGGTTACTTGATCTTCATGTTGCACTGGCTTGTTCTCGAGTCATGTATCATGTGGAGTTCCTGCTTCTTTGTACATCACTTTATACATGTGCACTATATGTTGCTTTGACCATATCATTTTAATATGCACATGTTTGGTTTTGGTTGATCTGATTCAAGTGTGAAGTCTTGTCTATGTTATCCATGCTCTATTGTGGTTTTGAATTCTTTTTGCATGAGAACTTGTACTTGACCATTTTGTGATGTTTTTGTATTGCACCTGAGTTGAATCTAGTTTATGGCTCGGGTTTGACCTTGTGCTCACCTGTCCCTGTAGTTCTAACATGCAAGTGTATATCGGTGTGCATGGCCTTGTGGTATGTACAGTGATACACTGTGCATGTCACAAGTTGTTTGTGTAGATGAATTCCAATGAAATAAATGACGAACAACCCAAATAACTGAGGCAAATAACATCAAAAACACACACTTCATTTTGAACTGCAAAATATTTCCTTTTCAATTTTACTGCGTTAGTGTTTATTTTGCAGATAATTTAGATGCTAGATACAAACTGGAATAGAGTTGAAGATAAAAATACGAGTGTTGAGTGAATATGTAGTGAGGAGTGATATGTAAATTGAACTTTGTGTTGTAATCAAAATTGTAATGTGATTGAAAATGTATATATGTAGTGAGATGTAAAATTGTGATGTAATCGAAAATGTATATATACAGTGAGAGCTCAAATTTGTACTATTTGAATTTGTAATAAAATATTTGTTTGAATATGAATTCTATGTTATTTATTTTATTCAACAAATATTTATTTAATTATGTGAAAAATAAAATAGTACAATAAAACATACATTTTAAACGAATATATATATGTTTATTATCATCAAACAAAAATCATATACTTGCATTTTCTACATGTTTGATATGTATGGTGGTTGCATATGATTATTAGGCATGTAGGGTAATTGCGTTGGATTTATTTAGGGAGTTCGAGAGCAAAATTTCTAAAGGGAGGAGAGTGCAACGACTCATGTTTTATATGTCGAGCATCGTAAAATAATTTTATTTTATTCATATGAAGTCGTATGACTCTAAAAGTTTGAAAACTGACTCTTATGGACATTTTCTACGTCTATGATTTTTACCGAATTTCTATGCGACGATTTTGACCCTGAAAATCCTGATTGGACTATAAATTTTGATATATGTTGAATTAGGGTCTCAAACCACTTTCATTGCTTTAGGATGATGGTTTCCCATTCCGTAGAATGGTAATAATGGAAAAACAAACTTATAATTTGAAAGTTATAGTAGTTTTAAGTTTTGACTGCTGGCTAGTTCTAATGGGTAATTAATTAACTAAGCCCGCACTTAGGCCCATTAGCCCATCTCGAAAATTATGCTAAGGGGAGGCTATAGGAACCGATCTAAGTCATTTCAATCTTTTTAAAAATAGCTCTAAACCTCCATTAACTCTAATTTCATCAAAAACCACACATTTTCCTTACTAATCTTAGTCAAATCATTGATAAGAGGGGCGTTTAGCATAGGAAAGCTTTAGAATATTATTTTTACTGATTTGGGTTCATCTCCTTTGCTGTCTACATTAGATCTTAGGAGGAAAATTGGTATTTGAGGTATTTGGTGAGTAGTTCTTGACCTTTCACTCTATTATGCATGTTATATAGTCAAAATGATGTTTTTGATATGATTTTGATCTAAAACATTTCCTAATTTTAATCACATTTTTATACATGTCTAAAGATGAATTCTAAAGGTCTAAAATGGTTTTTAAATGGTTTTGCATTCCCTTGTATTCATATGCATATGCTAGTGTAAAAATTAGGTCAAGTCTAAGATTTGCTTGATTATCACATTCTCATGTATTGCTTGTATGAATGGATGTATATGCTTGGTTTTCTATTATTGTATGTTGTGATTTGATGTTATTTGATAGTGTTTTAGGTAGTTGGAGAATAGGTTGGCGAATTCGACAAACTGAAGGGAAAGATGGTCGGAATTTGATGAAACTTGGAGGAGAGGTTCTGGAGCATGCGAGGAACCCAAGATACAAGTCACAACAAAAATGGGGCTAAGGAAACAGGTTGGCACTGAGTTATTTTAGTCGGTGTCGAGTTATTTTTATTGGCCAAAATGGATCGGTGACTTGATGACAATGGAAAATTGTTAGAGGAGGTGGACAAAGACGTAGAAAAATGGCTAAGTAATGGACATGATGCTGAGTTATTTCTAGGACTTGGAAACCATTGCTTTGGTGTGATGCTGAGTCATTTTGAAGGATGAGTCGGGGTCTAAAGCTCATCGGGATGAAGCATTAGAAGCAGGGAATGTGACTTACCCAAAATTGGCTAAGTATATAACTCGATGCCAAGTTATTATAGCTCGTGGCCAAGTTATTTATATTGATGGGATTGGAGTGAAACTTCTAGGAAGGGAAGCAGAGGCTCTACAAGTCATGCTAAAGGTGTTTATTTGTTCGCTTAGAGTTTGATGGTGACATAGTAGCATGATGATGGTTTCAGGACATTGGTAACAACTCGATGGTTAAAGGGGTCAGGTTCCGATGATGGCGACTGGATGCTGAACATAGTCGTGATTATCCATGAAAGGGTGGGTTCTAAGAAAGGTGACACGTGGATAGAATGGTTGAATGGATCTATCATGGAATGTTGAATGGTTCCTCGAGGATAATGGAAATTAGGTGGAGAAAGGAAAGAGCTGGGGTACACGTGCTATGGGATCGTTGATACTCGGAGTATTTTCTAACGTACTCAAAGTAGGGATATTATGAGGACGCTCATGGGTACTTTGAAAGGCTCCCCGGATCAGTTGAATGGATCCATGTACCCTGGACCAGTAGAATGGGTCTAGTATTAGCTTCGGGCTAAAGAGAGTAGACTGAAATTTGGATTTCCATTAGTCCTTGACAGTTGAAAGGTCATATGAGTTTTCTTATATCCAAAGCACATTGAGTGATTGTGAGAATTGTTTGATGGATATTTTGGTTGTCTTGATTGTTCTTCCAAAGTCTATCACTCTAGGGCCATCATGGAAGATAGGAATTAGAGATAGGGATACTTGGACACCAGTCGTCACACTTGGTTTGTAGTGTATCTTTACGATATTTGTAGAGTAGCACATTATGTTCATTATGTGCTAACTCTTTGGTTGCAGGGATAGGTCAGATATAGTTCATATACCTTTGTTCCTTACTATATCAATTTGTATAGTATTTTAAGATTCATTTACCACTCACACCAGACTGTTGTCTGATTAGAGGTTTAATGTTCTGCTTCTTATTTTCTCGGGTACTTTTAAATGAGTAGATTAGATAGAAGGTCTTCGTGCGACGCAGTAGCTATGCAGAGGACGAGCAGGATGGAGCTATCTCGTATTATATATGGATTTCTATGCTTGCTTCGTCATGCAACACCGCGAAGCCTTGACAGTGCTTGCTTATTGTTATGAGACAGTTATTTGAGTTTATTTACATTGTATGAACTCTATTACTTGTATAACTCTGTGAATCTATACTATGATATTTGGATCACTTAGCTATTACTGTCTCTCCTATTTTATATCTGTAATGTATATTATATTTTATTCCATGCGGTGTGAGATATACGATAGGTTCTATGATGTTTATTTCATTTTAAAACCTTGATGATCGTTCTACATCGACCGGGCAGGTCTGCAGCACACTGTCTTATGTATATTGGGTATTGATGGCGTAGGGAGGTCATCATATTTTGGGACCCAAATTTTTTTAACGGTTTTGTGTTTATTCATATTCCAACCTTTATTTTGTTTATGCCTAATTTTTCCACAAATTAAACACTTTGAAAATTCTCCATGTAATTTGATCTTATAACAATTCTTTCTCTTAATTTGTTCAACATTATCATATCCATGTCCTTTTTTGATTTTGGTGATAGTCTGATTACCTGACAATATATTTAGTGATTTTTCTCCTTTAGTAAATTTTCTTGTAGTGGATTCAAGTGTTGAACCTTAGATCTAAGAGTAATGTTTTCATTCAAAAGTGGGGTGCATCTTTTAATGGAATTTTCTCTTTTTGTGTCACTTTGTTTTTCAGAGTCTTTATTTTCGAGGATTTCAATTTTAGTCTTAGACCTATTTATTTCTTCCTTTAGAGACTAAGACTTCTCACATTCTGGGTTAAATTTTCTAATGTTTTGAATCAAAAGTTCTAACTCGTTATTTATACCAAGTAGACTATTTTTCTCAGATTCTAGTTTATTATATCTTTGTTAAAGTCTATCAATGTTTGAGTTTTACTCATGATATACCAAAAGTAAACCAGTATGAGATACCTCATTAGGTTCATCATCACTGTCACTTGATTCTACCATCAGACACAAATTTGCATCTTCTATCTCACTATCATTGTTCTTCTCCTTCTCTTCTTCTTCACTTTCATCCCAAGTAGCTGCAAAACTCCTTCTCTTCTTCTTCTTCTTCTTTTCTTTATCAAGTCAATTCAGCAGACAGTTTGGTTTGATGTGACCTAGCTTCTTACATCTATAACATATGATTTCTTCCTCGAAATTATCTAGTTCTTTGGCAATGCTGGTTTATATTCATCGCTTTATTGCTGGATTCCATGCTTTCTGGTTCATGTTTTGAATCGCTTCATCAATAGTGCTAGCTCAACCATAGTAACATCTTCTTCCTCGTTATCTATTGTACTATTTAAGGCAATTGATTTCTTTTTTGAATCTCCACTTTCACGTTCTTCCCTGACTTTCACCTCCATCTCATATGTGATGAGATTTTCAATTAGTTCCCCGAACTTAAGTCATTTCAAGTCCTTGGATTCCTAGATTTCTGCCGCTTTTGCTTCAACTTCTCGGGAGGATTCTCGGCATTTTTGGACCATCTCCAATTCTATGTAAGCTTTTCCTAACGTTTTGGATTTGAATACAATATTTGGAAATCGTCCATACATCTTCTTTATATTTTCCTCTTTTGTCATTATGAAATTCTTGTATTCATTACTGAACATGGCTAGATGAGATTCCTTGACTTGTGATGTACCTTCATGAGTTACCTCAAGCATATGCCAAATTTCCTGCACAGTCACACAATGAGAAACACGATTATATTCTATTTTATCTAAGGCACGGATAATAGAATTCATAGCTTTAACATTTGAACAATAAAGACTAAGTTCATTTGCATCCCATTGTCTTTACTTACAAACTTCATTATCATCTATTTTTACTATAGGCATATTATAACTAGTTTCAACTATATCCCATGCATTAGTAGTATCTAGAAAAAAAATTATCTTAGTTTTCCAATTTGAATAATTAGTACTATTAAACATAGGTTGTGTTTGCACTAAAAGTTGGCACAAACACCTAATAGGTTATATGAACCGAAATAAATGAAGAAATCAAAATTAAAACAGGGGAAACAAGCATAAAGCAAGTAAAAAAACAATAACAAACATATTTATAATGGTTCGACGTAGGATGCTATGTCTACTTTGAAGAAATAACTTTATTAATAACTTGAATTTCTGGTTATAAGAGGGATCAGATCAGAATCCGTGATTACAATGGAGTACAAAGAAAACAATAGCATAAAGATCGTTCAAATGAACCATGAACTCTGTATTTATAGGTGTAGATGATCAATTATCTTCCTAAAAATTTGTGTTTCCAAAGTTGTCTGTATAGTTACTTTCATGTTTTTAGAGATATCGATCGATTCTCGTTGAGTTGAACTACTTATTCAAGCTCTTCATAGCCATAGTGATCCAATCTGATCCCCTGCCTAGGGAAAGGCACAAATCCATACTTAGAGTACTCCAGAGAGTCTATCTCGTGGCTTTGCTTGATCATTGCTTCACACTATTGTCAATGCTTGATCTCTGGTCTCTACGATCAGCTCTTCGGGCTACTTGTCTTGTCAATCATCAAGTCTAACTTGTCCAATATGTCTGAATATAGTCGGGTCGAACACTTGCCCCATAAAGTACATCTTGTGTAATGCCCCACCCCGAGACCCATATTAACAAAGAGTATTACTAGGTAATACTGTCTGCTAATGTGGATAATAGGGCTGGTTAGGAGCGATCATCTATAGCTTTGTCTTAAACATCTATTGAATACGTCGATAAATGCTCTTATTTTTTTCCTCTATCTCAAATAGATCGACATATCCAATAAACGCTTAATACAAAACTATAGGTGGCTACAGATCTATCAGAACAAAACACAACAACTAAATGCATATCACATCATAGAATAGAAAACAAAAGATATATACATATATATACAGATACATCCCCAGTGTAATACAAAATGATACACATAAGTGGTATGACGACCACACAATATACAACGAGTCAAAAATATACATATCAGAGTCTACACAAAAACCTACATCAAAAAGGTGATGGAAAAATATCCAAGCGGAAGTAGAAAGGCTAAGTCCAATGGGTACCTAACCTGAAACACCTCGGTATGACCCGAGTATAAAATACATGGGTCAGTCTAGCTAAAACAATCAGTTAATACGGATAAACGATAATATGAGTATAAGGATAAGGGTGATATTCTTCTCAAATGAGAAGAAACTATTCTAAGTATAAGTATGGTTACTACAAATGATATAGTATCACTAGCATAAGTATATATCTCAAAGAGATAAATCAATATCCACAAAACGCTAAATATAGCAAGCCTTATATCATCGGCATATCACAAATCATCAAAAATGGTTTAGGGAAATTCATAACTCCTAAAAAGGAAAAATCCGAAATCCACCATATCGGCAAACTCAAAAGCATTTCCAAAGAAATCATCATCTTAAAATACGCCATAAAGGCAATACATATATCTTCAAATAGGAGAATATATATAAATCCCAAATAAACGCCAAAAGGCAAACCTCAAATAACGCCAGTGTAGGAAACTCAAATCTCAATGGTAGAACTCAAAAAAGTTCAAATTCCCATAAGGTAATCGCTATATATATCAAACGGCTCGAATGGCCAATCATGAAAAAGGCGATACACTTGGGAAATCACAATAATCAATGAAATCATCTCAACAATTTGCACATGCATGTGGCCTAAGCCTGCCAAGTACTGATCTCTCAAAAAAGGCGCCACGCCCGAAGGCAAATACGTCACAACTAATACGCCGCAATGACAAATACGCCGCAATGGCAAACGTCTCAAGGACAAATACGCCGTAATGGAAATGACCCGAAGGTCCAGTATTGGCAATACGCCGCAATGGCAAATGTGTCACAAACTCTCAGATAGGAACCCGAAAAGTGTTAACGTGCGTTCCATAACACACGTTCGCACAAAACAGTTTACTAACCGCTAGTAAATGTCAAACTCAAAAGCAATAAAATGTTTACCTTATCTCATCGGTAAACACGACCCGGAGGTCAAAACGATCAAACGGACAAGTCAGGAATTAACCAATAAGATAAACGCACGTGTCCCATACCACGTATTTTACTAAATCGTTTAATTCTCCTTCTCATGCGCTCGAATAGTGCAAAAACGTGTATTTTATATATAAAATAATTTATTTGAGAAAACAAGCTTTTAAAACCATTTTTCAAAATCGATTTTGAAAACAATCTTTGAAAATTCCCTTATTATAGAGAATATATAGATTTTATAACTTGAAAATAATTAAAAAATATTTTATAATAATTATTTCAAAAGCCAAGTTATCTTAAAAGTTATTTCAAATTCGTTTGGAAAAACCCGTGCTCGAAATCAAAGAAAACATCGAAAAATACTCAAAACCGACACTCGACTTCATTTCAAAAACGATTCAATTTGAATCTCAAATTCTCCAAAATCTTGGCTAGCTTATTAATAGGCATCTTAGCCCACAAAATAGTTTAGAAATATCATGAAAACATGAAGTATAAGTCAAAAGTCGGATGGAAAAAGAAGGCGGAACACAAAAAAAATGCATAGGCAAAAACAATACCCAGGTCTGAAATCTTCTCCGGGTTCAACTTTCGGATATAATTTGAAAGGCTTATTGACCTCGAAATGGTCTAAAATTTGATATATATAAAATAGAACAATTTATCTATGAACTAGAAAATGATTCACTGAATTCTGATATGAAATGCTAAAGATATGAAATCTCAAATATGGACTCAGGCCATGTTGAATTCTGCCCAGGTCTAAAACCCTCTCGGGTTCAACTTACAAACATGGAACAGGTGGCCAAACGACCTCTGATTGAACTGAAAATCAGTGTGAACATAGTAGAAGACTTCAGCTTTCAAATAAAAAAGAATCGATGAATTTTGTTACGATGTGTCAAACATGGACTCAAGCCATGTTTGCAACAGTTCAAAAAAAAGTGCCCAGGCCTGAAAACCATCGGGGGTTCAACTTCCAGGCATGAAACAGAAGAACAAACAACCTCATATTGAGCTGAAAATTGGTATGCACATACTTGAAAACTTCAGCCTTCAAACAAAAAAAGAAACAATGAATTCCGACAGGAAATGAAAAAGTTACGCTATCTCAAACATGTACTCAGGCCATGTTTGCAGCAACTCAAAAAACAAAATGTGCACAGGTGATTTCCAGGCTGCGCATTGATTTTGCAGCAAAGTTTTCAGGTATCAAACGAAAGAGTTTTGCTATGAAATTTTGCATACTTATACTACAACACATGGACTATCAACTGAAGAAAATTCGGTAGCATTTCATTCCCGGAATTGGAAGATATTAGCAGGCAAAGAGACAAACCAAAACAGTTTTCACAGAAACGAAAATATCAACAAAAAATCAATATATTGAAGCTATTTTACAACAATTTTTGGCATTCTGAAGCTTTTGCTTCTGCTATCATTATATGAGCAGAAACTCACCTTGTTTTGGAGATCAAAAACTTGGATTATATGCTGAAAGATTGAAGCTTAAGTTAGATTTTGGCCTTCAAGAACCTGAAGAAGAAGAAAAAGATGCATGCAAAGAAGAAAAAGACTATTAACAGACAATCCCTTCTAAAAAAAAGATTTTGGTGAAATATGTAGGTTTGAGATTAGATTACCTGTTATTTCACTTTGGATTGGTAAAAATTACAGCTTGTTTGAAGTAATTTGAAGATTTAAAGCTTGAATATTGCAAAATGGAGAGGTTTGCTTTCTTTTTCTATTTGCTGGCTTGAGGAAGAAGATGAGAATAACTTTGTATGTACAGTAAAGTGTTCTCACTTCTTTTCTTATTCTGGCCTTAGTGCACTAATGGGCTTTTGGACCTAAAAATTAGAGAAAATAAATTAGGCCTAGGTTATTTAATTCAACACTAAACCAATATGCTCATATATTCTAAGTTATAAAACAATCTACACATTTTCTTCACGTTTTTACCCAAATAAAATATGTAGACTTACATACATATTAAATAAAATGTTTACATCATATAAAAAGATAATTTTAGTTTTTGAAACATTTTTATTATTAAAAACCCTTATTTTACAAAAATACACAATTTACACAAATAAATGCATAAATCCTTGTTTTTAACTTCAAAAATTCTACAAAAATTATTTTCTTTTATATAAAAATATGACAAATCATTTCAAACTTAATTTTATAACCAAAACTCAATTTTAAACCAAATTTCATCTTTTATTTAAATAAACAACCTTTAAAAATTAAATACTTCCTTTAAAATTATTAAAAGTAGTAATTGGCAATAATTAATAAAATTATTGCATTTTCTCCAAATAAAAACCATTTTCCATTCATGATTAACCCAAACAAAATAAAATAAAGTTCCAACCTTTATTTTCTCAATTTATTTCCAAAATTCATTGTTTATTCCAAATAAACAATTTAAAATTTCCAATTTTATTTTAATTCACAATATTAAATTATAACCACCGTTATAATTTAATATTTACAAGTAATCTCCAAAGCCAGGGTTGTTACAGACTCTCCCCTTAACAAAATTGCATCCTCGCAATTTCTAGAGAAGATTTTATATTCAACTCATTTATTTCATCAATCAAAAGAAAGATAGACAAGCTCGAGTTTAAAAATTTTCTTCTCAACTCAAATTGATAGAAGACCAAGATAAAATTGCTCGATAAATTCTATAATTTCCCGAATATATTCGTCGAGATTAGCTGACTATAGAATTTTTATGAGCAATACCTCATGGTTCCGAAGGCTTCTCACTTTCAAAACAAGAACACAACAGAATGCTACCGAAAGAATTAATCAAGTGAGATTGATTTCTTAGAAATTTCTCGAATAGAGTCGGGATTTAGCTCAACTTTTAATCTGGACTCCAATCACTAAGATGATTATCGACATGACTTTTCGTGTGTCATTACGGAAAGAACCACACCAACATTGGTTTGACAACAAGAGAGGTAAGAGAATTCGATGAGAGGTGGTTTCTTCAAAGGCTACCAGACTCAAATGACCGCATAATGCACGATGTTAGATAATGGCTCAAAGACAAAACAAACTCGAGGAATGGATTTCTATACTCTTATTTTACAATTTTTTTTATGGTTTCAAAAACCCAATTTCTTTATAATCAAATCCTCAAACTTCAATATTCTAAAACAAGACTTCTTACAAAAATCCAATTTATTCTCTAAACTCTTTATTTAAAGTGAATAAAATGTTTTACTCGTAGATTCTACCACAATATATTTCAGTTTGAAATATATACTTTCATACAAAACATCAGTCAAATTTTAGTCACAAAATAGGTAGAGTGCACTTAACTATTAAGAAAACAAGTTACTTCAATTACAAACCTGCTGTAAAGATCTTAAATTTTGACCTAGAAAAACTTAAATTCTGAAAATATTTATAATATTGAAAGTTGTTCTACTAAGTCTAAGCTTTCCAGCGATATAAAGATCATAAATATTGGATTCACGGTTTGAAAGTTATGCTATATTTATTTTCAGCTTGCACTTTAGAAAATCTCTTATAGGACAGAAATGACCATCTACTTTCAAACCCATTTAAACTATGAAAAATGCAAAATTTTCTAAAGTAGTAAAAAGAAATTTATAGATTTCTAAAGGCTCTTCCATTTGCAAAAAGTCTGAACTCATTCGGAATTATAAATCTCAAGTTATTGTTGTTTTAGCACAACACTTTTTCAACCAAATTTCATCTTTCAAATCAAATTAAACTTTGAAATTTTCCCAAACCATTTTGATTTCAAATTATATTTTCAAACAAGCATTTTGCTAAATCATTTATTAAATGAACTTCTTTTTCCCCGGAAAGCTAAGACATATTAAAATATGATCAACTTTATTTAATTTTCATAAAAGAAACAATTCATTAATTGGAAAAAAAATTCATTACTTTTCAAAAATTTAATTTTTAAAAATAATTAACTAAGAAAACTCATTTTGGAAGAGATGACTAATATCTTCCATTTTCAAGAGATGATTGTTGATCATTTATTAATTTTTTTTTGAGAATATATATAAAGTTTCAAATTATTCTCACAACTTAAAAATGATTATACTACATGAATTATTCATATATCAAAATAGTTCAACCTAACATTTCCACTTTGTCATACAAATTAAATTTCCACTTGATTATCAATATAAAACTAATTAATTCAAATTTGTTTTCAAAAGAATTTTACAAATTCACACCAACAAATTCTTAACACAACCAAAATTTGCTCATAAACTCATGATTAATGTTTAAAAATAACATATTAAATTTTGAAAATTTTAAAAATATTGCAAGGTTATTGCCTCGTCATTGTTTTATAGCTAATGAACCCATCGATTGGCTGCAGAGTTGACCTAGTGATCAAAACTGCTTCGCCACTCCTCTAACACTTACTATGGTTCAATGGTTGCATTTAATTCACAAACCATATTAATTTATTCCAATCTTTACTTATTAAAACTCAATTTACTGTGTCTGACTGCCTCATCACAACATTTAGGAAATTCCTATCGATAAAGTTGATTAGGCGTATCGACCAGAATTCTTAAAGCACTTGATGGACAACCCAACACAAAGATCATTTTCTTAAAAAAAAATACCTCATATATAATACCCAAAATATTCTTTATTTCTCTTAAAAATCCAATTTCACTTAAAAACATATCTTCAATTTGAAAGATTTGAAAACTCAATTATAACTTATACTCAAAATCAAAAACATAAGAAGAACTCATCAAGATATTCCCAGAATACTTGATTCACAAGACTGATGGAATAGACTGGAGCGTTCGTTATTCCGAATGGTATAACGAACCACTTGAAAGAACCATAGGAGTGTGGCATGCGATAAGAGGAACGCTATCCTCCGCAACTCGTAGCTCATGAAAATCGGTGTAAGGTCAAGCTGAGGAATAACCCTAGCACCACTTAATAGATTAAAAAGAGATCAACAAGATATAAGAGTAAGGTTAAGATATCTTCTCGAATGAGAAGAAGAACACTAACAACATATCATTACTTCAAGTGAAGTAATTTCACAAAGTATATCAACAATTGAGTATCCAAAGAGGATATCTCAAAAGGAGGCAAGAACGAAAACATCAGTTAAATTTAATGAATCACCTCATTTCCTTAGTGGATATCCTCATGAAAGGATGACCGAAAGGCTAAGAACTAGGAATAAGGTCAATACAATTCTCGATTGCCCGATGAGGTGACAAACACGAACGACTCACATAAATCAACAAAGTCATGATGACTGGAATTCGAGATATATCATCAACATCTCGAAACTCAAGAGTGAATACAGATACTTTAGAATCATCATTAACATTCCGAAGAACAAGAAACAACAAATCAGCCAAAATTAGGATACCATAAATATAGGATCCTTCGACTCACAGAATGCGGCTTGATAATATGCAAGCCACTCCATCTCAAATCATTCTAAACTCTAGATAGAAGATAGCGTGCTAATTCGCACGAAAAGATAAGCTACCAGGAACAATTCCCAAAATCCTCATACATCATGCAAAATATTGTGGATCCCTTCAATAGGATTCGCAATCCTCACAGAAGAACAAGACAAGAATATCCAAAAGCATCAACAAATTCCTCCGGTACGGATGAGTGTCAAGAACCCGTATCGAAGAGGACTCGAATAGAAAATCACAATTAGGATTAATCCTAAGATAAGATATTATAAATTCTATTATGGAATACTACAGAATAAAATATATTCCTAAACATATCTCAAACTTCTATCTCAAAGGACACGATAAGGTATAGAATACGATGATTAAGGGATTGGTAACACTTGTGTTATACTTGGATGTACCGTGATATGTGTTTCTGTTCTGTGTTTATCATATTTTGTTCTGAACTCAGCTCTGATACCAAGCTGTGACGCCCCACCCCGAGACCCACAATAACAAAGAGTATTACTAGGTAATACTGTCTGCTAATGCAGAGAATAGGGCTGGTTAGTGTTAGAATGCGGATTAAGGATCTTAAGGCTATAATTAACACTAGAGGGGGGGTGAATAGTGTTTTAAGAAATTTGTTATTTTTTTGAGTTTATCTTAATTTGTTAACAATGTATACACTAATCAGACACAGATATGAACACAGAATCAAACACAGATGCAAATATAAAGTAAAAGCAGTAAAGGAAAGAACACACCGGATTTTATACTGGTTCGGAGTTACCCTACATCCAGTCTCGCAACACAAGTACGGATTTCATTTCAAAAACAATTCTTACAAATACAACCCTCGATTTCAAGGCTACGAGGTACATCGCTCCAGATTCACAATCCTCTGGGTAGAGATACTTGATTTCCGGGGCAACAAGTTCACCCAATTGATTTCCATGGCTATAATCACACCTTTTCTCGCTTTATTGGTTACAAAAAGTCTATAACTCAGATTAGCACTTCGATTTTGTAGAGATAGTGGAGAGAATCAAAACCATAAATTATCAAGTTAGATTCGATATTGATTTCGGCAGAGTAATGGTGTAATTTGTAAATAAGAAAGTGGAGAAGAAGAAGAGAAGTTAAATCAGAGACAAAAGTGATTAAAATTCATTGAAAACACCCTTTATTTATAGTAGATCAATAGCCATGTCCATTGGTGAAGGGATGTGGCGAATAGACACTTCTTTTAAAAAACAATTTAACTGTCATCATGTCGACAGGGGTACATGTGACCATGTCGACATGCCCTTGTATTTTTTGGTGATTTGTTTTTCTTTGAAAATAATTTCTATATTATATTATACTTATATTTAAACTTTAAAATATACTTATATATAGTTATAATACATAAATAACTATAGAGAACAATATTAAAATATATATAATAATTTTCTATACTTTTATATTTAAATCCTAAGTATAAATATATAAAACAGCTAAATATATTAATATCAAAATTGTAGTTTAAAAACTTAGGATAATAATTTAAAATCAAAGATATTTAAAATTAAGGATATTTAAAACTAAGGATATTTTTTAGGCTAAAATATATTGAAAAACCAGGACAGATGATTTTGGTTTTTAAATAGGAATATTTAAAATCATTTTGAAAAACAAGCTATATATTTTGAAAATTATTTTGAAATAAAAGTAAGTGGATACAAAAAGATGTTCCACTAGATTTTTCGTAGGTTCCATCCTACTTAGGGTTCCATCCCTTTAACGAGCACGAAGTGGATTCCATTCCACGAATAAAATAGATTTTAAGATGTCAGTGCCTTTCTATGAGTTTTAACAATATTCCTAACTATATAACTTATCTTGGAAACTTGAACTCTTGAAATTCTTGATACTCATGAGTCTTGAATCTTGATATCTTCAATCTTTGATCTTGAATCTTTATACTATACAGTTCTTCATTCTTTAGTACCTGCAAACATATCTATATATATCTACACAATAATGTTAGTATTATATATTTTATAATCTAATTCTAAGTAAGGTTGTTGTCATCAAAACCAACTCCTCAGGGACTAACAGTTAGGAGCGACCATCTATAGCTTTGTCTTAAACATCTATTGAACACGTCCACAAATGCTCTAAAAAAAATTTCCTTTATCTCAAGTAGATCAACATATCCAATAAACGCTTAATACAAAACTATAGGTGGCTACGGATCTATCAGAACAAAACACAACAATTAAATGCATATAATATCACAGAACAGCAAACAACAGATATATACATATATATACAGGTACATCCCCAGTGTAATACAAAATGATACACATAAGTGGTATGACGACCACACAATATACAACGAGTCAAAAATATACATATCAGAGTCTACATAAAAAGCTACATCAATAAGGCGATAGCAAAATATCCAAGCAGAAGTAGAAAGGCTAAGTCCAATGGGTACCTAACTTGAAACACCTTGGACTGACCCGAGTATAAAATACACGGGTCAGTCTAGCTAAAATAATCAGTTAATATGGATAAACGATAATATTAGTATAAGGATAAGGGTGATATTCTTCTCAAACGAGAAGAAGCTATTCTAAGTATAAGTACGGTTACTACAAATGATATAGTATCAGTAGCATGAGTATATAATCTCAAAGAGATAAATCAATATCCACAAAACGCTAAATATAGCATGCGTCATATCATCGGCATATCACAAATCATCAAAAATGGTTTAGGGAAAATCATAACTCCTAAAAAGGAAAAATCTCAAACCCGCCATATCGGCAAACTAAAAAGCATTTCCAAAGAAATCACCATCTCAAAATACGCCATAAAGGCAGTATCTCCAAATAGGAGAATATAAATCCCAAGTAAACGCCAAAAGGCAAATCTTAAATAACGCTAGTGTAGGAAACTCAAATCTCAAAGATAGAACTCAAAAGAGTTCAAATTCCCATAAGGTAATCCCCATATATATATATATCAAATGGCTTGAATAGCCAACCATGAAAAAGGCGATACACTTGGGAAATCACAATAATCAATGAAATCATCTCAAAAATTTGCACGTACATGTGGCATAAGCCTGCCAAGTACCGATCTCTCAAATAAGGCGCCACACCCGAAGGCAAATACGTCACAATGACAAATACGCCGCAGGGGAAAATGTCTCAAGGACAAATACACCGCAATGGCAAATACGCCGCAATGGCAAACACCATAATGGCAATGACCCGTAGGTCCAGTACTGGCAATACGCCGCAATGGCAAATGTGTCATAAACTCTCAGATAGGAACCCGAAAAGTGTTAACGTGCGTCCCATACCACACGTTCACACTAAACGGTTTACTAACCGCTAGTAAATGTCACAAACAAAAGCAGTAAAATGTTTACCTCATCTCATCGGTAAACATGACCCGAAGGTCAAAACGATCAAACAGACAAGTCAGGAATTAACCGATAAGATAAACGCAGGTGTGCCATACCACGTTTTTTACCAAATCGTTTAATTCTCCTTCTCATTTGCTCGAATAATGCAAAAACATGTATTTTATATATAAAATAATTTATTTGAGAAAACAAGCTTTTAAAACCATTTTTCAAAATCGATTTTGAAAACAATCTTTGAAAATTCCCTTATTATAGACAATATATAGATTTTATAACTTGGAAATAATTGAAAAATATTTTATAATAATTATTTCAAAAGCCAAGTTATCTTAAAAGTTATTTCAAATTCGTTTGGAAAAACCCGTGCTCGAAATCAAAGAAAACATCGAAAAATACTCAAAACCGACACTCGAATTCATTTCAAAAACGATTCAATTTGAATCTCAAATTCTCCAAAATCTTGGCTAGCCTATTAATAGGCATCATAGCCCACAAAACAGTTTAGAAATATCACGAAAACATGAAGTAGAAGTAAAAATTCGGACGGAAAAAGAAGGCGAAACACACAGAAAATGCATAGGCAAAAACAATACCCAGGTCTGAAATCTTCTCCGGGTACAACTTTCGGACATAATTTGAAAGGCTTAATGACCTCGAAGTGGTCTAAAATTTGATACATACAAAGTAGAAAAATTTATCTATGAATTTGAAAAATATTCACTGAATTCCGATATGAAATGCTAAAGATATGAAATCTCAGACATGGACTCAGGCCATGTTGAATTCTGCCCAGGTCTAAAACCCTCTCGGGTTCAACATACAGACATGGAGCAGGTGGCCAAACGACCTCTGATTGAACTGAAACTCGTTGTGCACATATTAGAAGACTTCAACTTTCAAATAAAAAAAGAATCAATGAATTCCGATTGGATATGAAAAACTTACGCTGTCTCAAACATGGACTCAGGCCATGTTTGTAACAGTTCAAAAAAAAACGTGCCCAGGCCTAAATACCATCTTGGATTCAATTTATAGGCCTAAAACAAACAACCAAACGACCTCATGTTGAGCTGAAAATTGGTATGCACATACTAGGAAACTTCAGATTTCAAACAAAAAAAGAATCAATGAATTCTGACTAGAAATGAAAAAGTTACGCTGTCTCAAACATGGACTCAGGCCATGTTTGCAGCAACTCAAAAAATAAAATGTGTACAGGTGATTTCCAGGCGGCGCATTGATTTTGCAGCAAAGTTTTTAGGTATCAAACGAAAGATTTTTGTTAAGAAATTTTGCACACTTATAGTACAACACGTGGACTATCAATTGAAGAAAATTCGGCAGCATTTCGTTGCCGGAATTGGAAGGTATTAGCATGCAAAGAGACAATCCAAAACCGTTTTTACAGAAACGAAAATATTAACGGAAAATCAAATATTGAAGCTATTTTACAACAATTTTTGGCATTCTGAGGCTTTTGCTTCAGCTAGCATTATGTGAGCAACAACTCACCTTGTTTTGGAGATTAAAAACTTGGATTATATGCTGAAAGATTGAAGCTTGAGCTAGATTTTGGCTTTCAAGAACCTGTAGAAGAAGAAAAAGATGCATGCAAAAAAGAAAAAGACTATTAACAGACAATCCCTTCTAAAAACAAGGTTTTGATGAAATATTTAGGTTCTGGAATTAGATTACCTGTTAATTTCACTTTGGATTGGTAAAAATTATAGCCTGTTTGAAGTAATTTGAAGATTTAAAGCTTGAATATTGCAAAATGGAGAGGTTTGCTTTCTTTTTCTATTTGTTGGCTTGAGGAAGAAGATTAGAATAACTTTGTACGTATAGTAAAGTGTTTCTCACTTCTTTTCTTATTTCTGGCCTTAGTGCACTAATCGGCTTTTGGACCCAAAAATTAGAGAAAATAAATTAGGCCTAGGTTATTTAATTCAACACTAAACCAATATGCGCATATACTCTAAGTTATAAAACAAACTACAGATTTTCTTCACGTTTTTACCCAAATAAAATATGTAAACTTACATACATATTAAATAAAAAATTTACATCATATAAAAATATAATTTTAGTTTTTAAAACATTTTTATTGTTAAGAACCCTTATTTTACAAAAATACACAATTTACACAAATAAATGCATAAATCCTTATTTTTAAATTCAAAAATTCTACAAAATTTATTTTCTTGCATATAAAAATATGACAAACCATTTCAAACTTAATTTTATAACCAAAACTCATTTTTAAACCAAAATTTACCTTTTTATTTAAATAAATAACATTTTTAAAAATTAAATACTTCCTTTAAAAATTATTAAAAGAAGTAATTGGCAATAATTAATAAAATTATTGCATTTTCTCTAAATAAAAACCATTTTTCATTCATTATTAACCCAAACAAAATAAAATAAAGTTCCAAACTTTATTTTCTCATTTTATTTCCAAAATTCATTGTTTATTCCAAATAAACAATTTAAAATTTCCAATTTTATTTTAATTCACAATATTAAATTATAACTACTGTTATAATATAATATTTACAAGTAATCTCCAAAACCAGGGTTGTTACATCTTGTTTCGAATATGACGTGCTTTGAATCGAAGCAAGTTAGAATCGTTGGGAAGAATTCCATTCAGTTTCTTGAACGGTCGGTATCCTTCTGTTGAATTGTCTTTCCGAAGAGTCGTATCTCTCTCTATTCATCAAGACGCTTGGTTGATATTTGTCAATTTAAATCCAGAGTGTAATCCTCAGTCTTTGTCTATGCTCGGTTCTATCGAGCTTGTCGATCAAGTTAGAAGGCTTCGTTATCTGTAGTGACTTCTTTTCTGAGAAATCTAGGTGAGAACTCAACTTTTATGGATTCAAGAAATTGAATGTTGGATCTGCACACCTGCATGTTCATGTACACGTTTGTTGTTGGTTCCCGAATGCGCTCATATGCTCACGGTCGTTGCCAATATCATGTAGTTGAAATATATTTGCATTGCTATATTCTTAACCATCCATTCACGTTTCTTTTTATTTTAATTTTATAAATAAGGGTTCGGTACCAATCCCCTAAGCAGGGGGATCGGTACCGATCCCTTTGTTGATTTAGACTCGGTCAGTTCGAGCTGCAAGAGAGAAGGGTTGCATCTCATATATAAGATAAATGACTTAGCTTCTTCACCTCACTTCTTCATTTATCTAATCAGATCGATCCCCTATTTAGTCTCTGCCATTGTCGAAATCGAGATTCAGCACTGCGAATCACAAATCTCCATCAATTCGAACTCCCAATCGCTATCACCTTTAAGCAATTTGACACCTTCATAAATCCAAGTCCAACACCCAACTTCAATATTCCTAGCTCGAATCGAACCCAACCCTTCATCCATTCCTTACGTCAACTCTTTCGACTGTAATTACACAGGTGGGTATCGACTTTGTTATATATGATCGAAGTAATAAGTAACGAGACAACTTGGGTATATTCATGTTTGTATATATAGATTTAGGGTTCAGAAGGAAGTATGAAGTTGAATGGTAGGAATTGCAATAGAATTTAAGTTGCTTTTGTGTGATGGTGGAATGAAGGAGCAGCAAACATTGGGATCGATCGATGGTGATAGGTGTTGACGTGGAGGAGACAAAGTGATGAGGAGGGATCGACGATATGATCCGATTGGCTGTAGGCATGCGATCAGCTATGATATGAAGTGCAACGAAGTGATGGAAGGCGATCGATGATGAAGGGATCGGTTGCGTTGTGGAGGGAAGGAAGTGGAATGATTGAATTTTGGGATCGGTTGTGATTTGAGAGGAGGGATCAGTTAGGGGCTTAAGGAGTTCGAAATGGTATAAGGCAATATTACCCAGGTGAGGGATCGGGTACAATCCCTCTTCCCGGGGGGACTTGGTCATTTTCTGCTTGAGTGAAGACTTGAACTTGATTATATACACATGAAAATTTGCCTTAAGCCTAAACTTGAACTAGAGACTTGCATATGACCTCGAACTCAAATACTTGAACTTCGAAGCTAATGCATATGACTTAGAACTTGAATCTTTGGACTTATATGACTTGAATCATTAGAATCTAAAGTCGCACAATTTCGAATATAACTTGTCTGTTCCCATGAACTTGTACATGAAGACCATACTCCTCTATGTCGATAATTGATCCCGATGCTTATATGAAATCTACAACCATCGATGAGAAAGCCGGTTGGGATGGTCAGTGATGACGGCCACTCCGGTCGAATCCCAGAATTTCATCACAACTGTCATTTTAATTCTGAATTATTTATCACCGCATCACACAACACTGCACTAGTTTATACACTAGCATGGGGAAACAGGTTAATTTTTCTAACAACGATAATCTGCTAAGTATGATAGCTATGGGTTCCACATGCTTAGAGCGTTTAGCTGCTATGGGCGCTGAACAAACTACTTCACATGATAATCCTGACTCTGAGTCTAGCTCCACAACAATATCCGCTTCAAACTCTCTAGGCCATCAACCTAAATAGCCCAAAAGTTCACAACAGGTGCTTGAAATTCCTTCGAACCTAGGAGTATAAATCAAGCCAGAACCTGACACATTGGAAGATGCCATATTTTAAATGATTCGGAGGATTTAGTTGCTTCAAAGGTCGATGGGGCGTCTCTCCACAGACTATGTATTAAACACGGGATTATGTATGCAGATGTGCGAGTCCCGTATCGTAACGATAAGGCTCACTTGCCCCCGGAGGGGTATACTGCATGCAACAAGTTTATGTGCTAGGCTGGTTGCTTTCTGCCAAAAAATGTTACACTATTTAAGATTAGCCCCGGCTCAACTGCATCCGAATAGCTACGCGTTTCTGCACTGTACGTATATGATATTCCTCGAATTCTTATATTGTGAGCCGACTCTAAAAGACATCAGATTCATTTACAATCTCAAGCGGTGAAAGGGAAGCCTCTCGTACACTTTCCTCGAGTTAGTCATTAACTACTAGGTCGTAACTAATGCATGGAACAAACTGAGCGTTTTAAGAATGAATGGTTCTACATGCGCTTCCCATTTGGTTTGCAGGACGGTAGATTGAAGGACATAAGGTTCGCTTTAAACTCAACTTTAAGTGCTTTTATTCAAGTCATATTCTGAACTAAGCAGTTTTTTATTGAACATTGTAGGTAGCCACCCACGTCCGACCGGTGATGTGTACTCATAGGCTGTTTCAGCGCTCAAAAATATATCAATAGCAGATAGGGACATCGGATCTCTTCTTATCGACAAGCGCCTTTTTGTCTTCGGCTTACTAGAAGAAGGCCACAACACGAGACTTTCAAGAAACACCGAGGAGCAAGTTGTAGAAAGAAGAGGCACCATTGGGTAGGGAGGTGACAAAGTTGATCTTGTCATACCCCCAGTCGAAGGTGCTCAGGATGTTGCCCTGGAAGGTGAGGTGAGTGGTGATGCTAATAAGCCCGACCATAATGATGCAAGCTCAAGTCGGTCAGATCCTCCCAAGACCCACAGCTCCTCGCCTTAGAAAAGAGAAGAAGAAAAAGGATCGTTTATAAGCTTCGTAGAGAGTAGGTCTCCAAGAAATCCAAATCAACCTCTGCTGTAACGGATCAATCTAGCCCTTTGCCTATAGAAGATTTACTTAGGGGGTGTCGAACCTCCTAATTCCAGATGATGTTGGGAATTATGATTTCGCCAATTTAAGCCTTGGGGGATCTGAATCTCCTATTTGATTCAGCGTTGACGTTCCTATAACTAGCATGGAAGAGATTACTCAGGCTAGCAAAGCTCCAGTAATTGGTCTGTTGGGGGGGACACTTGGACACTCATAATCACGTGCACTGCACCACATGACACTTATCCACCTTTAACTCCAATGATTCTTATACACTTTCATTTTGTTTGCAAACTCGATGGGATTCCCCTACAACTATGATTGCTTAAAGATATCAGTATACTCTCAGTCATCTTATTTTGGGCCCAATCGAGGTCCGAACCCTTATCAAGATAGAGAAGGTTATGAAGGAAGAGAAGACCGAGAGTGAAGCCACCAATCTAAGGACTCACCATCCAAGCATAAATCAAAATCTCAGTCTTCTCACCACAAGGGTACAAGTCAACACCCTATTACACATAGTAGTATTAAGTCACTGCCTCATGCTCCCACTTCGGCTATTACGCCCGAGCAACATTTAGGTTCTTCCGACGTCCATCGACCTTTGAAATGCCAATCTAGTGTAGAAGGTCTTGACACTTCATCCCGCAAGCATGACAGACAGGACCTCTCAACCCCGACTACTCTTTATGCCACTACTGTTAAGAAGATGGCTAAGCTCAAGGCCACATTTCCTAAGTTGAGCTTTGACGAGTTCAAATTTTCTCTCTCTTTTCATTCAACTCCTCCAGAGGCCAAGGACACAGTGCTCTCTTACGTTAATGATGTCTATATCCAGCATAGTACAACTATTCGTGTGGTTAAGAGAATTTCTATGGTGTCACTAGGAAGGAATAACGAAATTGATCACTTAACTCTTGAGGTGATCGACGACAAAGATGCCATTAAGTACTTGGACGAGGAGGTCAAGTAGTTGAGTACAAAGCTGGTCGATGTTGAGTAAAAAGCCAGCGAGTCTACTGAAGCTGTCGAGTGTTTAACGAAAGTGCACCAAGCCGAACTAGACACTACCATTCGTCGTAGCGGTATTTTAGCCCTTTAAAAAGACATCTTACAGAAGGAGAAGGATGTGCTAAAAAAGACAACGATGTTTTGGTCCTTCGTATTAAACAGCTTGAGAAGGAACTTGATAAGGAAAAGTAGAAGAATCTTGAGGCTAAACTGGAGTCTTAATGATAATACAAAGAGGTCGTCGAGGCTCGCAAAGCTAAAATAGAGGCTGATAGATAACTTGCACAGATAGAGGCCCTTAAGGAAGAGGCTAGGGAGGTGGGTCGGACATAAATAAAGGATGAGTTCGATCCATTACTAATATATTATAATGCATGTGTCCTCATGAATTGCAACCTCCGCTTCTTTGAATAGGGGCATCCCGAGTCGCTTGTCGAAGCCTGGGACCATATTGTAGATCTGAAGAAGAAGTCCCTCGGTGGTGCTGAAGTGGATGAAGAGCAGCTCATGCATGAAATCTTGCATGATGAAGAGCCCGATGAACTCACAGCTGCTTGTCTCAGTTTACTTAGTGATCCTACGATCACCGGAAAGTGGAAAGATGGCGATGAAGCCTTGGGATCTAGTTCCCAAGTCCCTCCAACTACTCAAGCAACTGGTGCTTCAATTTCTCATACCTCGAAAAAGGATGCGGGCTACGATCTAGATCATCCAGGGATGCACAAATCTTTTGGGTTGTCTTTGATTTTGGAAGGTGGGACTCCAGCTATGGCCGAAGGCCAATCTGGTGAAGAAGTATCTCTTACTTCTCCAATGATCGGGAAGGTTTACATCTCGCGTCCGATAGTCATGGGCTTACCCATTGGTCTTTATGAAATTGCAGGTCTGTCTGCATGTGTCAGCAGGCGCAGACCATAGGGTCCATTGTGGCCGTTACTATACAGGTGACTCCTACCGATCAACCTGCTGAGACTCTTGGCCTAGATGCTGAAGTCATAGGGACTCTAAATGAAGAAAAGACTGATGACCAGCAGGGTCATGATGAAACAGAGGATGTCATAGTGACCTATGCCTCCGAACACACTGATAAACGTAGCATGAAGGAGCGCATTGAAAAGTAGGAGCTAGATTTGCAGGCCAAAAAGGAGAGTGCTGAAGTGGATATTACTCTGCTCAAAGTTATACTACTGAGCGGTGTCACTCCTGAGGAGGTTGATCCTTTTATATCCCAAAGTGAGACTGCTTTTGTCTCTGAAATCATTTCTCCTAAGGGTAGCAAGGACAAAAGAGGGTCGAAAAGGAGAGGATGAAGCACTAGCTCTAGAGAGTCTACCCCAAAAAACACCCCAAAGAAGCCCAAAAAAGGTGAGAAAAAGCCGTCAAACCAGCTTGGCAATGCGTAGCTAGGTAGCTAGTTTCTTTTGTTGGCCGCAATTATGTTGGTACAGCCGTCGTTTTGGTTTTTAGTTTCTGAAATAAACTTGTCCTTGGTTTCCAAGTTTCAGTATGTGAATAAAAATTCTTTTGTTCCTGTTCAGCTTTTGTACGAAACTTGTTTAAGTGTTCGAGCCATTGCATTTTACATTTAATGTACTTTTAATTCATCACTCGTCGTTCAGGTTGCAATGTCTTTCGGTCGCCCATGGCTTCGGGCATTGATCCGAAAAATCCATCTCAGGGCTCCTTTTGGTCGTAGTATTTATGATTTTGTTGACAGCTTCGACCTGTCCATTAGCTTGAGGGTGAGCAACTGTTGCAAATCTTTTCTCAATATGATGTCGGCGACAGAAATCTTTGAATTCAGCACTATCAAATTGGGTCCCATCATCAGTTATAATTGTTTGGGGGAGACCAAAATGACAGATGATGTTTCAAACAACAAAGTTGATTACTTTCTTCATTGTGATCATAACCAAAGGTTCGATTTTAGCCCATTTAGTGAAGTAATCAACTGCTACGATGGTGTACTACGCAACACCTTTGGAAATCTGCAAGCAGCCGATAATGTCAATACCCCAAGTAGCAAACGACCATGGATTGACCATCTTGGTGATTTTCGTCGGTGGAGCTCTCGAAATCTTTGCAAACATCTAGCACTTGTCACATCGTCTAGCATAATTAGCCGCATCTCGATTGACAGTTCGCCAGAAATAACTATAACGGAGTATCATCTTCGTCTGGGTTTGCCCATCGGTGTAATCGCCACATTCTCCTTCATGGACTTCTCTTAATACTCGCTTGATTTCATCGTTGGAGATACACCAAAGCAAGGGGATGGAGAAACCCTTTCTGTACATGATTCCTTCTTGAAGGATGTATCGTGAAGCTTTTCGAAGGATCTATCGTTTTTCATTCCTCCAATCGGGAAGGATTCCCGTTTGCAAGTATACTTTAATCGGATTCATCCATGACTCCTCAGGCTCCATCCCTAATACCCAATCAATCTCCATCTGATCAATGCTCGGAATGCCGAGTATTTCAACTAGGACCAAGCCCACTTGCTATGCATCCCCAAAACTGGTCAGCTTGGCCAGTGAGTCGGCTTTCTCATTCTGTTCTCTAGGGATGTGTGTAATGGTGTAATGCTCGAAACCGGTTAGCAGCTCTTAGACCCGGTTGAGGTAAGGAGCAAGTTATGCTCCTTTGGCCTGGTATTCTCCCCTAACTTGGTTTACTACAAACTGGTAATCACATAAAATTTGCAAAGCTTTTACTCCCAACTCTCTAGCCAGTTTAAGCCTAGCGATCAAGGCTTCATATTCAGCTTCGTTATTTGTTGCAGGAAAGTCAAGTTTTAGGACATAGCAGACCTTAGGAGTTACTAATATGACTCCGCACTAGAACATCGATCGTTGGATGCTCTATCCATGTACTTCCATCGAATGGTAGGTTCTTCATTCTTCTCCAGAGAGGCATCCTATGCTGTGAATTCAGCTATGAAATCTGCTAACACTTGTCCCTGGATAGCTCTATGAGGGAGACAAGTGATATCGAATTGACTCAATTCGATGTTCCATTTAAGTTATCTCCCAGATGTCTCAGGTAACTGTAGGATCTATCGTAACAGCTGGTCGGTGGATATTGATGGGATGAGCCTGGAAATAAGGATGGAGCTTTCTTGATGCAATCAATAAGTAGTACGCAAGCTTCTCCAAATTTGGATAGTTTCTTTCAGCAGCTGTCAATCGATTGCTAACATAATACACTGGCCTCTGGATCTGATTCTCTTCTTTCAACAATGCGACACTTATGGCATGTACCAACAACGAAATAGATGTACAAGTCTTCGTGATCCAGTGCCTTGGACAAGATAGAGGGTAGCTCTAAGTGATGTACCAGAGCTTGAAATGCATTAATATAATCCTACGTCCATTTAAAGTTTCTCTTTCCTCTCCTGATCAAATCGAAGAAAGGGATGCACTTATCGGTGGCCCTAGAGATAAATCGATTCAGGGCGACGACCTTCCCATTTAGACTATGCACCTGCTTAATTGTCTCTGGTACTTGAATATCTTCGATCGCTAGAATCTTCTCGGGATTGGCTTCAGATCCACGAGAGTTAACGACGATACCCAGGAATTTCCCTAACGCAATGCTAAAAGAGCATTTCAAGGGATTAAGTTTCATTCTATATTTCCGGAGAAGATTGAACATCTCCAACAAGTCATCGATGTGGTCGTTTGATCACCATGACTTCATGAGTATATCATCCACATATACTTCAATTGATCGCCCGATCTGGTCTTTGAACATCCGTTTGATCAGTCTTTGGTAAGTATCTCCAACGTTCTTTAGTCCAAAAGGCATCACAACATTGTAGTATAATCCCAGGTCAGTAATGAAGCTGGTGTGTTTCTGGTCTGGGACATGTATCGGAATCTGATTGTATCCGGAGTATGCATCCATGAATGAAAGTAGTTCATGTCTAGTGGTTGAGTCTACTAGCTGGTCGATCCTCGGAAGTAGAAAGCAGTCTTTGGGCATGCCTAGTTTAGGTCTGAGTAATCGATGCATGTCTACCACTTTTCACTAGCTTTCCTCACAAGAATTGGATTAGATACCCATTTCCAGTGGAGGGCATCATGCATAAACCCATTGTTTTTGAGTTTATACACCTCCTCTTTGAATGCACCAGATCTCTCCAGATCCATGCCGCATCATTTTGGTTTCACCAGGACATGCCTCGGGTCGATATTCAATGTATGACTCACGATAGTCGGTGTGATCCCACACATGTCAGAATGGATCCAAGAGAACACATCAAGATTTGCTCGGAGAAAACCAGCTAATTTCTTCATCATCATTGCACTGAGCTGTGGTCCGATCTTTAGGACCCATGATGGGTCATCGTGGCCGACCATGATGTCGATCATCAGCTCAACGGGTACAACCTTGGTTCCTTTGGGCTCCTCTTCTTCATCTCTTAGATCTGTATCTTTATAGAACCAACTATGCTGCCGAAGCCAAGGCTCAAATGTTGATTGCTAAGTTTTATTAGTTATTGCTGTAGAGAGGTTTTCCATATCCTTTCTTTTTTCTCTTCCGTGAGCATCCCTCAACTTAGCCATATAACAAGCACAGCTAGTCACCTGATCTCCATGAAAATTCCCATGTCGTTCTCTGTTGAGAATTTTAGCATTAAGCATCAAAGGGCGATAACTGCCCTGAATTCAGCAAGGGTCGATCGGCCTAAAAAATCATTGTACAGAGAGTTCACATCCATCACAACAAATGGAAGCACCAACATTCTCCTTTAGCTGTCATCTCCTAACCCCACCGGTAACCCGACATAGCTTACCGCTTCAGTTGCAATACCGTTAAAGCCATAAATACGGGCTTTGCATGGTTTTCAAATCTTTGGCTTCAAGTAACATCTGGTCATATGCCTTCTTGAAAATGATATCCCAAAATCAATCAGAATCTTTCTCACCAAGGTGGGACCGATCATGGTCGAGATCACCATTGGGTCGATTATGGGAGCCTCCACCGTGTCTATATCTCTACTTTGAAATACGATATCATTTGTTATAGTATGCTGCTGCTATACTGGATCACCGTCCTCCATGTTCGAGCAACATTCAGTGTCAACTTGTTTGATAACGTTCACATAATGCTCCATTTCATTCCAGCTTTTGTCGGCCGGATGTGGTCCTCCAACAATGGTATTAATAGCTAATCTCCCCACTGTCCGTCGAGGTTTCTCAACACTAACCGGAGCTTGTCCTCGATTGGGGTCGGATGTCCCCTACCTGCCATCCTATGAGGCTTTAACAAATTGCTGCAACTTTCTTTCTCGAATTAACTTCTCAATAACATCACTGAGGTGGTAACACTCGTCTGTGGTATGTCCATAACTTTCTTGAAATCTACATCACTTTCTGAACTGTCTCTGCTTCTCCGTTGGTTCCTTCGGAGGTTGTTTCCTGTACTGCATAGTGTTATAATTCGATTGATAAACATTCTCTAGTGACGTATTCAACGGCGTGTATGTATTAAACGATGGGATCCTCGGCTTTCCTCTTCGGGAATCCCGTCTTTGATCATGGTTTCTATCATTGCCTTTCCTATACTCATTCGGTTTGTTATGAACATTGTTTTGAACTTTCCCAAAACTATCACTGGACTGCTTCACTGCAACATTACTTTGTACTCCCTCGGCACTTGGGCCTACAACATCTCTCTTCCGGGTTCGCATCGCCTCCTCCTTCCTTAGAAATTGGGTCGCCTTTGCAAAGAAATGGTCCAATGTAGAAGGAGGCTTCCCTACTAACCAATCGTCAAACTCAAAATCGAGGTTGACTCCCCTAGTCAGTACCATGAGGATTGAATCATCATTCAGATTACTGACTTCTATAACAGCTATATTAAACCTTTCCAAAAAATCTTTTAGTGACTCCCCCGGTGCCTGCACCAAGTTGGAGAGTGACATTACACCCTTGGGGCAAGTCATGTGCATGCGAAACTACTCCAGAAACTTCTTTGCTAACTCATCAAACGAAGAGATTGACCGCGGTTGTAGCTTGGTGAACCAAATGGTCGTAACATCTTCTAGAAAAATATGAAAACACCTGCACTTGACTGCATAAGTGGCTCAAGTAGCGTCCATGTGCCATTCGTACTTCAAGAGATGCTGCTTATGGTCGATTTGACCTATATAGGTAGGCATCTAGGCATATGGAACCTCCATGGATATTCTGCATGTAGAACATTGTCGGTGAATGGAGTATGACTTCTGGAGAGTCCCTAATCATCGTTGGTCAAGCCCTGACTTTCTTTCATTAGTTGTCTCACCATACCCAGTAAGTCTGGTGTTTAGAGAGTTGGTGCTTGGCGCTAGTCGTGTTCCACCTCACATGAGTGACTCGATCCATGCCCCCGAGCAGCGCCATGTCATCTTGGCTCCTCTTGCTCTTGATCCATTTCCTGAGTAGTATTTTGATCATCGTCTCTCAACTGTGGTTCAATCATATTCGCCTGAGCTCCAGCACCTTGATCGATCGTGGCACCTCTAGAGTGAGCTCCTCCACTGGCATGTTGACTTCCCCCATGATGCGAGGGTTCAGTACCAATCCCCCTAGGGGGTTCGGTACCGATTGGTGCCGATCGACCACAGCTGATCATTAGGTTCTGTCCCGATGTTCCAACTGCATATGCATTTATTTTGCAGCATTTGTTTTTGCGATAGCTGTCAGATGAGGAGGAGTTTTCCGATCCCGAATATGGAGTAGGCTCCCTCCTTGTCTTTCCATGCCGATCTTTCGACTAGTTCATTAGGTCGACGTTAGCCTAGATTTGCTGGTTAAGCTACCGACGGCTATCCATTAGTTCCTTCATTAGGACTTTAAAGTCTACTTTGGTGACGTAGTTAGTTGGATTCTGGGGATTAGCAGCAGCTGATTGTATGCTCTGATGAACCTTTTGAACGCTGGTATCTCAATTGCCTTTAACAGCATAGGAAGTAGTATACTGTCCTTTGGCCATGGCTAATAGCTTCCTTTTAGACTACCTTCAAATCTAAGTAGAAACGGAAAATTATCAACTCTTGATCTACCTCGCAAATATGGGAATCCATAAGTAGATGATGAGATCCAATCAAGCCGAGAACCGCTCTCCCAGTGAAAGCACCAAAATATTTGCACCAAAAGTTGGCATAAACATCAAATAGATTGTATAAAGAGAAATAAATGAAGAAATCAAAATTAAAACAAGGGAAACAAGCATAAAGCAAGCAAAAATAATGAAAAACAGATTTATAGTGGTTTGACGTTGAATGCCTATGTCCACTTTGAAGAAATAGCTTTATTAATCACTTGAAGTTCTAAGTACAAGAGGGATCGGTTAGAATCCGTGATTAAAATGGAATACAAAGGAAACAATAGCGTAAAGATCCTCTAAATAAACTATGAACTCTGTATTTATAGGGGTAGACGATCGGATATCTTCCGAAAAATTCGAGGTAGAATCTCTAAATATAGACAATTTCACCTAGAAAGTTTCGAGGCCCAATTCCCAAAAGGGAGCATCAGGGCCAATCGGTCTTTCTTGCCACGTGGCACTATGCAATCGCCATGGTGGGTCGCTCTCTATGCTAGCTTCATGTTTCCAAAGTTATTTGTATAGTTGCTTTCATGTTTTTAGAGATACCGATCGATTCCCGTTGAGTTGAACTGCTGATTCAAGCTGTTCAAAGCCATTGTGATCCAATCCGATCTTCTGCCTAGGGAAAGGAACAAATTCATACTTAAAGTATTCCAGAGAGTCTATCTCTTGCTTCGCTTAATCGTTGCTTCACATTATTGTCAATGCTTGATCTTCGGTCTCTGTGATCACCTCTCCGGGCAACTTGCCTTGTCTATCATCGAGTCTAACTTGTCCAATCAGTTTGAATATAGCCGGTCAAAATGCCGGATAACACTTGGTTTGGCTATAGATTGTCCTTCAAAAAAAGAATTATTAAAGCTAGCCATCGTAAAAAAAGTGAATTTTACTACTTCGCTCTTATACCACTTGTATGATTTATTTAACCGTAGAGGGGGTGAATAGGGTTTATTATAAATTTACAATAATAATAAAAATCGCAGCACAAATAACAATAGAGTAAATGAAAAAATAAAAGCCATGGATAAATTTATCCAGCTTCTCAAAACTTATCTACTGTTGTCTTCAAGGTTTCTACTAAGATTAAATAATCGACCGCTTATAAGCATCCTATATTATTGCGACTTTCGCTAATCTGATAGTTTCAACCCCAAGCTTAGAAACCCTACCTCAACTCTATCCCCGAGCTGATATTTTTTTTAAACTACACACTGTAGTTCAATTTTAGTTACAAACTAGAGCTCTTAAATTTAAAAATAAAATATAAAAATAAAATAAATAAAGCAAGGAACCCTAAAATATAATTAAGAACAAAGGTTCGGCCCTAGAAAACATCTTCAAATTAGCCCAATTCCCTTTTGCATGCCGATACCCTATTCTTTTATTTTCACTTTAAGGTTTCTTTCTTCCTTTGATTACTGAAAGCCACCAACTAGAAAATGATAGACTAATTTTTTCCTATATGTCCTTGTCGCTTGATCTCTTCGATAGCCTGGCAATTGATGTAAGTGGTTTTTGTCGAGAACTTTTGTTGTTGATAATTGGTATTTTAATTTTCTGATTTATTTGTCTTAAACTCGATTGAATTATTTATCGATGATGATATGGTTTTACATAAGTTGATTTAAGAAAAATCTTCCTAGATTTTAATATATTTCAAAATTTTGATTTGAATTTTTAAATTCCCAATTTTTTCTCGACCTTTCAATTTTTCTGGCACATGAATTTTTGATCACTTCTGTTGTTTTCAGCTTGAGATTGTTGACTTGTTCATTCCTAAGATGTATTGCCTTCGAGCTGACAATGTTGATTTGTTCATTATTGAAGTAATTGGCTATCTTGGCATGACATTGTTGATATGTTCGACTTCAAAATTTTACATATATTTTCCTTTACGTGAATTTTTGTTCTTTGTACCTGACTACATGTGCTTGAGCTTGTTGGTTTATACATGCAGTGTTCCTAATTTGTACTTTTGAAATCTTCAATCTTGGCTTGATTTTGCAAATGTTACTTTGATCATTATTGCATTGCCTTGAATTGCTTGATTGTGTGTGTGTTTGTTGCTGGACTTGGCCACGTTGCACTTGACCTTGTGTTTGCTAGTTGCACCTTACCTTATGTATATGCAACTTGCTCTTTATTAGTCTGGTTTGTTTGTGAGCATTTTGGCCTGTATATGCACTAGCATGTGCATGCCTGGTGGTTTTGTGTGTCCCCTTGTGTTAGTGTGCATCTCCTAATTTTGCACTTCGTTGTGTTGATCTTGTCTCCATGTGGACCTGAATTTGTTTATTGTAGTGCATGACCTTATTGCCTTGTGTGCTTGATTATGAGCTTACCTTTGAGTGCCTGAATCTGTTCTTTGTGGATACCTCATGTGCTTGCCTTGCTTGCCTATGTGCTTGTTGTGTTGTTGATCTTGCAAGCCTGTGCACTTGCATTATAAACTGCCTTGCACATTTCTTATGTGTGGCTTGTGTGATTCTACTTGAGCACTTGTACTTTGACCTTTACTGGTTTGTGCACACTTGTGTACATCTCCTCATCCTGGTTGCGTATCCTGATTTGTTTTAACTTATCCACTGTGTTGAGCCTAAAAACATTTAGGCATGACCTTGTGTACACTTCCACTTGTTCCTGCACTTGTGTATTGTGTTGAGCCTAAAATCATTTATGTACACTTCCACTTATACTTTGAGCTTTACTAGTTTGTGCACACTTGTGTGCATCTCCTCATCCTGGTTGTGCATCCTGATTTGTTTTTACTTGTCCCCTATGTTGAGCCTAAAAACATTTAGGCTTGACCTTGTGTACTCTTCCACTTGTTCCTACACTTATGCACTGTGTTGAGCCTAAAATTATTTGGACTTGAACTACTGGTTTGTGATGTGAGTTTGATTTTTAATGTGCTTTATGCACATGTGCAAGTTTGATATGTGTACATGTGCATATGCTTCGCCTTTTTTTTACGGGCAAAATAATATTATTCGGCACATGCAAACCGGGTTATAGTAGCCGTACCACCTGTACAAGGTATACTAAGGTGCAAGGAGCATGCACCTTAACAAATATATGTAAATAATAAAATAAAGAATTGGAGTGAGACAAATATGTCTTGGCTACATATGAAATCAGAAACTAATCCTCCTTGGAAGTTGAAGAACCACCACCGTAAGAAGTAGAAATAGGTCGAAGAACATGTAGATACCCAGAGAAAATGCCTAGATTAAGGATAGTCGTGTCACCGCAGTAAACGTATTGCATGTCCAATGTGTCTTCAAAAAAATATTGTGATTCCATTCCCCATGGATATCCTTGTCGACAAGAGTGAGTCTGTCTTCAAAAATAATGTGATACAGAAATTTATTATCACCAGGTTTACAAACAAACTTGTACAATCTACTATGCTGCAGGTCATATCTCATAAGATTTTAGTCATGGAACTAAACCAGTTCACCAGAATGCCAAGAAATATGGTCAAATAAAGGATCAACCTTGGGCTCTACAACTAACAGTTGAGGAATAGGAGTAGTGTCAGCAATAGGATTATCTACATCGGTAAAGCCTTAGGAACCCATCTTCTGATCGGAGGCATAGGAAGTAGGGTTCTGTCGGATACCGATATAGGAATTTCACGAGCCTCTCTTTTACAGGTGTTGACGGTGTGTCCAAAAGAGTAGCAAGTGGAGCATATATCAAAAGCCCAGTCATAGCTAACATCTACAATTGCTATATGTCCCTCTGCAAACTTTAACTTGAGTTCTGAAAGTAGGGGTTTATTCGAAGAAATTTCGATCAGGGCCATCGCATACACTGACCGCTTCCTAGCTACAATGTTAGTGTCAAAGTACTTTAGATTTCCTACTAGGCTTGCTAGCCAATTGAGGCTTGTTATGGGTTGCAAGACAAAGGGAATGTGAGAGAAATGTGCCCATACTGGGATAGATAGGAATCTTCCCTAGCGTTGTCCACTGATGAGTTCCAAGTAGTTAAGATGAAAGGATTTCCATCTATAAAAATATTCTCCGCTTCAAGAATGCATAGTCGCTTATCTGAATTAGAGAATTTGAAGTAAACCATAAAGTTATCGGAGTGAACTTGCAAACTGCCCTTTCTATTCCTGGCGAGAATGGTCTTGAACAAAATTGTATTGAGGATTTTCATCGAGGAAGAACGATGCTAAATAATCCAACCAAAGATCTATACCCACTTGTAACACTTCTGTAGGAGGAACCATGACTCCATCTATCTCAAGCATTTCAAAAGTTTTAGGAGAGTACATAATGGCATTACGAGGTAAGGATCTAAAGAGAAAAGGCCGTCTTTTAACTACTATAGCAGCATTTGGATGTGCAATAGGATTCAATGGATCAATTGAAACAGAAAGACCAAACTGCAGCTGCAAACAGGGGGAGTATGCAGACCAGGAGGCATTGACAAGCACTAAAACTGTCTTATGCATTATAACAAACATGATTAGTGCATTCATGGTAGTGGTCAGAATTAGAATAGTTGGCACAAACATTATTTCCAGCATCACACACATCCAAAACACGGCATTGTTCAGACTCAACAGCACAGTGTTGCGAGCTAGATAAATGCATGAGTGAAATTTTCTAACATCGACAGTGGCAAATCGTTGCCTTTTGAAAATAAAGTGCTTGTTTATTTCAAGTTTCTCGGCCTTAAGGCATGTACAGTGATATATTGTGCATGTCTTAAAATGCTTATGCACATTAGTGACTCGATTTTAAGTTTCAGTCCTACACGAACATGTTGTGTTGGTCCGTGTTTGTTATTTTTGGTGCCTATTTAGAGTATAAAAAGAGAAAAACCAATAAACTAAGGCAATGTCGAGTTTAGATAAATTTATATTTTTGTAGTTTCAACTTGTTCCATTTTTTTTATTGCATTTTTATTTATCAGGTAAAACAAATTGCTATTTGGATGAAGGTTGGAGCAAGGAGATTTAAAAGTTGTATTCGAGTGGGCGAGGAAAAGAGCGATTAAAAAGTATTAAATATGAAAGAGTGTTGTATATAAGAGAGTAAAAATTGTTGTATATGAATAGTGTATATAAAATATTGTTTGAAAATATTGTGTTAAATCTTGTAGAAGCTCGTGTTATAATTGTGTATACTATTAAAATTTTATTGAAATAAAATATTTATTTTTTTATTTCATTCTATGATATTGTAATTGTACCAGAACATACACATTAAATATATATATATATATCGGTGTGTGTGCGTTTATTATCATCAAACATCATCAACTACTATATTCTACAGGTTGCTTGTTTCCAAAGCTTCTTGAGAACAAATCTAAAAATGCTAAGGCTAGAGTGTAAAGATCCGGGCCGAGACATGGTGATGAGACAGGCTACTTGGGACCGATAAGGATTTTCAGTCAAAAGGCTTCTTAGTTCAGGGTAACAAGTTTTAAGGAAATAGTTCTGAAAAAATAGTTTTAAGGACAATTTACAGAAAAAAGATAAATGAAGTTATCATTTTCAATTATTCAGTTATATAGAAAAAATGATATATGAATTTATCATTTCCCTGTATAACTTAAAAAGATAAAAGAATTTATCATTTTCCTATAAATTGTTCTCGAAACTATTTTTTGTGGTGTTGTCCTTAAAACTAGTTATCCTGAAATGAGAAGCTCTCTAACCTAATTTCCACTAGGACCGGTCATATGAGGGCTGAGAGGGTCTGGCCATAGATGGTTGTGTCGACTCATGCCAGGCCAAGCCAGGTATAGGAGTTCAAGCCGACTCATATATGACTTGTGATGTGCACGTAAATATGCATATTTTTACTTCCATATTTAATCTAGTTAAATTAAATAAATGATCATATTAGATATTTTAACATGTTTAAACCAAAGTTTAAATTATTTTCAAATTATCATTTATTCATCTTTATATAGGGGCAAAATGGTCATTTTTGTGCAAATATAAATTTGAGAACTTTTACTTGGACATTTTTATGTTATTTTATAGGAATTTGGCTTCAAATTACAAGTGGCTTCATGGAAAATATGCATGTAAAAGAAGATACAAAGGAATGAAGATGGAAATAATTCATTTCATGAAACATGGAGGACCCCATCTACCCACTTACCATGATGTACAAATTAGAAGCTAATGCACATGCTAATGGTCATTAAAGTTTCATGCACATTTAAAAGGAGGATTATCTTATGCTAATAATAACTTTGTAGCCACACTTCCTCATGGGTAGTTTTGGTAGTACCCAAAAATTGGATTAGGGTTTCCAAACATGTATAAATGCCCCTTATGTTCATGTAATTACTCCCTTCCTCTTAGCCTCTTAAGTTTAGTTTAGGCTCAAAAATAAATCAAAGCTCTTCTTCCTTTTCATGGCTACTTAGCCATTTCTTTTCATGTGATTTTCCTTTTTTTTATGCAATGTTAATTCATGTTCTTTTACATTTACATGCTCTCTTTCTTATTTTGTTAGTAGTGTAGTTTATTTCTCATGCAAGTAAATTGGTTTTTATTTCATTTTAATTAGCTCTCCTTTTCTCTTGTTTTTATTTCATGTTGCATGCTACAATTGTTGCTATGATAACAAATATGAGAGGCTAAACCCCTTCAATTTAGGGGTAATGAAGCTCTCTTAATCATGTAGCTTCAACATTTTGATCATTTATGTTCTCTTTTTGTGCTTAATGGAAATATTTGAAGTGGTTTAACTTGTTGTTTTAGCTTTGAATTTGATAGCCTATATTGTTGATACCAAATAGGCTATGCTGAAACAAACAACAAACACAAATTACCTCTTCATCTACATATGATGTTGGTAATGAAGTGATTTTAAAATCAAATTTGATGGTATATATTTCTAATCAATAGTTAATAAGCCATATTTAGAACAGATTTTATCTTCAGGTTCATTGTCAATTTTCATAAGAGTTAAAAGTGATTTAGTGGTTGTGTTATAATTTGATGGTTTATGTTGGGCTAATTAATAGCACAAATATTCCATACTTATGATAAGCACATCAACTTATTTCACTAATGACCAAAAGAGAGATCATAATTTCTTTTTGTTGATTTATGTGATCTAGAGAAGGACATTACCTCTAAATTGCCTTCGAACTCTCGTATTTTTATCCACTTTCTTTTTGCCATTTTTCTACATTTTTAGCTAAACACATCTCAAAATCTTGGTTTGATTTGATTGAATAGAATTTTAAAATCTAACAATTCCCTGCGGATCGACCCGTACTCGCCACGTACTAGAATTATATGCCATGCGCTTGCGGTTAATTTTGATTTAAACTCGATCAGATAGTTTCAACTCGGTGGAGATTTAGCCGGTTCGAACAAGTTTTAGCGCCGTTCCCGGGGAATAGTTTTGATTTTAATTTCTACTCTTCAAATTATTTTGTTTGATTTTATTGTGTGTTAACTTCCATTTAAAAAAAATTATTTATGTTGTGTGTGTTTGTGTGATTTTTGATTGCATTTTGATTGTGTTGTTTTCTTGTTTGTTTTTGCATTTGCATTTGCATATTAAAAAAAGGAGCATACACAATTTCAAAACAAAAACAAAAACATTTTATTTCATTTACAAATTTCATTTTCTTTACAATTTTCCATTTTTTTTTGCAAATTTACAGTTTTTTTGCCTTACTATTGCTAGTACAAATCACAACTGCCTACATTCTCAATTTCACTGCTGGCCAAAACTCCACTGTTCACTGTCAACCACCTCTGTCATCAGTTGCATATCTCACTGAACTCCTCTACTACCCCTTCATCTCTTCAAACTTTCATAAACAAACCTGCTTACACATAATCACTAACCAACTCATTTCATTCCCATTATTCTTCCTCCAACCAAACCAGAGAATCTGATGTATAGCAACTGCCTGTTCATTCACTGCCCTTGCATATCTCTCCAACATTCCTCCTACCATACATACAACTACCCACCCATACTAAAACTCAAACCTCTACAACAGTTCCGCACTAGTCACCATCCCTGTTAACTCCCTCATCAATCAAAAACCCATCAACACCCGACTCTGCCCATTCTCCCACACAGTTGTTACAACCAGCACCCATAACTGTCATCCATCATCCACTGTATATCTGCCAACATTCATAATTCTTTCACATTCAACTGCTTACTTTTGCAAAAACTAGCATCCAACAAGACTGTTCCATACAAGAACCAACAAACAAACAACCCCTACTCTCATCACAACCTCTAACTACTACCACTGTCTATTCAAAGTGATACAACAGTCATAACTGCTAACCTCCTCTACCCCATACCAACAACATTTGCCTTCAACAAACAGTCCAACCACTTCCTTCAATCACCACCTGCTCCACCAGAATCTGCCTTGTCAGACAACACATCTTCCTCCACTGTTCTGTGCACCTGCTCTTCTCAGTCCTGTGAAACCACTTCTTCCTCCAATATCACTACAAATTGCATTCCGTCATCACACAACTACCATCTCACCAACCATCATATAACATATCAGCCCTACAACACCGACCATCTACAACAACACTCCACTACAATCAGCCATCAAACTCCAATATGCACCTATCGTGAAAGAAAAAACCTCGCAACTTCCACAATTCCTCATCGATAACCCAAACATCAGAAACCCTCTCCACCTCACCGTGACTTCGATCACCAACATCAACTAACCAAAATAATTTGCGACTTCCACCGCAACACTCCTCATACCCAAAACCACTACGACCCAATAGCAACCCACCACTACATAATTATCTCGAACCACCTACAACACTGTCTCTGACTCCAACCATCGCGACCTATTCACGCGACTTCAAATCGCGGCCCGCAACCCAATCAAACCAACCTCAAATTAACCAAATTCGATCAATCTTTGGCTGCGAAATTTCGAGTTGGGTTTCATTTCGAAAATTGAAATCGAGAATTTGATTGGAGATTTGGGAGCGATGTTGTCTGTGTTTATATAATCGAAAAAAAGAGGATAGTGTGGTTTACTTTTTAACTGGCTAAACTTTCTTTGTTGATTTTTAATTGACCAAGTTGGGCCGGGTATATTTCATATGGGCCGAGGTGGGTTGTCTTCTTGTTGTGTTTAATTTTAATTTTTTTTAAGTTCATCTCCCTTTTTGGTTTTTCAATCTTCTTCTTCTTTTATAAAAATAAAACAAATTGTATTGGTTTCAAATTTTTATTAATTTCCTTTTTTCAAAATAAAAGAAAAAAAAGAAAAGAAAATCACAAATAATTGTTATAGAAAAAATTTGTTTTGTTTTGCTTCTTTTGCTTCTTTTGTTTTGATTTTCATTTGTTTTAGTTACTTCTTTGATATTTAAAAAAACAAAAAAGACTGTATATATGTATATATATATATATATCTTTGTTTTATTTTTAGGTTGCAGGAGCAAAAATTCAAAGGAAAAACGCTTGCCAAATTTAATTGCTTTGCTTGCTTGCTTTTAAAAAAAATTGCTGCTTAAAATAAAATTTTCTAATAGTTCTGCACGCTCTAGTATCGTGCTCTCATCTCTTGTTTTAGTTGCTTTGCATTGTTTGTTGCTTGCAAAAAAAATTCAAAAACAAAAACAAAAATCCATTTGTAGTTGCATTGTTAATACACGTTTAATTTCTGCTTTGCATTTCATCCTAGAATTTTGATTAATAATAACGGTAGACATCGATAACACTTAATTGTATATTGACAAGTTTTCTTCTTTGAACAATTTACTTTCTTGGTGTCTAGGCTACGGCAGAGCAATAACCATTTATAAATATTACGGTGATTCGTAAATATTATAGTGGTTGTTTCTCTGAAGATACTTAAACCTTCGATTGCATATCTACGGTGATTCGTGGTGCACCGATGAATCCTGTCTGTTACCTGGCTGAGAACTATCTTGTTGTATTAAGATAAAGTGTGATTATACAATTTTGGGTTAGGAGCTACTTAGGATAGAAAATTTGTAATTAAACCCTTGCATTCATTTAGTTGCATTAGTTCGTGCATATTTAAAAAAAAATCAAAATCTAAAACTAAAAAAATTGTAAATATTCCTTAACTTAGTTTTTAAATCCTTTTCATTTGAAATTTTTCAATCAAAAATTTAAAAATCCAAAATAAAATTTTAGGTTAGTTTTTTTTTCAAAATGCAAAAAATCCAAAAAAAATATTTATAAAACCTTTTCAAAAACAAAAAAAATTGAAAAAACCAAAAAAAATAAAACAAAAAATTTCCCTTTTGAAAAATAAATTCATTTTGATAAATAGTTTTCCTTTATATATAAAAAAACATTCTTGAAAATGTCTGATTTTCCATACTCACAAGAATTTTACAATAGCTGTGAAAATCAATATAATCCTTATAATTTCACTCCAAATTCTTATGAATATTTTAATGACAACTATTGTTTAAACAATTCGAATTTTGAACAATAAGATTTTCCAAATGAAGACCAACCCTCAACTCTTGAAAAAAGCAAGGAAACGATTTCATCTTTACTTGAACTCTCTACACAACAAAATCAAATGATAAATGATTTGTGTAATTCATATTTGTGCAATAACTTGATTCAAGGATTTCAAAATGATCAAAATTTGAATTCACAGCAAAATTCAAATGATTTCGATTATAACTCATTCCAACACAATTTTGAATTTCAAAATGGAAATGTGAATCACTTTTCAAATGATTTTGGCAATGGGAATAGTTTCAATTTTGGTGCAATTGACAATTTTTGTTCTCAACAAATTCAATCTGAAAATTCTCAAATTAATAATCATGAATTTGATTTAGTTAAGCAAATGGTAAAAGATCAGGTTGATTTATTGCGTGAACCCTACAAAAAATTTCGTGAGAAACAAATCAAATCCCAACGTGTGAAGAATCAAATGATAATCCACCGTTTATCGAAATTGACAATTTTTGTTCTCAACAAGTTCAAATTAAAAATTCTCACATTAATAATTACAAATTTGATTTTGTTGAGCAAATGAACGAAATTTATAACAATCACACGGATTTATTACTTGAAACCTACAAAAAAATGCGTGAGCAACAAAAGCAAATCTCAACTTGTGACGAGTCAAATAATAATCTACCTTTTACCAAAATTGACGATTTTCAAATAACAACCTTGGAAATTTAAAATGAAAATCTTAATGAAGTTGTTGAGAATGTGGTAATTGAGTTGGATTTCAATTCTTTTGAGAGTGTGGAACCAAATTTAAAATTCGAGCTTACTTTTTCTGATTTCGAAAAATTGAATGCAACAACTATGGATTTTCAACTTGGTATATGCAATGAAGTTGTTGATAATCCAACAAAGGAAGAAGAATTTGATGAACATAAATTCTTTGGTCTTTTCGAAGATGAGTTGTTAAATTCTGACGGGGAAGATTTAAATCACCATTTTGATTTTGAAATCAATAATTCTGAAGAAGTTTCCAATGATAAGTTTGAATTTCAATTTGGTGAAAATAAACTAGAACTTCAACCAATTGTTTTATTTACCTCAAAAATCATCGAAAATAAAACAACTCATACGATTTTCAATAAAACGATATTCGTTTTTCCAAATCAACATTCAACTCCGAAATCTTTTATGGTTTGGTTTTCTGTTCTTAAGTTGTGTCTCAAATACTTGACGAGACAAATGAATTGGTCTTTAGAAGACATTTTCATTTACTCTTTAACTGTATATTTTCTTATGTCTTGTAAATAATCATCGTTTCATTTTCATGTAAATATAGGTCAAATTTTTTTTCTCCATTCACTTGGGTTGACTATGGGGACATAGACAAAATCAAGTGTGGGGGAGTCTCATCTTCATTTTTTTTATTTTTCATGGTTTATTTTTTCATTTTCTTTCCAAAACTAAGAAAAGAACAAAATAAATCTCAAAAACAAAAAAAATTAGCATTTTGATTTAATTTTAAAGAAACGCCATTGGATAAATATAGGATTTTGGTTATTAAATTGAAATTTTTGAAAATTTATTTGTCTCAGCAAAAATAAAAATAAGTTTGATTACAAGTAACAATGGTTTAACTAGTATATAGGAAGATTCATAGGTGATAATTATGAAATATATCCTAATGGAAAATCTTTGTCTGAAAAAATGGATTTAAAGTAAAGGATATAACATTTTGATTTTCTAAGTTAAGTGGTACTAAAATGATATTGTAAAACTCTCTCTTTCTAAAAAAAATTAAAGAAAAACAACAAAAAGAAAAATCTTGTTGTACATATGTATATATTTTATTAACACCTACAGTCGATAGGTGTACACACTTGTGTGTACACTCGCCATGCTCTGTACCCTTCTCACGTAAGCCCGAAAGGCAGTGCATGATCAGTATATCTAACCTCAGTTTATCTGAGTTATGTGTATGGATATAAAAATTCTTTTTAATAATGCCTACAGTCGATAGGTGTTCACACTTGTGTGTTCACTCGCCACGCTCTGTATTCCCCTCACATAAGCCTGCAAGGCAGTGCATGAGTGATATATCTGGCCTCAGTTTTCTGAGTTAGGCATATGTAACTATTGTTAATATCAATAAAATTTTCAAATAAGAGAGAGTAAGCAATTGAAATCCAAGCACTATGTTGACTTGGTTGATTTGACTTGTTATTGAAAAGAAATAAAAATACCACTTTGAAAAACTAAGATAATCAACTAAGGATCTACTTCATAGTTGCATTATGTTATCGACCGAAACAACTAGACAAACTGGAGGCTATTTGTTATGATAACTTAATTTTTATTCGAAATTTTTACAAGTAAAAGGACTTCAATTTCAAGATGATAACCAGAACTTATATTTAACTTATTCGTGTTAATTTGAAAGTAAATCCTTTATTTGTAAATATTTTCAACTTGCAATCGTATCTTTGTAAATAAATCTTGCATTTAAAAATTTTCATTTTGTAAATATTTTCATGTTGCAATTGGATTTTGTGGGTAGTATCCGCTAAAAACCCTCACGAGACAACACTCATCCTACTAGGGACACCTAGAGGTTTAATGGCTTATTGCATATGCTCAATGCAATCATGTTTCCTACGAAAACGGATTTATCTTAGTTCTAGTTTATTCAAGGACGAATAAAAAGATAAGTGTGGGGGTATTTAATGTGCACGCAAATGTGCATATTTTTACTTCTATATTTAATCTAATTAAATTAAATAAATGATCATATTTAGTATTTTAACATGTTTAAACGAAAATTCAAATTATTTTCAAATTATCATTTATTCATCTACATATAGGGGCAAATGATCATTTTTGTGCAAATATAAATTTGAGAATTTTTACTTGGACATTTTTATGCTATTTTATAGGAATTTGGCTTCAAATTACAAGTGGCTTCATGGAAAATATGCATGCACAAGAAGATACAAAGGAATGAAGATAGAAATAATTCATTTCATGAAACATGGAGGACCCCACCTACCCACTTATCATGATGTACAAATTAGGAGCTAATGCACATGCTAATGGCCATTAATGTTTCATGCACATTTAAAAGGAGGATTATCTCAAGCTAATTATAACTTGGTGGCCACACTTCCTCAAGGGTAGTTTGGGTAGTTCCCAAAAATTGGATTAGGGTTTCCAAACATGTATAAATACCCCTTATGTTCATGTAATTACTCTCTTCCTCTTAGCCTCTTTAGTTTTGTTTAGGCTCAAAAATAAATCGAAGCTCTTCTTTCTTTTCATGGCTACTTAGCCATTTCTTTTCATGTAATTTTCCTTTTTTTTATGCAATGTTAATTCATGTTCTTTTACATTTACATGCTCTCTTTCTTGTTTTGTTAGTAGTGTAGTTTATTTCTCATGCAAGTAGATTAGTTTTTATTTCATTTTAATTAGCTCTCTTTTTATTTTAGCTCTCCTTTTCTCTTGTTTTTATTTCATGTTGCATGCTACAATTGTTGATATGATAACAAATATGAGAGGCTAAACCCCTTCAATTTAGGGGTAATTGATGCAGTGCAGAAAGTTAAAGGCTTAGGTCGCTCACGACCTAAGGAGTGTGTAGGTCGCTCACGACCTAAGGAGTTAGAGGAGGGAGCGAGTGATGCTGAGAAGAGTGGTTGCACAGTCCAATTTGGTGAAGTGTTAGGTCGCATACGACCTAACAAGGACTTTAGGTCGGAGCTACGACATAACAGTCTGAAGGAAAAAGAGATACGACTTAACTTGTTTTTAACTCGTGTACGACTTAACGAGTTGGAACTTAGGTCGCATGAAGAGGGTTCAGATGCCAGAATTCTTAAGTCGCGTGAAGATGCTATGTTCTTAAGTCGCGAGGTTCTAAGTCGTACAGACTTAGGTCGCGGAGTTAGGCTTCTTAAGTTGCAAAGTCTCATTTTAAGTCGCGAAGCACTGGATGTCGTTGATGTGTCTGCCGAGTTAATCTCTGCCTTTGATTCCCTTAAGACGTTGATTTGGGATGCCACTAATGTTTAAGTCGCTGAAGCTTTGGATGCCGTAGAATCTTATGCCGAGTTAATCTAAAACCGTTGATTCTTTAAGTCATGAAGAAACTGCTGTTAAGTCGCCACCGACTTATACTAAGTCGTAAGTCGCCTCATATTAAGTCGTCTGAAGACTGAGTCGTGGGAAGCTGCTAGGTCGTCTACGACTTAAGTGATGTAATCTGTTTGTATTTGTTAACTCGTAGCTCGTACCTGTTCTTAAGTCGTATATTTTATAAGTCGTAGGTCGTCTGTTGTAAGTCGTGATGTGCTGTATACTTTCTTAAGTCATAAGTCGGAGGGGTTATAAGTCGGTTGCCGACTTAGGAGTTAATGTAAATTTTCTATTTCTTTGCGTGAGTTGTAAAACGCCTATAAATAGGCCGTGTGAGTCATTTGTAAAGGTTGTTGACTTTTGAATAAAATTTCCATTTTGATTGCTTTGTGCTTTCTTCTAATTGGTAGTCGAGTGAAGTCTCCTATCTCCACTTACGTTATTCGAGTGCGCTCGAATCTTCGTTTGTTGAAGCCGATTCACGGTATCTTGTGCGCAAGATCAACGTTGAAGAATCGTAGATCTCTTTCCCGGTATCTTCGGATCAACGAGTCAGAGATAGCTAGAATTCGGTATCTTCGGATCAACGAATTCAGGCATCGCAGTATTCATCAATCCACCGATTGCAATTTCATCGTATTATCAATTTTGTATTAGCCGCTGCGTCATTTGGTATCAAAGCTTGTTCTAGCCAATCATAGCTGGATCGAGACTTGGAGCCTAATCAGATTGGAGGTTGTTTATCACGGCCGAGAGTAAGAAGAGCTTGTTCGAAGATTGATTGATCGAATTTGTATTGAAAGCCGAAACTTTGTCCATCATGTTCATCGCGATTTGCTACAAAGTGGAAGTTTTCGATCCATTCCATTTTGGATCAAAGTTCGAATTGTGTTTGAATTTGGAGAGTTTGTAAGTTTCAAGTATGCCACCAAGGAGAGCTAATCGACATCAAATCGTAGAAGCTTTGTATCGAAGAGAAGAAGCTGATGAGATGGAACAAAGAATCAATGAAAACTTTAGTGAAAAGCTTAATGAAGGAATTGGCCGGTTAGAGAAGATGATGTTAGAGATGAATCAAAATCGGAGAAGGGTTTCACCTGAATCTAACCATGGGGGTAGTAGAGTCTCACCACAATCCAATCGAGACAGAAGTGTTGACAATGATCAAAGGCGTGGGAGGAACGTGGATGATCGAGAACGGAGGAATGTAGATAGAAGGAATGATGGTGGTAGACGTGAAGGTAGTAGAGATGTGGGTGGACGAGATAGACAACGATATACATCTGACTTTGAAGAGGAGTATGATGGTGGTAGTGTTCGAGGACAAGGACGAGGACAAGGAAGAAATTACTCTGAGTATGATCACAAGTGGGAGTCGGGGATGAAGACTGAAATTCCTAAATTCAAAGGTGGTATGCAAGCAGAGGAGTTTCTAGATTGGGTGGCTAATGTTGAAGAGATTTTTGACTTTAAAGAAGTTCCACAACATCGTAGAGTGAAGTTGGTTGCTACGAGGTTGAGGGGTAGAGCTTTGGCGTGGTGGCAGCAAACCAAACTTACACGTGAACGAATGGGAAAGTCAAAAGTTGAATCTTGGGGAAAGATGAAGAAATTGATGAAAGCAACGTTCTTACCTTACAATTATCAGTCTTTGATGTATCAACGTTTGCAGAACTTGGGACAAGGGACGAAATCTATGAATGACTATGCGGATGAATTCTATCAACTTATTGCAAGGAATGATATTATGGAAACAGAAGAGTAGCTGACATCTAGATTCATTGGGGGATTGAGAATACAGATTCAGGATATGGTTAACATATTCGATCCTAGATATGTAGCGGAAGCACATCAGAAAGCGTTGGCTTGGGAAAAGCAGGGTAGACGAGGAGGAGGTGTATTTACTAATTCCAACAATCAAGCAAAGGGTGTTAGTGGGAGTTCTAATGTTTCTAAACCTATCAGTAAACCAGTGGTGAAGGAGGTTGAGAAGGCAAGGGTTAACAATGGTTTCAAATGTTACAATTGTCAGGAATTGGGTCATAAAAGCAGTGAGTGTCCAAAGCCAAAGAAGAGAACCATGATTGCAGAAGTTGAGGATAAGGATGAAGAAGCTGAATGTTCCAATTCACCACCTGATGAGGAGGAAGAAGAAGTGTCGGGAGACGAAGGTTATAATCTAATGATGAAGAGGTCCTGTTTAACACCAAAGCAAGAGGAGGATTATAGTTGGTTGAGGAGCAATATTTTTCAGTCGACATGTACCATTCTGGGGAAAGTTTGCAAATTTGTTATTGATGCTGGAAGCTGTGATAATATAATTTCTTCAGAAGCTGTGAGGAAGTTGGCATTGAAGACTGAGAAATATCTGAAACCGTACAAGCTAGCTTGGTTGAGGAAAGGCAGGGAGGTGAAGGTTGGACGAAGGGCTTGTGTAAAGTTTTCAATTGGGAAGAAATATAAAGACGAAATCTGGTGCGATGTGGTAGATATGGACGTTTGTCATTTGTTGCTGGGAAGACCGTGGCAGTATGATAGAGCAGTACAACATGATGGGCGTACCAACAGTTACAGTTTCATGTTTGAAGGCACAAAGATTACTCTAGTTCCAAAGAAGCGACAACAGGAGGAAAACAAGTTGGAGGAGATTGAAGAGCTCAAAACTTTGTTATCTTTGAAGGAGTTTGTGAAGGAAGTAGAGGAGGAGCCTGAAGTGTTTTTGTTGATCGGATGGGAGAGTCAGGAAGTGGTGGAAATACCAGAAGAAGTAAAACCAGTACTGAAAGAATTTGACGATGTATTTCCAGAGGAGTTACCAACGGAGTTGCCACCATTGAGGGATATCCAACATAAAATAGATCTTGTTCCAGGTGCTGTGTTGCCACACAGACCACATTATCGAATGAGTCCGAAGGAACATGAAGAGTTGAGGAGGCAAGTGGAAGAATTGCTTGAACAGGGGCGTGTGCAAGAGAGTTTAAGTCCTTGTGCTGTACCAGCTTTATTGGTACCCAAAAAGGATGGAACGTGGAGGATGTGCACTGACAGTCGAGCATTGAATAAGATTACTGTGAGATATAGATTTCCGATGCCGAGGCTTGATGATTTATTGGATCAAATCAGTGGATCCGTAATCTTTTCTAAGATTGATTTGAAGAGCGGTTATCATCAGATTCGCATTAGACCAGGGGACGAATGGAATACAACATTCAAGACGAGGGAAGGCTTGTATGAATGGCTGGTAATGCCGTTTGGTCTATCGAATGCATCGAGTACATTCATGAGGGTGATGAATCAAATTTTCAGACCGTACATTGGAAAATTTGTGGTGGTTTACTTTGATGATATTCTAATCTACAGTGCTAGTAAAGAAGAGCATGTTCAGCATTTGAAGAAAGTGTTAATTATTCTACGTGAAGAACAATTCTATACTGCTACAAAGAAATGCGTGTTCATGACGCAAAGTGTTTTATTTCTGGGATATGTTGTTTCAGAGAAAGGTATACAGGTTGACCAAAGTAAAGTCGAAGCTATCAGAGACTGGCCTCAACCCAAGACGATAACAGAAGTTCGTAGTTTTCACGGGCTGGCTTCATTTTATCGAAGGTTTATTCCACACTTTAGTAGTGTGATGGCACCTGTTACAGATTGCATGAAAGGTAAACAGTTTGCATGGACAGAGGAAGCAGGGGATGCTTTTGGGAAGATCAAGAAGTTGCTGACATCTGCACCAATTCTAGTATTACCTGATTTTCAGCTAGTGTTTGAACTACACACTGATGCATCGAAAGTTGGGATCGGAGGGGTGTTGAGTCAGAAAGGGCGACCAATTGCATATTTCAGTGAGAAGTTGTTAGGAGCAAAGATGAGATACAGTACATATGATGTGGAATTCTATGCTGTTGTGCAATCTATTAAACACTGGAGACATTATCTATTTCAGAAAGAGTTTGTTCTTTACACTGATCATGAAGCATTGAAGCATTTGCAAGGGCAAGACAAGATTTCGGCAAGACATGCATCGTGGATTGCATATCTGCAGCAGTTTACTTTTGTTGTGAAACACAAATCGGGAGTGACGAATCGTGTGGCTGATGCTTTGAGTAGAAGAAATCATTTGTTGACAACAATGAAGGTTGAAGTGATGGGATTTGACATGTTACCGGAATTATTTGTGGAAGATCCTTACTTTGTGAAATTTGTTGATAAAGTCAAGAATGGGGAGACGAATGAATTCGTGATGGTAGATGGTTTTCTTTTTAAAGGAAATCGATTGTGCATACCGAAGGGTAGTCTGAGAATGAAGATTATCAAGGAGTTACACGAAGAGGGACATGTTGGGAGAGACCGTACATTACAGTTGATTTCACAATCCTATTTTTGGCCATCAATGAGGAAAGAGGTAGAGAGGTTTGTGGAGCGTTGTCATATTTGTCAGGTTTCGAAAGGAACTGCGACTAATGCTGGTTTATATATGCCGTTACCCGTGCCTGTAAAACCATGGGTGGATATCAGTATGGATTTTGTTTTGGTTTTGCCTAGAACTCAAAGGGGAAATGATTCTATATTCGTTGTGGTGGACAGATTTTCGAAGATGGCACATTTTATTGCTTGTAAGAAGACGGCGGATGCTGTTCATGTTGCTCAGTTGTTTTTCAGGGAGATCTATCGACTTCATGGATTGCCAGAATCTATTGTGTCGGATAGAGATACTCGATTTCTGAGTCACTTTTGGTTGAGTTTGTGGAAAATGGTGGGAACGAAGCTGAAATTTAGTAGTGCTTATCATCCGCAAACAGATGGACAGACCGAGGCTGTGAACAGATCGTTGGGAAACTTGTTGAGGTGTATTGTTCAAGATAATCTGAAGAGTTGGGATGTGAAGTTATGCCAAGCAGAGTTTGCCCATAATCATGCTGTAAATCGAAGTACTGGGTTCAGTCCATTTCAGATAGTATATTCAAGTTTACCGAAGGGACCGTTGGATCTAACAGTAGTGCCACAATCAAAGAAGACAGTTAAGAAAGCTGCTGATTTTGTTGAGGGGTTGACGGAATGTCATAAAATCGTTCAGGAACGATTGGAGAAAGCAAATGAGAAGTATAAACGTTCCGCAGATTTGAAACGAAGGAGTGTTAAATTTCAGGAAGGTGATTTGGTTTATGCAATGTTAACAAAAGATCGTTTTCCAGTGGGCGCTTATAACAAGTTGAAAGCCAGGAAAATTGGTCCTGTAGAAATCATGAAACGAATTAATGAGAATGCCTATAAGTTGAAGTTGCCGGAGGATGTATACACTTCTGACGTTTTCAATGTTAAACATCTTATACCATATCATGGCGATGAGTCTATTGTAGAAGATGAGGGTGTAAATTCGAGGTCGAATTTTTCTCAACATGGGGAGGATGATGCAGTGCAGAAAGTTAAAGGCTTAGGTCGCTCACGACCTAAGGAGTGTGTAGGTCGCTCACGACCTAAGGAGTTAGAGGAGGGAGCGAGTGATGCTGAGAAGAGTGGTTGCACAGTCCAATTTGGTGAAGTGTTAGGTCGCATACGACCTAACAAGGACTTTTGGTCGGAGCTACGACATAACAGTCTGAAGGAAAAAGAGATACAACTTAACTTGTTTTTAACTCGTGTACGACTTAACGAGTTGGAACTTAGGTCGCATGAAGAGGGTTCAGATGCCAGAATTCTTAAGTCACGTGAAGATGCTATGTTCTTAAGTCGCGAGGTTCTAAGTCGTACAGACTTAGGTCGCGGAGTTAGGCTTCTTAAGTCGCAAAGTCTCATTTTAAGTCGCGAAGCACTGGATGCCGTTGATGTGTCTGCCGAGTTAATCTCTGCCTTTGATTCCCTTAAGACGTTGATTTGGGATGCCACTAATGTTTAAGTCGCTGAAGCCCTGGATGTCGTAGAATCTTATGCCGAGTTAATCTAAAACCGTTGATTCTTTAAGTCGTGAAGAAATTGCTGTTAAGTCGCCACCGACTTATACTAAGTCGTAAGTCGCCTCATATTAAGTCGTCTAAAGACTGAGTCGTGGGAAGCTGCTAGGTCGTCTACGACTTAAGTGATGTAATCTGTTTGTATTTGTTAACTCGTAGCTCGTACCTGTTTTTAAGTCGTATATTTTATAAGTCGTAGGTCGTCTGTTGTAAGTCGTGATGTGCTGTATACTTTCTTAAGTCATAAGTTGGAGGGGTTATAAGTCGGTTGCCGACTTAGGAGTTAATGTAAATTTTCTATTTCTTTGCGTGAGTTGTAAAACGCCTATAAATAGGCCGTGTGAGTCATTTGTAAAGGTTGTTGACTTTTGAATAAAATTTCCATTTTGATTGCTTTGTGCTTTCTTCTAATTGGTATTCGAGTGAAGTCTCCTATCTACACTTACATTATTCGAGTGCGCTCGAATCTTCGTTTGTTGAAGCCGATTCACGGTATCTTGTGCGCAAGATCAACGTTGAAGAATCGTAGATCTCTTTCCCGGTATCTTCGGATCAACGAGTCAGAGATAGCTAGAATTCGGTATCTTCGGATCAACGAATTCAGGCATCGCAGTATTCATCAATCCACCGATTGCAATTTCATCGTATTATCAATTTTGTATTAGCCGCTGCGTCAGTAATGAAGCTCTCTTAATCATGTAGCTTCAACATTTAATCATTTATGTTCTCTTTTTATGATTAATGAAAATATTTGAAGTGGTTTAACTTGTTGTTTTAGCTTTGAATTAGATAGCCTATATTGTTGATACCAAATAGGCTATGCTGAAACAAACAACAAACACAAATTATCTCTTATTTCACTAATGACCAAAAGAGAGATCATAATTTTGTTTTGTTGATTTATGTGATCTAGAGAAGGACATTCCTCTAAATCTTGGTTTAATTTGATTGAATAGAATTTTAAAATCTAACAATTTCCTACGGATTGACCCGTATTCGCCACGTACTAGAATTGTATGTCGTGCGCTTGCGGTTAATTTTGATTTAAATTCGATCGGATATTTTCAACTCGATGGAGATTTAGCCGGTTCAAACAAGTTTTGGCGCCGTTCCCGAGGAATAGTTTTGATTTTGTTTTCTACTCTTCTATTTATTTTGTTAGATTTTATTGTGTGTTTGTTTTGTGTGTTAACTTGCATTTAAAAAAATATTCGTGTTGTGTGTGTTTGTGTGATTTTTGATTGCATTTTGATTGTGTGTGTTGTTTTCTTGTTTGATTTTGCATTTGCATATTAAAAAAAAGCATACACAATTTCAAAACAAAAACAAAAATATTTTATTTCCTTTTCATTTACAAATTTCATTTTATTTACAGTTTTCCATTTTTTGCAAATTTACAGTTTTTCTGCCTTACTATTACTAGTACAAATCACAACTACCTACATTCTCAATTTCATTGCTGCCCAAAACTCCACTGTTCACTGTCAACCACCTCTGTCATCAGTTGCATATCTCACTGAACTCCTCTACTACCCCTCCATCTCTTCAAACTTTCATAAACAAACCTGCTTGCACATAATCACTGACCAACTCATTTCATTCCCATTGTTCTTCCTCCCACCACACCAGAGAAACTGATGCATAGAAATTACCTGTTTATTTCACTGCCCTTGCATATCTCTACAACATTCTTCCTACCATACATACAACTACCCACCCATACTGAAACTCAAACCACTACAACAGTTCCTTATCAATCACCATCCCTGTTAACTACTTCATCAATCAAAACCCCATCAACACCTGACTCAGCCCATTCTCCCACACAGTTGCTACAACCAGCACCCATAACAGTCATCCATCATCCACCGTATATCTGCCAACATTCACAATTCTTTCACATTCAACTGCTTACCTCTGCAACAACTAGCATCCAACAAGACTGTTCCATACAAGAACCAACAAACAAATAACCCCTACTCACATCACAACCTCTAACAACTACCATTGTCTATTCAAAGTGATACAACAGTCATAATTGCTAACCTCCGCTACCCCATACCAACAACATTTGCCTTCAACAAACAGTCCAACCACTTCCTTCAATCACCACCTGCTCCACCAGAATCCGCCTTGTCAGACAACACATCTTCCTCCACTGTTATGTGCACCTGCTCTTCTCAGTCCTGTTCAACCACTTCTTCCTCCAACATCGCTACAAATTGCATTCAGTCATCACACAACTACCATCTCACCAACCATCATATAACATATCAACCCTATAGCCCCCGACCATCTACAACAACACTCCACTACAATCTGCCATAAACCTCAAATCTGCATCCAATCGCGAAAAAAAAACCTCGTAACTTCCACAGTTCCTCATCGACAACCCAAACATCAGAAAACCCCTCCACCTCACCGTGACTTCGATCACCGACAGCAACCAACCAAAATAATTTGCGGCTTCAACCGCAACACTCCTCATACCCAAAACCACTACGACCCAATAGCAACCCACCACTACATAATTATCTTGAACCACCTACAACACTGTCTCTGACTCAAACCATCACGACCAATTCACGCGACTTCAAATCGTGGCCTGCAACCCAATCAAACCAACCTCAAATTAACCAAATTCGAACAATCTTTGGCTGCGAAATTTTGAGTTGGGTTTGATTTCGAAAATTGAAATCGAGAATTTGATTCGAGATTTGGGAGCGATGTTGTCTGTGTTTATATAATTGAAAAAAAGAGAAGAGTGGTGAGTGTGGTTTACTTTTTAACTGGCTAAACTTTCTTTGTTGATTTTTAATTGACCAAGTTGGGCCGGGTATATTTCATATGGGTCGAGGTGGGTTGTCTTCTTGTTTTGTTTAATTTTAATTTTTTTTAAGTCCATCTCCCTTTTCGGTTTTTCAATCTTCTTCTACTTTTATAAAAATAAAACAAATTGTATTGGTTTCAAATTTTTCTTAGTTCCCTTTTTTTCAAAAAAAAAGGAAAAAAACACAAATAATTGTTATAGAATTTTTTTTTTTTGCTTCTTTTGTTTTGATTTTCATTTGTTTTAGTTACTTCTTTGATATTTAAAAAAACAAAAAAAACCTGTATATATATATCTTTGTTTTATTTTCAGGTTGCAGAAGCAGAAATTCAAAGGAAAAACGCTTGCCAAAAATAATTGATTTGCTTGCTTGCTTTTAAAAAAATTGCTGCTTAAAATAAGATTTGTTAATAATTCTGCACGCTCTGGTATCGTGCTCTCATCTCTTGTTTTAGTTGCTTTGCATTGTTTGTTGCTTGCAAAAAAAAAATTCAGAAACAAAAACAGAAATCCATTCGTAGTTGCATTATTAATACACATTTAATTTCTGCTTTGCATTTCATCCTAGAATTTTGATTAATAATAACGGTTAGACATCGATAACACTTAATTTTATATTGACAAGTTGTCTTCTTTGAACAATTTACTTTCTTGGTGTCTAGGCTATGGCAGAGTAATAACCATTTATAAATATTATGGTGATTCGTAAATATTATAGTGTTTGTTTCTCTGAAGGTACTTAAACCTTCGGCTGCATTGCTACAGTGATTCGTGGTGCACCGATAAATCCTGTTCGTTACCTGGCTAAGAACTATCTTGTTGAATCAAGACAAAGTGTGATTATACAATTTTGGGTTAGGAGCTACTTAGGGTAGAAGATTTGTAGTTAAACCCTTGCATTCATTTAGTTGCATTAGTTCATGCATATTTAAAAAAAATTCAAAATCCAAAACTAAAAAAATTGTAAATATTACTTAACTTAGTTTTTAAATCCTTTTCATTTGAAATTTTTAGATCAAAAAATTAAAAATCCAAAATAAAATTTTAGGTTAGTTTTTTTTTCAAAATGCAAAAATCCAAAAAAAATATAAAACCTTTTCAAAAACAAAAAAAATTGAGAAAACAAAAAAAACAAAACAAAATTCAAATTTCCCTTTTGAAAAATAAATTCCTTTTGATAAATAGTTTTCCTTTATATATAAAAAACATTCTTGAAAATGTCTGAATTTCCATACTCACAAGAATTTTACAATAGTTGTGAAAATCAATATAATCCTTATAATTTCACTCCAAATTCTTATGGATATTTTAATGACAACTATTGTTTAAACAATTCGAATTTTGAACAACAAGATTTTCAAAATGAAGACCAAACCCTCAACTCTTGAAAAAAGCATGGAAACGATTTCATATTTACTTGAACTCTCTACACAACTAACTCAAATGATAAATGATTTGTGTAATTCATATTTGTGCAATAACTTGATACAAGGATTTCAAAATGATCAAAATTTGAATTCACTTCAAAATTCAAATGATTTCGATTATAACTCATGCCAACACAATTTTGAATTTCAAAATGAATTTCAAAATGGAAATGTGAATCACTTTTCAAATGATTTTGGCAATGGTTTTCAATTTTGGTGCAATTGACAATTTTTGTTCTCAACAAATTCAAACTGAAAATTCTCAAATTAATAATCATGAATTTGATTTAGTTGAGCAAATGGAAAAAGATTAGGAGGATTTGTTGCGTGAAACCTACAAAACATTTCGTGAGAAACAAATCAAATCCCAACGTGTGAAGAATCAAATGATAATCCACCGTTTTTCGAAATTGACAATTTTTGTTCTCAACAAGTTCAAATTAAAAATTCTCACATTAATAATTACAAATTTGATTTTTTTGAGCAAATGGACGAAAATTATAACAATCACACGGATTTGTTGCTTGAAACCTACAAAAAAATGCGTGAGCAACAAAAGCAAATCTCAACTTGTGACGAGTCAAATAATAATCTACCTTTTACCAAAATTGACGATTTTCAAATAACAACTCTGGAAATTGAAAATGAAAATCTTAATGAAGTTGTTGAGAATGTGGTAATTGAGTTGGATTTCAATTATTTTGAGAGTGTGTAACCAAATTTAAAATTCGATCTTCCTTTTTCTGATTTCGAAAAATTGAATGCAACAACTTTGGATTTTGAACTTGATATATGCAATGAAGTTGTTGATAATCCAACAAAGGAAGACGAATTTAATGAACATAAATTCTTTGGATTTTTCGAAGATAAGTTGTTAAATTCTTATGGGGAAGATTTAAATCACCATTTTAATTTTGAAATCAATAATTCTGAAAAAGTTTTCAATGATAAGTTTGAATTTCAATTTGGTGAAAATAAACTGGAACTTCAACCAATTGTTTTATCTACCCTGAAAATCATCGAAATAAAACAACTCATACGATTTTTATAAAACGACATTCGGTTTTCCAAATCAACATTCAACTCCGAAATCTTTTATGGTTTGGCTTTCTATGCTTAAGCTTTGCCTCAAATACTTGACGAGACAAATGAATTGGTCTTTGGAAGAAGTTTTCATTTACTCTTTAACTGTAAATTTTCTTATGTCTTGTAAATAATCATCGTTTCATTTTCATGTAAATACAAGTCAGACTTTTTTTATCCTTTCACTTGGGTTAACTATAAGGACATAGTCAAAATCAAGTGTGGGGGGAGTCTCATCTTCATTTTTTTATTTTTCATGGTTTATTTTTGCATTTTCTTCCCAAAATTTTAAAAAAACAAAAATAATCTCAAAAAAAAAAGTTTAGCATTTTGATTTATTTTTAAAGAAAGACTATTGGATAAATATAGGATTTTGGTTATTAAATTAAAAATTTTGAAAATTTATTTGTCTCAACAAAAATAAAAATAAGTTTGATTACAAGTAACAATGGTTTAACTAGTATATAGGAAGATTCATAGGTGATAATTATGAAATATATCCTAATGGAAAATCTTTCTTTAAAAAAATGGATTTAAAGTAAAGGATATAACATTTTTGATCTTCTAAGTTAAGTGGTACTAAGATGATATTGTAAAACTCTCTCTTTCTAAAAAAAATTGAAGAAAAACCACAAAAAGAAAAAAAGAAAAATCTTGTTGTATATATGTATATATTTTATTAACACCTACAGTCGATAGGTATACACACTTGTGTGTACACTCGCCATGCTCTGTACCCTTCTCATGTAAGCTCGAAAGGCAGTGCATGATCGGTATATCTGGCCTCAGTTTATCTGAGTTAAGTGTATGTATATAAAAATTCTTTTTAATAATGCTTACTGTCGATACATGTTCACACTTGTGTGTTCACTCGCCATGCTCTGTATTCCCCTCACATAAGCCTGCAAGGTAGTGCATGGGTGATATATCTGGCTTCAGTTTTCTGAGCTAGGCATATTTAAATATTGTTAATATCAATAAAATTTTCAAATAAGAGAGTAAGCAATTGAAATCCAAGCATTATTTTGACTTGGTTGATTTGACTTGTTATTGAAAAGAAATAAAAATACCACTTTGAAAAACTGTGATAAGGAACTAAGGATCTACTTCATAGTTGCATTATGTTATCGACCGAAACGACTAGAAAAACTAGAGGCTATTTGTTATGATAACTTAATTTTTATTAGAAATTTTGACAAGTAAAAGGACTTCAATTTCAAGATTATAAGCAGAACTTATATTTAACTTATTCGTGTTAATTTAAAAGTAAATTCTTCATTTGTAAATATTTTCAACTTGCATTTATATCTTTGTAAATAAATCTTGCATTTAGAAAAAATTTCATTTTGTAAATATTTTCATGTTGCAATTGTATTTTGTGGGTAGTATCCGTTGAAAACCCTCACGAGTCAACACTCGTCCTACTAGGGACACCTAGAGGTTTAACGGCTTGTTGCATACGTTCAATGCAATCGTGTTTCCTACGAAAACAGATTTATCTTAGTTTTAGTTTATTCGAGGACGAATAAAAAGATAAGTGTGGGGGTATTTAATATGCACGTAAATGTGCATATTTTTACTTCCATATTTAATCTAATTAAATTAAATAAATGATCAAATTGGGTATTTTAACATGTTTAAACCAAAAATCAAATTATTTTCAAATTATCATTTATTCATCTACATATAGGGGCAAGATGGTCATTTTTGTGCAAATATTAATTTGAGAATTTTTACTTGGACATTTTTATGTTATTTTATAGGAATTTGGCTTCAAATTACAAGTGGCTTCATGGAAAATATGCATGCACAAGAAGATACAAAGGAATGAAGATGGAAATAATTCATTTCATGAAACATGGAGAACCCCACCTACCCACTTACTATGATGTACAAATTAGGAGCTAATGCACATGCTAATGGCCATTAAAGTTTCATGCACATTTAAAAGGAGGATTATCTCATGCTAATGATAACTTGGTGGCCATACTTCCTCAAGGGTAGTTTGTGTAGTTCCCAAAAATTGGATTAGGGTTTCCAAACATGTATAAATACCCTTTATGTTCATGTAATTACTCTCTTCCTCTTAGCCTCTTTAGTTTAGTTTAGGCTCAAAAATAAATCGAAGCTCTTCTTTCTTTTCATGGCTACTTAGCCATTTCTTTACATGTAATTTTCCTTTTTTTATGCAATGTTAATTCATGTTCTTTTACATTTACATGCTCTCTTTCTTATTTTGTTAGTAGTGTAGTTTATTTCTCATGCAAGTAGATTAGTTTTTATTTCATTTTAATTAGCTCTCGTTTTATTTTAGCTCTCTTTTTCTCTTGTTTTTATTTCATGTTGCATGCTACAATTGTTGATATGATAACAAATATGAGAGGCTAAACCCCTTCAATTTAGGGGTAATGAAGCTCTCTTAATCATGTAGCTTCAACATTTTAATCATTCATATTCTCTTTTTGTGATTAATGGAAATATTTGAAGTGGTTTAACTTGTTGTTTTAGCTTTGAATTTGATAGTCTATATTGTTGATACCAAATATGCTTTGCTTAAACAAACAACAAACACAAATTACCTCTTCATCTACATATGATGTTGGTAAAGAAGTGATTTTAAAATCAAAATTTAATGGTCCATATTTCTAATCAATAGTTAATAGGCCATACTTAGAATTGATTTTATTTTCAAGTTCATTATCAATTTTCATGAGACTTAAAAGTGATTTAGTGGTTGTGTTATAGTTTGATGGTTTATATTGGGCTAATTAATTAGCACAAATATTGCGTACTTATTATAAGCACATCAACTAATTTCACTAATGACCAAAAGAGAGATCATAATTTTATTTTGTTGATTTATGTGACCTAGAGAAGGACATTGCCTCTAAATTGCCTTCAAACTGTCATATTTTTATCCACTTTCTGTTTTTCATTTTTCTACTTTTTTAGCTGAACACATCCCAATATCTTGGTTTGATTTGATTGAATAGAATTTTAAATTCTAACAATTCCTTGCGGTTTGACCTGTACTCACCGCGTACTAGAATTGTACGATGTGGGCTTGTAGTTAATTTTGATTTAAATTCATTCGGATATTTTCCAACTCGATGGAGATTTAGCCCGTTCGAAAAACTGGCTTATGGGATTTTCTTAGACAGAACCAGGTTAAATTCAAGCATGTTGGAAATGGACTAGGCTAAGAAGTGCTAGTTAGCATGGATTTGGACTGGGCTTATAATTACTTGCCAGCATAATTACACTTGCAAGAAATTTGAGCAATATTTTGCCTCCTAAGCCTCTTTTTGTGAGCAGAGGCAGGCTTGTCAAATCATAAAGAACCCTTCGATCATCTCTTCTACTTTTCTTTTAGTGCATGCCATATATGGCACTGTGACAACGAATGAGACGGTTCACTTTTCCATACATGGTAGTGGAACTCACGTTTCCAATATATGTAATGTGATACAACATTAATTATACCATGATTGTTGAGATTTGATGATCTTTTGAATCCAATGGCTGTGATTGAAGGGGTAGGTATATAAGTACCCATCTTCTCCTTTATCTTCACTTTTTACCAAAGCTAAAAAGAAAATCTGCCATTAAAAACCTCCAACCTACAAAAAATTTAAAGCTCTTCGTTCTTTGCAAAACAGTAAGTATGATTATCTTCGAGTCTTCTTCATATTTGAATACTTGATAATGCTTTTTCCATTGAAAAGAGAGTTTTTTGCGGTTTTGTTTTCTTCTTTTTGCTGTTGTTTGCAGCTGTGCAATTAAAGCCCCTAAAGCACCGCAAAATCTCCGCTATAGCCCATCGTGCTCTTTGACCACTACGGTATTTCAGTTTAGCACTATTAAATAGTAGATCTGCTTTAAGCCCCGCTATTTTCTGCTACACCCGTTAAATCAAGGCTATTTAGCAGCGCTTTAGTAATACTTACTTACAAAGGTTGATTTGACTAATTCTCTTTTCAACTAAATTAGCAAAGTTAGGATAAAGACCTAATTTTAAAGCATAAGTGCTTAATATAAGTCAAAAGTCATTTGTAGTTACCAAATCTACTATGTATAAATCATGATATTCTTCGGTTTTGTTATATAAATTAAAAAATATTTCTTTTTCCTACACAAATGATGTGAGAATGAGAATAAATTAACTTTAAATCTTTTGTTTTATATCAAATGAAGCTTTCTGCACCTCTGGTGTTTTCCACTATATCCCCAATATAACTTTTTGAAACTCCACCGCTATAGAACCGCTAAGCACTTTAACTGCACAGGTTTGAAGCATTATTTTTTGAGTTTAATTATGTGTCATTGCTAGGCCAGAATACTTGCTTTTCTGGTCATCTTTTTGACCTCAATCAACCATCTCCACCATGTCAACGATGGTCAATCGACGTTGTTGAACTTTTCACTGGCCTGTGATTTTTAGAAAACATATTAGTGTTGGGTTGTAGTTTTAGGCCCAAACCAATAGCCATAAGCTTCAAGTCAAAAGTTGGATAATAAATGTGGCCATAAGGCTTGCAACTTGGTTTAGTGGTTTATCTAAGCTATGTGTCGGCCTTCATAGGGTGCTTGGCCTGAGCATGCCATGAAGTCGATTGTCCAGCTTCCCTCTCAAGGAGTTGCCCTCAAGTCTTGCTAGGATTAGATGTTGGGGACTTGTTTAACTTAGACTACTTATGTTTCAGGTGGCAACCTTTGGATCTACCTCGACTAGTGATTTTGGTTTCAAAGCTTCTAAGCTTGCAGAAGGAAAGGTAAACTTGGTTAGGAGCATGGCGGTCACAGCTGAAATATCAGGATAGTGAGATACCCTATGGCCATCAATCAATCAGACCACCCTCCCCAAGGCTTCTTTACATGGTCTCTTGGATACTTTAAAGTTAAAGTCATGCACCTCCCCACCCTTACTTTATTTCCGTCCTCAACGCTTTCGAGCTTTCCCCCAGACAGCTAATCCAAATAGCTACCGGTTTCCATGCGAGCTCTATGTCATCAGTGCGGACCTCAATCATCCTAAACCGACTGCTCAACTAGTCAACATGCGCATCCAACCGTAGAAGGATATCCGATTGGCACTTATTTACACTTTCAGGAAAACACTAACAGTCTTCATGGGCATTCTTAATAAGGTTGCCCCAAGATGGATGTAGAAGTATTTCTTTATCACTCATGGGGTCAACCTCAAGCCGCGGAACACATAATTCTGAATCCTTCGTAAGTTTCCTTTTCCATTCTTTTTCTTCAATCTTTGTCTCTCTTTCTTTTCTTAACTTTCCCTTTTTTAGGAGCCTTATCGATTCTTCCATCTTCAGCTTTGGAATGCTGAGTGGATATGTCAAGCGATTGAAGGCGGCTGTTGGTAATGTTCAGGATTTGAAGGTCTTAGTAACCAACGAAAACCTCCACCAACTCGGGCTAAATGAGAGGTACCCGTACCATGGTTACTGACCGGGCTAACCCATTAAAGAAAAAGGGCAAGGCAAAGCGCGAATATGAAAAGATCAAATTCCATGACCCTCTGGCTAGGCTAATCACGGACGAGAACCGGGGATATGATGACGTTATCAAGGGTAAGAGGCCGGGAGAGTGGCAATAAGTTGATTAAGAAAAACTTAGTGATGTAGTACCGACACCACAGTAGGACACCTTTGGCCCACAACAGTTGGTTGATGCCCCTATCCTACAGTGTGAGATGCCGGTCATTAATTGGGATAATGAGGAAAGCTCCAAAGAAAGTAGTGTAGGAGGAGGTCACAAAAACCGAGCATCGATAGGGACGTAGGTCCTTCCTTCGAGCCATATCCTACTTTTGATCCTTTGTATTCCTAATACGATGTTGTGCAACTGGGCTAGTCCCACGCTGGGACCACAGTCTTGTTTTGTTAGTTCGGTCCCATCATGCTCGGCCCTTTCGGAAGGCAAGGTCGGCTAGGTTCAAATGGTAGCTAATTTACTTGCACTTGTCTCTTTTTTCTTGTACTTGAACTAATCATTATTTTTGTTATTTCAGTGGTTGATAAACTTAACTTCAATGCTCTTGGCTACACCATCTAGACCGCCTTGATTCTTATACCCAAAATACCCATGCCTAAACTAGATATTATTGAACTCAGCACCGTCCATGGGATCTAGATCTGCCTTGAAAACTGGGGAAAGAATAGGGTCATAAAGGAGTCGTTCGGGGATGTCAGCACTCTTTTTGCCAAGGAGGCGCCCATTTATAAGGAAAGGGGTAGGCTCAAGGGAAAGGGGTAGAGCCATTGGGGAAGTGTCTCTGGTGGTCAGCCAGGCCATGGACTATGAAGGTCTGGACAAGCTGTTAAAGTTAATCTAGCTCATGCCTATAAAGATCCCGTCTTCTACCTACCAGCCTAGATCTGGGTGGAGCCGGCTCCACATGGAGTCCATAATTAATGCACACATGGAATGCCCTTCTGGTAAGCTTTTAAACTTAATTTCTTTTTTGTTATATGGAATTTCTTCTAGCATCGATTTTTCAGCCGTGCACTGCTTCGTCCGTGTCCAGGACGAATACCTATAACTTTAAGGTAAGGTCCGAAAGGAGTAGGCTTGAAAGAAGGCGAAGGAGGCTCTGGCGGTGGCTAAGGAGATGGTAGCGGCGGTTGAGAAGATAGAGAAGAAGGCGGTTGAGGCGAGGGAAATGGCGGGGAAGGATGTTGAGGATCTCCGAGAGAAGCTGGAGAAGGCCGAGAAGGAGGATGAAGCACTACAGAATGACTTGATCCAGCATACAACTAAATGTCGATTGTCCGCTAATGTGGAGACTGCTCGATCACTAGAGGAGAACATATGGAGAGACTAGCTAAAGAACACGGTGAAGGCCCTGTTTTGGGAAAACTACCACTTGTCAATTTCCCTTAACTACATCAACGTGGAGGCCCTCACTTAGACCTAGGCTGAGGTGACTTTCGAGATGAAGGTAGTTAAGGTGACCGTGCCGATCATTTTTGGCAAAGGGGCAGATCCATTCCTTGGCTTATTTGGTAAGCGGGCCATCTTTGTGAATATCCCTATAAATATATTTTTAATCATTTTGTAAGCCCAATAGGGTGAGATTTCTGCCCTGCATTTTTAGGTAGCAATGAACAGATATTTTTTGTTTTATTAAATTGGTCCAAGTGTTTAATTAATTTATCTTTTTTTGCTTGTATGTGCATGAATAGTAGGATTGAGTACTTTGAGTAGTCGACATAAACACTGTATTATCTGCACTTAACGTCTCCACAATGTTGATAAATAGTAGTATATGATGATGAGATGGGCAGTAATTGTAGCCCACTCATGTAAACCATGCGAATTGATTTTATATAGAACTTATCTTGATGATAGGCTGATCGTGGTTGGCTGAAAATCCTAGTTGTAGTCGAATACAAAGAGGGGTACGTAGTGGTCGAGCCTGTTTGTGTTATTTACATTGTCGGGTGGTCTCAGCATGAACTAGAGCACTAAGGGGCTTGAGGATTCTCCTGAGTGACATGCGACATGATAGAGTAGCGGGCGGTCCAAGCACGAATCAGAGCACTTAGTGGCTCGAGGGTTCTCTTGGATGACACGTGGCCAGTTGATAGGTTAGGCGGTCCTACCATAAACCACAGTGTTGAGAAGTTTGAGGGCTCTCCTAGGTGACATGCCAGCAATTTGAAATTCCCCAAACAAGGAAGTAAATGCACGGTAATTCACCCTCATTGGATAGCTGACTAGTAAGGACGGGAGCCGAGCTTGCGTGGTCTTATAGGTAGAGGTCGGCAATCCCTAAGTAAGGAAATGAGCATATAATAACTAACCCTTTACTAGATAGCCTATAGAGGTGGCAGTCCTCAAACAAGGAAGTGAATGCATGGTAATTCATCCTCATTAGATAGTCGATTAACAAGGATGGGAGAAGGGATCATGCAGTCTTTGGTGGTAGAGGTCGGTTGTCCCCAAGCAATAAAGTAAGCACATAATAACTCACCCTTCATTGGTTAGCCTATGGAGGTGGCAGTCTGCGAACAAGGACGTGAATACATGGTAATTAAATCTCGTTGGATATCCGGTCAACAAGGAGGGGAGTTGGGCTCACGCGGTCCTTGGTAGTAGAGGTCGGTAGTCCTCAAGCATAAAAGTGAGCACATAATAACTCACCCTTCATGGATAGCCTATAGAGGTGGCAGTCCTCGATCAAGGAAGTGAATGCATGTAATTCACCTTCATTGGATAGCCGGTTGACAAAGAGAGAAGTAAGGCTCGTGTGGTCCTTGGTGGTAGAAGCTGGTAGTCCCTAAGCAAGGAAGTGAGCATATAATAAGTCACCTTACTAGACTACCTTGGTGTTGATAGAATTTTCTCTGATGTCTTCGTTATAACCTTCACAAAAGATTTATGATAGCCTTATAATTATGGCTTGCATATGATAAGCCCGAAGGTGCTCTGGGTTCCAAGTATGGGATATATGTGTTCCATTCAGTCGAGAAAGGCAGTAAGTGCCATTTGACAAGACGTCGATGATAACATACGGCCCCTCCCAATTTGGGCCGAGCACTCCTTCAATCGAGTTCTTTGTGTTGGAGAACACCCGGTGCAAGATAAGATTGCCGATAATGAATAGTCAGAGCTTTACTCTGGAGTTGTAGTGCTTAACTATCCTCCTCTTATAGGCTTCGGTGTTGAGTTCGCTTCATCTCTTTGTTCTTTAATGGAATCGAGCCCGAGCTTGAGCATCTCATCATTTTGATCGGGCTCGTTTGTAAGACATCAAGGTGAGGGAACATCCACTTTAATTGATATCATAGCTTCATACCCATAAAAAAGCGAGAAGGGATTATGCTCGATTAGTGTGTGGTTGGAGGTGCAGTAGAACCAGAGGATGTGCGACAGTTCCTAAGCCTGGTTCCACTTAGCTTTTGCGAGGTACTTCTTGAGGGTTAATTTGATGGTTTTGTTGATGATCTCTACTTTTCCATTTTATTGAGGGTGGGAAATGGAAGAGAATCACTTCTTTATCAATAATTTCTTACACAGAAGTCCCATAAGAGACTGCTCTCGAATTAAGTGTCATTGTTGGTGATAATCTTCTTTGATATATCGAACCGGCAAACAATGTTATTGATGACGAAGTTTAGTACCTTGAGGGCAGTGACCCTAGGGAGTGGTTCAACCTTGACCCATTTGATGAAGTAGTCGATGGTGACCATGGCATGGTTGTATCCTCCCTTGGAATTTGGAAGCTTTCCTATTAAGTCAATTCCATAAGTGTTGAACGGTCGAGAGGAGGTCATTAGAGTGAGAAGGATAGGAGAGGCCCACGGGATATTAGTGAATTGCTGGCACTAATCGTATTTGTTGATGAAGTCAATTGAATCTTTAATCATAGTATGCCAGTAATAGAATTGTAGATGGCCTTTTTTTTATTAAGCTTTAACCCCAATATGATCCCCACAAGATCCTTCATGAAGCTATTCCAGTATCTAGCCAGCTTCATCTTCAAACGTGCACCGCTGAAGTGGTATCGAGTACCCTCACTTATAGAGCTTCATGTCAATGATTATGTATAGAGGAGCTCGGTAGAGGAATTTCCGGGTTCGTATGTGGTTGGTCGAAAGCTCTTTGTTTACTGAATATTTGATCAGGGAAGCCTTCTAGTTATCCGTGGATGGTGTATCAATCTCTATAGTTATTGCCCATGGCACATAACAAAGGGCATCTTGGACTTCTAATGAAACCCAAGGAGTTGCTTCTTATGGATTTCTTACTTCCTTGTCCAGCTAGTCGGCTTTTTCATTTTGCTTCCCGAGCATCTGCTCTAGCTTTAACTCGGAGAAGGTGTTGATTATCTTGGCCTCTACAACATACAAGACCAGTGTTTGCCTTTGATTTGGGAAAGGTCGCCGATTTGATTGATGACCAACGATGAGTCATTGAACACATGGATGGAGTCCATGCGTAACTCCTTTGCTATCCTGAGACTGGCCAGGATAGCCTCATGCTCGGCTTCATTATTGGTCGCCTTAAAAGTGAGGCTGACCGCAAAAAAGGTTCTCTTCCTGTGGAGTGATAAGGACTGTTTGCGCCAAAATTGGTCACAAACCCCAAATATCATGAAAGCACCAGTGTATGAACACAAATCAGCAGTATATAATCACAAATCACAGATCTAAGTAATGTAGAGGATAAAAAATGAAGAATAATAAACTTAAAACGGAAAGAAGCAGACAGAGGCATAGGATTTATAGTGGTTCGGCTATCTCTGACCTACGTCCACTCCAAAAGCTAATCATTTATTGACTTTCCTTGCTGATTACAACTGATTACAGCAGATTATAATGATAGAATTCGAGTACAACAGCAGCTATGAAGTGTAAAGTTGAATCGGGCAGAGTCTGGACGTTGAAAAGCCAAAGATCCTTTTTCTGTTGGCTCTGGGGTGCTATTTATAGGCGTTCCATGCAAATATCTCGCTCAAACTTTGGGAACTTCTTCTAGCACGTGAGTGGGCCCACGCGATCGATCCCATGGAGTTTCGACTTGATCTGTGATCGATACGAACGTAATTCATATCGATCAAGATTTTGTCCAATGGAGTCGAAACTTGGTGTGAACATTCCTTAGCTTGTGCGTAAGCTTCTGTGAAAATTTCATAGCATTTGGATCTGTGGTTTGCGAGTTATGATCGATACGAATTGTACTACACGTGTATATCGGTTGGCTGTTACATTCGTATCCATCACTTTGTCTCCATACTCCTCTCTTTTCGAATCGATTGAGCTGGCATCGATGACGTGTCTCGTAGATCCAGGGGAGATCCACCTTTCGTGCCGCCTTGATTACTTCCTTCATATCGATCGATACGAACACGACCGATACGAACATGGCTCCTTCGTATCCATCCATCAGCGACTGCAAACTTATTCGTATCCACCGACTATGCCTCTGTTCGTATCCATCGGCCAACCCCTTTTCGTATCGACTTGAAGTATCCTTGCTGATCGATACGAACAATATCGATTCAAAGTGTCCAATGTTGATCGATACGAATAGTATCGATTCGAAGTATACTGCCACGCTCCATCCTGATCGATACGAACGCGTTGTTCGTATCCATGTTGATCGATACAGAAGTATCGATTCGAAGCATGCCCCTATTCTCGTCTGGACCGACTCGAAACCATTGAGTCGAAACCTACTTTCCTCCTCTGATCGATACGAACGCCTTGTTCGTATCCATCAATTATCTTGAGCAAATGAACTCCGTTTGACCTGAAAATTGAAACGTAGTCTCTCCTAGCCTTGATCATCATTCCCAATCGATCCCGCCTTGATCGGAGCTCGGCCAAATTTTGACGACATCGATCAAAGCCTTGTTTCCAATCGATTTCCAATCCTGATATCCATCACTTTCCAGCTAGCTTGTTGATATTCCAGCCTTGACCAAAGGGTGGGATAACATTTGCCCCCCAAAACATGCCTTGTGACAAGAAGGGGTGTTTTGAATAGATCCGAATTCGATGTCCAAAGTCCATAGCCATATCATCCAAGTGCATCGTTCCTGACTGCTCTGAGTCGATGTCCGATCCCAAATCCAGCAACCAAAGCTTTAGCCAATTCCATATCCATCCGAGCTCGATAACCGAGTCCTAATCCATCCTTATCCAATAACCAATAACCGAATCCAGGACCTCTCCGGGTTGATATCCAAATCTGTAACCTCTCTGGGTTCTTGCCAAGCGCAATCCACACCTAAAGACCGTGGTTTAGTGTCTCTGGACGCTGAGTAGTGCCATGGCTTAAGTCCTAAGCCGAATTCTGGTCGCTCCGGACCCTTGCCGAGCATAGTCCATACTCAACGATCTAAAATTATAATCGATAGATATTGTGGGGCCTAAGTCCTAGGCCGAATCCTGGTCTCTCTGGACCCTTGCTGAGCATAGTCCATACCCGACGACCTGAAATAGTAACCGATAATTTAGGGCCTAAGTCCTAGGCCGAATCCTGGTCACTCCGGACCCATGTCGAGCATAGTCCATACTTGATGACCTGAATAAGCCAATTCGCCACGTTCGGACGAAGAGACTTACCCCTTTCCAGGCATAATCCATACCCGACGACCATTTACCAAAAACCAGATGAAAACCCCATCAAAATCCAATCCAAATCAAATCAGAAAACCAAAAATCCACATCCGAAATCAAAACCGATATCCAAACATGAAAACAATAATCCAAATGAAAGTCCAAACCAGAAAACAAACAACATCGGGAGATCAAACCAAACTCCAAAACCAAGCCAGAAAAAACAAATATCCAAACCAAAAGAAAAACCAGATTTCGCAAACCATAACGTCGTGGTTTATCGTCATTCAGAGCATGCCCAGGGGCCATCTCTGTCCCCGTACATGAGTAAATGATTTGGTCGTTTGTCAGCAGTTCGCTACTTATTTCATACCATTCCTGTCAATTGATAACCAATCGACCATCATTCCTGGGCCTCGCGCCATCGTTGTTTGAGGTAGATGGTGGTTGCTCCTGCTCCACCACCGCATTCCGGGCCCCGACATATTGTCGCAACTGTCCATTCCTTACATGCTCCTCAATTATGTCCTTCAAATGCCTGCAACTATTGGTATCATGTCCGTCTAAATCGTGAAAAAGACAGTGCCTCCCTGATGCCCTTTCACGTTCCGAGGGTTCTCTCCTAGCTGGCCTTCGGTAGGGAAGGCAATTCCGAGTCTCCATGAATATTCGTTCCAACGTCTAGTTTAATCCTGTGTAAGTGGAAAACTTTGGTTCCCTCCACCGCTTCCTAGCTTTTCCTGATTCGTCATCCAGCTTCCTTTTTGCTTTATCTTTATCTTTATCCGAGCCTCCGCTAGATGGCCCACCATCCTCGGCTACGTTCACCTCCTTTAACTTCATATCTGAACATGCATCTTCCTGCCGAAGGAATCTCTCAGCTTCGTGAAAGAATTCCCCGAGATCCATTGGTGGGTCCCGTATTAGAGATACTTTGAAATCTGAATCCTCTCTGACTCCTGACACTGCTGCCATTAGAACCATCGATGGATCTGGCAGATCCACCGAAGCAACCGCTACATTGAACCGAGTCAAGAAACTCGAAGCAATTCCTCTGTCCTTTGCTTTATCGATGTTAGCGTCATTACATTCTTCGGCCTTTTGATATGAACCCGAAACTGCTTCAGAAACCTGTCCACCAGTTTGGTCCATGTCCCAATAGATCCTTCTTCCAGCTGTCTGAACCACATAGCAGCTATATCCGTTAAGTATAGAGGGAAACATCGGGCCATCACTTCCTCCGATGCCCCCAGCACTTCCATATGTCTTGTATATCTCACCAAGTGATCGGTGGGATCAGTCTTGCCATTGTATACCTCTAGCCCAGGTAGCTTGAATTCTGGTGGATTCCGAGCTATCCTGATGTCACGAGTAAACGGACTCCTGTTTACTCCTTCCAGATCTCTGTTTGTCAATCCTCCGCGCATAGTTCGCCTGATAATCTTCGCTAGTCCAGCGTTGACCATCAAGGGCTGCCCCCCGTGTCCTTGAGGGAATTCCTGTACGTATTCCTCATCATGTGCTCTTGCATTCCTGCCAGCATCTTGTTGTGTGGTGTCACCTGGAATTCCTCCATGAACTAGTCCATCGTTGCGGGGCGGTGTGCCCCCGAGCCTGGATCCGTCCAGGTTAGCAGTTGTGTGCTGATCAGGGGTTGTGCCTTGCTGAGCTGCTCCGTTAGATTGCCTGTTTGGTCCTTCTGCTCCAGCTCCGTGGATCTGAACTCCTGAAGCTCCAGCTGTTCCTGCTTGCCCAAACTGCCTGAGGAGGTTCTGCATTATCTCCTCCTGCCTTTTCAGAAACTCTTCATGCATAGCTCCCATCATCACCTCCATTTCGTCTCTGGTGATGAAAGCTGAAGTCTGATTAGCCCCTGATGATGCCTCATGGCTCCCTTCATGCTGACTTCTCTTGGCTCTTTGTCTTCTACTTGATTGCCTTGTCATAGCTCTTTAGATCTGAACTCCAAATTTAGTATAGCGGGCGCTAGTTGCTTCTCAGTGAAAGCACCAAAGTGTTTGCGCCAAAATTGGTCACAAACCCCAAATATCGTGAAAGCACCAATGTATGAACACAAATCAGCAGTATATAATCACAAATCACAGATCTAAGTAATGTAGAGGATAAAAAATGAAGATTAATAAACTTAAAACGGAAAGAAGCAGACAGAGACACAGGATTTATAGTGGTTCGGCTATCTTTGGCCTACGTCCACCCCAAAAGTTAATCTTGTATTGACTTTCCTTGCTGATTACAACTGATTACAGCAGATTATAATGATAGAATTCGAGTACAACAGCAGCTACGGAGTGTAAAGTTGAATCGGGCAGAGTCTGGACGTTGAAAAGCCAAAGATCCTTTTTCTGTTGGCTCTGGGATGCTATTTATAGGCGTTCCATGCAAATATCTCGCTCAAACTTCGGGAGACTTCTTCTGGCACGTGAGTGGGGCCACGCGATCGATCCCACGGAGTTTCGACTTGATCCGTGATCGATACGAACGTAATTCGTATCAATCAAGATTTTGTCCAATGGAGTCGAAACTTGGTGTGAACATTCCTTAGCTTATGCGTAAGCTTCTGTGAAAATTTCATAGCATTTGGATATGTGGTTTGCGAGTTATGATCGATACGAATTGTATTGCATGTGTGTATCGGTTGGCTGTTGCGTTCGTATCCATCACTTCGTCTCCATACTCCTCTCTTTTCGAATCGATCGAGCTAGCATCGATGACGTGTCTCGTAGAACCAGGGGAGATCCACCTTTCGTGCCGCCTTGATTGCTTCCTTCGTATCGATCGATACGAACATGACCAATACGAACATGGCTCCTTCGTATTCATCCATCAGCGACTGCAGACTTATTCATATCCACCGACTACGCCTCTGTTCGTATCCATCGGCCAACCCCTTTTCGTATCGACTTGAAGTATCCTTGCTGTTCGATACGAACAGTATCGATTCGAAGTGTCCAATGTTGATCGATACGAATAGTATCGATTCGAAGTATACTGCCACGCTCCATCCTGATCGATACGAACGCGTTGTTCGTATCCATGTTGATCGATACAGAAGTATTGATTCGAAGCATGCCCCTATTCTCGTCTGGACCGACTCGAAACCATCGAGTCGAAACCTTCTTTCCTCCTCTGATCGATACGGACGCCTTATTCGTATCCATCAATTATCTTGAGCAAATGAACTCTGTTTGACCTGAAAAATGAAACGTAGTCTCTCCTAGCCTTGATCATCATTCCCAATCGATCCCGCCTTGATCAGAGCTCGGCCAAATTTGACGACATCGATCAAAGCCTTGTTTCCAATCGATTTCCAATCCTGATATCCATCACTTTCCAGCTAGCTTATTGATATTCCAGCCTTGACCAAAAGGTTGGATAACAAGGACCATGCTGGCCTCAACCCCTTTCTCATTTGATGCCCCATCTACGTACTAGTGCCATGCTTACTGATTGGCGATGGTCTCCTCTTCGCCATTGTTCGAGCTTGAGCATTCGGAAATAAAATCTGTAATGGCTTGACCCTTGAATGAAGTGCGAGGCTAGATAGTGATGTTATGTTTCCCAAGCTCGACGACGAATTTTAGTTGTTGGCCCACTATGGCGGGTCAATTGAGAATTTGCTTCAATGGCTGGTTGGTCATGACTTTGATGGGATGGGCTTGGAAATATGGCTAGAGTTTCCAGGCCTCCATTAATAGGTAGAAGTTAGCTTCACCAATTGTAACTTGTATCATGTCCTGATAACCTTTTGCCATGATAGTACATCGGTCATTGAATCTTCTCGTTTTCTCTGATTAATACAGCGCTGATAGCATGGTCAGACACTACAAGGTAAAGGTATAAATCTTCCTCGTCGATGGGTTTGGACATTACTGATGCTGTAGTCAAGTGCTATTTCAACTCTTCAAATGCCTTGCTGCACTCGGCATTCCAAGTAAATGACTTTCCCTTCTTGATGAGGTCGAAGAAGGGAAGACACCGATCGGTTGTTTTAGACACAAACTGACTCAAAGCTGCAATAATCTCATTCAGGCTTTGTACTTGCTTTACAGTTCTCAGAACTTGCATACATTGGATTTCTTGAATTTTTTCAAGGTTGGCTTCATTTTCCATGGCACTCACAACATAGCCAAGGAACTTTCCAGACCAGACGACGAATGAACACTTCTTTGGATTCAGCTTCATTTGTATTAACGTAGGATGTTGAAAGTCTCGATCAGGTTGCAACACCCCAAAATTAATATTTAATTAAAGAGTTAAAATGAGCTTGAGGATGTTATAAAAGTAAAATTAAACAAGGAAGTGGGTAATCAATAAACGAAAAAAGGAATTAAGGCAAAGGCCCAAGTTATAATGAGATAATAAGCATGACCCTTTTCCATTCCATCATTCCATTCCATTAACAGAAATAAAAGCTTAAGAATAACATTAATGGCGGTGTCCGAAAAAGAGCAAATAAGAAGAAAAAGAAGAAAACACAAGCTAAAGAAAGATTAAGAAGATTAAACAAGGTATTTCAAAGATCTAGTTGAGTAATGCTAAGCCCCTTTTACATTACCATTTTCTAAATATTTGATTTTGGTTTTGACTATTTATGATAGAGTTCATATGGGATAGTGTTTAAATAAGGCAAATAATGTTTTAATTAATATTTTGGGGAAATATTAGTGAACATGGGATATTTAGATGTATTTTCATACTCTAATGTTTTCGAAATGTTCTAAAAATTTAATATAATATTTTAATCAAGATTACAGAAATGGGCTTCTACTTTGAAGAATTTTCAATGTCAAACTAATTTTATTGGAATTTTTGGAGGAAAATACATAGTAAAAATATAAGGAAATGTTTAGAAAATAGAAATAAAAGAGTAAATACGCTAAAGGAATTATTTACGGAATTTTTTGGAAACTTTACAATGGTTTCAAATCTAAAAGCAAATCACTACCAAAGGGAAACCGTGCTAGCCAAAGGTTAACTTCACATAAAACTGAAATCTAATAAGACATTGGAAAGTAAGCGTTAAAATAAATAGGGGAAATCCACAGAAATGCTGAAGTGTTAAAGAAAGGACATTGTTAATAACTAAAAGTGGGGTCTTAACGTACCATATGGTGACATGTGTAAAGATGTTGATAGCATGTCCGACTTTCTTAGGTGTGGAGTGAGAACTGCGTGATAGCCGAGAAGATAACCGAGTGTCTAGGGCCAAGGTAGTGAATTGCCAAGGGAACTGGTAGACCTTGGGGAAAAGGTCAGCACTACGTATGTTAAAAGACGTAACATAGGCAAAGGCCTTGGGCTGGATGGTGTACAGAACTGTGCCAGGGAAGTAAGGTCGTATAAACTAGGAGTATAAGTAACATATGCTATGGTGAAGCCCAAGGGAGGCAGGGAAGTACTACACCGCAATATGAGTCGGTGGAAACCTAATGTATAGTAGTTAGGTTTAGCTCGAGGAGATAAGGGAACTAAGTACGAAACTATACTACACCGCTATGAAGTACTATGCCATAATGAAGTACTATGTCGCAATGAAGCACTACCGCCATACATGTAAGGGTAGGGTTGTACTGCACCAAGACATAATGAAAGCCAAACCTAACGTATAGTAATTAGGAAGAGCTCGAGGAGTATAAATTAATTAAATATGAAAAGACCATGCACTGAGGATTGAGTGAGGAAGGGCTATAGGCGCCGAGTGGGGACGCTTACTCGAATGTACCCCTTGGTAAGGTGAAGGGAGACATTCCACTTCCAAAGGACATGGGATATCCAAACGTAGAACACATGTAATTGTTTATTTGCAGTGCCAATTAAAGTAATAATAACTGCATGTGGTTGTTTCTTTGTTGTATAAATTAAAACAAAGCCGAACCACATGTGGCTGAATCTTTGCTGTATAAATCAAATAAAATGAAATAAAACTAGATGGGGCTAATTCTTCATAATATAAATTAAATAAGATAAAATGTGGCTGCATGATGATGATTCTTTATAGCTTAAATTAAAATAAAGTGGAACCGTACTTGGCTGATCCTTTATGGTATAAATCAAATGAAATGGAATGGAACTGTGTGGGGCTAGTTCTTCGCAGTGTGCATTGAATAAATCGTGGTTGTATGCGGCTGTTTCTTTGTAGCTTAAACTAAGGAAGTAAAAGAGCTACATTGGAGTGAACTGTGCATTTCAGAAACGAGTAATGTAAAGATAGAGCTTGGAAACTGGAGCATGGGTAAGGTACTTGCGGTAGATAGGTGTTCCATGCGCTATTTTAACTTATACTTTGTTAATGATCAATTTTATAATTGATGTATGTACTAATGAGGGAAAAATCTATTCTGCACATGGCGACATAGTCTCACTACATATTATGTTTTTGGTAAGGCATTATTCACATCAGACTTTATGCCTAACCCGTATTTTTATTATTGTATTCCCCATAAACCCATAGGTACTCATTTGAGTAGGTTGAGTTTATGGGTTAGGCAGGCTCATATTAGGAGTCGAGGCCGAAGGATGTAGATCGAAGACAAAGCAAGTGGTTTTCCTAGCTAACAAAACATGTTTATTTTCATTGTTTTAAGACTGTAGGTAGCACCTAACTCTCTACCATGTTATTATTATATTGTAATTTGACCCATGCGTGGGCATGACTTTGGGGATTAAATTTGAAAGTGTGTATGTAATAGATATTAAAGTAATTTATATCTGATGTGAACTTTTAGCTACCATATTTACTTAGACTATTATTCTTGTAAACTAAACTCACTTATGGCTTGCGAATAATTCTAGTGATTACTACATCATCATCTACGTTCATTTTTAGGTATCTGAGTGGGGGATGTTATAATTTGACACCGAAGCATAGTTTAAGGGACACTTGAGCAAAAAAGAGCTAGAGAATAGGAATGGTACGTAGAATACAAATGAACACCAGGGGAGGGTATACAGTATTATATATATATATATAACGTACTTGTATTTCTTTGTATAAATATACATAAGAAGATATACTACCCTTCTATTATTGTTCCACTCTTTTTATTTTTGTTTCTAATAAAGATTTTCTTAATAGAAAATGCAAGATGGATTTGAGTAGTGGACGAGTTACAATAGGAAGAGCAAATGCAAGGAGGGAGACTAACAGTATACAGGCCAATGGAAGGAATGTAGGCAATACAAATAGGAGTTAAGGCCAAAGCTACTAAGCCCTATGATGTAATAGGCATAGATGTGAATGACTTGTTTAGATAGATTATGTTGTGGATGATGAGGGAAACCACGTCAAAGGCTGTTGAGCCAAGGCCAACTACGATGAGAGAGGACTTCCCAAAGATGAACCAAGGCTATAGGAACTTGGGAGGGAAGATATTTAAAGGAAAGGAGCCTAAATTTAAAGTGTTAAATTGGCTGAGAATATGTGAGCTTATATTTGGAGATTTAGGGTTGAACGATGCATAGAAAAGGAGGCTATCATCAAGGCAGTTGCAAGAAGATGCAGTGGACTAGTGGGAGATTGTAATGGCATAGACCTCGGAGGATTAGATTAAATGGATGTGGTTCAAAGAGAGGTTTAAGGCTTAGTTCATATCAGAGTCCCAAAAGAGTGTACTACTGCGAAAGTTCATTAATTCGAAGGAGGGTGACCTTACTATGAAGGACTACATCCAGAAGTTTAACTCTTTGGCTAAGTACTCCAATAAATAAGAATGAGAAGTTCATTATGAATTGAAGCAGGGCCTTGATCATAAGGTGATGGCTCACTTAGCATCTCCTTTTGAATTCGGAGTTGACATGGACCGAAGATATGATAGGATGTGGAACATAGTAGAGTGGAAATGAAACCTAAAGGAATTTAGAAAAAGAAGTTTACCTCATATACCAAAGGAAAGAGGGGCATGCCAAAGGGGTGGAGAAACTGGTGCAGAATTTGTTTGTTTCTACTGTGGACAGAAAGGGCACTATGCGGCAAAGTGTCCAGTATCAAAGAATCTTGGAAAGGAAAAATACTTCAAGTATGATAAGATGCTTCATCTGAAGAAGGATTTCCTAGATCTTAAAACATAGGTTTATGCTACAAAGGGACCAAAGGGAAGGACCATCTGCCGAAGAGAAGGGCAAAGGGAAGATCTTAGAAGGTATGGCTATAATTTCTGGTATTTCAGTTATGTTTGATACTAGTGCTACACATTCATTTATTGCTAAAGATTTGGTTCATAGATTTGGGTTAAGAGTACCTATTTAGTCACTTCCATATTTATAGTAAATCCAATAGGGGGATACGCCAATCTTTGGTTGAGATGCATTAACCTACAAGTAGAATTGGGTGGGTGTAAGTTTTTGTGTGAACCCCATGTTTTTGACTTCATAGGCTTTAGAGTTATTTTAGGGATGGATTGGTTGGAGAAGTATTGCGCTAGGTTATATTACGCAGAGAGGATAGTAACCTTGAGTCACCCTGGCCAGAGTGAAAGAGCATATGTAGTTTCGAAAGAATTCAAAGCTGGGGGCACAAGTGTTTTGTTTGCTTTAGCTTTAGTGGAGGATCTTGGAGCAATACGATTGTTGAAGGACTTTCCTAATGTGTTTGAACTAGTTTCGGGGTTGCTACCCCTGAGGGCAATGGAATTTTGTATAGAGTCGCTATCAGAAGACGAATCATTTAGTCAACCCCTTAGCAAAATGCCTCTGAAAGAAATGGAGGAGTTAAAGAAGCAGTTGGTAGTATTGGAAGGAAAGAGCTTCGTAAGGGCAAGTAGCTTACCTTGGAGAGCTACATCAGTATTTTTAAAGAAGTTCGATGGGTCATTAAGGCTATGCATAGACTATCTGAAGCTGAATGAAAGAACAGTGAAGAATAGATATCCTTCGCCAAAAAATGATCACATATTTGATCGGTTGAATGAAGCTAAGGTATTTTGGCAACTAAACTTGGCTTCGAGATTCCATCAGCTAAGAGTTATGGAGGAAAGCATTCCTTTGACTGCGTTTAAAACGAGGTACGATTCATATAAGTGGTTAGTAATGTTGTTTGGACTAACCAATGCATCCACATTCTTTATAGAGTTGATGAATAGAATTTTCTGAGACCGATTGGATAGATATGTTTGGGTGTTCACAAATGACATCTTAGTGTACTTGAGGGATAAGGAAGAGAACACTGTTCACTTATGGCCTGTGTTTGAATGTTGACACAACACAAGTTGGAAGGGAAATTTTCTTAGTGTCGTTTCTGGAGAATGAATGTAACGTTCCTAGGCTATGTGGTTTCGGCAAAAGGACTGCAGTAGATCCTTCAAAAGTTGATGTAGTAAATGGGTGGAAGAGACCTGAGACTATGACCGAGGCGCGCATTTTCTTAGGTTTGGCTGGATACTATCAAAGACTCATTAAGGATTTCTCTTGTGTAGCTACACCAATGATGAAACTGACTCATAGTATCAAGAATTTTGTTTGGACAAAGAAGTGTGAGGGGACATTCCAGAATTGAAGCATCGATTAACGAATGCTCTTATGCTAGTGATATCGAAAGGGAATGATGATATGACTGTATATACTAATGCATCAGTTTCTAGGTTAGGAGTAATGTTGATGCAGAAGGCCAAGGTAATAGCCTATGCAGCTAGGCAATTACGACCCCATGAAGTTCGATACCATACTCATGACTTAGAATTAGTGGATATCGTCATTGCGTTAAAGATTTGGAGACTCTTAGGAGAGAGATTTGAGCTATTTACTGACCATAAATCCTTGGGATATTTGTTCACTTGGAAGGAGTTGAACATGAGGCAGCAAAGGTGGCTAGAGTTTTTAGCATCTTATGATTTTGGGATAGAGTATACCACAGTGAAGGGAGATAAAGGAGCTGATGCCTTAAGCCAAAAACAATAGAATTGTGTTTTGTCTATGGTAGTGGAATGGAATGTCTTGGAGGTGGTGGTTGCGTATAATGTGCAGTTTTGGTCTAGTGCATGCTCGAGCAGCACAAGTGGGATGTTGGTATGCTTGGAAGTTTGGCTTGCACTGGTAGAGAAAATTGCAAAACCACGCATGGGGGATCGGATCTGTACGAACAGAATAAGGAGCGTAGAGTCTAGAAATGAGGTAGTAGAATTAAAGGGGTTCAGTATTGATGGAGAAGGCAGACTAAGGTGGAATGAAAGGTTATATGTCCCGAGCATAGCAGGACCATGGAATGAAGTATTGAACGGATGTCATCGTCCAAAGTTTACTATTCTCCTAAGGGGTACTAAGATGTATCCAGACATGAAAGAAGTTTCTTCTAGGATGAAGTGAAGAATGATGTTGGATAGTATGTGAGGAGATGTCTTACTTGCCAACAGATCAAGGCAGAGCATTAAAGGCGGAGTGGGCTTTTGTAGCCTTTGAAGGTTCCTGTTTGGAAATGTGATTTGGTGTATATGGGCTGCGTTGATGGATTACCAAGGTCTAAGGCAAGGAATGAAAGTATACAGATCATAGTTAATAGACTAACTAAGTATACACATTTTATTCCAATGACGGCCACAAGATATGCCCCGAAGTTTGTTGAGGTATATGTTAAGACGGTAGTGAGACTGCATCGAGTGCCTCGTACTATTGTTAATGACTGGGACCCACAATTTTCTAGTGAGTTTTGGCATAGGTTGCAGAGTGATTTAGGATCGGATTGTGCATGAGTTCTGCATACCATCCACAAATGGATGGGCAGATCTAAAGGGTAAACAGGATTCTGGATGATCTGTTGAGAGCCTATATATTAGATTTCAGGGAATCTTGGGAAGATCATTTGCACTTAGTAGAGTTTACATAAAATGACAGCTATCAAAAAATATAGATCCCAACCCCCCTCCTCTTTAATGGCTTCCTCCTACACCACCACTCTCCTCTCCCCAACCCTTCCTTCCCCTTAAAACCTCTTAATCTTGATAATTCCCCCCCTCTAATTCCTCCACCACTAGCTTATCCTGCTCGGCTACACAATCCTATCACTATCCTTCCTTTATCCATCTCTAAACTCTCTTCATCTCCTCCCATGTCTGCCGTTGAGTAACCAATGCAGCCTACTCCCTCCAAACCTCCAGATCCAATCAATATCCCACCAGATAACCCCAAAAGCCAACGTATTGGCATGAATATCTAACAGCAAGTAGTGCTATGCCTGAACCTATTTCATGTCCAAATCATAGTTCAAACTGGCCAGCTCTTTTCAAAAAAATATCCCAGTAATGCAGGAACATATATTCCTTGTCACTTTGATATCATTAAGGTTGCTGCTCGAAAAGCACCTCCAATGAAAGACGTGAAGAGGGCATAAAATTTTGGAGCGAATATCTTGTTGGCTTCTTTCTTGATAACTCACTCTCTCATCTAACAGTAGTTGGCCACCTGAAGAGGCATTGGAAGCTTGATGGTGAGGTAGACATCAACTTCGACAACATCAATTTCTATTTTAAATTTTCAAATAAACATGACAAAACCAAAATTCTCCAAGCTGACCCCTCTTTATCAAGGGTAAAATGTTTATTATTACATTGTGGAATCCTGATTATGGAACTGCTCAAGCACAAATCCGTCATGTACCGGTTTGGGTAAACTTTTATAGAATTCGGCTGCTTTTATGGACTCTAGTTAGCATTAGCTATTTAGCTTCCCGTCTAGGTAGGGTAGTTTGTTTTGATGAAAACACAAAGAAACTAATTTGTTTTGATGAAAGCACAAAGAAACTCAAGGATTCTAATACGCCAAGGCGCTAATAGAAATATCACCCGACCAAGATCTCCTTGATTTCATAGAATTAGATGGTATATGTGATAATTGTCCTAATCTAAGAATTTAATACGATTCAAAATCTGCACTCTACGCAAGACATTTGGACAAGTGTATGAAAAATGTGAAAAGTTCTACCTAGATGGTGTCAATGATTTAAATGCAAATGAATGTCAATAAGGAATCCCAGAGAATGCAATGAGGTACCATACGGAAACAACAAAGGTCAATTGGCCAAAAAAGCAACATGCAAGTTACACCCAAAGGCACAAAGTAGTACAAGTATGGAAAATAAAGAATTCATACAATAGTGCATAGAAAGTATTTGTACATGATACAATTTTGAGCCATGCTGATACAATAAGGAGCTCACACTAGTCCACTAATGTTGGTTATATTAATACTAACTCAACAAATGATGAGGTTATCATTATACCCCATGTGGATGATTTGGCAGACAATAATAATGATGATGAAGGCAATCAACGTATGCTGACAAAACAGCAACAAAAACTTGTTTCCCCTTTTGTCCCCTATACCTTGGATGATGTAACTCCCTTCCAATCCAATAACATCACTCCACCTCATCTCAATATCTCTCCATGCACAAATATCCTATGCACAACTCCTTCAGATACAGACCCAAAATTGCATCAAAACAATAACCCCTTTTCTCTTCTCCATGATCTATCGAAAAACTTCTTCTCACTCAATGCTTCAGAATTTCAGCAAAACTCAATTAACCTATCTAACTCTTTGCATTCGAACACTATCAAATCTCCTAATCTTTTGCACCTCTCTAATTAAAATCATCAGGACAATCAAACACCCATACTTCCCATCTCCAAAGCCGACCCATATGAGCTTCCTCCCAATCCTATTGATCAAAGCACTCATCTCACTCCTCCTCAAGACAAACACGAGAGTACTATCCCCATTTCATAAATTTTTGACCCTATCCCCTCCACCTCACCATACCTGCACATATCCCCACACTCTCACCTTGAACTCCTTCCACTTCCTCATGATAATATCACTTTATCACCATCCCACTATGACACGAGGGTAGTCAACAGAAAGAGGAATAAGAGAAACAAGAAACAAAAAAATGCTGATGACCTCAATAATGAGGAAGAATACAATCCCAATCAAACTCAACCATGTCAGGAAAGCTCTACAACATCCATCAACGCTCCTCGATTAGCCAAGCATACTGGAAGGAATACTTCCCACTAACCTATTAATGATTTAGAACATAGCATATTGGAATGTTAGGGGGCTCATCTTCCCTCTAAGAAAGCTAAAGTAAGGAATTTCATAAAGGTAAATGATATTCAAGCTATGTTTATTGTTAAAACCAAGCTTGACTGACCATCAAGGCTGCAAAATTCATTACACCACTTTGGAACTTTGATCACAATATGGAATAGACCCACTATGGAAGACTGCTAATTCTTTGGAACACCTCTTACCTTTCACTATCCAGGACTGATGCTTTTGATCAATTCCTCTACTATCAAGCCTACCACACTACCTCTTCTACCAACTTTTTACCAACTTTCATTTATGCTCAGAATAATTCTGACTCTAGACAAAGTTTCCTCGACCATCTTCCTAGTCTCAAGCCTGCAAATCTTCCTTAGATCACAATAGATGATTTCAATGTTATGCATATATCAACTCAAAAGTTTATTGGTAATCCACTTAGTTTAAAAGTGTTATCCCCTCTCAACCGAGCTCTAACCCTCTCTGAACTTGGCCCCAATTCATACCACTGGCCCATTATTCACATGGAGTAATAAAAGTAGAAATGGAAAAAACACTCTCTACAAAATGGACCATGCTTTTCTAAACTTGCAAGCTATTTCATCCTGTCCAACTCTCCTTTGTGAAACCCTTCTCCCCACTATTTCAGACCATACCCGTCTTTTACTCTCTTTGGAGCGGAAGCCACAAATGTCAAATACTCATTTAAATTCTTTAATCATTGGCTTAATCATGAACACTTTATTTATATTTTAATGTAGGTTTAGAGCTCAGGTAGACATGGTAACCCAATGCACAGCTTTCAGACTAAACTTAAGCAACTCAAAATAAAGCTCAAGGATTGGTCTGCAAGCACCTTTGGAAAAGGAGACAAATTATCAAATGATATCAGGATTCAACTTGCTCAGGCCCAACAAAACCTTGTTACCGATCCTATTAACCAAGAATTGAATGAAATTAAACATGAATTATGCGAGAAACTTCAGACTGCCCTAGAAGAGGAAGCTCAAATGTACAAACAAAAGGCTACAATTAAGAATGAGAAGGATAATAATAGGAATACTAAACATTGTCACTCCTCTCTCAAAATCAAACTTCCTAGGGACAACATTTAAATGGAAATACTCACAAAAATGAGGATGCTATCAATAATGCTTCCATTGATTACTTTAAATCCATTCTTGCAAATATAAGTACTCATATTTCTGACCTAGCTCTTCTATATAACATTCAGCATCCTTGTATCAATGCTACTCAAGCTGACAATCTCATAATTCAGATTACTTCTGAGGAAGTGAAGGAAGCCATCCATTCATTAAAATCTTTTAGAATAAGGGGACCAGATGGTTTTAATGCTGCATTTATCAGTCATTGCTGGCAAGTAGTAGGTGAAGATCTCATTAACGTTGTCTAATACTTTTTTACTACCAGTAAAATGCATAGTTCAGTAAATGCAACAGTTATGTCTCTCATTCCAAAGAAGGTTAACCTATTTGTAGTGGACGATTTTATACCCATCTCTTGTTGCAACATTCTATACAAATGTATTTCCAAAATTATGGCATCAAGAATGCAAAATTTTCCGCCATCTATTATCTCAAGTAACCAAGCTTCTTTCATTCCTCAATGCTCAATTAGTGATAACCTTCTTTTGACATAAGAACTTTTAAAAGGCTATACAAGATCATCGATTTCTCCAAGATGCATGCTGAAACTCAACATCCAGAAAGCACTTGATTCCAATGCCTAGACTTCCATAATTGCGATCATGTCTCGTATGAATTTCCCAAAACCTTTTCTTATTTGGATTTATGCCTAGACTTCCCCTAGTATTCATTTTTTAGAAATGAGGTATACATGGTTTCTTCAAGGGCAGTCAAAGTATTCACCAAGAAGATCCAATATCCCCATACATGTTCATTATTGTAATGAAACTCCTCAACTCTCTAATGCTCCAGCAAGTCAGTATGAGGAATCTGCAACTTCACCCAAATTGTAAAAACCCAATTATTACTCACCTTCTTTTTGAAGATGACCTAGTAATATTCACCAAACCCATAAAAGATAATTTATTATGCATCCTCAGCATACTAAATACATTTCATAGAATCATGGGTCTCCAAATAAATATGAACAAATCTTACATACTTATTGCAGGGCTTAATCCTGGACAAAAGCAATCAATTATTGACATGGATACTTGAAATACCTCCTAATGCATAGTATCTTGGACTCCCCTTGATCATCTCTAGAATCACAAAGGACAAATGTATTCCTCTCTTTGAAAAGATCACTTAAAAACTTATGTCTTGGGCCTAATTGTAAACTATCTCAGGCAGGAAGATTAATTGTAGTTCAATATATTGCTACTGTAATGTCATCATATTAGACTCATCATTATATTCTCCTTGCCAAGTTAATTTCAATGATCTCAAGTGCTCTCAATAATTCTTATGACATGTTTATCCCTTCTTTAAAAAAATGATTCCCATTGCTCTCAATAAGATAACAATTCCAAAAAGGTATGGTGGCCTTGGAATCATGCATTTAAAAATCTAGAATAAAGGGGCTATGTCCACTTACATTAACAAACTTCTCTCCAACCATCTAATCTCTGGGTCCAATGGGAACAGAAATTTGATTGGCTCAAAGCAGTTCTGGACCATGTTAGTTCCTACAACTGTGAGTTGGAGTTGGAGAACAATCATCAACTATCCACCTTTCTTCCTCTAGTCCACTGTTAATGTAGGAAAATAAGAAGAACGTGATACGGAGATCACCAAGATGCGAGAAGAAAGAAAATAGATACAAAAAAGATGAAGTAATTAAAATTAAGAGAAGCAGTAATGAGAGAAAAAAATTGAATTGATAAAACTATGATTCCAAAAATAAATGCTATGAGATTGGTCCAGCCTTTTAAATAGGCAAGAGAAGCCACATCTACCATTATTCTAGGAAAATACTAAAATAAACAAAGTTTAAAATAAGTAAATAAAACTAGGGATGATATCCTGCATCAATCCCCCCTTCTTGAAAAGAACTCGTCCTCGAGTTGTCATTGTCTTCAATGCTGTCATTATCTCCATAAAATGTATATATTTCCTGCACATTGAAGATGTTGGAAATGTTCCAGTCTGAAGGAAGGTCGATAACATATGCATTGTCGCTAATTTTCTTCAATACTTTGAAGGGTCCATACTTTTTCATCTTCGTCTTGTTGTATGTACCTACTGGAAAACGTTCCTTCTTCCGAAGATGAATCATCACTAAATCTCCTTCTGTAAATGTCTTAAAACGTCTATGCTTATCGGCATTTTCTTTGTACTTGGCATTAGAGTCTGTAATCTTTGTCTTGACTTCGTGATGAAGTTGATAAACCTTATCTACCATCTCATCCGCTTTCTCATGAGATCCACCAAGCTTTGGAAGTACTACCATATCAAGGACATGATTAGGAACCTTAGAATAGACAATTTCAAAAGGTGTCTTGCCTGTTGATCGATTTACTGAAGTGTTGAAAGAAAATTCCATGTGAGGAAGAAGAAAATCCCATTGCTTTTCCTTATCTCCAATTTTTGCACGAATTAAATTTCCCAATGAACGATTAACAACTTCTGTTTGACCATCTGTTTGAGGATGAGAAGTAGTACTAAACTGCAAATTTGTTCCCAATCGCATCCAAAGAGATTTCCAAACGTAGCTCAAAAATTTCATATCACGATCCGAAGTGATAGATTTTGGAACACCATGTAAACGAACCACTTCCTTAAATAACAAGTAAGCCACATTAGAAGCATCGGTGGTCTTTTTGCAAGCAATAAAATGAGCCATCTTGGAATAGCGATCAACAACTACCATGACAGAATCATTGCCTCGTTGAGTACGAGGTAAACCGAATATGAAATCCATGCTAACATCAACCCAAGGAGCTTCTGGAACGGGTAAAGGTGTGTAAAGACCTATATTTTGAATAGTACCTTTTGACCGTTGACATATCATGCACTTTTGGACGAATTTCTGAACATCACGTTTCAAAGAAGGCCAATAGTATCTCTCCTCGACAAGAGCAATCGTTTTATCACGTTCGAAATGTCCACCGAGTCCTCCTCCATGTAACACATGAATAAGATGAAGACGTAGAGAACCGTGAGGAATGCAAAGACGATTACCTTTGAAAAGAAAACCATCTTGAATAAGAAAGTCGTCTGTACCATGCGAAAGAGAGCTACACTTTTCCCACATAGTTTTAAAATCATCATCTTCACCATAAAGATCTTTCAAATAATCAAAAGCCATACTTTCATTCCGAATGGTTACAAGCAGATGAGCACGTCTACTTAAAGCATCTGCAACTTGATTCAATTTCCCACTTTTAAGCTTTACTGAAAAGGTATAATGGTTGATTGTATATAACCAACGATCATGCATTCTATTAACCTTTGCAGACGTCTTCATAAAATTTAAAGCTTCATTATCTGTGTTGACAACAAATTCACGATGAACAAGATAAGCGTGCCATTGTTTTAAAGCTTGAACAAGAGCATACAATTCCAATTCATAAGTCGACCATTTTTTTCGAGTATCCGAATTTTTCTCACTATAATAAGCAACTGGATGACCATTTTGAGATAAAACTACACCAATACCTATAACCGAAGCATCACAGTCAATTTCAAATGGTTTTGCAAAATCTGGCATAGCAAGAACTGGAGCACTACACAATTTTTCCTTAAGAGTATTAAAGCTCTTATCCGCTGCCTCCGTCCACACAAATTTCTCATGTTTCATACAATCTGTAAGACCTATAGCAACAGTGCTAAAATTCCTTACAAAACGTCTATAAAACGATGCCAGACCATGAAAACTCCGCACATCACGAATACAAATAGGTGTAGGCCATCCTGCAATTGCTTTCACCTTAGACTCATCCACCAAGATCCTTTGATCAGACACAACATATCCTAAAAAGATGACTTTGTTTGTGATAAAAGTACACTTCTTTAGATTTACATAGAGAGTATTATCAGTAAGCACTTTGAACACTTTGGAAAGTTGAAATAGATGCTCTTCTTTACTGCGACTATAGATTAAGATATCGTCAAAATAAACAATAACGAATTTACCAAGGAAAGGTTGCAAAACCTGATTCATGAGTCGCATAAATGTACTAGGAGCATTAGATAACCCAAATGGCATGACAAGCCATTCATATAATCGTTCACGTGTCTTAAACGCAGTCTTCCATTCATCTCCTTCACGTATACGAATTTGGTGGTAACCACTACGAAGATCAAGTTTAGTAAACACTTTAGACCTGACAAGCATATCAACCATATCATCAAGGCGGGGAATAGGGAATCTATAAGGAATAGTGATTCTATTCACAGCTCGACAATCAATACACATTCGCCATCCACCATCTTTCTTCTCTACTAAAAATGCAGGACTAGCACAAGGGCTTTTGCTAAGTCTGACCAACCCATTTTTCAACAAATCATTCACTTGACCTTGCAAAATCTCGTGTTCTTTAGGACTCAGCCGATAGTGTGCCTGATTCGGAAGAGATGCTCCCGGAATAAAATCAATTTGATGTTGAAGATCACGCAACGGAGGTAAAGTAGTTGGCAATTCCTCAGGAAATAACATTCCAAATTGAACTAATAAAGATTGTATCTGCTGCGGAATTTCAATCATTGGTTTGTTGTCTTCATGAGAACTCAAAGTATGAGTGTGATGTAAGTTACCAGCAATAGTAGCCACCAATGCACTGACCTTACCATCACAATGATCTTTGACAATGGTAGAGGATTTAGAAGGATGCAATACTTTTCTTTTTCCATCTTTGTAAAAAGTGTAAGTATTTTCAAAACAATTGTGGACTGCACGAATATCATATTTCCACGGTCGACCAAGAAGAAGGTGTGTAGCGTCCATGTCCATAACATCACAAAGAACCGTGTCCTCAAAGTTTGGAAAAGAGAATTTCATGAGGCATTGATGGGTGATTGCTTGAGAAGAAGAGTTATTTATCCATCTGACCTTGTATGGATGAGGATGTGGTGTAATCGGCAACTCTAATTTTTTTACCACATTCGCAGCAATGTAATTATCCATACTACCACTATCCATCATGATATCACAAACCTTTTCGCCAATCAAACATTTAGATTTGAAAATATTATGTCTTTGTGAATAACAAGGTTGAGTAAACAACAAAGGATGTATCATCCCTACAAAGTGATCGCCATATGCTTCATAAACATTATCCAACTCATTATCCTCATCGTGTTCTTCCTGCAGATTCTCGTCTTCATGTGGGATATCATTACTAATCAAACCATTGAACTTACGACAATCACTCGACGAATGTCCCATTTGTTGACATCTATTGCATTTCTCCTCGAAACTTGGCATAATCACCCAAAGATTGAGATTTTGGTGGGAAAGGTGGATGATTTTTATGGGGGGAACGGGTATTGGTTTGAGTGGTTTGGCGAGGATTAGTTAGAGAAGGCTGATATTATGTAGATTGGGTTTCTTGAGGAGTGGGAAGGATGGGGGAATTTTGTTGCGGGAGAGGTGTTTGTGAATGTGAAAAATTGGTGTATTGTTGTTGCTGTTGGTATTGAGGAACATCTTGATAAGTAGGATTGGGTGTAGAATAGTATGAAGGGAACTTCTGTTGGTTTCGGAAATTTGATTGAAACCGAGATGATTGGCGAGGTATGGATGCTTTAGATGAACGTATAACACGCCGTTCCACTGTAAGAGCCTGTTGAATTGCTTCCACCATCGTATATACCGATTGAGTCATACCGTGTTGAATTAAAAGATTCAACCCTTCGATAAATCTGGACACCAATTGCTCTTCGGATTCATGAAGTTGATTCCTAGCCACCAAATTGTAAAATTCTGTCACATATTCTCCCACTGTCCGTGCTCCTTGTCGACAATTCTGAAGTTTGACAAAAATTTGTTGCTTGTAATCTCGTGGTAAGAATTTGTTATAAATCAATTTTCTCATTCTTTCCCAAGTACGAATAGGTGGCTTTTCATAAAGAGAGCGATCTTTGCATAGCTTTTCCCACCAAGCGGCGGCTCCTCCCTTAAGTTTGTAAGCGACAAGTTTCACCTTTGAATAATCTGGAACTTCCATAAAACTGAAGAAAGCCTCTACTTCATATAACCAATCCAAAAATTCTTCAATCTGAAAATTACCGTGAAAATTTGGAATATCTGCCTTTAATTTGTACTCTGGTAAGGATCCATATGGACTTTGACCTGATCTGAGACGTTTATCCTCCATCCAACTCTTTTCCTGATCAGTTTCAATCGAGTCATCTTCATCGCTATCGATCTGAAAATTCGAAACTTTCTTAAGTGGATTATTGAGAAAACTTTCATGTTGAGTTGATGTTCCCAACTTTTCTTTAACCGCCTCGGGTATGGTATTATTATGAACAAAGGTAATTTTTGTACGCCTTTTCAAATCAGTGTTCGCATTTGAAAAGAGTTCTTCAACTTCTTCAGAAACTTTTGTTGGAGTTTGTGTAGCTGGTAAGTCTCCTTCGATCTTCATATAAGACATGATTTTCGCCAAATTGCTCTGAAGGTCGGCAAAGTTTTTGCTGTTTGACTCGAATTTTGCCATGAAATCGGCAGATAACTCTTCCTTGAATTGTGTGAATTTCTTCTCAAGAACATCCATAGTAACAAATTCAGCCATTGATTTGGGGAGTTGCGGAAGCGTGTATGTTAAGGAACGATTTCCAGATAAAGATCTAAAAATTGAAGGCTTTGATACCACTTAATGTAGGAAAATAAGAAGAACGTGATACGGAGATCACCAAGATGGGAGAAGAAAGAAAATAGATATGAAAAAGATGAAGTAATTAGAATTAAGAGAAGAAGTAATGAGAGAAAAATAATTGAATTGATAAAACTATGATTCCACAAATAAATGCTATGAGATTGGTCCAGCCTTTTAAATAGGCAAGAGAAGCCACGTCTACCATTATTCTAGGAAAATACTAAAATAAACAAAGTTTAAAATAAGTAAATAAAACTAGGGACGATATCCTGCATCAAATGTGCATCTGAAGCCAAGCCTCATTTTCTGGTTCTCTCCTTGGGCCAGACTAGGCCTCATCCTATATAACCTTTTGGATGCAAATTTAATCCATCTATCTAGAATTCCTAGTTCTTCAATGGCTAAAGACTACGTTCAAAATAACTATATCTCCTTCACATATAATAGCGCTCATCATGTTAGACTTCTTTGGAATGAGTTAACCGCAACTCCCCTTCTAACTTCAAGCCCACATTTGTTGTGGGATAATAAAAATCACTCAATAGCTAGAGTATATAATGCTCACATTCCCAACAGAAGTAAATTCAACTTCCCTAGGCTTCTCGAATATTAACTATGGGTGGTCCGGCTAAAGAAAATTCTTTACTCTGGAAACTGATGGAAAGTGCTCTAATTTCCAAAACCAAGCTTAAAGCTAGAGGAATTATAAATGAAGACAGATGTGTCTTATGTGATAGAGAAGTAGAAACCAATACTCATATTTTCTTCGAACGTCGATTCTCCTACCCTATCTGGTCGGGACTGTTAGCAAATGGAAATATGCATAGGCCATCAAGTAATAACAAAATGGAGCGGTATAATATTTTCAAGGAAATAAGGTGGAGAACGCCGAGAACTAAAACCCTTCTGATAATCCTCAAGCGGTTCGTTTGTGTTATCTGGTCGGAAAGGATGATATGGTCTTTAATTCGAACACAAGCTCATCTTCACTGGTTTTCAGGAAAATCCATGCTCTAATTTTGAGACTTAAAAACATGAAGAAAGGGATAGTAAGCTTAATTCTAGGCCTTAACTCTCTTTTGCTTTATTTATTAATACATATGACTATATTTTTGGGCCGTGTAATTCTCTTTTATTTTAATAGATGGATCGGGCTCCCTTAGCCCAATTACCTTTTAAAAAATAGCTACCAAAATAGTATTGGGATGGTCCCGTTTGAGGCATTGTATGGAAGACCATGTAAATCTCTCGCATGTTGGATACAAGCAGAGGATAAGCTCATGTTAGGAGCAGATACAATTAAGGATGTTACTGAAAAATTAAAGCTGATTTAGACTAGAATGAAGACGGCGTGGTCTAGGCAAAAGAGATACGCCGACACAAAAAGGAAGGAACTATAATTTGCAACAGGCAATCAGGTGTTTGTGAAAGTTTCTCCGATGCATGAAGCGATGTGCATTGGAAGGCTGCGAAGTTGGCACCTAGATATGTAGGACCATTTTGGATTGTAGGGAAAGTGGGAAATGTTGTGTATAGGGTAGAACTGCCAAGTGCTTTTCCAGCTGTCAATAATGTGTTTCACATATCACATTTACGAAAGTGTATCAGGGATCCAAGCGTAGTATTGGATTAGAGGGTAGTATAAGACTTTACCATAGAGCCAAACATGACCTATGTGAGGAGATCAGTTGGAATACTGGATCAGGATGAGAAGCAACTTCGATTAAAGGTATTGAGGCTAGTTTGTTTCTAGTGGTGTGCGAATCGGGAGGACTACATATGGGAAATAGAGGATAAGGTTAAGAGGACATATCCAGAGTTATTTTTTTAAATTAACATATGTTAGTTATGTATTGCGCTATTATAGACAATATGTATATGAATATTATGGTTGATTTTTTGTATTAGTAGTTGGGACTGGTACATTTTTAAATTGTGATATATGAATTTGGACTCATGAGTTATGCTAAGGGTAAGCATGGGATAGATTGGCAATCACTACTGTGCCTTAATTGAATTTCAGAGGCAAAATTCATTTAAAGTGGGAAGCCTATAACACCCCACAATTAATATTTATTAATTAATTAAAGAGTTAAGATGAGCTTGAAATCATTATGAAAAACAAATTAAACAAGAAAGTGGGTAATGAATTAACGAAAAAGGGTATGAGAGTCAAGGCCCAAATTATTATGGGACAATAAGCATGACCCTTTCCAATTCCTTCATTACATTCTACTAAAAATAAAATAAAAGCTTAAGAGGAACATTAATGGTGGTAACCTAAAAAGAGAAGAAAATAAGAAGAAGAAGAAGAAGAAGAAGAAGAAGAAGAAGAAAATGCAAGCTAACGAGGGATTAAGAAGATAAACAAGATATTTCAAAGATCTAATAAGCAATACTAAGCCCAATTTTATTTTACCATTTTCTAAATGTTTAATTTTAGTTTTGACTTATCACGATGGAGTTCATACAAGATAGTGTTTAAATCATGCAAATAATGTTTTAATGAATATTTTAGGAAAATATATACAAACATGAGATATTTAGATGTATTTCCTTACTCTAATGTTTTTGAAATGCTTTAAGATGTTTTAATCAAGATTTCAAAAATGGGTTTCTAATTTTAAGAATTTTCAAAGTCAAACTAATTTTCTTATAAATTTTTAAAATAAAATACCTAGTAAAAATATACAGAAATGTCCAGAAAAAGAAATGAAGGGTAAAATATGTTAAAGAAATTATTCACGGGATTTTCTGGAAACTTTACAAGGGTTTCTTAGCTAAAACCAATTATCACCAAAGAGAAACTGCGCTAGCCAAAGATTGACTACGCATGAAATTGAAATCAAATAATACAATGGAAAGTAATTGTTAAAAACATAGAAGACAAGATCCACAAAAATGATGAAAATTAAAGAAAAAACAGTGTTAATAACTGAAAGTGGAGTCTTAATATATTAGACAGTGACACATGTAAAGACTGTGATAGGTGTGTCAGACATTGTCCGATGTAGAGTGAGAACTACGTAAGAGTTGAGAAGATAATGAGTGTTTAGGGCTGGGGTAGTGAATTTCCAAGGGAACTCCTAGACTTTCGGGAAAATGTTAATATTGTGCTAAGGAGTGCTAGTTAAAAGAATGTAGGCAAAGGCCTAAGGTTGAATAGTGTAAATGAGAACTGCGCCAGGGAAGTAAGGTCGTGTAAACTAGGAGTATAGGTAACGTATGATGTGCTAGAGCCGAAGGGAAACATGGAAGTATTGCACCGCAATATGAGTAAGTGGAAACCTATTATATAATAGTTAGCTTTAGCTTCGGGAGCTAAGGGGACTAAGTAAGAAAATATATTGCATTGCAATGAAGTATTGTACTGCAGTATAAGTAGGGGTAGGATTGTACTGTGCCAAGATAGAATGAAACCCAAACTTAATGTATGATAATTAGGAAGAGCTCAGGGTGGTTAAATTAACTAAGTAGGAAAAAATCTTGCATTGGAGTTTGAGTTAGGAAGGGCAATTGATGCTGAGTGGGGACGCTCAATCGAATGCGTACCTTGAAAAGGTGAGGAGAGGCATTCAATATCTGAAAGATGTGGGAGGTCCAAACGTGGAACTGCATGTGGTTGTTTCTTTGCCATGCCAATTAAAGTACTTGAAATTGCATGTGGCTATTTCTTTGTACTATAAATTAAAATAAAGTAAAACCGAATGTAGCTGAATCTTTAGGGGTATAAATCGAATAAAATGAAATGAAACTGTATGGGGCTGATTGTGCGTAGTACAAATCAAATAAGATAAAATATGGCTTCATGTGGCTAATTCTTTGCAGCTTAAATTAAATAAATTTGAATTACATGTGGTTGATCCTTTGTGGTATATATCACATAAAATGGAATGGAACTGTGAGGGGCTAATGTTAACTGGGTTTTTAACCATGCAGAAGTCAATAGAGGTAAAACGTTGGTACAAAGACGGAATGGCTAGAAACTTGGCAAAGATACTCAAAACGACCAGAGAATTTAGCTCGGTAAATTTGGTTGAAAAATTGCTAAGTCCTTAATTCACCCCCAAATTAAGGACTTAAATCAACCCCCCGAATTAAGGCCTTAGATCAACATAGAATTAAGGTCTTAGGTCAAAACGACTTAAAACTTGACATGTGCACTTAGAATAACACAAGGAAGGACTTAGAAAAGGTTTGGAGTGGTTTGGCCCCACTAATTAGATTCAGCCCCGAATTAAGGACGATAACTCATTTTGAGTTAAGGAGAACAACAAAACAGAATCAAAATGACTTGAAATTTGGCGAGAGTACTTAGAAAAGGCAAAAGAAGGACTTAGGAAAATTTCACCATGATTGTGCTAAGCACCTAAATTCTTGAATTAAGGGCTTTAACTGGGTGCCGAATCTAAATGCCCGGCCTTGGCATATCTGGCAAGTGATCCTTTAGTCCTCCTATGCATATTCATGAATTTTATAGATTTCCAGAGTGACTATCATCAAGAATGAAGATGTGACGGTCCAAACTTCAGAATAGTCCAAGTTAGGAAAGAAGGAGGTTCAATACTCATCAACGGTCTACTAAATTACATAGAGGACATCTAGACGAAGAATGAAACTCAACACAAAAGGGTTTGGCCATACTAAGGCAAAGGATTAGATGCGGTACCGAATCTAATTGCTTAATACGGTCCCGAATCTAGGCCTTTGCTCATATTGTCATGGCACTTCTTATGCTATCTTGGGCTAGCCTAGACCTCTTAATTAGCGGGCTTCTGATCCAATATGAGTGTTACCACTATAAATACAAACTAAGAGCAACCAAGAGAAGGGCTAGTTTCTGCCACTACTATGCAGAAGCCCTTTCATTTCTTCAACTCTCTCTCTCTCTCTACTCCATGGTCGCTAAGGAAGTTCCTTTAGGAAATTCTAGGACTTAGAATCTATCAAACACTTGCACTTGGGACTAAATCTCTTTCAATAACTTTGTAATCATATCCTGTTAAGATCAAATCTATAAGCAAAGTTATAGAGTGGACGTAGGCTTAGTTAACAACCGAACCACTATAAAAATCTTTGTCTCTCATTTACTTTTCTCTTATTTTATATTATATTTGCTATGTTCTAACAGGACTGGTGCTTTCACATCACATTCCAGGGTGTTGATCCATTTTTTGGGTTAATATTTTGGTGCTTTCGCTGAGAAGCAGCGAACCTAAGCTCAGATCTAGCTCTCAACTTTGGATTGGATAGGTCCAGAAGTTAAACCCACAAATCCCACTTTGAAAATAGTTAGAAGGCTTGCCGTTGAAGACTAATGGCGGGTAGAAAGAGAACAACTTCTGGGAGATCCATGGGTGCAACGGTTGGTAATGATGGACCAAACCACCAGCAAGTTGTAGTCAACAATAACACCAATTTAAAACAGGAGTTCATATTGGAAATCAAGCATCGGAATCTTCCATTCAGCATGAAGTTGTGACTAAAGGAGAATTTAACCAGATGGTTGATCAACTTAACCAAGAGATGGCTGATAGGAAAAAAGCTATTATGGATAAGATAGACGCTTTGTTAGCACTACAACCACCAACCACTTCAAGAAGTAGTCCAGAAACTGCCGTTGTTATGGATCAAGAGAAATCCTCTGTCTCGGGATTGCATAGGAGGGATGGAAAGCAAAAGGAGATGGCTGGTGGAGCTACTGGAATTGTTATGGAAGTAAATGGAAGTACCCCATCTGCTGGAGCACAACCCGCTGTGAACCCAAATCCTAGAGCAAATGCTCCACTAGGGAATATTGCAATGCTTCTTTCTGATTCTGAAGATGACATCCAACTTGACAACAAAGGATGGGAATGGAATGCCGACATAGGCAGGCAAAGCACCAGAAAGGAAATTCAAACTGCAGCTATAAGGCCAACTACGCTCCAACGAAATTCTAGAACTCCCAGTGAATGGAGAGCCTAGGCTTAAGTTGGCAAACCAAGGCCGTTTACAGACTCAAACGCTTAGCATAGCCCCTGACAGTCGACGTGTGGACTACCAGACTAGTGAGGCATTCATTGTGGACATGGTCAAATGCTTGTTGGAAGAAAGTAAAGGCACGAAGGACGACGATTGGGGTTCTACACCAAGCTGAACTTCATTTACTGAGAACATTCTAGGGGAAGAGTATCCCGAGAAGTTTAATGCGCCTACTATGCCATCTTACAATGGATGACAGACCCCAAACAACACTTATACAAGTATAGTTGGCATATGAACGGAGTTGGGGCAATGGATGCTGTTCGCTGTAGATGTTTCTCTATCTTCTTGGAAGGTCTTGTTTTTATGTGGTTTACCAGACTCCCTCCAAGATCTACCTCAACCTTTGATGAACTAGCAAGAGGATTTTTGCAACAATGTAGACTCCGTGTTGCATGACCAAAGGACATGATGTCTCTATCTAGCCTGTCAAAGAGACTTAAAGAATCACTAAAACACTTCTTGAGCCTTTGGAACTGCGCTCTTGCAAGCAAACTCTCGCGCGCATCCATAAGTCGTGCCTCACTCCTTGGACTGATGGAACCGCATCCAAGTAAGCATCCATTCTTTCGCCACATGAACCAATGGAAATGCATTTAAGTGCACTCCATTTCCTTGCTTCTTGGACTGATGGAACCACATCCAAGCAAGCATCCATTCTTTTACCACTTAAACAGATGAACTGCGTTCAAGTACGCTTCATTCCCATGCTTCTTGGACTAATGGAACCATGTCCAAGCAAGCATTCATTCTTTTGCCACTTGAACCGATGGAATCATGTTCAAGCGGTTCAAGTAGCTCCCTTTCCTTACTTCTTGGACCGATGTAAACGCGTCCAAGTTAGCATCCACTAATTTTCCACTTGAACCGATGGAATCGCATTCAAGTGCGCTTTATTCCTTTGCTCCTTGGACCGATGGAACTACGTTCAAGTAAGCATCCATTCTTTCGCTACTTGAACCAATGGAACTGCATTCAAGTGCGCTCCATTCCTTCGCTTCTTAGACCGATTGAACAACGTCCAAGTAAGCATCCATTCTCTCGCCACTTGAATCGATGGAATTGCATTCAAGTGCATTCCATTCTTTCGCTTCTTGGATCGATGGAATTGCATCCAAAGTAAGCACACATTCCTTCGCTGCTTGAACCAACGGAGCTGCGTTAAAGAATGCTTCAAATCATCGATGTTACCTCGATAACATCAACAGTTTATAAAAATCCCCTAAGTACCGATGTTGCTCCGACAACATCAGAAAATTTATCTGCTACAGGATTGACAAAAATCAATATCCACCTCCCAAAACTCAACATCGCCCTGATATCTGCAATGTGGAAAGAAAATCCTAAGGATTGAGCTGTCCATAGGTCTCTAGAGACAGAAACTAATGTGTGGATAGAACCTCAATATCAAGCTTAGAAGGAATCAATCACAGTCAAAATAGAATACACAAAATCAAACATCAGAACAATATGTTCCCAAAGATAGGGGCCTACCGTGCAACCTAAACTAGGGGCAACCGAACAGGTGGCCCAGAATAACTGACCTCTAATTTTCTACTTTTGCGAATAAGTTGCCCAAGGACACCATGGGGCAACCTACGAACTGCCCAGAGCACTTGATTCTTTACTAAGAGCTTCAATCCCGTTAAATTTAGTATTCGGAGTAAGCAACCCTGTGGAGTAAGGGGCACATACACTCACACTTGCTCAGGATGAGCTCTATCAAGCTCGAACAAAAAACAACCGTAGAGTTGGCTAAATCAAGATACACCACAGTTCTGTTATGCCGAGCAGAGGATTTTGGAAATCACAACAAGGCCGAGCAATATAGTACATCGAATAACTGCTATATTGGAAGGAAATTGGTCCAGCCTCCTAGGCACCAATGTTGCCCCGGCAACATTAACAAATCCAGTCCATCATATCGACAAGAGAATCAAACTACTCAGAATTCGGCATTACCTAGACATATGTGATAACAGAAAGAACTTATCATTGCCTAAAGATAGGCAACGGAGTGAGGCATTTCTAGAATCAAATCTTCGACCCACCAATTTCTACAGTCAAAAGCAGTTGCTCAACTGTGTTTTCAAACCCCAACTTGCAAGAATCTAACATAGCCCGAATACTGCCAACGTCTAGAGGAAATATCTTGCCTTTTAGGAATCTAACACTGCCGAGAGACTAGCGATGTCAGGAAAGATGAACCCCAACCATCATAGATTCATCACGGCCTGTATTTTAGCTACGTTTGGAATAAACAGCCATGCAGAGATCAATTAGGTACCTCAATTCCTGCTTGTGGAAAACCAGCTGTTGTCTGAAGATAGACAACGACAATAAGAGAAAACTCAGAATTGAGCAGCTAGACCATCGATTACCGAAGATTGGAACCAACGAATAAGGAGGATATCCACAACAGCATCAATGACCCAGCAAAGTACATATGGCAAGGAGCAAGCAAGGTTAATTGTCACAGATTCAAAACAAGCACTACTGAACTCTATCGATCCATGATAAGAATAGGAAGAGTGCAGTCGTACTGGGGCAATGCAATGCTCGCCCCACAGTATCTAACTTTCTATAAGTGCCGGAGTTTAGCACTTGGGAATAATGGGTTCCATAAGTGAAAGTTAGATTGCAACAAAGATCAGTCGAAGGAAATTTGACCCTACACAAACAAGAATAACCATGGGATTGGTTGAGCAATGGCCTTGTACGGCCAAAGGGAGCACTTGATGGTTATAAACAAAGCTAAGTAATGGAAACGTCGAGACACTCAAAGATTTCTTAATTACCAGTGTTACCCCTACAATGCCGAGAAACATTCTATTTCCTAAGTACCTGCGCTGCCCCGACAATGTCGGGAAACTTTCTATTTCCTAAGTACCGGTGTTTCCCCAGCAATGCTAGAAAGCTTTCTATTTTCTAAATACCGATGTTGCCTCGGCGACACCAGGAAAACTTCAAACTATAGCGTCGATGAGAAACACTCACAGTAGTAAACCATCGATGCACTAGCTTCCAGAAATAGAAGTTGGTGCTCAACTGAGTTTCTACCCTTGTCTTTAGAAAAATACTATCGACCGAAGATAGGTGATAATGGGAAATCATAACCATTCAATGACCAATCAAATGGTTTGGCTCTTCATTACAAGAAACAACTGATGCCCGAAGAAAAGGTGGCGCCGAAGGGAAATCTCGAGGATCGAGCTGCTCATGTTCTAGTTTCCAAAGATAGAAGCTGATACACAACCGAACTTCTAGTATTCAACCTAGAAAGAATTTTGATGCATCCCAGAGATAGGTAGCTTTGAGAGAAGGTTGCTTGGAACCAAGCAGCTAAGTTGCCAGTTCTCGGAGATAGAAACTGACATATGAACAAGACTTCTGTGATAATGTTAGCATTCTAGCAAGGCACGCACGGCTAAGAAAAAGTGAGGAAAATCATGGAAAATTGGAAATTAAATCATCAGATTTCCTCAACATCGGAGTAGGATTGAGAGCTAGACCGGGGGTAATTGAATCATTTGCCCCACACCTTTCCATCTCTCACAATCATAGGCATTTAAAGGAGATAGTCTATCTCCCGTGAACAGGGGCATGCACACAAATACTTGGTCGAAGGGAACCTTACCAAGTCCAAACACGAATAACCACGGAGTTGGTTAGATAACAGTTCTGTTTCAAAAATAGAGCATTCTGGCAACAAATTGCCACCGAAGGAAATAAAGGTCTTAGCGTTTAGGAGTTTGTTATTGCCCGAAGATTCACAACATCAAGATAAATCCACAGAGTTAATTGATTCCTACGAAAGTTTCCAGAAATAGAAACTGATGCATGATCAGAATCACAACACTGGACTTAGAAGAATATACTATGACAAAAGATGTTGGTGATGCATCTTTCCAATACATACATCCAGAATGACATTGGCCGATGGTGTCGACTCAGAAGAATTCAATTGCGATCAAGGAACTAACTGCATTGAAAGCTCATATCTTGGAATCAAATAGCAAAGTCACTAGTTCTCGGAGATAGACTACCGTGCAAATCAGGCGGGGGCAGTCAAACGTATTTCTCAGGAAACCTAGTCCTATAAAAATGTATGGACTTAGTGTTCAGAGTGATTAGCCTTATGGACTGGGGTATATACACCTATACTTGGTCGAAATGAACTCGACCGAACATAAACAGGAATGGCCATGGAATTGGCTAGGGAAAGATACATCGTAGCTGTGAACAGAGCTAAGTAATAGAATATGTCAAAATGATTACAGGATTATTATTTACATGCACAGTGTTGTGAGACAGCGGAGGCTGGTCACGCGTAAACACAACTAAAAAAGGAAGACCGACAGGCGAACAAGCTTTGGGGAATCCCTGCTTACCCCTCCCTCTTCGTCCAAGACTCATAAGGCCATGAACTCATCTAGAAAAGGGAATGAATTTAGCGATAGCTCTACAAGAGCAATTGTGCCTTGTAATTCAGCCATAATCAATTGTCCCGACTAGACAAGAATAAAAATCGAAGCCTAAGTAGTGAAGGATCCAGCTTCTAGAGGAGTGGAAGTTCCTTCACCAAACTAAAGACAGGATGATCGGAAAGTCATTCTAAAAATAATACTTAGCGTTCAACACTATCAGGTATGTTTTACTTTGAATAATATTCCTGTATGACCAATGCCCAAAATCCAAGGGAGGTCGACGTATGTTGACCAGTCGGGTTCTAAGCATTGACCAAGGCAAGTGCAGTGTGTATTTATGCAAAATGAGTCAATTATCCCAAGCACCATGAACGGACCATCCTGTGTAGATTGCTCACTCATGCTAGAAAAACAAGTCACGTCGTACTTTAAGATTATCTTTCTTGGGACTTACCAATTATCAATGAGAAATCAATAACGGAACCACTGCCCGGAGCAACGCGGGAAGCTTTTCAGGATCCTGGAAGTGCAGAAATAGGGAAAGCAATACGATGGAGTCATGCACTATGTCCAACTTAGGAATAAATCGTCGCACTAGAATTCAAATGGCGATAGGAACTTACCCAAGTCCTCGAAAAGAGACAGTTGAAGACGGAGAGCAAGTCTTGACTCCGAAATGGCATACATTCATTTGAGGCAATACTTAGCTTCACCACCGACCGAGTACAATCCAACCATCTCCTTTCAAAATTGCCACCATCCTTGAATCATTCCAAGGATTTTCTATACCAAACTAAAGCACTAAGTAATCTCCGGGGTGTAGATAGCATTACCAATGTAGATAATTGGAATTCTAATCAAAACCAAAACAAACAGTTAAAGGATAATCAACCAAGTAAAAGCAACGTCTTGAGACGACATCCAAGGGATTGATTGAAATTCACAGGATAGTAATCCAAAACTTGTCTTGTTCTAGAGCACACTTTGTTCCCAACGAAAGTGTACTCTGCGAGGAAAATGTTAACTGGGTTTTTAACCAAGCAGCAATCAATAGGAGTTAGAACGTCGATATGAAGTCGAACGACTAGAAACTTGGCAAAGATATTCAGAAGGACTAGAGAATTGAGCTCAGGAAATTTGGTTGGAAAATTGGCTAAGTCCTTAATTCACCCCCGAATTAAGGACTTAGATCAACCCCCTAAATTATGGCCTTAGATCAACCCCGAATTAAGGTCTTAGTTCAAATGACTTGAAACTTGACATATACACTTAGAATAACACAAGGAAGGACTTAGAAAAGGTTTGGAGTGGTTTAGCCCCACCAATTAGATTCACCCCAAATTAAGGACCTTAAATCATCTCGAGTTAAGGAGAACAACGAGATGAAATCGGAATGACTTGAAATTTGGAAAATGCACTTAGAAAAGGCAAAAGAAGGACTTAGGAAAGTTTCACCATAATTGGGCCAAGCACCTAAATTCGTCCCCAAATTCAGGGCCTTAATTCAGTACTGAATCTAAATGCACAACCTTGGCATATCCATACTCTTAGCAAGTGATCCCCTAGTCCTTTATGCATATTCGTGAAGTTTCATAGATTTCCAAAAAGCCTATCACCACGAATGAAGACATGACAGTCCAAACTTCAGAATAGTCCAAGTTAGGAAAGAAGGAGGTTCAATACTCATCAACAATTTACCAAATTACATGGAGGATATCTGGACGAAGCATAAAACTCGACACAAAAGTATTTGGCCATCCTAAGGCTAAAGATTAGATTTGGTACCAAATCTAATGGCTTATTTAGCCCCGAATCTACGGCTTAGCTCATGCTGTCATGATGCTTCTTATGCTATCCCAGGCCAGTCCCTAGACTTCTCTGTTAGTGTGCTTCTAATCCAATATGACTGCTACCACTATAAATACAAACCATAGAGCAACTAAGATAGGGGTTGGTTTCTTCCAGTACTACGCAGAAGCCCTATCATTTCTTCAACTCTCTGTCTACTCCATGGTCACTAAGACGGTTCCTTTAGGCAATTCTAGGACTTAGAATCTGTCTAACACTTGTAGTTGTGACTAAGTCTCTTCCAATCACTTTGTAATCATACTCTATCAAGATCAAATCAATAAGCAAAGTTATAAAGTGGATGTAGGCTTAGTTAACAACTGAACCATAGTAAAAATCCCCATCTCTTATTTACTTTTTCTTATTTTCTATATTTGCTCTACACTAACAGGGCTGGTGATTTCACATCACACTCCAACCTGTTGATCCATTTTTTTAGGTTAACGGCTAGTTCTTCGTAGTGTGTATTGAATAAATCATAGGTGCATGTGGTTGAGTCATTGCAGTATAAACTAAGGAAAGAAAAGAATTGGACTAGAGTGAACTACACATTTCGAAAATAAGTAATGCAATGATAACACTTGGAAATTGGATCGTTGGTAAAGTATTAGCGATAAATAGGTATTCCAAGTGCAGTTTTGACTTATACTTTACTGATGATCACTCTATGATGGATGTGTATACTTATAAAGGGAAGACCCATTTCGCACATGGTGGCGTGGTCTCATCACATATTATGTTTTGGATAAGGTATTATTTATACTAAACTTTACGTCTGACCCATGCTTTTATTATTGTTTCCATAATCTCACTGGTACTCATTTGAGTAGGCTAAGTTTATATGTTCGGCAGATTCATTTTAGGATCCAAAAGAAGTAGATCGAAGATGGAGCAAGAGGATTTGCTAGCTAATAAAGAATGTTTATTTTCGCTATTTTAAGAGTGTAGGCAACATCATCATATGTTGACATGACTCTTTACTATGTTATTTTTATATTGTAATTTGATGCCTACATAGGCATAATGACTTTGGGGATTAAATTTGTAAAATTATATGTAATGGATATTAAAGTAATTTCTATATGATGTGAACTTTTAGTTACTTTGTTTATATAGACTATTACTTATATAAATTGAACACACTTATGTTGCTTGAAAATAATTTTGGTGATGACTGCAGCATTGGTGTTATTTTCTAGTCGGTGAGTGGCGGATGTTTTATACATTATGTATATGCCCCTTAGCCTTGTCTAATTTTACCAACATGTCATTTATGTATACCTCAATTGATTGGCCGATCTATTTTGAGAAAATTCGATTGATGAGCCAATGATGGGTAGCGCCCGCATTTCGTAGCACAACTGGCATGGCATGATAGCAATATAAGCTGACATTAGTGATGAAGGAAGTATGTTCACAATGTAAGCATCCATGAAGGTGAGGAGCTCATGTCTATTGGTCGCATATACTAGTTGATCGATGCAAGGCAATGGAAAGTTGTCTTTGAGGCAAGCTTTGTTAGGATGGGAAAAGTGAATGTGTAACATCATTGGTTTGAGAAACCACCGAGTAAATATTTTAAAATATAAATAATAAATGGATATTTGGAAATAAAATATTGGAAAATTAGGAATTTTATATCTTCGAATTTATAAATGAACATTTTCCATAAGTAAGGATTTTTTTTTATAAAAAGGAAGTGAATATTTTTGGGAATGGGATATTTTTATTTGTAGAAAAGCAAAAGGATGGAATTTTATAAACTGAAGTTGAAATGGAAATTAAAAAGGGTAACAACGAATCTAGAACTTAATTAATTTATTTTTAGGGATTAGTAATTGATTTAGTTAAATCGATAATTTATTTATTTTAAATAGGAATTTGATAAGGTTTGAAATTTGTATAAGATTAAATTTGTTTAAATAAAAAGATAATGAATGAGGAAAACATGTTTAATCTCATAGTGTAGAATTAGAATGATATTACAAATTTTTGGAGTGTTAAAAATAAAGTCTCGACGTGGTTTTGATAATTTAAAATTGTTGATAATGTGCTTTTTCTTTTTTTGTCAGAAAATCCATTTTTAGATTAATCAGGGTATTTAACAAAGGCCCTTACCTCATATTATAAAACTAAAAAATTACAAAAGGCTTGGGAAGAAAAATCAAGCAAACAAAAGAAAAGCTATATAACTAAATCAAGATATAGTGGCTAAGCCTAAAGGTTTAAGCCTATTGTTAGTAAAGATAATGTAAGACCTTGTTATTTCTTAAATAAAGATAATAAAAATAAGCATAGTGAAAATATTATAATTTGCTTGAAATAATCATCTTTATATAAGAAAATGAATTTTAATTTTTCTATATTGAATTGTATAATTTTATGCAGTTTTAATTATTGTTTTAACAAAAGAAAGAGAGAAAAAGATTTTAATTTATTAAACTTAGGTTTGGGGTTAATAGGGTACACAAATTAGCCCATTTATACTCGTTTTGGTGAGTACATTCATTTTCACTTCTGAAATAAAAGAAAGCCAAAGCCTTCTACATCTTCTTTACCAGAACCCTAGAGCAAAAGAAAACGAAAAAAGAAATCGTATGAATTCCTAAAAATTCCCATAAAATCAAGGATTGTTTCTCAACCAATACTACATCTATAGGAGCCAGTAATTTGAGAATTTGAGTGGTTTAGAAGCTTCATAATTTTTGAACAACAAGGATGTTGGGTTGGAGCATAAACTTCGGGGAAGCAGCGAATTTTGAAAATAATAAAGAGTTATTTGTAAGATTTTGGACAAAGGTGAGTGTTACTCGCAACTATATCTAATTTTATATGTTGCATGTCCATTAAATGTTTGAATTTTCAGAATTATGATGTTTTGGTTTACTGTTAAATGGATTTTCTGTATGTTTTATTGAAATTAAGATAAGCGCAAATGAGATGTTGTCCATTTGCCTTTTGAAATGTATGGCCTTTGTATGTTGTTGCATGCTTTTGGTATGTGTTGTTGGAATGGCAGAAAGCGACCCCTTCACTAGAAATTTTATTGGTTAATGGCTGCTTGACCTAGAGCTAAATAGCTCTAGAAATATGCAGCACTGGTCCACCGATCGAGGGGTGACTTGTCGATCGACTATCAACTGGCTGGAACTATTCAGCACCAGGTTGTGTATTTTTACGTGCTTATTTTAACTTTTTTCTTTGTTTGTGATTTTAATTCTTCTAAAAATTTTAAGAAAATTGTTTAAAGATTATAAATTTTTATTTTCATTGTTAGTGATATAATTTTCCAAATTTAAATTTATATAAAATTATTTTCATGTTTAAATATATTTAAAATTTTCAAGTGAATTTTTATTTATTTCCAGAATGTAGCATCCCGTATCTGGAGGCCAAAAGCTAAGTGCTGTAGATGCTGCAGTCATCTATAATATTAACTTCTGGTGACAAAATAAGGTAATGCTAATGGTATCCATAATATCAGAAGTACATGAATATGAACAAAATCACATATTTCAAAACAACATTTTACCGATTACATTTCAAAACAATAATTCATATCCATGTTACATAATCCCATAGTCGTTTCCCAGGTAAAGATCAAATATAATTATACAATAATACGCCAAGAGCGACATATGACGATGCCACTTTGGTTGATCAGAGTCAATATAGTCATACTTGACTTAATATACACAGCAGAATCAAAGCAAAATAAACTATAACTCCTAATTAGCTATCCGTCAGCCACCTGGTTGTCTTCGGAAGCTCTACTCACCAAAATTACTAGAACCTGAAAACCCCAACCCTCAGCCTACTCAAATCAATTTTGAGCACCCGAGAGTTTAAGGGGAAACAAAAACTTTGAGTCAGCCATAAAGCCTGGTGTGAATAATACTGTTACATCTCGGTTTACTGATATTAAGTGAGACCACGCCGCTTAGCGGAACGGGTTTCCCCTCACTAATATCCTTTTCAAAACACATAATTTGCAAATCTTTTCGTGCAACCAAATTGGTTCATCAAACGGATTATAATAATAATAATAGCAATATCCGTTATGCTAAAAAACAGATAATATATGGACTATCTGTCCAAAAACTGGACCAACTGTCCTCAAACTAGACTAACTGTCCTCAAACTGGATTAACTGTCCATTTGGCTGAGGCGGGCCTACCAGATAAAATATCAAATGGTCTAAACATCTGTTAGACAAAACTTCTGGACCGTCTATCCTTAACTTACTTCTCCAAGGGTCAACTGATCCTAATGGTTTGCGGGCTAACCAATAACCTAACTCTGTACATAAATATTCCTTTCTGTGTGTAACCATCATTTTAGTCTTACCTGTGACTAAGCCCTACACACTAGAATTCTGGACTAAATTAGCTAGGGGCAAATAGATAATGAGTATAGGGCGCAACCCTACACAAGTCCTATCTGGTCTACTAGTCTGAGTTATTTTCTTAGGGTTAACTACCCTTCGTCTTTTTCCTTGAAAAACATTTTCAAAATGATTTAACCTTTTAAATCATACTTATACAAGGAAAATATATCTTTAGCTTTACTCTAAGCTATTTTGCCATGTTATATATACTTTACTCAAAATAATGTTGATGAAAATTAATGGAGATTACCTATCCTCCCAAAACAAGTTAAAACCCTTTTTAACTTGAAAACACTTAGGCTATATTGCCTAGTTAATACATTCAAAATATTTATTTAAAACCTTTAAACAACCCTTTCGAAACCATTGAAAGTGCCCCTTTCGAAACCTAGTAAAACCCTATACTTAACCAAGGCCGAAAGGCAAAATCCTTCCTTTCGAAATCATAAAAACCTCCCTTTCAAAAGCTTAAAACATTAGACATCCTTCTTTAAAACCTTTAAATATTGTCTTTTAAAAACATAGGAAAAACCTTTCCTTTCAACCCTTTCAAAACTCCTGGGGAACCACCCCTTCAAAACCATTCATTAAAACCTTTCGAAAGTATTAAAACTCTACCCTTTCGAAAGCACTTGGGTTCAATTTAAAACATGTGGAAACACCTTTCGAAACCATTTGGGTTATACTTCAATTCAGAGAAAAAGGGTCATTAAATCATTTAACTCGAAAGCATCTCTTTCGAAAGCATTCCTAAGAAAAGAAGTGATGGTGTTGAAACCATCCCTTCGAAAGCATTGGAGAAGTGGTCAATTTTAAAAAAGCAAAGCAACCCTTTCGAAACCAATCTGGGTCGAAAGGTAAAAAGTGGCAGTAAGGGTTTCGAAGCAGTTATTTAAAACAAAAGCGCAATCCAATCGAAACCATTCTTTTAAAACCGATTGACCTAGTCGAAAGCCAACCTAGTCGAAAGCAAGCATGCGCATTTTTATTTAAAAGCAAAGTATCGCTTCAACCCCTTTGGAACCCCTGGTTTCGACCCTATACCTTCCGCCTATATCCAATTCACTACGTACCAGTTTCCTAATACCATGTGCATTGGTTTTGATGGAGACGGAGGCGAAGGTAAGGAGGCGAAAGCCTGGTGCCGAAAGCATCGAAATAGTAAAACACTTGTATATTTGTCCTTTTAAACTATTTCTTTATACCTAACCTGCCATGTTTTTCAAATTGAGATTGGTTGCAAGTTTCTCTTTTCTAAAAGTACTGCCAATTTCTAGAAATAATTATTTGACAAAATACCCCTTATTCTTTTTTATAAATATATAAACATTTAAATCCCATACCTTAAATAATTTTATATATCCATTAAAACACTTAGGAAAATTTTACAAAAAATCCAAAAAAATCACTTTTTATATGTTTTCTAACATATATTAATTACAAACCCAAACCATTAATTATTTAATCGTAATTAATTTTTAACCCAAAATAACATTTCTTCACTAGAAAATTTATATAAAATCCACAAAAATTCAAAAATTCTGAAAATGGAAACCTATCTCTAAAATATTATTTTTGTTCTATATAAAAATTTGCAAGGCATTTAGATGTCATTTAATAGGGTTTTCACCTTAAAACATATCATAAAATCAATATGAACATGCATAAATCATCAACAAGTATATATAATCATTCCATCATTCAAAAATATGGCAAATCATTACAAAACATTTTGGATTTCACCTTAAAACTGAAAACACAAGAAATAAGAGATGTAAACATTATTCACCTTAGCTTTAAAGATTTAGGAGTTTGAGATTTGAATGGATTTGATTTGCTTAAGCTTCTTCCTTGGCCTTTCTTTATCTTTTTCCCCTTGCTCTTGTTAATGGTGACCGGCCTCAAATATAATTTTTGAAAATTAAAGTGAACGTGTATGGGGATACACGACCAAGGTTTAAGGATATAGGAATGGCATCTTTCCTATTTTACCCCTCCTCTATTTCATGTTAACTCTTCTTTTAATTCATTGTTTAAATGGCACAGCTACCCCTTAATTAAATCAAATCTCAATCCCCTAATCAACACATTATTTTATTTATTTAACTAATTAAATATCCTAAATAATGTTACCAAAAATATGGGGTGTTACAGACTCCCCTCCTTAAAGAATTTCGTCCTCGAAATTACGATAAGGCACACAATGATTCAATCAAGAAGGTAAAACATACCATCAAATAAGTTAAGATAAGTTCTCTAATCCTGCTTTCAACCTCCCAAGTACAGTCCTTGTCATCATCACTCCACTGGAATTTAACTAATCTGACTGTCTTGGTTCTCTGCCTCTTCTCATCTCTCGCAACAATATGAATCAGCTTTCTCACTATAGTCAAGTCTGGTTCTACTACTAAATCATCTAGCACAGTCGGTGCAATAGTAGTCTTCGGGTCTCTAACACACTTTTTGAGATGAGAAACATGGAAAACATCATGGATTCCTACCAAACTGCTCGATAACTCAACCATATATGCGAGTTTTAAAAGAGTTAGGGGTATGCCCTAGGGGCAATTATGTAATTTGTTACATATGTCAAACTCGTTGACCAATCTTGTTCGAAATAAAAGGTATTTTTTTCCTATTATATACTTGATATAATGTGATTATATTAATTAATTAACTTAATTAAAAGTATATTTAATAGAAAAATCCATAAATGGTCAAATGGTAAAAATCGTTTTCATGGCGTCTTTTCCTCTGGTTCTTGGCGAATTCTTCTTCTCTTAGGTCTACGCGCTGCCACCGTGCTCTTCCCTCCCCTTCCCTCCATCTCGCCCATCCCTTATGCTCCTTATTTCCCCTTCCCATTCTTCGAACCCCCTTTCCTGCCCTTCTACTACCAGATCTGGGCGCATCTTCTCTTTGCCGCCCTTCCTCTCTAATACCGAATTCCCCCCTTGAACGCCTTCAAGCTTAGTTTTCCATCGACCTCAACTTCCCCTGTTCCAATTAGTGCATCTTCGATTGACAATTCTAAAGCTGCCTCACATCTTACGCATGGTGTTTTGCAGTCGTCTATTCCTAATGCTATTGGCTCTCCTGTCCCTATAGAATCTGATGTTGGGTTGTTGAATGTTGTAAATACGTGTGTTGAGTATGCCAGGGTGGAAGGATATTTGTCTGATCATTTAGACAGTGGTTCTCAAACTATAGTTTCAGGTATAGGAAAGTGCACTATTGGTGTTTGTTCTAATGCCAAGGTGATCTCTGTTGTGAACAGTGAAGGCGAGTGTTTGGGAAATTGTGAGTTACGAGCCTCTGCAGTTTTCTCGTCTTCTAATCATAATGGTGGGAAATTTTTACAACTAATACCTGATGTGCAAATTAAGCAACCTACTATCCCTGCCTCTACGTGTACTAAACCTTGGTCATCTCTTTTCCCTTCTCTGCCCCGTAACGCGGGAGACTATATACCTATTGATTTTGAAATCGTTGAGGATAATGGAGTTATGATTCCTTCCCTTATTGTGATGCAAACTAGAACGGACTATTGGTCAGATTATTTGGTTGGATTCTATTTGGATCCTAATCACCAGCTTCATGATGCGCTTAAAGTTTGATGTAGGTCTTGGAAGCTTCATGGTGATTTACGTTTGCTGTTGGTTGACTCCATGTATTTTCTTAAATTCTCCTCCTTCGAGGAACGCCGACGTGTTCTTGAAGCCAAGCCTACTTTTTTTAATGGTATACCTTTTATTATTACTCCATGGACCTCAACAGTAGCTAGTGCTCGTGAACAGGTTCTTTCTATTCCTGTTTGGGTTTATTTTTCACATATTGCTTCTGTGTTACAGCCGTTCCCTGGGTTGAATTGGCTTGCTTGTAGCATAGGCAAATTGAAATGATTTGACTCAAATACAATAGCTCGTGAAAAAATGATGTATGCTAAGGCACTAATTGAAATAACCCCAGATAAGCCTCTCCAATCCTCTATTTGAGTTCAGCTTACTGTTGGGCATGTGGTGGATGTCCGTGTACGTTATGGATGGGTGCCGAACATTTGTACCTCCTGCCATTCTTTTGGCCACCTTGCTGTAGCTTGCAAGCATTCAGTTGTCTCCGTGGCGGCTCCCATAATCCCTCTGCCTCGTCCCCTGCTTAGGAAATGGGTTTCTAAGGCTCCATCCGCTACCTCTCAAACTGTCTATCATCCTATACAGCCTTTCCCTGAGCCGGTTCATCCTCCGTGTCCTGATGTTAGGCCATCCTTCCCTTTTGTCATTGATCTCGTGGTTTCTGATAACATTACTTCTATTTCTGTTACTGCTCCTGTTTCTGTGCAACAATGGTTGCCCGTTATTTGGGATGAATCCGAAAGGTGCTGGATTGATCTCAAATCTGATATGACATATAACCCAGTGGATGACTCCTATTTTAGGTTTGTTTCCGATGATCTTCTTGACCTCAGATGCCTTCGTTATAGTATATCTGGTGATTCCTTAGTTCTCGCTATGGATGGTCATCTGCTAGTAGGAATGCTGTCATTTTAGCTGATGCTTCTTGGGACCGATCTTATATATATTCTCCTGATTCTGTGGATTATGACCCTAGCCTTGCTGGGTTGTTTCGCCCTTTATCTCGTATTGTTGGGACTGTTTCTGAAGTTTCTACCCAGGGGATAGCGGACGATGGTGCTCCTTCCTCTTCTGAGGAGACCTAGTTGTTAGGTTATTTATAGTGGCTGTGGCGCCTCTGCCACACTCATGTGCTATACTTTTTTTTAAAGTAGTTAAGGTGTTCTACCTTACTCCTGTACTTTAATGTTTTATTACGTTCGTAATAAAAAGTGGACGGTCCACTATAAAACCGGCTGGCCTTGCCAAAAAAATCCATAAATGGTATATTTTGTGATAGTAGTTACAAAGTATTGTAACCATGAGTAATTTATCACAACGAAACAAATATACCATTTTAAATGCTCCTAGTCAAGATGCATCGAGACAGGATATCGATGTATCCGTTGAGACTGGAGTACGTAACGCTCTCCAAATGTTGGGCAGTGTAATACTCATGACTGTTGGGGCACCTAGGGGTTACATACTAATAGTTATTGGATAACTATGGTACTACTCACTCGATAGTTTTTGTTGGTTAATATAACTAAGGTCAAACAAAAAATATCGATGTGACTGATTTACACAGTTCTCTCGACTTGAGAATAATGTGGATCTTCAATGTGAAAGCTCCGCTTTGATTATAGCCAAAACATGGCAAGGCATCCATCGAGTGACTATAGTTGGGTCGAGTGGAAGTAGTGGAAGTGAAGCACTATTCAAGAGAGGATTCGCCTCCTCAGTTATATATGGTTAGTATCACAGTCAACTCAAAGTCAAAGTCTCTAGCCAGAGCATTTCGGTTAATAATAATTTTTATTATTGAACCAAATACTTTGTGTTTGGACTATAAAGTTGAATGTGGATGAGATTGGAATTTTGACCATTACCAAATTCCATAAGTCCAAAGTGATATACTTTTGACGAAGATAATTGGTGTAAACAAATGTCATAACCGAGTAACGCTTATTAAACTAAAATTGGATTTTACCAAAAATGAGTAAGCGATAAATTTGGCCATAATGTCACACCACCTGCTAAATGATGTGTGAACGTTAACATTAGAATAGTTCGATGTTAATCGCCGACCAAATTTACACCCAAGAGTTACACAGCCGAAATGATGAATTCCCTTAAAACCGAACGATTTAATTAGTTTATAATTGTTATAAATTAATTCAATTAATTAATATTTATGAAATATTAATTATAAATTTTGAATATGATTTGAGAAATAAATAATGTTATATATATTTATAACAGTTATAAATATATCGATCGATATACAATATCGACAAGCGATTAAATTAGATTTAATTACATAGTATTTTGGCTTGGACTTAGATGGGTTTAAAGCCCATCAGTATTTTGGCTTGGGCTTAGATGGGTTTAAAGCCCATCATTAGGGCTTCAAAATTTCGGTTTTGGGAAGGTCTAGGGGTGGCTAAAATATAGGGAATTAGCTTGGAGATAATGGGTTGAGATCAAGTGAGAATGGGTAAAAAGGTTTCCTCGTTTCTCTCTAGTACAACCATATATGTATGTATGTATGTATGTATGTATGTATGTATATGTATGTATGTATATGTATATGTATGTATCTCTAAAATCATGACTTACCTTTTTTGGCCGCCATTACCTTCTACATTGTTGGTAAAAACATAGCTCTCAATCCACTCCAAAATTCTCAAATATATTTCAAATTAAAATAATACTATTGATAGTTAGAGGTCGGTGATTCCGGACTTACAATCTGATGAATCAAGAACAGTAAAAGGAAGGGAAGTCATCGCTTTTACATGGATTCAAAGGCATCATTAAATTGGTAATTTTAATTCATATTATAGTAATTAAATTATATTCTACGATCCTATAATGAGAAATTTCATATCTGTTTAAATATATTGCTACTATATGTTTAGTTAGGTGAGATTTTGTAAGTAGATGTAGCTGTCACAAATCAGTTTGGTTATGTGCATAATTTTTTTATTATACTATTTGATTTATGTATAGACAAATGTTGTTTACTGTACAAAATCAATTTTCGTCATTAATAATTATTTTTATATATTTATTAATAAATTCATATATATATATATATATATTAGTGTATATTTCTCTCAAATAATAGCATATATCCATATATAAGATATATATATATATATGATTTTAAAATTTTAGTACACTTATTTATATATAATATGAATTTAAAATTTTGAAAATTAATTATCATACATATATTCATATTTTTTTTAAATTAACATTTATTGAATTTTGAATTATTTATTATATATAAAATAATTATTACATTAAAATTCAATTTTATATTTTTAAAAATATTATATCATTCCAAAAACATTTAGAAAAAAATTAGGATTTTTCAATAAAGTTTATTATTTTTAATAATTAATATTATTTTGGAAAAACTGTTTATGATTTATTAAAAATAATAATTTAATTGAAAATTTCTTCAACATTTGTTGTAACCTTTCATTCATGATTCTAAAATTTCTAAAATTTTAAAATTTGAATTTTTAATAATACATTACTTTATATTAAATAATTATTGTCGAAATCAATGTATCTGTTTTTAAAAATAATATTTCAACTTTGAAAAATCTCCAGATTTTTTCTAAGCTCTATTTTATGATCCTAGATTTTTAAAAATTGTAAAATTTGAATTTTTATCAATAGATTATTTTATGTTAATTATTTATGAATGAAAACATTATTTTATTCATAATATATACATATTAAAATACTAAAATTATTATGTTTGCAAAACTAAGTTGATTTTGAAGTATAAATAATTATTAATAATTTTTCTCTCTCTTTATATATATATATAAATGTTTTATGTTTATATATTATATATAATATATTCATACATACATGTGTGTGTATGTGTGTGTGTATTGTAACACATATACATGCACATATTTGGACAACGTACATGACATACAAAATAAGCTAATATGTATGTTGCGATGTAAATCCCAACATCTACATATGGGCATATTATACCTTTCACGGATTACTATGTTATTCATGCACTCACACATATATGTATATGATACATTTATGTATAAACTAAATCAAATAAAATTAATTTCATATCTTAATATATTTAAATTTAAATAAAATAAATGATTTTATTTAAATGAAATTTAGAATGTTGTAATTCAGTTAGACTTCCTAGGCCCAATAAAGATCCAATAGGGTAAAAATTTTAAAATTCACCCATAACTTCCGTTGCGGGCTGGTCCAGATCCAACAATTATATCAGAGCCCAATAGCCTATGCGGTCTAAATTAGTCATATTAGGGCTACCTAATTAAGCTTGCCCACTTAGTACGGTGTCTAGAAAGGTAATGTCTAGGATTGGAATTGGGTAATCAAGTACCCTGTCCAACCTGGTTACCGGCCTGGCCCGAAAGGTGAAGTGAGCCCAAAGGTTGCCCCTAATAGAAAAGGCCCAACTTAATTTGGGCCTTGGGTTAATTTTCAAAATCGTTTTGAAAATTAATGTTAAAGATTTTAAATTTAATAGTTAAATTTAAAATAAAACATGTTTATTATAAAAATTATAATACTACAAAAAATTTCAAAATGTTTGAAAATATTTATATAATAATTTCAAATTTTAAATATATTAATAAGATTAATAAAATAAATTAATTAAATATGTCAATTAATTAATGCATATATGCATGTATTATATATGTTGATATATGTTATGTTATTTTAAAATGTTTAAGATAACATAAGTATACATGTATGTATACAATATAAATTGGAAACTAATAAATTTTAATATAAAAAAATTAATTGAATAAATTAATTAAAGGTTAATTAATTAAATAAAATACACATATATATGATATTTGTGTGTTACACTATAAAGGTTATAGTATACACTATAAATGTTATAGTAGATATGTCCAATATAAAAGTTATAATGGAATACTAATTTAAAATTAATTAAAAATTTAATTGATTAAAATTAATTAGGTAAGATTTAATTAATGAAATATTAGACGTAAGACTATCATATAAGTAATATGAAATATGAAAGTTATATAACAATAAAACTTATATGATATGTATATAAACTAAATGTGGAACATTAAAGAAACCCAAATAGACTTGAGAAATAAATACATAAGTAAATGTACATATACCGTGATTTCTGATGTGTCTAACACTTGAATCGCTTGGGTATTTCATAAGAAATATATTATTCTATAAGTCGATTCACTCAATATATATATTGAAGATTATGAATCTTCAATATAATGTTGTCCTCTACCATATATATATTGATAAATTACATACATACTCCTTAGTTATTGAGCAAACTCAAGCTAGGGATGTTATGTGTAGTATTATTAATATATTGAACAGATGAGGTAAGATAACTATATGTATTTGTTGAGCAAACTCAATGTACATATACTATACTTAGGCCATAACGATGTGGTAGGTATGAGTGAATAATCTCTTTCGATTTGTTGAGCAAACTCAAGGTCGAAATGAGATTATAACAAGGAAAAATGGATTATGAGTTGTATGTGATACAACCGATAAGGAGTTATCCATCGTTTGTGGGGCTATGATTTGTTGAGAAAACTCAAGGTCAGAATACCAAACAAACGAGTCCTAACACCCACTAGTGAAGTTGTAAGACTTCTATGTTTCATCTTAGGGTTTGGAGAAACATAAAAGACTAGTGGGAGCCTTATTAGAAAAATGAAATGGTAACATTTAACCTTTCTAATATTGTAAGAACATATGCTATATAATGTTATAATTATCAACAATGATATATTTGTGCATTTAATATGATTGATAAAACGTTTGTCAATTAACATATATATACAAACTGAATTGAAAGTTGACAAATAGAAATATAATAAATACTTACTAACAATTCTAATTGCATGTTATATATTGTTTCTATACCCATGCAAGTGCCTAATTTCAACTACTTAATACAATCGTAAGTTGGTCACGTATATGTTTATTTGGTTTAGACCGTGTATTTCATTTCATGAGTTTTTGAACTCTAAATGCAATTCAAGACTATGGATATTTGATCCATGTACTTTCACATATAAATGTTATGTGGTGAACAGTCATAGTTTGTGGGGTACAATAGTTCGATGAAGTTAGTTCATTCGAAGTAAGCCAATAAATAGTATTTTAAGATCATGTATTCAACTTGAATGATTTCAAAAGGATCATATTGTGTTAATGTAACACAAGACCATAAACTACGAGATACATCTAAGAACTTGATCGTTGAAATGTCATCTTGATTGGTTTACATAAAGTGCAACATATTTAATGTCTTAAATGTTAAGAATGATCGAATGTGCTTCTGTAAAAGGTTTGTTATGATATTGTAGAAAGGTTTTCTTTTGAATAGTTTGGCCATTTAAAAGAAAAACAAATGTATAAGAATAGATGTAATTTAAGGTAAAGTTGGAATGAATAGTCACTTCTGCTTTATAGAGAAACATTGGAAACAAGAATTGTAATACTAATTGATACTTAATATTGGAATATGAAAAATGATTTTTATTCTGAAATGTATTTTTATAAAGAAAATTGTTTTCTATAACATTTATTTCTTTGAGTTCAAGATATTTGATCAAAGAACTCTCCACTGTAAACTAGTTGCAGCATATGAAATAAGTAAACAATATTAACAATATTAAGTGAATGGCGGACCTCTAAATTTAGTACGCTATGGCGGAAATAATGGAAGCATGTCATATAGCACCTAATGATTGCATCAAATTACGAAAATTGTTTTCGTAAAATGTATCGAACATTATTTGTGAAATAATGTTTATTTTTGTTATTGACTGAAAAATAGATATAACTATATTTCAATATGAGTATTATGAATATTCATTGTGAAATAGAACTATATTATGAATTTGTTTTCATAGTAAAAGTGATGCAACAAAAAATACATATGTGTCTAATATTACTTACAGTTGTTTCGGAATTATAGACTAACCATAGTTTTGAGAAATAATTTAACTATATGATTTTGAATCATATGATACAGGTTAATTATATCTCAAACAATTAATGGCTATGCACCCATTTAGTGGGAGCATCATAAGAGTTGATGAACTCTTTGAATTAATAAATATTGATGTATGCAATCATAAGTCTATTAATACTAAAAGGGTTCTACATACTTTGTTATATTCATCGATGATTTATTACCAACATGTACATATGTATTGGATACACATGTAGTAAGTTTATGATAAAATAATAGAATATAAAAGAAAAGTAAATAAAATAACATCCAATAAAATAAAATGATTTGATTTGGTCGAATAAGTGAGTATATTGGAAAGAGTTCCAAATGTAACTAAAATGAATATAGATTCAATCTCAAAAGTCACTCCTCCATGTGATACATAATGATGCATCGATAAGAAGTAATCATATATTGTTGGAAAATTCACGATTAATTGTGAGTGAAGTTGAGTTAGTTTCTTTCTATAAGGTCATGTACTTAAGAGTAGTACACAAGGTTCATATTATTTCATCTAAACAACAGTTTACAAAATCATACAAGATAAGGGTTTGTAAGAAATCCCAACATATCCTAGGCCAAGGAGTTGGCAGGTTGTGCGAGTCGAATGATTGCACGTCATAATTGTTCATGAGGGATCCTATATGAATCTCCAAAAAGTTTTTTGGAAAGGTCTGTCATCAAATGACATATTTATGTTTTGAAAATAATTTTTGTAAACTAAAATCAGTTTATAAATAAAAAGGTTCATAAAGCGTCTATGAATCCTTATTCTATTTGCACTAAGAAATAATTGTTGTTTCAAGCTATATCAACTTCATTGTGAAGGAATTTCTTTGAGAAATTTTTGGTAATTAAATGCAATTGGATCCGATCCATAGATAGAACTGATTATATGAGATGAAGTGAAATTAACAAACCTAAATGAACACATAGCATTAGAATATCTAATAAGTATTCTTGTACATTAAAGAGAAACTATGAGTTTCTTATTAATGTCGAAAATATACATTACCCTCGGTTGTTCAATTAAACCATTAAGATTGTTGACTCTATATGGTATGATGCGCAAATCTAAAAGAATTCCAAGTACGCTATCAAAACATGATTTTGGTAGTCGTAACCAAAGAGATGTGATCCATCGGCCGAGATTGTGTCTTTATTGGAAAGACTAATGTGGTTGGAATTAAATGAGCAATGTTGATAAGAATAGTATCGCAAATTTCAATTATTGAAATTAGCATAACAGATTCGATATTCAACATGCTCAAGTTAATTCAGATTTACTCACAAAATTATCGCTCGATAAGACTTAGTGTTTGGTACTTATGTATTGAAACATAAAATTCTAAATAATGATTTAGAGTAAGCCGTTTACACATATTAAACCAAAAATGCCTTAAAGTCAGTGGGAGCGATATTGGGTTTGTGAGTCTTGGGATATGATCTAAGAAATGATATGAATGTATCATTTTATAAGCATCAAGATTGAATAAGTATTTTGATAGAAATATCAAATAGTTTGATTTTCAATCAAAGTGCAGAGGAAGTGCGTGTTCATAAGAAAGAACGTTAAAAGGTACATTGATATTTCTGAACTATAAGTAAACAACACGTTGTTGATTTTAACTATATGCTTGTATTAAAATCAACTTTAGTTGTTTTAATACTCAATTTTGGATTGTAAATGATGTCTTTCATGCTGAGTATAAAATATAGGGATTGTCCCAAAATGATATACAAGAGCACCCTATTAAAAAGAGAACACGTAAGTTGGATTCCTTATGCATTAGCAATAGGAATTATCATACAGGTTATGTTGTGTATGATATTTTGTTTTTTGTTTATGTATTTGATACATGGAGCAAATGTAAAATCCAAATTGATATCACTAAATGGTTGTTTGAGGTGTTCTCTCGTATTTATGAAATACTAGAGAATTGTTTATAGAAATAACGAACTCGTTATGATGGAACGTTTGGACACAAACTTTTAGAAGTGATATGAGTATAACATGTCAATGATAAAATTCAAGTTAAAATCTTTAATCTGAAAATGTTGCAAAATAAAGGTGATTGTGGTCGATTCAACGAAATGTTGAGAACATTAACTTGAATAGCGCTACAATAAACCAATATATATATATATATAAATGAGCCAAAGGTGATTTCAAATGTTGAGAATCCCATAATATTGTTATAAGATAACAATGTCATGAAATTGGTCATGATAGAACTTAAAGCTCACTAGAAGTCGAAAGACATACTTTGAATTGTTCCACATGATAAAGGTAGTTTATCAGTGTCAGAGAGAGTTAATCGAAAAAGTAGATAATTAAAACAGAATAGCATACCCATTCACTAAGGGACTGACCTAATTGGTTTTGAGAAAACTAATTGGAGAAATTGGAATTAGATTCCATAATGGACCCCAAGTGCAAGTGGGAGATTGATAGAGTTAGGGGTATGCCCTAGAGGCAATTACGTAATTTGTTACATATATCTAACTTGTTAACCAATCTTGTTCGAAATAAAATGTATTTTCTTTCTATTATATACTTGATATAATGTGATTATATTAATTAATTAACTTAATTAAAATTATATTTAATAGAAAAATCCATAAATGGTATATTTTGTGATAGTAGTTACAAAGTGTTGTAACCGTGAGTAATTTATCACAACGAAACAAATATACCATTTTAAATGTTCCTAGTCAAGATGCATCGAGACTGGATATCGATGTATTCGTTGAGATTGGAGTACGTAACGCTCTCCAAATGTTGGGCAGTGTATTACTCATGACTGCTGGGGGCACCTATGGGTTACGTGCTAATAGTTATTGGATAACTATGGAATGACCCACTCGATAGTTTTTTGTTGGTTAATATAACTAAGGTCAAATAGAAAATATCTATGTGACTGATTTACACAGTTCTCTTGACTTGAGAATACTGTGGGTCTTCAATATGAAAGCTCCGCTTTGATTATAGCCAAATCATGGCATGGTGTGACGACCCAGATTTTTAACGTCTGTTAATTGGTTAATTAACTGGTTTAAATTATCAGAATATTATTTTTTGATGGGTCGAGCAAATGAATTTCTGATAATTGAAATATTGGATATATAAATGGCTTAAAAACTATAATAAATATTGGCTTATAAATCTCTGTATATGATGAACCGTATAGAAGAAGAAAATTAAATTATATGTGTATATATATAAAACTCCAACATTTAAATCACGATAAAATATCCTTAAATATATGTATAAATTAATATATACAACCTTGTGATGTTGAAAATATATACATATATAAGTATATACATATACAGGAATATAGATGTATGTATATACCTATGTGGAATGAAATATAGGAAAAGTTTGTATGAATGTGAATATATATATATATATAATAAAGCAATGTGTATATGAGGATATGTATATAAAATGATAACAAATACAAAAGCATTGGGTAAATCAAAATATACATATGAAATCTATGTATATATATACATGTATGAACCTAAGGAGACAAGCATTTAATGCACAGTCAATTCAAGCATACAATACATCATTTCAAGTTACAAAATATAAAAATCAATTAAATCATGTCAGGTCGAAACATTTTTTTCAAAGCAAACTGAAAAAAATCAAAAGAAGATGCTTGTTGTGGAAGGCAGCAGTATACCATCTGATTTATATCTCCACCTTGTATTCCTTTATTTCATTCATTCGAAACTAAGCAAGTAAAACCAGGAAAGGAATTAAAATCAAGTCAAGATTGAAATCAAATAGCAACTTCTCTTTCAATTTCTAAAACCTGGAGGCAACTCAACAAAATCAGCAAACAAGTCTTTCAAAACTTCAAGCCTTCAAACTGAACAAAGTATAGCAAGCAGTTCAGATTCAAGAGAGATCAGTCTCAAATAAACCAATCAAGTTGAAAATCAAAAATAATAGGCTATGTGTCCTTTGTTCTCTGTTCAAGTTTAAAAGGTGAGTAAACAACTCCTTTTAAAAAAAGTTTAAATCTGATTTGAAATCTGGATGAATGCAATTAATGTTTGAAGTATAGTGCGATAAATGGTTTGCATGATGGTTTAATATAGATTGTAGGTATATTTATCAGAACAACAGTGGAAAAAATGGTGAGTAAACTATTTTTAAAAACCTTAATCTGTTCTATAACCTGATGTATGTGATTAATACTTGAAGTATGCTGTGGAAATGTTTGTATAGATGTAAATATGCCTGCATATATATGAATATATATGTAGAATTAGGTGTGCATGTCTGTATATATATGTACAGGCCTCTGTTAGTTTTACGGACCCAAATAAGTTCAAAAATCCAATTCTTCTTCTCTGATCTCTTTTAGCACATGATGTTTAAAAGAAATTTGTTTGTGTTGATACAATAAAAATTTTAAAAATAAAGACAAGTAGAATTATTAAGCAATTTATCTGGAAATTGGGAATTTACAGTGAAAATCATTATAAGTCAGAAAATCAAATGATTTAATTCTACATTTTGATTTTATAATCAGATTAGTATTGGAGATTAATGAATTTTGATATAAAAATCTGGATTTTTAAGTTCGTATATGTTAAGAAATTCTGAGTTGATCGGGTTTGGGTTTATTGTCGTTTTCCGATGATCAGCATCTAGTGAGGTGTCGTGACTGAAGCCGGAGGTGGCTGGAGGATAGGGGATCCTCGGAAAAATTGTAGAAGGATTTAAAGGTGGCTGTTGCGACGGCACGGCATCGAACTAGGGTTCGATTGCTTGTTTTGGTCAGTGGGTTTGTCGAGGTGATTTTTTTCCGTCATGGATGGATCGGGGTCGATCGGACCCGAGGGGATGGATGCGTTGTCGTGTGGTGAAGCTGTGAACTTGGTGGCGTGAGCTTAGGTGGTCGAGATGGTCGGGACGAGGCATTTTTCGATGATCTATTTTGGGTTCTAGGTGTTCGTATGGGTTGACTTTTGATTGATTGAGTCGATCATCAATCTGGGTGGTCGTTTGGCACGAGATGATCGTCATCGACATGTAGTGGGTCTCGATGATGGTCGGAGGGCGTTGGATCGCCGGTGCATGTGCACGAGATGTCAAAATGTCTGGGTTGTTGTAGTCATCGGAAAGAAGAAGTTTGCTCGGTAAAATTTGAGAATGGCTCGGGGTTTTTGATTTGTTTCCTCGGGTTTGTTTTGGTATATTAAACAGGTTTTAAAGCTTTTATAAAAGCAAGGAGGTGATCATGTTTTCATGAAGTATTGACTAGATTTTTAAAGCTAAAAGTAAACAAAGTTCCAAAGTAAAGTTTAAACAGGTTTCAAGGATTTCAAATGTAAAAAAAATTAAATGTTTTAAATTATTTTGTAAATTAATTGATTTGGTATGGAAATAATTTATATGATGATGATTATAAATTAATTTCTAGGTATGTTCAAATGGAACTTAATAATGTTTGAATTCAGCAAGTGTTTAAGACAAGTATATTAAAGACTTTAATTAAGAGGTGTTTTGAATAAATTTATTTCAAACTTTTAATTCAAATAAGTTGTAATGATGTAACTAAGTTATTAATTAAGGCATATGGTTTATCTTAATTATTTTAAAATCTTAGTAATTGAAGTATAATTGCTTAATGTAAGTAATTAAAGGATTAATTACTTAATTTACTAAGGATAATTAATTAATGTGATTAATTAATTAATGTGATTAATTAAAGGTATAATGTGATTAATTGAAGGTTGATTAATTAAATGATTAATTAATAAATGTAATTAATTAAGGAAAATTAATTAAAGGATAATTAATTGATTAAAGGTTAATTAATGAATGATTAAAGGATAATTAATTAAGGATAATTAATTAAGGTTAATTAATGAAGGTGATTAAGGATAATTAATTAATGATTAAAGGTTGATTAATCAAGTGATTAAAGAATAATTACTTAATGAAAGTAATTAAAAGATAATTCATAATTAAAGGTTAATTAATTGAGAATAATTAACCAATGAGATAATTACTTAATGATAGTAATTAATTGAAGGGAAATTACTAAATGGAGGTAATTAATGATTAATTACCTAGTGTAATTAATTAAGAATTGATTGATTGATTAAGGGTAATTAATCAAGGGTGATTAATTAAGATGAATAATCAAAAGATGATTAATTAATTGGTTGTAATTAATTAATGTTCAGTAAAGGTAATCCAAGTGATTAAAGATTAGTAATTAATTTAATTAGAGATAAATTAAATTAATTTTGGAAGTGATCAATCTTGCTTATGAATGATTGAATGATGTTAAATGCCTTGAATTGGTTGATATCTCTGATATGAAATGTTTGGTGATATGATACGTTGGGTGGACAGAAATAATGTGGTATCTATCAATGACGAAATTGCTGCGTAAAAGGGTGACATCCTGTATTTAAAGTTGAGTTGTATTTAATTGAATAACTTGGGTTAAGATGACATTGAACTCGAAGAGACCGGGGTCGGGTATCAGTAAATACCCGAAACCACATCGATTAGAAATTTGCAATAATTCTTTATATGTGATATAAATGGGCTGGAATGGAATGATTTAAGTGAATTGGACCATTTAATCTAAGTTTTGGTACTTAGAAAATAATGTGTGAAATAAGTGATGTCTATAACCACTTGTGAAGTTGTAAATTTATATAAGTTACCCCGGGTTTTAAATAAGTTTTGTGCATTAGTATTTCTTGTTAGATGGGTTTACTCACGCTGGTTTCCAGCCTGACCCGGGTGTTACTTTGATGTAATGCTCGGGTCAGACCGAGTATTACAGATTTTCAGGTAAGGACGTTCTGGAGTTCAGGAGGCGAGCTGGATGGCAGGAACGTATGGAGTGTTTCCGATGTTATATTATTTCTGTGTATCTGAGACATGCGATTTGTATATGTCCAGTGTTGTGTATGAGTGTAACTCTGATGTAAAAATATAATTGACAGATACAGGTATTATTTTGTTAACTGTTATTATTTGATATTATATTTTGATCCGCTGCGTTTTGTGAGAATCAGTGCTGTGTTTCTGTTTCTTCTTCTTCTATCTCTTTCTTCTTTTCCTAACTATTTGGAATTTTCGCGATCGAAAATTTTGGGTCGTTACACATGGCATCCATCGAGTGACTATAGTTGGGTCGAGTGGAAGTAGTGGAAGTGAAGCACTATTCAAGAGAGGATTCGTCTCCTCAGTTATTGCGGTTAGTATCACAGTCAACTCAAGTCAACTCAAAGTCAAAGTCTCTAGCCAGAGCATTTCGGTTAATAATAATTGTTATTATTGAACCAAGGACTTTGTATTTGAACTATAAGTTGAATGTGGATGAGATTGGAATTTTAACCATTACCAAATTCCATAAGTCCAAAGTAATATAGTTTTGATGAAGAGAATTGTTGTAAACAAATGTCACAACCAGGTAACGCTTATTAAACTAAAATTGGATTTTACCGAAAATGAGTAAGCGATAAATTTGGCCATGATGTCACACCACCTCCTAAGTGAAATGTGAACATTAACATTAGAATAGTTCGATGTTAATCGCTGACCAAATTTACACCCAAGAGTTACACGACCGAAATGATGATTCCCTTAAGACCGAACGATTTAATTAGTTTATAATTGTTATAAATTAATTAAATTAATTAATATTTATGAAATATTGATTATAAATTTTTAATATGATTTGAGAAATAAATAATGTTATATATATTTATAACAGTTATAAATATATCGATTGATATACAATATCGACAAGCGATTAAATTAGATTTAATTGCATAGTATTTTGGCTTGGGCTTAGATGGGTTTAAGGCCCATCATTAGGGCTGCAAAATTTCGGTTTTGGGAAGGTCTAGGGGTGGATAAAATATAGGGAATTGGCTTTGAGATAATGGGTTGAGATCAAGTGAGAATGGGTAAAAAGGTTTTCCTCGTTTCTCTCTAATACAACCATATATATATATATATATATGTGTGTGTGTGTGTGTGTGTGTGTGTGTGTGTGTGTGTGTGTATGTATGTATGTATATGTATGTATGCATGTATCTCTAAAATAATGACTAACCTTTTTTGGCCGCCATTACCTTCTGCATTGCTGGTTAAAACATAGCTCTCAATCCACTCCAAAATTCTTAAATATATTTCAAATTAAAATAATACTATTCGATAGTTAGAGGTCGGTGATTCCGGACTTGCTATCTGACGAATCAAGAACAGTAAAAGGAAGGGAAGTCATTGCTTCAACGTGGAATCAAAGGCATCATTAAATTGGGAATTTTAATGCATATTACAGTAATTAAATTATATTCTACGATCCTATAATGAGAAATTTCATATATGTTTAAATATATTGCCACTATATGTTTAGTTAGGTGAGATTTTGTAAGTAGATGTAGTTGTCACAAATCAGATTGGTTATGTGCATAATTTTTTTATTATACTATTTGATTTATGTATAGACAAATGTTTTTTACTGTACAAAATCTATTTTTGTCATTAATAATTGTTTATATATATTTATTAATAAATTAATATATATATATATATATATATATATATTAATGTATATTTCTCTCTCATAATAGCATATATGCATATAATATATATATATATGATTTAAAAAAATTAGTACACTTATTTATATATAATATGAATTTAAAAATTCAAAATTAATTATCATACATATATTCATATTTTTAAATTAACATTTATTGAATTTTGAATTGTTTATTATATATAAAATAATTATTACATTAAAAATTCACTTTTATATTTTTAAAAAAATATTATATCATTCCAAAAGCGTGTAGAAAAAATTTAGGATTTGTTCAATAAGGTTTATTATTTTGGAAAAACTATTTATGATTTATTAAAAATAATAATTTAATTGGAAAATTCTTCAAAAATTTTCATAACCTTTCATTCATGATCATAGAATTTCTGAAATTTTAAAATTTGAATTTTTAATTATATATTAAATGATTATTGTCAAAATCAATGTATTTGTTTTTAAAAATAATATTTCAACTTTGAAAAATCTCCAGATTTTTTCTAACCTCTATTTTATGATCCTAAATTTTTGAAAATTGTAAAATTTGAATTTTCATCAATAGATAATTTTATGTTAATTATTTATGGATGAAAACATTATTTTATTCGTAATATATACAAATTAAAATACTAAAATTATTATGTTTGCAAAACTAAGTTAATTTTGAATTATAAATAATTATTAATAATTGTTCTCTCTTTTTCTATATATATATTTATATGTATAAATGTTTTATGTTCATATATTATATATAATATATTTATACATACATGTGTGTGTGTATTGTAACACATATACATGCACATATTTGGACAACGTACATGACATACAAAATAAGCTAGTATATCTGTTGTGATGTAAATCCTAACAGCCACATATGGGCATATTATATCTTTCACGGATTATTATGTTACACATGCACTCACACATATATGTATATGATACATTTATGTATAAACTAAATCAAATAAAATTAATTTCGTATCTTAATATATTTGAATTTAAATAAAATAAATGATTTTATTTAAATGAAATTTAGAAATGTTCTAATTCAGTTAGACTTCATAGGCCCAATAAAGATCCAATAGGGTAAAATTTTTGAAATTCACCCATAACTTCCGCTGCGGGCTGGTCCAAATCCAACAAGTTTCCCGATCCTCTCAACAATAGGAAAGGGTCCAATGAACCTTGGTGCCAACTTCCCTAATCTTCCAAATCTGATCACACCCTTCATTGGAGACACCTTAATAAATACTTGATCTCCGACGGAGAACTCTAAGTCTTTCCTTCTGCTACCTGCATAACTCTTCTGCCTAGACTGAGCCTCCTTTATTCTAGCCTGAATGACCTCAATCTTTTCTGCAACTTCTCTAACTAAATCTGGACCAAGAACTAACCTATCCCTGGTCTCCAACCAATAAACGGGAGATTTGCATGGCCTTCCATATAAAGCTTCAAATGGTGCCATCCCAATACTAGTCTGATAACTGTTGTTATATGAAAACTCGACTAAATGCAGATGGTCTTCCCATGATCCCCCGAAATCTAATGCACAAACTCTTAACAAATCTTCCAAGATTTTGTTAACTCTCTCCGTTTTCCCATCTGTCTGCAGATGATAAGCGATACTCATCTTGCGCTTGGTTCCCAAAACTTCCTGTAGACTCTTCCAAAACTCGCTAGCACTACACCAGAAATGCCAATTAGGCAGTGCTTTTGGCCGTATCAAATGGAAGTAGGCAGTGCTTTGGGCCGTATCGAATTTTGGCGTGGTTAATAATTTGATACGGCCTAAAGCCGTATCAAATTGATGAATTTGATACGGCTCAAAGCACTGCCTAATTCATACATAACAAGGAGAAACAACAGATACATTAAAGCGTTAAGCATCATCCCTTCAATCAAATTGTAACATCCCGCCCTTCTGACCGCCCCTAGTCGGTAATTAAACCAACTTGAAACGTTCAAAATGACGGATTGTTATTTAGTTTATAGAGTTTAAACAGAATCGGCCACAGAAACACAGAATAATAATATTTCACTACTATGAATCTTTTTACATACATCAGAGTTTATACAATTTATTAAATTTATACAACGGAATATTTCTTTAAGTACAAAATTCATGAAACTAAAGTGAGCTTTTTACCCCCTCTCTAACTTCGCTGCTCGAAAATCTTCAAGCTGTAAAATACTCGGTCTGACCCGAGTATTACATTCAAAAAATAATAATACACAGGTCGGTCTAATTCAAACTCAGTTATTAGTGCATAGAGGCAATAATAATCAAACAATCAAATAGACGACAGTCACAATAATTCCCATCTATCCGACCCTTTTAACAAAGAAATCGAATGACGTTAATTATAACACTTAACAGTGTTAAACAACAAATCAGTAGATTCAAATCATCAACTGAAATAAATAAACAGATTATCAATGAAGATAATTTAGAAAACAACAAAATCAATTCAAACAATTGAAATATCACTTTAAAACATCAATTCTGATTGGCTGCAGTACACGCACGCGTGTACTGCCTCGCCAATACGGCATATGAAATACGCAAAAGATCAATGAATCAAAAACAAAAGAAATATCAATTTAAAATCTGTCAATTCTGTGTGGCTGCAGTACATGCACGTGAGTACTGCCTCGCCAATATATCATTAAATACACAAAAGATCAACAAAAACCCACAGACGAGCACAAGGTCAAACTCGAGCATTTCAGCTGGATTCAACTCAATGTACAGAACAAATACAAAGCAAATGTCACAATGAAACTGCAGTTGCAGACAGGTACAAAGACAAGGACCATGCCTAGGTCAACAGCACATAAATGTATACAGGCAATGCTCCAACAACTGCAACAGTGCACAGTGAAGCGAAGACGAGATAAAGAAGCATACACGCAGTTTCTTCTATTAAAAAGCCCAAAAATATATTATTGCTGAACTTAAACCGATAACAGTATAAGTACATTTATTCTTAAACTAGACTGAAATCCAAGTTTTAACAAAATGTATTATATAAAGGCTGCTGCTCATTAATAAGATTATTCACTAGATTTTTCAAAGTAATTTATTAAGTACCCATACATACATATAGTATTTATTAAAATCCTTTATAAAGAAATTGCATTGATATGGGGATTTTAATTTGAAACAGATATATATATTAATATAAACCTTTTTTTTAAACTACTTTTTTATTCAAACCTTACACATATAGCTAAGCATTCATAAAATCAGAAGGGAACTTCTCAAATCAAATCATCGAATAGGAAGTCAAAACATCATAAATCTAGAGCAGCTAAAGGTAATAAAGTGATCAAAGAAGTGCATGCAAGCCAGAGGAAACAAGGCAAACACGTGCAACGGACTGGAATGGTTGAGGAGAGTAGAAAGGTATGAAAAGAGCAACCATACAGTGACAAATTTCATAAACAAGTTCAAGTGCGCTACAGAGAATATGCAACATGAATGATGCAAAGAAAGCAACAGTGGAAAAACTATATGGATATTAAAACAAGCTATTTCAACTGATAGTATACAAGTAGTGCAGAATAAATATGTTGAACTGTGTACATATATACCAACAACATGAAGTGCAGACCTATTTGAACACGGTATGAAGTGCACCAGAGATATGACAACACAACAGTAATGAATGCGAAATGGAATGCATCAGAGATGAACTCAGGATCAGGGAAATGTAAATGCATAACTAAGTGAACCAGACTGCACATATGTCAAACACACCAGACCCCAATTTCAATGACCAAGGCTATGATATGGAATGCAAACTCAAATGAACACATGGCTGAGATCGAATACCAGAAACAGTGCTTACATCAAACAAATGCAAGGCAAAAATCGAAACAATTTATGAAAGAGTAAACCTTCATCACAAGGTAAAAATGCCAATTCATAGCCGGGTGTGACAACGTCAACAGGAAAATAATCAGAGCCGAGGCCAAAAAGGAAGATGAGAAACAGTCGAGCAAATTCATTTCAACAGCGAAAATTAACAAACAAAACAAAGTCACAGTAGAAGTTCATATAACCACATCAATATCCAACATCGAACGAAAACAACTGGCTAAGACAAAACAACATCAAAGCACCAGGGCTCGACAACAATAAAATTGCATAAATATATTTACGTATATGGTGATGACGAATGTGACAGCAAATATATAGCCGCGCCCATACAGAGCTACTCCAGACAAGTTGATAACCCATATATATATACATACAAGAATGCACATATATATATATATATGCCAGAAATCAAAAGGATAAGGTAGCTTCAAATGAAAACCTATGGGCCAATGAACATGTGCAGCTTAATGTAACAGAGGCAAAAAAAAATTTAGGCAACAGGACAACATCAAGTGATGCAACATCACAAAAATCAAAGCTTCCGGTCATTACAAATTATCACAAAATTCCTAGCCGAGAGACCAACCTCATAACCAAGTCCAAGATGAGATAACAAGTCAAAGACAAGAAGATCAAAGATCGAACAGGTCAAAATGCTACCGAGATGTTCAGAAGTGACAATGTCACAAATGACCGAAGTCAAAAGGAAACCATTGTGATGAACAAGTCATCAACAAAATGCTCTAAAATCAAACTCAATCAAAATAAAAACAGCCGAAGCTATAAATTCAAGGGGTCGAACCAAATCACAGTTCAAAATCACGTAAATTGCAAAAATCAGAGAAATCGACATTATTCAAATGAAGCCAAATGGCCGTGAATCAATTGATAAATTCAAACAATATATATATATATATACACAAACGCAAATAAAGAAGATCGAGCATGTATAAACGAAATCAAGCTGTAGGATGAACTAGATGTGAGAATTACTCACCTTGTTTAATGAACGCAAATAGAAAGAGCCCTAATTTGCAAGCAAGGGAAGACGAGAACAAGAAACGGCAGCCCTAATTTTCTCATTGGTTATCTTTTCATGCCGCTGTTTCTTCGATGCTCCAGATCTCGTCGTAATACTTGAGCGTCCGTCTACTTTCTCCTTGTTGCCTTCAGATTTAGGGATTGTGAGCAGGGCGTGATTTAATTTAGGGATTGTGTAATTTAGGGATGGAGCGAAATGAAAATAGTGCGGGAAATGAAAACTAGCGCGAGCAAAATGTAGTGATCCGTGGCCTTTCAAAGGTAGGGTTAGATTTTAGGTGTGGTGGGGGGTGTGGATCGTAGAGGCAATTTGATACGGCTCTGAGCCGTATCAAATTTGATACGGCTTAGAGCCGTATCAAATCTCCGCTTCCTGGTGTGCCAAATTTGCTGTTTTGGTGTAGTGTAGTGAATAAGGAATCTCTATCACTTACTATACTACTAGGAATTCCATGCAGTCTAACCACATTCTTTATGAACAACTTCGCCAAAATAGGTGCCATTCTGGTTGACTTAACTGGAATGAAATGGGCACTCTTGGTCAATCTATCCACTATGATCCATATACTTTCATTTTCTCGGTTTGACCTTGGAAACCCATCAATAAAATCCATGGAAATAGAATCCCACTTCCATATTGGAATATCCAATGGCTGAAGCAATTGGCTTGGCTTCTGGTGTTCAGCCTTTGCCTGTTGGTAATTCAAGTACTACTTTACCCATAAGCAAATATCCCTCTTCATACCTTCCCAAAAGAAACTTCTCTTCAGCCTTCTTTCATTATGTTTCCTACACTCGGAACACACAATCTTCCTTTCTTTCTCAACCACCCATTCTGGTCAAGACTAAAATCTTTCAAGTCATCGCTCCCGGTTCCATCTCTCAACTTCCTGATCCGTTCAAATAATACTGGATCCTCCTCTTGTTTAGAAGCAATCTTTTCGATCATCACTGGTCGAACTTCCAAACATGATAACATTACGGTTTCTCCGCTAGACCCAGCCTCAGATCTCCACTGCACTCTGCAATCTGCCAATGCTTCCAAATCTTTCCACTCAACAGTCATTGCTAACATTGCATTCTGATGCTTCCTGCTAAGTGCATCTACAACTTTATTGCCTTTCCCTGATGTGTACTCAATCCTAAAATCATAAGCAGCAGTAAACTCTAACCACCTCTATTGTCTCATGTTCAGCTCCTTCTAAGAGAACAAATACTTCAGCGACTTATGATCTGTATATAACTCAAACCTTTCTCCCAAAAGGTAACGTCTCCACACCTTCAATGCAAAAATCACTACATCCAATTCCAAATCTTGCGTAAGATATCTAACCTCATGCGGTCTAAGCTGTCTAGAAGCATAGGCAATCACTTTACCTCTCTACATCAGCACAGCTCCTAATCCTGTTCCACACGCATCTATATAAACTACCAAATCCTGATTCCCTTTCGGAACAACTAAAACAGATGCGTGGGTCAATAAGTGTTTCAAACTCTGGAATGCTTCCTCACACTTATCGGTCCACACAAACTTAACATCCTCTCTTGTTAGCTTGGTCATCGGTGCTGCTATCCATGAAAAATCCTTAATGAATCTCCGATAATAACCAGCTAATCCAAGGAAACTCTTTATCTCAGTCACTGTCTTGGGTCTCTTCCAACTATACACCGCTTCAATCTTAGTCGGATCTACTGACAACCCTTTCTCTGAGACTACATGACCAAGAAACTTCACTTCCTTCTTTCAGAAATGAACTTCGAAAACTTTGCCTTCAGCTGATGCTGCCTCCGCGTCTCAAGCACCACTCTAAGATGAACTTCATGCTCTCTTTCGTCCTTAGAGTATATCAGGATATCATCTATGAAAACCAATACGAACCTATCCAAGTACTCTCGGAAAACTCGGTTCATCAAATCCACAAAGAATGCTGGCGCATTAGTTAGTCCGAACAACATAACTAACCATTCGTACGATCCATATTTGGTCCTAAACGTCGTCAAAGGTATACTAACTTTTGCTACTCTGAGCTGATGGAAACCTATTGCCAAATCTAACTGGGAAAATACCTTGGCTCCACTCAACTTGTCGAACAAATCGTCAATTCTCGGCAATGGATATTGATTCTTTATCGTCCTCTCATTCAACTTACAATAATCAATACATAGCCTTAATGATCCGTCCGACATCTTAGTAAACACTACGGCTACTCGCCAAGGCGAACTACTCGGCCTGATAAAACTCTTGCCTTCCAAATCCACCAACTGCACCTTCAATGCCCTCATCTCTGTAGGGGTCATCCTGCTTGGCGGCATACTCATTGGTTCTTCTCCCGGATCCAAATCTATCTGAAACTCAATGGATCGTTTCGATGGCAATCCAACTATAGGCTCAAAAACATCCGCGAATTCTCTAACCATGAAAACTCGACTCAGCTCATCTTCCAACTCTACAACACCCAACAAGGCATTCACCTCACCGCTAGGGCCTTCTACGGTATGAACTATCTGATCGCCACAATCAGGGTGTCTAAGCGATATTTTCCTATCATGGCAAAATATCCTAGCATCGTACTCACTTTAACTTCAAACAAACTACAAACAAAAGTATGGCCTAACAAGTCAAACTTTAACTGGTCACATCTCAACCCTAGAGTTGCATACTCTCCTATTGGAGTCGCAACCCGTAAGGAAGTAACTAAATATATGGGTTCTAGGTTAAGCTTATCCATCAAACATCTAGATATAAAAGAATGTGATGCACCAATATCAAATAGAACGCTAACAGACATACCATGAATCTGAAGCGTACCTCGCAAAGCTGCCTTTCCCTTCTTCGAAATAGCAGGCTCCAATGCATACACCTTGCCCTTTCCATCCTTAGCGGGCTCCTTGCATTGATTCTTTTAGTGGCCAATATGGTCGCAATTGAAGCACCTGACATTCTTCTTCCCGGTCACTTCCTTCGCCTTTCCAGCATGACACTCATTAGCAAAATGCCCCTTCTTGTCGCTCTTGAAGCAAACAATCTCAGACTTCCCTTTCTTAACTGCTCCACCCTTTTGAGCACCCTTTCTAGGAAAGAACTTCCTCTTCTGATTCTACCCCACCTGGACCTTCTTAGCCTTAATCTTCTCTAGAGAACCAAGTATCTCCTCATGCCTTAAGGCCATCTCCACTACAACATCAGAAGGATCTCTAATATGAGGCAATGTAACCCTGGCCAACTCAGGCTTCAACCCCATAATAAACTTCTGATTCCTCTTCATCACTATATCCACCGAAGCATACCCATATCTGGCCAATTCCTCAAACCTTCTGGCATACTCCAAAATAGACATCTCTCCCTACTCTAACTCAGCAAACTTTCTGATCAGAGCAGACTGTGCCATCATAAACATGAACCTCTCTTGGAATCTCCCTTTGAAATCTACCCATGTCAAGGTTTCCTCATCCACACCAGCCGTCACATTGTTCCACCAGAACCTTCCTGAAACTGTCTTGAAGCAAGCCTCCTCTTCTGCTCATCATTGAGCCCCAAGTCTGTGATTCTCTCACAATGCAGCAACCAATTCTCCACCTCAATGGCATCTTCCGTTCCAATAAATGGCTTCCCTCCAAGCTTAGTATAATCTCCGCTCAACTTAGCATAATCATTGGAAACTAGAGCCTCCTCCCATTACTCCAGCAACAACTCCCGCTCACATCATATTCATGAAAAACTGATACATAGCTTCCATTTCAACTTGCGGGACTCCAGCACCCACATTCTCTGCTTGTGCCCGACCTTGGGTTCTCCTCGTATTAGGTCTGGCATTCCCATCAGTGCCTTCCCCTTCTGGGTTAACCCTTCCTCTTCTACCGTCCATATCTGTATTCAAACCTCATAAGATACAGAAGAATAACTCTAACAAGTATAGGAGACTAGAGATAAAGCATATACTTATATATAGCAAATACAAGTACGTTACCATAGCGTTATCCCATACCTCTAATCTTACTCTAATTCCTTAGGATTAAGTTTTCAAAATCATTTTTAGTTTAATTTTTTTCATAAACCTATGCTCTGATACCAAGTTGTAACATCCCGTATCTGAAGGCCAAAAGCTAAGCGCTACAGATGCTGCAGTCATCTATAGTACTAACTTCTGGTGACAAATTACGGTAATGCTAATGGTATCCATAATATCAGAAGCATATGAATATGAACAAAATCACAGATTTCAAAACAACATTTTACTGATTACATTTAAAAACAATAATTCATATCCATGTTACATAATCCCATAGTCATTTCCCAAGTAAAGGTCAAATATAATTTTACAATAATACGCCAAGAGCGATATATGAAGATGCCCCTTGGTTGATCAGAGTCAATATAGTCATATTTGACTTAATATACATAGCGGAATCAAAGAAAAATAAACTATAACTCCTAATTAGATATCTGTCAGCCACCTGCTTGTCTCTGAAAGCTCTATTCGCCAAAATTACTAGAACCTGAAAACCTCAATCCTCAGCCTACTCAAATCAATTTTGAGCACCCGAGAATTTAAGGGGAAACAAAAACTTCGAGTCAGACATAAAGCCTGGTGTGAATACTACTATTACATCTCGGTTTACTGATATTAAGTGAGACCACGCCGCTTAGCGGAACGGGTTCCCCCTCACTAATATCCTTTTCAAAACACATAATTTGCGAATCTTTTCCTGGAACCAAACTGGTTAATCAAACTGATTATAATAATAATAATAGCAATATTCGTTATGCTAAAAATAGGTAATAAATGGACTGTTTGTCCTCAAACTGGACAACTGTCCCTTTGGCTGACTCAGGCCTACCAGATAAAATATCAAATGGTCTAAACAATTGTTCGACAAAACTTCTGGATGGTCTGTCCTTAACTTACTTCTCCAAGGGTCAACTGATCCTAATGGTTTTGCGGGCTAACCAATAACCTAACTCTGTATATAAATATTCCTTTCTGTGTGTAACCATCATTTTAGTCTTACCTGTGACTAAGCCCTACATACCGGAATTCTGGACTAAATTAGCTAGGGGCAAATAGATAATGAGTATAGGTTGCAACCCAACACAAGTCCTATCTGGTCTTCTAATCTGAGTCATTTTCTTAGGCTTAACTACCCTTCATCTTTTTCCTTGAAAAACCTGTTCAAAATGATTTAACCTTTTAAATCATACTTATACAAGGAAAATATATCTTTAGCTTTACTCTAAGCTATTTTGCCATGTTATATATACTTTACTCAAAATAATGTTGATGAAAATTAATGGAGATTACCTATCCTCCCAAAACAAGTTAAAACCCTTTTTAACTTGAAAACACTTAGGCTATATTGCCTAGTTAATACATTCAAAACCTTTATTTAAAACCTTTAAACAACCCTTTTGAAACCATTGAAAGTACCCTTTTTGAAACTAAGTAAAACCCTTTACTTAACCTAGACCGAAAGGCCAAATCCTTGCTTTCGAAAGCATAAAAACCTCCCTTTCAAAAGCTTAAAACATCAAACATCCTTCTTTAAAACCTTTAAATATTGCCTTTCGAAAACATAGGGAAAACCTTTCCTTTTAACCCTTTCAAAACCCCTGGGGGAACAACCCCTTGGAAACCATTCATTAAAACCTTTCGAAAGCATCAAAACTCTACCCTTTCGAAAGCACTTGGGTTCAATTTAAATCATGTGGAAACACCTTTTGAAACCATTAAAACTGTCTCTTTCGAAACCATTTGGATTATACTTCAATTCAGATCAAAAGAGTCATTAAGTCATTTAAGTCAAAAGCATCTCTTTCGAAAGCATTCCTAAGTAAAGAAGTGATGGTGTCGAAACCAACCCTTCGAAAGCATTGAGAAGTGGTCATGTTTAAAAAAGCAAAGCAACCCTTTCGAAACCAATCTGGGTCGAAATGTAAAAAGCGGTAGTAAGGATTTTGGCCTAGTCGAAAGCAGTTATTTAAAACAAAAGGCGCAACCCAATCGAAACCATTCTTTTAAAACCAATTAACATGGTCGAAAGCCAACCTGGTTGAAAGCTATTCAGTCGAAAGCAAGCAGGCATATTTTCATTTAAAAGCAAAGTATCACTTCAACTCCTTCGGAACCTCTGGTTTCGACCCTATACCTTCCGCCTAAATCCAATTCACTACATACTAGTTACCTGATACCATGTGCATTGGTTTCAATGGAGACAGAGGCGAAGGTAAGGAGGCGAAAGCCTGGTGCCGAAAGTATCGAAACATTAAGAAACATGTATATTTGTCCTTTTAAACTATTTCTTCGTACCTAACCTGCGTTGTTTATCAAATTGTGATTGGTTGCAAGTTTCTCTTTTCTAAAAGTATTGCCAATTTCCATAAATAATTATTTTACGAAATACCCCTTCTCCTTTTTATAAATATATAAAACATTTAAGTCCCATACCTTAAATAATTTTATGTATCCATTAGAACACTTAGAAAAATTCTACAAAAATTTCAAAAAATTATTTTTTACATGTTTTCTAACATATATTAATTTCAGACCCAAACCATTAGTTATTTAATCATAAATAATTTTTAACCCAAAATAACATTTTCTTCACTAGAAAATTTATATAAAATCCACAAAAATTCTGAAAATTGAAACCCATCTCTAAAATATTATTTCTAGTCTATATAAAAAGTTGCAAGGCATTTGGATGTCATTTAATAAGGTTTTCACCTTAAAACATTTCATAAAATCAATATGAACATGCATAAATCATCAACAAGTATATATAATCATTACATCATTCAAAAACATGGCAAATCATTGCAAAACATTTCGGATTTCATCTTAAAACCGAAAACACAAGAAATAAGAGATGTAAACATTATTCACCATAGTTTTAAAGATTTAGGGGTTTGAGATTTGAATGGAGTTGATTTGCTTAAGCTTCTTCATTAGCCTTTCTTTGTCTTTTTCCCCTTGCTCTTGTTAATGGTGGCCGGCCTCAAATATAATTTTTGAAAATGAAAGTGAACGTGTATAGGGATACACAGCCAAGGTTTAAGGATATAGAAATGACCTCTTTCCTATTTTAACCCTCCCCTATTTCATGTTAACTCTTCTTTTAATTCATTGTTTAAATGGCAAGGCTACCCCTTAATTAAATCAAATCTCAATCCCCTAATCAACACATTATTTTATTACTAATTAAATATCCTAAATAATATTACCAAAAATATAGGGTGTAACACAAAATCAACTTAAACAAAATAAATAACAAATCTCCATTTATAAATAAAGATTTATTCAATATCATTTGATATGCATTTGTACTTTAAAAAGGTATGATGTGCATGTAAAAGTGTATATTTATACTCTCATATTTAATTTTCTTTTGTTAAAATAAAAGGCATATTAGGGTTATTTACATGTTTAAACTAAAATCTAAATTGTTTTCAAATCATCAATCATTCATCTTCATTTGGGGGCAAAATGGTAATTTTGTGTATGAATTAATTTTGAGAAAATTTATTTGCACATTTTTATTTTTATTTGGAGTGAAAATTGGATGGAGCTTCATGGATATATGCATGCACAAATATTCAAAGCTAAAGAATGAAGGGAATAAAAGAATTCATTCAAATGGAAGAGCCCATATGTCCACCAACTAATGGACCATAATTAAAAGCGCATGCACATGTTAAAGGAGATTTAAAGCAAAAGCACATGTTAGTGGGGATTAATTAATTTCCTAATGATTACTTGAAGGCTACACAAAGTCAAGGGTATTTTAGGTAGCTTCCTAAAAATGGAATTAGGGTTTTAGGCATGTATAAATACCCCTTTATGTTTCATGTAATGATCCTATTCTCTTTTAAGCAAAGTTGTAGCACAAAATTAATGTTAAATAAAATATCTCTTTAATGGCTTCTTAGCCTTATTCTTTACTTTCATGCACTTTCATTTCATGCTTTCTTTTATCGTTATTTTATTTTATGCTCTCTTATTTTGTTTATGCTTCGCTTATTTCATGTTAGTAGCATAGATTTAATTCATGCAATTAGTTTAGTTTTATTTCATGCGAATAGTTAGCTCTTTTTTTAATTAGCTCTCATTTTCGTTGCTTTTTATGCTTAAATCATTTTGTGTTGATTGAATTTAATTATGAAAAGTTAAACCCCTTCAATTTAGGGGTAACAAAGCTCTCATGAATCATACTAAATCATAAAATGGTTGCATTTGTAGTCTCTTGTTTTGTGCTTAATGGAAATTAAGAACGATGGCAATTTATATTTCTTTTTTAGTAAATTTGATAGTCTATGTTGACATCTCAAATAGGCTATGCTTAATCCAATATAAATATAAACTATTTGATCATTTTCTTAAGTAAGTTTGATCATGGAATTAAAAGTAGTATCAATATTTGATGTTCTATATTACTAATCTCAAAATAGTGAATAGATCATGCTTAAATTAGATTTTATTTTTAATTACATGATTCATTTTCATGAGATTTTAGAAGTGGGTTTGAATAGTGGGTTTGAGTCTGATGGTTTAAGTTGTGCTAATTAATAGCATAAATAAGCCATGCTTATAATAAACACATAATTCATTTCTACTTAAAATATAAATAAGAGGCTATGGATACATTTTGTGTTTGATTTATATGAATGACTGAAAGTGAATTCACCTCTAAATTGCCTTTTTTATCTCATAGTTTAAGTCTAATTTTTCCTCTAGTTTTTACTCTCACTTTTCTAAACTTTTTAGTTAAAAATTCTCTAACTTTTAGGATAATTACACTGAGTGATTTTGAAATTTCTTGCTTTCCTTGTGGCATCGACCCATACTCACATACGTACTACGATTGTACGTCGTGCACTTGCGGTTTTTATAACTATTAAATTTGGTGGTTTTCTAACCGATAGAGGGCCCTCTTATCTCTTCCTTTTCCGAGCTCGGGTTATGGAAGAAGGAACTAAGAAGGAGATATTAGCAACAATGGGTTTTACTACGGTGCAGCTCATGATGTTCATATCGATCTATTATGCGCCTCTGCATCTAGCATTGGGTAGACCTCATACAATAAATGTCCTAGTTCTACCGTATCTTTTGTTTCATTTCTTCTGGAACAATCACAAAAACTTTTTTGATTATGGATCTACTACCAGAAATTCCATGCGTAATCTCAGCATTCAATGTGTATTCCTGAATAATCTCATTTTTCAATTATCCAACCATTTCATTTTACCAAGTTCAACGTTAGCCAGATTAGTCAACATTTATATGTTTCGATGCAACAACAAGATGTTATAAATTTATGCTTGTTCCTCAAGTAGAAACAGTTCAGTGTGCTCCTGAATAGCTTCCTTCAAAAAGGTTTCCGCTTCCTCGGTGAATGTCTTGGTAGAAGATAAAATTTCTTGAAATTGAGGTTTATTCTTTTTTAAGTAGGTACGTAACTTAATGAGAAATTTCTTTATCTGTCCAATTTCTAACGAATCAAGATATCCATTTGCTCCAATATAAATTGTAGCTATCTGTTCTTCCAATCATAAATTATGATATTTTGGTATTTCTTTTTTTTCTAAATAAGATACTAATCGCAAGGAAAATGGAATTTCCACAATAATTGCAAAACTTTCTTATATAATTTGAGAATAAAAATGAGAATAAAAAAAATGTTGTGAGTGTGACCAATAAATAAATTTTGGTTAGAATAATTAACAGAAGAAATCAAAGAATTCTTTTGATAGATTCGAATAATTAAACGTTTTACAAGTGATAGACTAGATTTGTTATCATAACCAAAGACTTTTACAGGTTCATAAAAAATCAAACCATTTAAACCATGATCATGAGCAAGTGCATAAATATACTCCTGAAAGAGTAACGGATATAGGAAATATTGTTGCCAAGATCTACCTTTTTCTAAATATCCTTGTAATTCTTCCATTGACTTCAATACCATTGAGTGTGGAACCCTGAACAGACTGCCGGTGATAAGCCGGAGGAAGGTGAGGATGACGTCAAGTCATCATGCCCCTTATGCCCTGGGCGACACACGTGCTACAATCGGCGGGACAAAGGGTCGCGATCCCGCGAGGGTGAGCTAACTCCAAAAACCCATCCTCAGTTCGGATTGCAGGCTGCAACTCGCATGCATGAAGCCGAAATCGCTAATAATCGCCGTTCAGCCATACGGTGGTGAACTCGTTCCCGGGCCTTGTACACACCACCCGTCACACTACGGGAGCTGGCCATGCCCGAAGTCGTTACCTTAACCGCAAGGAGGGGGATGCCTACGGGGTGGAGACGATGGGGTTGGTCCATGGATTTTCCTTCCTTTTGCCACATTTCGCTCAAAGCAAAGGGTTGAAGGGAGATAGTGCATCAAGCTATTCGCAAGGGCCGACTTGATCCTCTTCCCCAGGGATCCCAGATGCTTGTTACAAATAACATCTTGTTGTTGCATCGAAACATATAAATGTTGACTAATCTGGCTAACGTTGAACTTGGTAAAAAGAAATGGTTTAATAATTGAAAAATGAGATTATTCAGGAATAAACATTGAATGCTAAGATTATGCATGGAATTTCTAGTAGGGATTGGCTCTTGTTCGTTTAGAAAATTCGATTCGAGGAACTATATGTGGAGCAATCCAACATAAATTGATACCAACTCCTTAAAATTTGGTAACTTCAACTTCATTAACAACCACTTATGAATCCTTTTTTGGCCTACACCCTTTATCTCAAGTTTTGGATCGAACTAATCCATTGACACAAATTGTTCATGGGCGAAAATTGAGTTATTTGGGTCCTGGAGGATTGACGGGATGAACTACTAGCTTTCGGATACGAGATATCCACCCGAGCCACTATGGGCGTATTTGCCCAATTGACACGTCTGAAAGAATCAATGTTGGACTTATTGGATCTTTAGCTATTCATGTGAGGATTGGTCCTTGGGGATCTATAGAGAGTCTGCTTTATGAAATGTTTGAGAGATCAAAAAAGGCACAGATAATTTATTTATCACCAAATAGAGATGAATATTATATGGTAGCTGCAGGAAATTCTTTGGCCCTGAATCGGGGTGTTCAAGAGGAACAAGTTGTTCCGGCTCGATACCGTCAAGAATTTTAGACTATTGCATGGGAACAGATTCGTTTTAGAAGTATATTTCCTTTCCAATATTTTTCTATTGGAGCTTACCTCATTCCGTTTATTGAGCATAATGATGTGAATCAGGCTTTAATGAGTTCTAATATGTAGCGCCAAGCAGTTCCTCTTTCTCGATCCGAGAAGTGCATTGTTGGAACTGGGCTGGAATGCCAAATGGCTCTAGATTCGGGGGTGTCTGTTATAGCTGAAGGCGAATGAAAGATCATTTATACTGATACTCACAAGATCATTTTATCAAGTAATGGGGACACTATAAGCATTCCATTAATTATATATAATATACTATATCATGCATATATATATTATATATATAGTATATTAGGTAGATATATCGAAACATAGATTCAATCCGGGAGGTTTCTACATACAGGTAGTTAGTGTATCATCTCATATGGTCATGTTCTATTCATAGGAATAAAATTGAGATTACCTCTGGGAGAGGTGGCTGAGTGGTTGATAGCTCCGGTCTTGAAAACCGGTATAGTTTGATACTATCGAGGGTTCGAATCCCTCTCTCTCCTTTTTCTTTATTATGGAATTAAATTTTTTATTTCCTTTAGCTAGATAAGGGGCGGATGTAGCCAAGTGGATCAAGGCAGTGGATTGTGAATCCACCACGCGCGGGTTCAATTCCCGTCGTTCGCCCATCACATTATTTCAAATTCAAAAAAATTTATTTTCAATATTCCTATTTACGGCAACGAAGAATAAAACTATCACTATATTTTTTCCTTTTCCAACTTCTTCTTCCAAGCGTAGGATAACCCTAAGGAGTTATGGGTTTTTTTCTACCAATTGGGGCTTTCCCTTCCCCACCTCCATGGGGATGGTCTACAGGGTTCATAACTACTCCTCTTACTACAGGATGCTTACCTATCCAACACTTCGATCCGGCTCTACCCAAACTTTGTTGATTCACCCCAACATTACCCACTTGTCTGACTGTTGCTAAGCAGTTTTTGGATATCAAACGGACCTCTCCGGATGGTAATCTTAATGTGGCTGATTTACCCTCTTTTGTGATCAGTTTCGCTACAGCGCCCGCCGCTCTAGCTAATTGTCCATCCTTTCCAAGTGTGATTTCTATGTTATGTATGGCCATTCCTAAGGGCATATCGGTTGAAGTAGATTCTTCTTTTAAAAACCTCTTCCCAAACTATACAAGCTTCTTCCAAAGCATACGGCTTTCTAGGTGTATATGATGATATCTAGACAGATGGATCTTTATCTTATATGAATCGTATGATGAAGTACCACATGAGTGGATATATAGGAATCCAAATCTGCCAAATCACTCATGTATGATCTTCTACATCCTAGGTCTCCCCGTTCCATCATCTGGCTTATGTTCTTCATGTAGCATTCAGACCGAATGACTCTATGAAATTACGTTTTTAGTCATAAGTATATTGCTGTGTTGTGCAACAAATTCATGAATTTTTTTTTATCAACATATTCTTTTTTTATTATGTATTTTCCATCAGTTTGGCGTTTAGTCTTATCAACCAATGAAATACCTATGGTTTGATATATAATATCTTTTCCATCCCTTTTCATAGATAGACGAAGTGGTTCGACAATAAATATGCATCTTTTTACCAATTCTGTAAGAGTTAGATCTTTCTGAATCAACATTACATCTAGATGCATCTCTCCTCTTTGAATTGAAGCAGCTAAGAAGTTTTGAACTTTCTATTTCATATCCGTTAAAATCGGTATTTATGTGTTTCTGTTTGAGCCGTACGAGATGAAATTCTCATATACGGTTCTCGGGGGGAGTACGTTTTAGAAATGCAAAAATGCGAATATGGTCGAATGGTAAAATTTCTCTTTGCCAAGGAGAAGATGCGGGTTCGATTCCCGCTATCAGCCCATGATGAAGCAATGTACTAAAATTAGAATAAACAAAAAATTAAAAATTCAGTATAGTTCCACGAACAAGTTATCTGGAAAAGGAACGTATTTATTGAAAGTTGTGTTGAATATAAAAGTTTCTTCAAAAATTGTAGATAAGTGAATTTCCGGAGTGTTAGAAAGTATGGAGCTCTTTTATAAGAACAAATTAAAGATTTTAAAAGTATTTCCGAAAAGGAATTTCATTTGTAAAGTCCATATTAGATAGAATGGTTTCATTGGTATATTATAATGGTTTTAATTATAAAATCTATTTTAAAGATACGCTAATTGTGAAATATCCGAATGAGTTTTAAAGGTTGTTAAAAATTAACCCCTTATATATAATCTAAATTGAAATGGTTTATATGGATGTATGTGCGAAGTTCTATATAATGAGAATTTTGAGTAAATGTATGGGTAATACCAAGCCATATGGGTCGTTCGGTAATACTTTATCGATTACTATCTTGACTCATTATATGGAGTATATGATTGTACTGAGTTTTATTTCTATATAATGAGAAAGCTGAATAAACATATTAGTATGGTATGGGTCGGTTAGTAATATTTTTGGGTTATTCTTTGGAGTCATAATATAGAATAATTATTAAGTGTAGTTTACTAGTTTTTAGTAAACATTTGGGTAATACTGAGTACTATAGGATGCTCAAGTAATACCTATTTGATTACTCCTTATGAGTAAATGTCACTTATAATTCGTTATATGGGTTAGGAATTTTGAGGAAGTCGTCTAGACGTTATTCTCGTTAGAGCTAGTAGTCAAAAGCGTTATTTCTCCCCAAGGACTACATATGGATATTTTATTAGATTTTTTTTATTATTCTCAATGGGCTTACTAATGGGAGCTATTGTTCCCATGGGCTAGCAGTCGAAAATATATTTCATAGTTAATTATTAAACTCTCCTAGGACTTGTGAGTCAAGGGTTTCCCTCTTATTAGGGTTCACCAAGTCGAGAGAACAACTTTTTAGGAACCTATGTCAATTGTTCCATGCCACTTGTTAAAGCACATGAATAGGGAAAATGGATTGGCTAGAATACATACTAGCGGCCTGATCATGGGGTCAGGCCCTGGATCCATGATGTTAGTTTGTGAGTTTGCAGGCTGGAAGTTATTACTCTTATAAGAGCAATGGCCTTGATGTCACTCACGGCTAACAGTTACCAAGAGTGAGTATAAGAAGCGACCCTTACATAGCATAGTCTTATGGCATGTTTATGACATGCAGATGGATATAGAAGTCACAACTCTATGAGTACCCAACGGACTGTAGGAAACAAGTAGTAATCATTAACATTTCTTGGTGCATTACTACGTGTTTGTCTGTCTCCCATATGGGAAATTAGGTGGATTCATCTTTACCTTACTAAATTGTAACCTCATTTGGAAGGCGATTATTATTGTGTACATATAACATTAGGGAATTGTTGTGTGTTCGTTTGTCACTTTGGATAGCCTAGCCTAAAGACTAGCTGAGAGCTCGTCTTTTATTTGACATTAGGAACTTTCTATGTGCTTGTTTGCCATTTTCTCTTAGAGCCTATGGTTATGGTATATTTTAGTATGAATGTGTACCCCATCTCTTAAGTCCATTCAGTCGAGAGTTTCATCTCTCTAAGGACTGTGGGTCGAGATAAACAGTTATGTATGTAGAATATATCACTGTTGTTGATTATTTATTTGGGTCTGTGTTCCTTGATATATCTCCTAGGGCTTAACAGTCGAAAGTCTTTTCTTCTATTAGGATTATGAGTCGAGATAGTAAATCTTATTGTTGATTTCTATGTATGTATGAATTGTATTTCATACTCTTAGTTGTGACAATTTTGTGGACATGTTATGTGCTCATCTGTAGTGTTTATTACCCATATTTATTCATTTGATATCATCCAATTCATGTATGCTACGATTCTATATTTGCTTATATATTTCATAGGTGATTATTACTGTGATGTGCATGGTATTTATATCATTATTGATGTTAGTTTGAATATTTATGTTATCCCATACTCATTTCATACTTTAACTACCATGTTATATTGTTATGTACTCACTATTGGACTTAGATATAGTCTAACGCATTTATTAATTTATATAATACTTGGGTCAGTCCGAGACTTTTTAGGTACAAGGACACTTTGATCTTTGGATGATGGGCCATATTTTGGGAGGCGGTTTTAATTTCTATATTTTGACGAGCTATGTATATATCCATTTTGATGTGTCCTCATGTATGAATTGGTATATGATACCCGTGGCATATTTTTTTGATCGTGCCTTGTATCTATCTATGTATGTCTTTTAGTCGTGAGTCGGATACTCTTTTGTAAATTCAATTTGTTATGTTTATGTGATGTATTATATTTTCCATTATGATTCGCGACTTTGTGATCTTATGTTATACTATGTATTGTTCAATCTTGGTAAGCCCACGTGTTTATTACTTTGTGCCGATATCGAGTATGTATATTTAGGTATTTTATGAGGTAAGATTATGTATTGGTGTTAGGCAAGGGAATATTCATGTGCAGTCGCTCCTAACAAGCCTCATTCTTCATATTACTAAATATTATTATTCTTTAATACTTTTTGGTAGTATGGGTATAGAACATTATACAATGCAAGTTCTCCATGACTTATTTGACTTTCTAACCGGTATTATTGGCTACATAGACTAGATATGTTGAGTGGTCTATGCTTTTGTCAGATAGGGGCAGCCTCTAGATCAATGTTTAATGCATGGAAAATAATCCTTGGGTCAATGTCGGTCATGTTAACGTGCCTCCAAGCGAAGACATATTTGCTTCGCTTTAAGAATTTGACCAATTCGTCTCTGATTTTTGGGCTGAGCTTGGTGTCAATCTGGATTACTCTTCTAGGGTCAGTGCCATATATAGATATAAATTCGTATGGAGTGGCTAGCCCATTTAAAATTTGATTCTCTCATGTAGGGGTCAAGCGGGTCGACATTTAGATCGGGGTCGGCTTCTAAGTCGCATTGGCCCAATGCATAAATTATGCACTCTATGACATTCTCGACCGGCACAGATGTCTATGCTCAAGTCTAGGGGTTGAGATTGCCCCGGTCTCTCACAAATGTGTAACACTGATATTTTAGAGTAACGTAATATGGGGAAACTAGTTTTATAAATTATTCATCAAATTAATTTATGAGGTAAAAATAAAGACAGTTTATTTAATGGAAATTGAATATAGGATGAGAAGTTTGAGGAGTTAATAAGAATAGGCTAGAATGAGGTTCTAGCCCAAATACCAGATTACAAACCCCTAATCTTCCCACTCTCTATTCATTCTCTCATACTTTGACAAACTAAAAGAAAGAAAACTAAGAGCATAGGCTGGCCATATTTTCAATGGAAGAAAAGAGGAAAATCTAAGGGAAAAGAGGAGGAGCAATCATGTCTTAAGAAAACCAAAGGTGAGTAATCCTTTCTCTAAAACCTTCCAAACCCATATGGGTTAGGATTGTATGCAAGTTTGATATTTTTAATAATGATGCACGAATTATGAGTGTTAAATAATATTTATTTACGTTTTGGGATTTAAAGGTGATGATTTTGATGTATTAGAGATAAAATGTGAATTAAAACATCTCTAAATCACTTGAAATTTTTACATGATGTGTAAAATGATAATATGGAGATGGGTTTATAATTCATAATTTTTTGGAATTTATACAAATTTTTTAATTTAAGTAAAGGCCTAATTTTGGAAATTTAAATATTTAAAAGACTAAAAATAATTATTTTGCTCTGGAAATTTTATAGGATGTTAAATACAATAATTTGGATTTTTGATGAATTTTTTGGACTTTTCCATGCAATTATGAATTTTTATGAATTAGTTTATGAAGGAGAGAGTTGATTATTAAAGGGGTAATAAATAAATTAAGAAAGTAAGTAATTAGCAAATACTAAAATGGAAACCGGAAAGCTTTGGTAACCTAATGAGTATTTGATATATATCTGGGTTAGGTGAAAAGTAACGTTATAATAGAAATAAAACATTTTTCAAGTTAATTGCTGAAATGCCACATTAACAGGCAATGGCTATTATCAACTTGTGATTGCTATAATATAATCAACTTGCGATGGCTTTAAAATGTTGACTTGCGACATCATGTAAATGTCAACTTGCGATAACTTATAAAACTCAACTTGCAATAGCACATATACACTTGACTTGCGACAGCCAATTTGTGATCAACTTGCGAAGCAATAATAGAGTCAACTTGTGATAGCTAAAGTAAACTCATCATGTGATTACTAAATAATGATCAACATGTGATAGCCCTCGAATGCGTTAACTTGCGACCGCTCATAAGAGCTTAACTTGTCATAACTACATAAATGTCAACATGCGATAGCTAATAAAACTATCAACCTGCAATAGCTTAGCAGAATTCAACATGCAGTTGCCAATATGGGGCTCAACATGTGACAGCAAGGCTCGACTTATAGTAGCCAATATGTGAAAACTATAGAAGCTGTAATTCACTAAGCAAAACAAGGAAATACTTAGTACACTTTGTAAGCCAATTTCCAAGTGTGATTGACTATGTTACAGAGATGAGTTGACCATGGAAAATAATAAGTTAGAGAAATAACTTATTTAAAGAGAAGGTTAAGACTGGGCTTAGGGAAGATATGTGATGACAAGTTGAATCATTAGAAATAATGAAAATGTGATCATAAGGTCTTATTGTCAATAACATATTTATACTCAATTTTTGAAAATTTTGATGGAAGGCTTATGTGGCTACCAAATGTCTAAAAACGCCATTATATTTGGTAACATCAACAGAAGGCCTTAGTGGAAACCTGTGTTTGTTCACGGCAATATAAGGAAACGATGTATAAGGCTTTTGTAGCATCTAATTATTTATTTACGACAAATATATGAGAATAAAGGAATAAGGATTGTGTAGTATCCAATTGTCTATTAACGAAAAATATACAAGAACGAGGGAGTAAGGCTTGTATTACTTTCAATCGTTTATTTATGACAAATATACAAGAACGAGGGAGTAAGTCTTGTGTAGCATCCAATGTCTGTTCACGATAATATACACGGATGAGTGTATAAGGCCTTTATGGAAACCTAATTCTATCTTCATGATAAAATTAGGGTAAAATACCTAAGTAAACCCCTTAAGTGTTAAGTACCGATCTCAAACCAATAAGAGTAAATCCTTTAGCAATTTAGAAAAAATTGACTATACAAACTAATTGCAATTATGTGAAGGAATCTCACACTGTTGATGAATTTATGATTTATTTTTGACCATGATATGATGTTATTATATAGTATGATGTAATTGATGATGATTGGAATAGTGAGGGGAAAACTCATTCTCTACTTAGCGGCATGGTCTCATTATATGATTGTTTGTTTACGGTAAAGTATTATTCATACCAGGCTTTATATTCGACCTGTATTTTTATTATTTCTCATAAACTCATGGGTACTCATTCGAGTAGGCTGGATTTGTAGGCTTAAAAGGGTAACTTTTGGAAAGACAAATAAAGAAACCGAAGATGAAGCAGGAGGTTTCTTTTGCAAATAAAAGTTGATTGAAAATTCTGCTATGTAAACCTGAGTCTATAACTGATTAACTGTCCATGTCAACATATGTCGGACATGACATCCTATTTATATTTTACTGTATTTACCCATGCATGGGAACAAGATGGGTTAATGATGACATAATGATTAATGTAAAAAAATTTGAAGTAATGATATTATTTAGCTACTTTGTTTGCTTAATGTTATGAAAAAAAATATTGATCTCACTTTGTCGCTTGAAAATAATTCTGATGATGACTGCATTGTTGGCGTTCATTTTCGGGTCTCGAAATGGGGGATGTTACAACCTAGTATTAGAACTTAGGTTAGGGGAACGTTTAAGTGAAACAAAGCTAAGTAGAAACAAAGTGTAGAAAAAGAATACCTTTGCTTCCATTTCTTATAGACTTTTGCTCATATAGAATGCAAGAATGGACCTAAGTAAAAGAAGTTTGAAGTTAAGAATTACAAGGGCGATTCCTGGTAAAGGAATTGATAGTACGCAAATAAATGACCAAGGAGGGGAGACAGCCTTAGAAGTTCATGTTGAAGCGGGTACAGATATGTTGGGCCCTGCCGTAGGAAACCCATATATGAATGATCTCTTTCAGCAGTTTCTAGTGAATTCGGAGCAATTGCAAGCACCGTCGGAGGTCCCAAATGTACCAAGAGGCCCAGTGCAGCCAGTCCGGGAAAATTTTGCAAAATAGAATAAGGATTTCATAGTTTTGGAGGAGAAATTTTTGACTGGACTAATCAGGCATTGGTGGCTAATGATTGGCTGGGAATGTGTGGGATGATTTGTAAAGACTTAGAACCAACAGATGCCCAAAAGGTGAAGCTTATATCTTGACTATTAAAGGGACTAGCGAGTGTCTGGTAAGGAACTATGAGGGCAGAGATTCCCTAAGAAAGAAATCACTTGGAAAGGTTCAGGGAGATGTTTTGGGAGCAATACATACATGACTTAGAGTTATCAACAATGTTCCTAGAGTTTGTGGAGTTATAACAAGTGAGTTTGACTGTGCCAAAGTATGTTCATAATTTCAATGCATTGTCAAGTATGGAGCTGATTTGATCGGAATTCCAATAAAGAAGGTGGAGAAATTTATCTTGGAATTGAGGCCAATATTGTACCCATCTAGTACTTCCATTCAACGAAGTGGTTGTTACCCCGCCTTTTGGTCAAGGCCAGGATATCAACAAATTGGCTAAAAAGGATGGATATCAGGATCAGAGATTGATTGGAAACAGAGGCTATGATCGATACCGTAAAAGTTGGACCAAGCTCTAATCAAGGTGGGATCGATCGGGAATGATAAACAAGGCTCGGTGAGGCTACACTTCGAATTTCAGGTCAAAATGGAGTTCATATGCTCAAGTTATGGATGAACAAAGAATTGTATGGATCAATTAGAATCGATACTCGAATTGATAAGGATCGAATGATAACTCAAAGTCTACAAGTCCAATTCACTTGGAACTTTTAGGACGTCATCACTTTGGAATGTGGAACCCACAGGAAAAATCTCAGGTCAAAACTTGGAAGTTGGATTTTCAGCTTGGGTCGATAGATTTCGTATCGATACTTTCGTAACGATATAATTCGCATCGATCAAACGACATCAGGATGGATACGGGTATTGATAATGCACCTTTCATCTTGTCTCGGATCGATCACGATTCGTATCGATAGATTTCGTATCGATCGAATGGTGCGGCATCAGATCGATACGAGAGAAGGGATAGAGTATGGGACCAATACGAAGGAAGGAGCAGAGGATGGATACGAAAAGCAGTAAGCATTCAGGAGCCATTTCGTATCGATCACGTTCGTATCGATCGATACAAAGGAACTGGTCAAGGAATGGAGCGCATCACATGGACTAAAGCGCAAGACTCGGATGGATGGTGGTATGATGGATACAAGCTGATGGGTATGAATCCATCGATACGAAGGCTCCAGCTTCACTAGCAAACTCAATCTTGGATCGATCATATCTCTCAAACCACGACTCCAAATGCAATGAAATTTTCACAGAAGGTTGCATATTAACTCAAGAGCATCCATGATCGATCGCAACCCAATTGGAGTTATTCTTGATCGATACGAAATCAATATGGATCGATCCCAAACGACTCCAGATCGATTGTGTGGGCCCATCTAGGCATGAGAAAGATTATTCCAAGATTCAAGGCAGATATTTCCAACCCACACCTATAAATAGCACCTCCATGGGACCAAAAAAAGGATTTTCTTCTTCTTTTTTGGCTAAACTCTACCATTTTGGTTATTGATATTCAAAGGATTGTAACTGTAATCACAGTATAAAGGAAATAAAAGGATCAATTCAAAGTGGATGTAGGCCGGAGATAGCCGAACCACTATAAATCTTGTATCTTCTCTTACTTTCTTTCATTTTAATTTAGTTATTTCTTCATTTTTACTCTCTACATCATCTAGATCTGATATCTGTGACTGGACACTAAGGATTTGTGCGTAAACACTGGTGCTTTCATTACATACGGGGTTTGTGACCAATTTTGCTGCAAACACATTGGTGCGTTCACTGAGAAGACTAGCACCCGCTATATCAGATTTGGAGTTCAGATTTGGAAAGCTAAAGGATCAGATCTAGGAGGATCCATGGTTAGGCAATCAGTTAGGAGGACATTACCAGAAAGGAGCCATCAAGAGGGAAGTCAAGAGGCTTCCTCCGGAGCTAGGGCAGATCAGGCATCCATCTACATCACAAGGGATGAGATGCGGACTATGATGGATTCCATGCAGGAACAGTTGTTGAAAAGGCAGGAGGAGATGATGCAGAACCTCCTCAAACAGTTTAGACAAGCAGGAGCAGCAGGAGCCGCCGGAGCACTGATCCACGGAGCTGGATCAGAGGGACTCAACAGGCAATCTGATAGAGTAGTTTAGCAGGGGGCAGCCCCCAATCAGCACACATCTATCAATCTGGACGGATCTAGACTTGGGGGCACACCCCGTGCAACGCTAGACCAATTCATGGAAAAATTCCAGGAGACGCTGCATAGCCCTGCGCCAATAGGAATATAGGAGTGCGTGATGAGGAGTACGTACCAGAATTCACTCAAGGACTTAGGGGGCAGTTAGGAAATGAAGACGGGGGCAACCCTTGGTGGACAACACTGGATTGGCTGAAATTATCAGGCGAACTATGCATGGAAGTCTAACAAACAGAGATCTGGAAGGAGTAAACAGGAGTCCATTTACCCATAACATCAAGACGGCTAGGAATCCACCAGAGTTCAAGCTGCCTACTCTGGAAGTATACAACGGTAGGACGGATCCTACCGATCATTTGATGAGGTATACAAGACACATGGAAGTGCTGGGGGCATCGAAGGAGGTTATGGCCCAATGTTTCCTCCTGTACTTGACGGATATAGCTGATATGTGGTTCAGGCAGTTGGAAAATGGATCTATTATTACATGGACAGAATTGGTGGACATGTTTTTGAAGCAGTTTCGGGTTCATATCAATAGGCCAAAAAATGTGATGACATTGGCATTAGTAAAATAGAGGACAGGAGAGTCGTTCAGGACTTTCTTAACCCGGTTTAATGTGACGATTGCTTCGGTGGATCGGTCGGATCCATCAATGGTTCTAATGGCGGCAGTGTCAGGAGTCAGGGACAACTCAGATTTCAAAATAACGTTTATACGGGATCCACCAATGGATCTTGGAGAATTATTTCATGTGGCCGAAATATTCCTTCGACGGGAGGATGCAAGTTTGGATATGAAACTAAAGGAAGTAAACGTGGTCAAGGATGAAGGACCATCCGGTGAAAGCTCGGGTAAGGATAAGGACAAAGGGAAGAGGAAGTCGGATGACAATTTTGGCAGAGCAAGGAAGTGCCAGGGAGAACCAAAATTCTCCGCTTACATAGAACTGAATGAGACATTGGAACAAATATACATGGAAAATCGGGATCGCCTTCCTTACAGAAGGCCGGCAAGGAAGGAACCCTCAGAATGTGAGAGGGCATCGAGAAGGAACTGTCTCTTTCATGACCTGGACGGGCATGATACTAACAGCTACAGGCATCTAAAGGATATAATCGACGAGCACGTAAGGAGTGGTTATTTACGGCAATATGTCGAGACTCGGAGTGCGGCGGTGGAACAAGAGCAGCCACTGTCTAACTCAAACAACGAAGGCGCGAGGTCCAGGAATGATGGTCGGTTGGTCATCAACTGATCGGGGTGGTATGGAATAAGTAGCAAACTCTGGGCAAACGGCTAAGTCACTTACTCATGTATGTGGACAGAGATAGCCCCTAGGCATGCTCTAAAATGATGATAAACCGTGATACTATAGTTTGTAAAGTCTGCTTTTTCTTTTTGGTTTGGATATTTGCTTTTTTCTGGTTTGGTTTAGACTCTTGGTTTTGTTGATTTTCTGGTTTGGATTTTGGTTTGGATGCTTGTCTTTTGGTTTGGATCTTGGTTTGAATTTTTGATATGGATTTATGGTTTTCTGATTTTGATCTGGATTTCGAATTGGATTTGATTGGATCTTTATCTGGTTTTTGGTAAAAAGGTCATCGGGTATGGATTATGCCTGGCAAGAGATAAGTCACTTCATCCGAACGTGGTGAATCGACTTATTCAGGTCATCAAGTATGGACTATGCTCGACAAGGGTTCGGAGAGACCAGGATTCGACTTAGTATTAAGCCACGGCATTACTCAGCATTCAGGGATACTGAACCAAGATCACCGTCGATCTAGGACTTATGCCAAGGCATTGCTTAATACAGGTCGTCGAGTGTGGGTCACGCTTGGCAAGAACCCGGAGAGGTTATGGATCCAGATATTGGCTCTGAACAGCTAAGGATTTGGGCATGAACCCGGAGTGGTCCCGGATATTGCTAAGGGCCCAGAGCGGTCCATGATTTGGATATCGACCCGGAGAGGTCATGGATTTGGTTATTGATTACTGGATATGGATGGATTAGAACGCGGTTGTCGGGTTCGGATGGATATGGAATTGGCTAAGGATTTGGGTACTGGATTCGGAATAGGATATCGACTCAAAGCAGTCGTGGATTTGGATAAGGATATGGCTATGGTACTTGGATAGAATTGCTTGGTAGTGGATTGGATTATGGATCGGATGATATGGCTATGGATAGAATATGGACTTTGGATGTCGAATTTAAAGCTATTCAAAACACGCCTTCCTACTGTAAGGCATGTTTTGGGGGGGGGGCAAATGTTACCCTGCCTTTTGGTCAAGCCCGGGATATTGACAAATTGGCTAAAAAGGATGGATATCAGGATTGGAGATCGATTGGAAACAGAGGCTATGATCGATACCGTAAAAATTGGACCAAGCTTTAATCAAGGTGGGATCGATTGGGAATGATAAAAAAGGCTCGGTGAGGTTACACTTCGAATTTCGGGTCAAACGGAGTTCATATGCTCAAGTTATGGATGAACAAAGAATTGTATGGATCGATTAGAATTGATACTCGAATCGATAAGGATCGAATGATAACTCAAAGTCTACAAGTCCAATTCACTTGGAACTTTTAGGATGTCATCACTTTGAAATGTGGAACCCATAGGAAAAATCTTAGGTCAAAACTTGGAAGTTGGATTTTCAGCTTAGATCGATAGATTTCGTATCAATACTTTCGTAATGATATAATTCGCATCGATCAAACGACATCAGGATGGATACGGGTATTGATAACGCACCTTTCATCTTGTCTCGGATCGATCACGATTCGTATCGATCGAATGGTGCGGCATCAGATCGATACGAGAGAAGGGATAGAGTGTGGGACCAATACGAAGGAAGGAGCAGACGATGGAAACGAAAAGCAGCAAGCATTCAGGAGCCATTTCGTATCGATCACGTTCGTATCAATCGATATGAAGGAACCGGTCAAGGAATGGAGCGCATCACATGGACTAAAGTGCAAGACTTGGATGGATGGTGGTATGATGGATACGAGCTGATGGGTACTAATCCATCGATACGAAGGCTCCAGCTTCACTAGCAAACTCAATCTTGGATCGATCATATCTCTCAAACCATGACTCCAAATGCAATGAAATTTTCACAGAAGGTTTCATATCAACTCAAGAGCATCCATGATCGATCGCAGCTCAACTAGAGTGATTCTTGATCGATACGAAATCGATATGGATCGATCCCAAACGACTCCAGATCGATTGTGTGGGCCCATCTGGGCTTGAGAAAGAGTATTTACAAGATTCAAGGCAGAAATTTCCAGCTCCACACCTATAAATAGCACCTCCATGGCAACAAAAAAGGGATCTTCTTCTTCTTTTTTGGCTAAACTCTACTATTTTGGTTATTGATATTCAAAGGATTGTAATTGTAATCGCGGTATAAAGGAAATAAAAGGATTAATTCAAAGTGGACGTGGGTCGGAGATAGCCGAACCATTATAAATCTTGTATCTTCTCTTACTTTCTTTCATTTTAATTTTGTTATTTCTTCATTTTTACTCTTTACATCATCTGGATCTAAAATCTGTGACTGGATACTAAGGATTTGTGTGTAAACATTGGTGCTTTCATTACATATGGGGTTTGTAACCAATTTTGGCGCAAACAGTGGTAGGTATGGCAAGGAGGTATGAATTGATGCATGCTGAAAAATGAGGTGTGGAGCAGAAGGCTCAAGCTGATAAGAATAAAAGGTTCGCTCCTTATCGAAAAGGCAAGAAAGGCTAACAACAGAAAGCAAGGGCTTGGGGTGGTGGTGAATGGAAAGATGTAGCAAAGGTATCTGCTATAATTGTAGGCATAAGAGGCCATATGCCAATAATTATTCGAAGCCTATTGGTCTGGCAAAGGTCAAGTGTATTATTCATGACAAATAGGGGCACAAGAAGAAAGATTGTTCCAAGATAAAGCATCCAATGGTTTTCTCTTTAAAGGGGCTGCCGTTCGGTCCAACGGCTAAAGAGAAATGTTAGAAAGTTATGCTAGGAGGTATGGGCTTGATCTCTAGTACTTCGATTAGAGTTCTTTTTTATACTGGTGCTAACCATTCCTTCATTTTGAAAGGTGTGGTAGATAGGTTGGAGTTAGAAACTACATATTGAGTCACATCACTATGTGTGGTTAATTTGATCGGTGGTATGGTACTCTTGGATTAAAGTGAGTTGACCTTGTGTTTGACTTGTGATGTCGTTTATTTGTTTGCAACCATTTGTGTTTGACTTCATGGGTACAGGGTAATTTTTGGTATGGATCCATTAGTGTTTAATAACGCTAGAATCTTTTGTGTTGAGATTTATCACTTTACGAAATCTAAGGGATGGGAAAGGATCATGGTGGCATTAGATGGAATTGATGAAAATTCAGGATTGGCATTGTATGTGAGGGAGGATTAGGAGGAAGAGATAAGTAGAGTATAAGTAGTCTGGGAGTTTATGGATGTTTTTGAACCCGTAACGGGATTACCGTCAAGAGGAGCGACTGAATTATAAATAGATTTGATGCCAAGGGCACAACCTATTAGTAAACCGCCTAGCAGAATGCCACCCAAAGAGATGGATTAATTGAAAAAATAGTTGGTAGAACTTGAGCATGAAAGTTTCATCTAGCCAAGTAGTTCATCATGGTTGCATCCGCTGTATTCGTGAAGAAGTCGAATGGATCATTACAAATGTGTATTGACTACCGGAAGCTGAATGAAGTAATAGTGAAGAATTATTATGCATTGCCTAGGATAGATGACTTGTTTGAACAGTTGAGTGGTGCTAGAATATTCTCGCAGCTAGATTTGGCGACGGGATTCCATCAACTGACGGTAGTGGAGGATAATGTTCCATTGAATGCATGCAGAACGAGATATGTTTTATATGTGTGGTTAATGATGCCATTTGGATTAATTAATGCACCTGCATTATTCGTAGATCTTATGAACCGAACCTTTCACAATCATTTGGATATATTTGTGTTGGTCTTCATTGATGTCATTGTGGTGTATTCTAAGAATGAGAGAGACAATGAAGTCCATCTTAGTTTGGTGTTGGAGACATTGAGACAACACAACTTGAAGGCAGAGTTTTCTAAACGTCAGTTTTAGAAATGAGAAGTTAAGTTTCCTAGTCCTGTTGTGTCGAAGAATGGATTAGCAGTGGATCCATAGAAGTTACAAAACCATTAACGCTGAAAGTAATCGAAGACGGTCATGAAGATAAGAAGTTTCTGGGGATTAGTTGGCTATTACCGCAGATTCATTAAGGATTTCTCATGTATAACAGCACCCTTGACTTAGTTGACCAGGAAGAACGAGAAGTTTAAATGGACTTATAAGTGTGAAGATTTATTTAAGGAGCTAAAGAAATTATTGATAAATGCTCCTGGCTTGATCATGCTCGAAGGGAATCAGGGTCTGGAAGTGTATAAAGATGCTAATGGAACATGTTTGGGAGCGGTGCTGATGTAAAAAAGGCGAGTGATAGCTTACGCATCAAGGAAGTTAAGGCCGCATGAAGTAAGATATCCGGCTTATGGTTTGGAGTTGGCAACGGTAGTTTTTTGCATTGAAAATTAACGGTATCTATTGGGAGAGCGGTTCGAGTTGTATATGGACCACATGTCCCTTAAGTATTTATTCTCTTAGAATAGTTGAATATAAGACAATAAAGATGGCTAGAATTCTTGGCGGCATACGATTTCGGTATATAGTATATGCCAAGGAAAGGAAACAAGGTTGCAGTGAGTAGGAGGGGTTAGAATGAAGTGTTAGCCATGATCACATGATAGAAGACGTTAATGATATTGGCATCTTCTGAAGTACATTATATAACAAATGTAATACTCATAGAATTAATATAATTAATAAATAAAATTTATACAGTGCACTCTTTTTATAAATTTCTTAATTTTTCAAGTACGAAGTTGAATATATTTAGGTATATTTGGAAAGGTAATACACCATCCAAAGCTAAAATACATATGTGGTTAATTATACATGGAAAATTAAATACTATAGAATTATTAAAAAGAAAATTACAGCTTTTGATAATAAATGTTTTTTTTGTATTAAGGGAATATAAAATATATCACATTTATATTTTGACTGTCACGTCACCAAGTATATTCTTACAAATTGCATTAATACTTCTTATTTTAATATAATTAATAATGAAACTAATTGTGAACTATTTTGGAATAGTCTTAGGTTTCGATATAATGAATTTCATAGATTAGTAATAAATACTATTTTTACTATAATATGTTGGTATATATGGTATGAAAGGAACCAAAGCATTTTTGATAATATAAATACTCCAATATAATTTAATATATATAATTGCGTTATTTGTTTTAATTGGATTCCAAAAACTAGTTATAATAAACATAATATTAGTTCCAATGAATACCTTATAAAGTTAAATCTCATACTAATATAATTAAGAAAAATGTAGTATTTAGAAATAGAAATAACAATAGCACTTTAAATACCTTTTTAGTTGACATGTATGTCAATGGATCTAATGCTATTTTATATTAGTACTTAGTTAGATTTTAGAATATTATAAAATTGAACATAGCATTCATATCAAAATCTATGATGTTTAGAAGTCATAATTTTATATCCTAGTGTTTGGTTAATTGTATTCATAAACGTATTTGTCCATCAGTTAGTTTAAGGTATGTTTAGGTCATATCTCGATTACTATTTCTCGTAATTGGATTTATATTGTAGCCTTTACTGCCACTTATCCAGTTTACTCATAATATTGCTTGTTATATTATTATTACATATATATATATATGTATGTATGTATGTATATAAATATAAATACACACACATATATATATATTGATCTTACATTTTTTGTATAATCTTTTTTGCAGCTTTAGATATGCTTGGGGTCAGGGTGGATTCAGTTGATCCAAGGATATGAACACTTATCATTTTTAGTGGATTATAGTGTTTTTGTTTTATTTTTATTATAGACCATAGTTTTCTAGGATTGTGGGGCATTTACTAGTATTGTTGATATCGTATGAGGTGGGTATTGCTACTTGTAAGGCATGTTGACAGTTATATTTTTTAGTGTACAAAAAATTACATGAATGCTCTCCTCTTCTAAGTTCTAATAGAGAATCACTCATTTCTCTCAAAAAAATTACTAAGGCTCAAAAATGGAATTTGAACAAACATCGAAATTTGGCCATGAAACTTGCACCATTATGTTTGTGGCGATTTTATGAGCAAATTTAATATATGGATTTTTGAAATTAGAGTTAAAACAAAGTAGTTATTAGTGTTTGAAGGTTTCAAAACGAAAATAATTAAATTGGAATTTAAAAGGAAATAAATTGTATTAGCCATGTGGACCCCACCAATCGACCCCCTCCTTGGGCCGGTTGACCTCTAGTGGTCGACCGCCTAGTATGGTGCAGTTGACCAGTAGAGACTGTGGCGGCTAGGGTTGAACCTTGGCCTAACTGTCTGGATCTTATTACTTTAAATCTAACGGATACGACTAATTTGAGCGTCTACACTTTTATTCTTATATTTATGATCAAAGCACCAAAGCTCTATCATTTTCCCTTCTCCACTATTTCTATTAATTGTAAAATATTATATTATATATTTAAATCGGAGAAGGACATAAAATAATAAAGAAGAAGAGAAGAAGGGCATTGATTTTTAGAACAGTTAAATATTATTATTATAAATCTATATTCCACTTTACCCAAATCTCTTCTCGGATCTGTATTTCTAATGGTATGTATATATATATCTTGTTATACATATTTTTAGATTTGAAAGAAAAAGGAGTCAATTAAGGGGATGAATTTAGATTTGGGAGATTTGGAAAGTTAGAAAGGTGAGTTAAAAATTATATGATTTATATATAGCATTGAAATTTTTATCATTGACTTTTATTTAATCATTATGCTTATGTAAGATCTGTGGAGTTGTAGGCTTAAAAAGGACGTATTCACTTGAAATTTCGCACACATATTCTGTACATTAGGTAAATGGGATAGGAATAGTATTTACACCTTAATCTAGAAATTTGGAAATCGGTCCTTAAATTTGTTAAAGTAGTAAGTTGATAAGATTGCAAAATTTGTTTCGGATTTAAGATAATTGAGTTGTAATTGTTAGTATTAATTTAGATTTTCCCTAATTGGATTTGGAATGTGAATTTATATGTTTTAATTTATTCGGAGCATTGTGGATACAATTAAGTTGTATATATTTCCTTGTAATTTCCATAAATTATCTAATTCCATGACTGTGTATAAAAAGTGCATCATTTGAAATAATAATGAACATACCAAAAATTAAAGAGATGTGTAAAGTATGGATGTTCTTCTCCATAGTTTGCACTGTATATATTTCAATAAAAGAAAAGAGACAATTCCTTGTAATTTCAAACGGAGCAAAAGTATTAGTTTTGGGTAATTTATGGAAAGTTATAACGGTAATCTTTTTTTGGAATGGTAGCTCTAATATATTAAAATGTGGAAATAAATGTTCTTTACATAATGTACATATGAGTGTATGTTCTAAAATTCTTAACCGTGGGAATTAATGAGCTAGAAATAGGAATAAATATATATATATATATATAAACGTAAAACCACGCCTATCGATTAAATATATATTGTAATATACGACGATATTCATTTTAGTTATCATTAGGATGACTAGTTATTAGTAAAATAGTAAATCATAAGACTAAGAGGTTGAAATGGAAAAGGGATAGTAACTCCAAAGTTTATGAACAAGCAAATTAGTAGGGCAATAATGTATAGTTAATAGGTAGTTACAAGAATTAAATGAGGACATAAACGCATTTAATAGGATCGATTAAAGAATCTAATATGGCATTTATCGGGAAATGAAGTAGACATAATAGGTTGAATTAGAATGAATAAACAAAAGTTATTAGCGATTGTCAAATTTGAATAATAATTGCCCTTTATTACGGATGATTGACATTTATGGAAAGTGAGAGGGAAATAGAGAATATACGTAATAAGCATATAAGATAGGAATAGGTTCACAACGAATAAGTGAATTAAATACTATGGGAAGTATAATTTTCATAATAGGAAATTATATAGCCTCACGTTTAGAATGAGTGTGAAATAGTGGGCCTAGCCTAATATTTAGGCCTAGGATAATTGTTTTGGTTTAGAATTAGTTGGGATGCGAGGTCAATAGAGTTACACAACAGAAGTCTGCCCTTCACGTAGAGGCTACCAGTAGTTGTGTATATGTACTACTGATGTGAGACATCTCCAACCATAGGACCATGGAGAAGCTATATACGTTTGCGTATATGTGTAGGAAAATATACCGAACGTTCGCCTCAGATTTGAAGTATTAAATGGCTTAGTATTGTTAGGGATATCAATGGGTTTACTTCAGGGTGATAGGTATTAAATGGTCGTTGGGTCTGCATCCTCCTTATATAAGAAGTCTTAAATAACATACGACGGTACCTATTAAGGAAATGAGGTCTGCTTCATTTCTAGCTAGAGGTATTAAGTAACTAGGATGGGTATTTTTTCTTGAATTACATTAGGATAGTCTAAACGGGATTTCGGCTATGGGACGTCGGTGGGCTATAATAGTGTTGTGGTTGGGCCAGATTTAATAGTAGGGCTGGCATATTGGCTATGACCACTAGCGGACCTGAGCGGTCTTTATCAAAGATTTAGGTTATACCCTGATGGATTTTGCTTCTTACTCGTGTAGAATCTGTATGGGATACACAAAGACCTCAAAGTTTAATAAGTTGTTTGTTTGTTGGAGGTGGGCTAGTTAACCCTTGGATGAGTCTTTGAGATGCGCAGTCATATGGCAAATTAAGTTATAAAGCCATATCTAAGGGTTATCGGCCTTTGTAGTTAAGAGTCGGTTGACTAGCGATTACATTACGAAGGATACGCTTCCGGATTGAGGTATTGTTATCCGACATTTTGACCCGGCTATATCCGAATTGATTGGACAAGTTAGACTTGACTGTCATCAAGGCCAACAGTCCAGAGTGATGATTGTGAGGTCCGGAAATCAAGTGTAGACAATGATATGAAGCGCCGATCAACCGATACCAAGAGATAGGCTCTCTAGAATATTCTAAGTACAGATTAGTATCTCCCTCCGATAGGGGATCAGTGCCTAAAATCCTTGGGTCCAACAATTTATGGGCTAGTTAGATGAGGGTAGATATATAAAAGACGATTACTGGACCCTTAAAATTGATAATAATGCTTCAACTATTTGGAAGAACATCATGAAACAAAGAGAGAAACTAAAGGAACTGATTGAAAGGCAAATTGCTAATGGGGAAAATACAGATCTTTGGAAAGACTCATGGCTAAATCTCTATGTTTTTCTCTAGACAAATCTCTATGTTTTTCTTAGGTTTTGAGAAACAAAGTGAGTCCTAACGCACACTAGACAAATCTCTATGTTTTTCTTAGGTTTTGAGAAACATAAAAATCTAATGGGAGACTTGTTAGAAAAATGAAATGAACACATTTAACCTTTCTAATATTGTAAGAATATATTTTATATAAAGTTAAAATAATCTACTTAGATAAATTTGTGCAAGCATTATAATTAAAATATACAAATGAACTGAATTAAGATTGATATAGAAATATAAAATATACTTACTAATAGATCTTTTGGCAAGTTGTTACTTTAAGACCCATGCAAGAGCCAATTTATATAACCACTAAAACACTCATGCCTCGGTCGCTTAAGCATTTATTTATATGAGATTATGTATTGAATTTTGAACTCTAGCAGTAATGGAAGGATATGGATATTTAATTCATATGTGATTGCTTATAAATGTTATATGGTGAACAGTCATGATTCTTAATGTACAAAACTTCAATGAAATTAGTTCATTCGAAATAAGCAAGCAAACCATAAAGCAAGATCATGTAATCAATATGGTTGACTACAATAAGGATCTTATTGTGTTAGATGCAGCACCAAACCAAGAGTTATAAGATGTACCTAGGAATTTGATCACTAATATTCAACTTGATCGGTTTACGCAAAGTGCAACTTATTCGATATCCTTAAATGTTAAGGATGACCAAACGCATTTTTATAAAGTGTTCTTTACGATCATGTAGTATGAGTTTAATTTTGAATGGTTTGATCATTTGGGAAGGAAGATGAATGTATGAGGGCGAATGTAATTTAAGGACAGCTAGGATAGAGAGAGTGAATGATCACATATGCTTCATGAAGAGACATTGGAAATGAGAACTATATTTAATACAAAGAATACTTAATATGGAATGAAAATGTGATTTTTATTCCAAATGTATTTTCGTATAGAAATTTTTTCTATGAAAGCTATTTATTTGAGTTCAAAATATTTGATCTGAAATTCTCGATCATAAATAAGTTATAGTATATGAAATAAAATTTCGTAATAAGCAGTTAAATGAAACTTTATATTTCATAAGCTAATGGTGAAAATAGTGGGAGCATACCATATAGCAATTTTTAGTTGATGCTTAAGCTATGAAAAAAAATTTGGTAAACATACCTAATATTGTTTATGAAATATTTACTGTTTCAAGTATTGACTAAACATAGACATAGTTTTATTTCAATATGAATATTATGAATATCTGTTATAATATAAAACTATAATGATGGTATTCGTTTTTATAACAACAGTGATGCATTAGAAAATACAAAAGTATTTGAAAATTGTACAATTATTTTGGAATCATGGACTAAGCCATAGTTTTGAGAAATAATTCTTTAACCATAGGATTATGAACCATATGATACTGGTGAATCGCATCTCAAACGATTAATGGCAATGCACCTATTCAGTGGGAGCAATATAAGAGTTGGTAAACTCTCTAGATTGATACTTATAGATACATGCACTATGTAGTTCAAAGTATGATGATACTAAAACGGATCAACTTACTTCATTAAATTTATGGATGAATTATCATAGAAATGAACAAGTGTACTAGATACACAAGCACTATATTTATGATAAGTTCATTGAATAAAATATGAAAGTAGAAAACATAACATGCAAAGGAAATAGAAGAATTCGATTTGATCGAATAGGTGTGTGTATTGGAAAAAGTTCCACAAGTATCTGAAAATGAATAAGATTCAATCTCAAAAATTACTCCTCCTTATGATACATAATGATCTATCGATAAGCAGTAATCGTACTTTGTTGGAATAAAGAATGAGTAGCGATGGGTAAAGTTGAGTTAACTTCTTTTTGTAAGGACGTGTACTTACGAGTAAGTACATTGTTAAATTTAATTTTATCTAAAGCATAGTTTACGAGCTCTTACATGAAAATATTTGATATAAAACCTCTACATCCTAGATCAATGAGTTGACAGGTTGTGTGAGTAGAGAGGCTATACGTAATGTTTATTTGAGAGAGATCTTATGTGGACCACCCTAAAGGAGATTGGGACAGATAAATATTGATAGACCAATTTATGTTATGAACATATAAGTTTCATCAACCCAAAACTACAACTAGTTTTATACATATATAAAGGCATTTCATAATTTTTTTATAAATACTATTCCGTTCCACCAAGAAACAATTATTGTTTCGAGAAATGCCAACTTCGCGATGAAGGAATTTCTTTTAGCAATTATTTGTAGTAAAAAGGATTTAGATAAGATCCAAAGATAAAACTGATTACGAAGGATGAATTAAAATTAACCAGTTCTAAATAGACACAACATATTTTAATGTTCGATAATAATTCTCTCACATTAAAAAGGAACTACGAGTTTCTTATCGTTGCTAAGAAAATAATTTCCTCAGTTATCAATAAGCCATTAAGAGCATTACTCTACTACATGGCATGATGCGCAAATCCGAAATAGATTCCCAGCACATTATCAAAATATGATTTCGATAATGGTACCCGAAGGGATATGATCCATCGGTTGGAAAAACGTCGGCAATAGGAATTATCATATATGTTTTGTTGTTCTACTTATTGCAATTGTCTCAGGTAACTAATAAAATAAGCAAGTGTCGAATCCGAATTAAGTTCATTAAATGATCGTTATGAGTATTCTCAAGTATTTATAAAATACTAGAGAACTGTTTATAGAAATAATGAACTCCTTATGAATGAATATTCAGACTCCAACTTCATAAGTGATATCGAGCAAAGAATGTCAATCTGAATTAAGATTCAACTTCGATTTAGAAGTTTATGTTGGAAATGTTCCTAACATGGATTGTGGCTAATTCAACCAATAGGCCATGTACATTGCCTTGAATAGCGTCGCAATAAAAGCAATGCATATATATAAATGCACAAATTTATAACTGTTCTGGTGTTGATTCCAAATGTTGAGAATCGTATAACATTGTTATACCATAATAATGTCGTGATATAGATCACGATAGAACCTAAAGCTCGCTAAAAGTCGAGAAACATACTGAAACACCCCATAAATTAATAACTAAAAAATTAAGGAATTAATTATGAGAGTAAAGAAATTAAAATAATGAAATAGACTATGTATTCGTGGGATGTTTATTTACTTATTACGCAAGCATGAATCAAGCGATCTTGGAAAATCATAATAAAAAATCTAAGATAAATGGAAAAAAATTAAAAGTGGTAAGGGATAATCAATTTACATTTGAAAATAGATGATTTGTAAAGAGGGAAATAAATAAGAACTATAGGTAAGAAAGCCTGAAATCTTTAATAATGCTACAAACATATCCTCTACCTTATTTTTCATTCTCTTCAAATCAAAATAAAAAGAACTGTAGACGGCCGCCATTAATAAAAGAAAAGAAGGAAAGGACGTAGATTAAAGTAAGAATAACATAAAATTTCTAAATCAACAAAAATCAAAAGCTTAGGTCAGTTATATATTCATAATCCCTCTTTTATCCCTAAATGTCTCATGGCCAAGTCAATATTGATTATTTTCATTATTCTTTTAATCCTTAAGACCTGAGTACTTAATATGATGATAGAAACATATTATTAGAAGTAGGTTTTGATTTATATAATTTCCCCATAGAAAATAAATTCTTATGGATTATTAGAGGGCTGTATATAAGGGAAGTGGTTAGAAACTGGAAAGTTTGAGGAAAGGTGCAGAAACAAATCATCATTAATTCCACTATAGATCATTGGAACAAATTGAGTACTTGCCAAAAGTAAATAAGTGTGACCGAAGGGTTATAATATGGAGCTGAATGGAAAATATTAGCTGTTGGAAGGTAGTTTAAATTGAATCAAGTATTTTATGTTGGGTCAGTAAACCGGATCAACTTTGAATGTCGAATGTGTCAATAAAGTACTAAATAAGGGTCAAATGAGACCTAGTCAGATGAATTAGAAGTCAACACATGAAAAATTAGAGGCGGGTATGTAGAAATGTTTTCCAAGATGTATTGAAGGAGAATGTTGAAGGAGGTGGATCTGAATTGAAAAGTAAATAAACCGAAACCTTAAGTATAAAAATTTAAGTAGGAATGTTAAGAAAAGATAAGTATGAAGCTATGATCAATAAACCAATGGTATTAACCGAAAGCTGAAGGCGGTTGATGGTTAAGGATGAATTAGTGGTAGAGGAGGTGATTTCAGAGATTTAAGGATTTAATATCACAAGTAACCTAACCTAAACTAAGACAGACTTCATTAGATAAGACCGAGAGATGGTGTTGCCTAAGGCAATGTAGCTTTCACCAGGATATTGAAACTGGAGGTAATTGGCTTCCGAAAGAGAATTTATGATAAGGATTACGATGACCGAACTTGTACTTAGTACATTAAAGACTATGTAATTAGTAAAATTGTTTACTGAAACGTGGTTACCCTGAATGTTAGCTTAATGAACAGTTAAGTAAAATGCCTAATAGTTGATGGTTAGGTAATGTGTTCAAGTGATGGTGTAATGCTTGAAGTGGCAGTCAGGAGACCGAAAGCGTAGGTGAAAGGCCCGATGTGGCAACTAAGAATGAAATAGGCATGATGCCTAGAGTGGCAGCCAAAGAACATAAGCGTGGGAGTAAGGCCTAGTGTGGTTAGGGATAGACGCTACACTTTCTTTCATTTCTAAGGATGTGGTTAGGGAAAGATTCCTCATACTCTATTACTTCTTTGCATGTAGTTAATCTCATGGGAAAGTGGATTGTCTATAACACAATACAAAATGGATCTTAAGGCTATTTATATAGTAGAGGGGATGTAGTGTGTATTTCAACTATTTAAAAATTATGAATTTAAAAGTTTATCTGTTTAAATTGCGAACAAAAACAAATAATAAGTAAGTAGTAAAGTAAGATACAATAAAAGAAATACATCAGGAATTTTTATACCGGTTCGGATATTCAATCATACATCCAGTCCTGCACTACAACGCACATAATTTCACTATCACCACTTACTTTTCATAGGTGGAAAGAACACATTTACAATCTTGATTTCATGGGCTACAAGATGCACCCTCTTGATTTACCGGGCTACAAGGTCACCCTTTTGATTTTACAAGCTACAAGAACATCTTCTCTTTACAATCAACAATAGAGTATGGCAAGTAGTTGTCTCTTCAATATAGATTCTTGCAGATTTAGTACAATAACCCTATAGACCTCTAATAACAATATGCCTTTGAACTCTTTGAGAAATAGGATGAAATCAGAGAGATAATGATATGAATTCAAGTACAAATTCTCTGATCTTGTGTGGTTTGCAAATCCTTGAAGAAATAAAGTGAAAGAGTATGGATTTGTAAAGAAAGTGGAAGAATATGTAATGAATCTTTCTCACAAATGTACGAAAATGAAAGAGTAAGAGAAAATGAGAACGTTGTGCATTAAATTTCGCTTTCCAGAGCCATTATATAGTGGTTGAAAAGATTGTCCATTGGTAAAGGGATGGAGGAAAAATTCCTTCACTTGAATTTTAGAAAATAGAAAATCCGCTGATATGTCGACATACTTGGGGGAGATATGTCAACATACAATGTTCCAGAAATGATATGTTGATGTACTTAGGGGAGATATGTTGACATACGGTGTTCCAGATTTTTAGGTTTCAAAGTTCTTCATATTTGTGGATTTTTGTGATTTGATTGAGGTCAATAGTTGACGATCTTTAAGTATAATTGACATGGGCTCTTCAACACAGATTCTAAGAAATATCTCTATCGTTACAGTATTTGCATTTCATTATCCTTCAATCGGTTTTTTTCTTCCATTTTCTCTGATTAATCTTCATATATATAATTCATTTGCTTCCACTAAGTTCTTGTTTATCTCTGTAAAATGTCTTCATAATATATCTAAAAGTACTGCACAATTCAAAGATATATTAGTAGTAATATTTATATGGTTGTTCATCAAAATCAATACTTAGGGTATTAAAAATCTCCTCCGTTTTTACGATGACAATCATATAGATATTTTAGAGATAAATATATAATTTTTATATTTAACCCTCCAACTCTATGCACTCCTCCTATCATTTTACCTAGTATATTTATACATTTTCTCCCCCTTGTCATCAAAAAAATGGGCGAAAACGAAACACTTAAGCACAACTAGACAATATGTATAGAGTTTGTATATAGAGATATATATATATATATATATAAATGTATATAAATAGAACTCATGAGGGAAATCAAAAATCAATACAAAGCATGAAATAAATTTATCAAGTAAAACGTTTAAAATAAGAGGAATTTTAGAATTACTAACGTCGCCGATGCCAATAACATATCCTATTGAATTATATCCAAAATTCACAATTCCACCATCTTTATATATAACGCCGCTCTGTATCTATGGATTTCTTGTTATATGATTTAAACATCTGTTATTCGGTATCCATTTCTCATTATTTATATTTGTTGCATTATTAGGTACCTAAAAAATATAAAATTTGTGCATTGATACCTTGGTCGTCATTTTCCATGAAGCACATGTTGGCATTTTCAGTTTCTGACTCAATATCACTTGGTGATGTATCTGAATCACCCCATGTTTCGTTGAAAGCCTGTTTCCTCTTCTTATTGAAAGTGTTTAAAGAGTGCTTTGATTTCTTCAGGTTTGGACAATCTCTTTTCAAATGAACAATTTTATCTCATTCGAAACACTTAACAACATTTTCATTTTTTGATTTATCTTAATAGTTTTTGGTTTTTCAAAGTTTGTTCATTTTCCTATTTTTCACGGATTTCTTGAAATTCCTGTTTATGAAATCGGTTTCCTCATCATCATGATCATCTAGTTCATGATTGTCATTTCTAGCATTGAGTGCCAGTGATTTCTTCTTATTTTCTCGATTCCCTCTTCTAACCTACAACTTCATAGGACATTAGATTACAAATTAATTCTGCTATTTTCAGAGACTAATATCATTGGCTTCTTCGATTGCCGGAGTCTTTCGATCCCATTCACTATAAATTGAATTCAAGATCTTTCTGACTTGGTCCTCTTCAGTAACAGTCTTTTCTAATGATATTAATGCATGTAATATATCCTAAAATCTAGAATACATATCAGAAATGGATTCATTTTGTTTCATTTTAAAAGTTGAAATTGATTAGTTAATATAGATATCTTTATCTGTTTAACTTTGTTGCGCCTTCGTGTGTGACTTACAGTGTTCTTTAAATTTCATATGCACTTTTACTAATAGACACTTTGTTAAACTCATTTTTATCCAAGACGCATAATAAAATGTTCATAGCCTTTGAATTGTTGAGTGCTTGTATCTTTTGATCACTGATCCATTATGAATAATTCATTTTGAGCTTAATGTACTCTGTTTGGGTAATGTTCCAATATCTAAACCATTAGAATGCAAATAAGTTTTCATCTTACAAGCCCAAAAAGCATAATTACTACTATTAAATAGTAGGGGTCTAGCAGTAGATTGCCCTTCTACAAACGTGTTAAGGAAAGTGTTACTAGTATTATTATCCATTTATACTTTTCAAAAATCAAATTCTGAATTTTTGGAAACCAGTCGCTCTGATATCTTATGTGGGAAAGTGGGTTGTCAATTAGTCAATACAGAATGGATCTTAAGGCTATTTATACACTGGAGGGGGTAAAGTGTGTATTTTAACTATTTAAAACTTACTTATGAATTTAAAAATTTATCTACTCAAATTCCAAACATAAACAAATAATAAGTAAGTAGTATAGTAAGAAGTAGTAAAATAAATAACACCAGGAATTTTTATATTAGTTCGGATGTCCAATCTTACATTTAGTCTTGCACTTCACCGTACATAATTTCACTTCACCATTTGCTTTTCACGGGTGGAAAGAACACCGTTACAATCTTGATTTTACGGGCTACAAGTTGCACCCTCTTGATTTATCGAGCTACAAGATCACCTTCTTGATTTTACAGGCTACAAAAACACCTTCTCTTTACAATCAACGGTGTTGTATCTTCAATACAATTTCTTGCAGATTCATTACAATGATCCTATAGACCTCCAGTTGCAATAAATCTTTGAACTCAATGAGAAATAGGATGAAATCAGAGAGAATGATATGGATTCAAGTACAAATTCTCTAACCTTGTGTGGTTTGCAAATACTTGAAGAATTGAAGTGAAAGAATATGGATTTACAAAGAGAGTGGAAGAATATGTAATGGATCTTTCTCACAAAAGTATGAAAATGAAAGAGTAAGAGAAATTGAGAATGTTGTGTATTAAATTTCATTTTCCAGAGCCATTGTATAATGGTTGAAGAGACATGTCCATTGGTGAAGGGATGGAGGGAAAATCCCTTTATTTGAATTTAAAAAACAAAAAAATCGTCGATATGTCAACATACTTAGGGGAGATATATCGACCTATGGTGTTCCAAAAATGACATGTCGACGTACTTAGGGGAGATATGTCGACATACGGTGTTCCAGATTTTCAAATTTCAAATTTCTTTATATTTGTAGACTTTTGTGATTTGATTGATGCCAATGGTTGATGGTCATCAAGTATAATTGCCATGGGGTATTTAACAAAGATTCTAAGAAATATCTCTGTTGTTATAGCATTTGTGTTTCATTCTTCTTCAATTAGTTTTGTTCTTTCATTTGCTCTAATTATTCTTCATATATATATATATAATTCATTTGCTTCCACTGAGTTCTTGTTTATCTCTGTAAAATGTTCCCATAATATATTTGAAAGTATTGCATAACTCAAAGATATGTTAGTACTAATATTTATATGGTTGTTCATCAAAATAAATACTTAGGTTATTAACAAATCCGATTGGTGGGTATGCCACTCTCAGGTTAAGGTGTATTGGTCTAAAGTTTGTTCTATGTGACCATTTGTGTTTGTGTTTTGTGTTTGACTTTGAGGGGCATGGAGTATTTTGGGCATGGATTGATTACTATAGAATGAAGCTAGAATCTATTGTGCCAAGAGAATCATTGCCATATAGAACTCGCAAGGGGGATACAAAGTTCTAGTATTTTTGGATGAGATTAAGGAAGGACCCGGGGTTTCTTCGTGTGCCATTGAAAGCCTATAAAAGGGAATCAATAGAGTTTTTGTAGTTTGAGAGTTTGTTTCTTCAAACCAGTACCTCGAAAAGAGCGATGAGTCTCGCATTGATTCGTTGCCAGGTGCACAATCCAATAGTAGACCACCTACTAGAATGCCGACTAAGGAGATGGAAAAGTTAAAGAGGAAATTTATGGAACTTGAATATAATAGTTTCACTAGATCGAGTAGTTCAACACAGGGAGCTTCAGCAGTGTTTTGAAGATGTCCAATGGATCACTTTAAACGTGTATCCACTATCGAAAGTTAAATGAGGTGACGGTGAAGAATCATTATCTATTGGCTAGGATAGATGATCAATTTGATTAGTTGAGTGGAGCTAGAGTATTCTCATGGTTAGATTTGGCTTTAGGGTTCCATTAGCTAACAGTTGCCGAAGTGAGTATTCCTTTGACCGCATTTAGGACGAGGTATGGTTCGTATGAGTGGTTGGTCATGCCCTTTGTGCTAACCAATGCCCTGGCTTTCTTTGTAGATTTTATGAATCGAGTCTTTCACGATCAGTTGGATAGATTTATGTTGATCTTTATAGATGATATTTTGGTATATTCTAAGGATGAGCGAGATCATGAGGTACATCTTAGATTGGCGTTGGAGACCTCGAGACAGCACAATTTAAAGACTAAGTTTTCCAAGGGTCATTTTTGGAAATCGAAAGCAAAGTTCTTAGGTCATGTAATTTCAAAGTAAGGATTGGCTGTTAATCCTTTGAAGTTTGAAGGCGTGAATGATTGAAAGAGACCGTTATTGAGATAAGGAATTTCTTGGGGTCTGCCGGATACTATTAGAAATTCATTAAGGAATTCTCTAAGATAGAAGAGCCATTGACCTGACTTACTCAAAAGAATGAAAGTATGTTTGGATGAGAGAGTGTGCACCAGCATTCTGAGAATTGAAGCTTCGGCTGATAGAAACTCTGATTTTAGTTTTTCCAGAAGGAAACTTGGATATGGTTGCATACACAAATGCTTTAGGTTCAGGTCTAGGATTTGTGTTGATGTAGAAGAGCGAGCTAATAACATATGTATTTAGACAGTTGAGGCCATATGAGGTTTGGTGTCCAATTCATGATTTAGAGATAGGGGCAATTATCTTTGCGCTAAAGGTTTGGATGTATTACCTTTTAGGGAAAAAGTTTGAGTTGTTCATTGACCATAGGTCCTTGAGATATTTTTGCTCCCAAAAGAAGTCGAACGTAAAGCAGCAAAGATGATTAGAATTTTTGGCATCATATGATTTTGAGAAAGAGTATACCCTAGGGAATGGAAATTAAATTACTAATGCCTTGAGCCAAATGAAATGGTATTGTGTTTTTTCTATGATAAAGGAGTGGAGTGTTTTAAAAACGCTAGCTTCTGTTGATGTGCATCTTCGGTCGAATTCTAGTTCGAGCCGAAACCATAGGGTGTTGCCTTGCTTAGGAGTTCATCCAATACTCAAAGAGAGGATTGTTGAAAGGCAGAAAGAGGATCCTCTATATACCAAAAGGATCCAAGTTTTGAAGAGTGGTGTTGAGATCGAAGAGTAGATAGGCTTTGGGATTAATGAGAAAGATTGGCTTCAAAAGCAAGAAGGTGGTACTTTCTAAATAATGGAGACCTTCAAAAGCTGGTCTTGGGCGAATGCCATCATCCTAAGTTTGCTACTCACCCAGAAGGTGCCAAGATGTACCAAGACATGAGGTGGAGCTTCTACTAGGAAGGGGTGAGGAGAGATGTTGGGGAATGCATAAAGAAGTGTTTCATGTGCCAACAAGTTAAGGCAAAACACCAAAAGCCAAGTGGTCTTTTGCAACCTTTAGATATTCAAGTATGGAAGTGGGATTAGATATCGATGGACTTTGTAGATGGGTTGCTAAATTCAAGGGTAGGAAACAAAAGCATATGGGTCGTAGTTGATAGGTTAACTAAGAGTGCCCATTTCATTCCGGTAAAGTCCAAAAGGATGGCACAAGGTTAGCCGAGATATACTTGCAGACTATTGTGAGACGTCATGGAATTCCCAACACTATTGTTAGTTATTAAGACTCGTTTTGATGGAGTCTTCAGGTTCTCTGGGCTCAAGATAGTGTATAAGTGCAGCGTACCATCCACAGACAGATGGTCAGACCAAGAGGGTCAACCAAGTGTTGGCAGGCTTGTTGAGATCGTATGTATTTGACTTCCGTGGATCTTGGGAAGATCATTTGCACTTAGTAGAATTTTCATACAACAATGGTTACTGGAACAACATTGGGATGTCACCTTTTAAGGGGTTGTATGGAGGACCTTATAAGTCTCCGGTAAGTTGGTGTGAGACAAGGGATATGCTTGTGTTAGGTTCGGATCTTGCAAGAGAAGCTTCAAAAAAAGTCGAATTGATTTGGCAAAGGATAAAAGATGCTCAATCCAGGTAGAAGAGCTATGCTGATAGGAGGTGGAAAGACTCGGGGTTTGATCCAGGGGATCATATGTTTGTTAAAGTGCCACCAATGAGAGACATTATGAGGTTCGAAAAGGCAAGGAAGTTGGCGTCAAAATAAATTGGCCCGTAAATACTAGAGAGAATTGACAAAGTAGCCTATAGAGTTAATTTTCCAAGTGTTTTTAAGGGGGTCCATAATGTGTTTCCTGTATTACATTTACGGAAGTGTGTCTGATACCCTAAGGGTGTTGTTATTCTCAGAGCCATGGAAGACTTGGTTGTTGAATCAAACATGACTTGTATTAGGAAACCTATTCAGGTTGTAGATCGAGATGTCAAGAAGCTTCAACAAGGAGGTGAAACTTGTTCGAGTCCAATGGAGTAAGGACTGGGATGGTTGTACTGGGGAGACGGAGGACAAAGTCAAGAGGAATTATCTCGTGTTGTTAGTTAAAATTAGCATGTATGTTTGCTAGGTTTTGTTACAAGTTGGGCGCGTGCGTGTGTTTATATATATGTATTATTATGGTTGATTTTGTTATGTATTGGTAGATGCACTAATACATTTTGTTTGAGACACATGGATGGAGAACTTATGTGTGTGCATGATAAAGTAGGCATGAGAGAGCTTAGGAATCATTATCATACCTTATTTGAGCTTCGAGGACGAAATTCCTATAAGGGGAAGCCGATAACATTCTATAAATTAATAAATAATTAATAAAGGAATTACTTATGAGGCTAAAGAAATTAAAATAATGAAATAGAATAAGTATTCATAAAACATTAATTTACTTTAATTGTAGTTTAATCATGGCATGGCGTTCATAAAAAAACTATAGTTGGGCCACAATTTGAAGCACTGGAAGTAAAACACTATTCAACAGAAAATTTATCTCTTTGGTAGTATGAGGTTAGTATCACGGTGTCAATTGTAGTCAACTCAAAGTCAAAATCTCTGGCTAGAGTAATTCAGTTAATAATAAATGTTATTACTAAACCAAGGACATTATTTATGGACTAACTGAGTTGAATATGGATGGTATTGCTATTTTGATGGAAAAAAATTCCATAATCCTAAAGCGGTATAATGTTTGACAAAGAGAATTAACGTAGACAATCATTATTAAAAGGTACTGGTTAAAAATGTACAAGCGATAAATTCGGCCAAACTGTCACTCCACTAGTGTAACTACCCGCCTCAAAATGGGTCTAAATTCCGACCCAGAAAAGGCCCATCGAAACTTAGAACCATTTCAAAGCTATCTGTTGGTTGGTAAAAAGAACAATATAGAGCTATTTATCTATATATTCGGGATCTCACAGCGGAAGGATAAAGAAAATAACAATAGTACCCATTTCATTCAAATTTCAAAATACAATTTAAAACCATATTAAAACATCCATAATGTCAAAATCCAACAATATTTGTTCGTATCCGCAATATTAAAAACTAAAACATTGTTTTTATTTCATGGGTACATCAAAAACTGCATAAAATAAACAGTCTACTACCATAAGCATCATCAATATCTCCACCTTCAGCATCGCCTTTCCTAACCTGTACTATAATAAGGAGAGAGTCAAAACAATATATGTCTGACGAATAAAAATCTTGAGCTTTACTACATTAATACTTGGACAATATAATTTAAATAGGAATATGTCTTATATTTTCTTACTACAACATAAGTCTTACCAAATACAAGCCTAAAGGCTTACAAAAAAGGCTATCCAAATATAAGCCCATAGCTAACTTGTTATCATCCCAATAACTCATATCTACCGTCAATAATGTCCTACCAATGCAATAGATAGTACCCAAGTCACTTAATACCTTTTAATGGAAATTAGACACACTTGGACCATTTACTACCTTATATAAGGCAGGTCCATGTTCTTTACGACCTATAATCCCAAGGCGGATTTCTCACTAGTAACTATCTAGCTGACATTTCACGAAATCCTTTCAGCCGCTTAATACTTCCTACTGAAGCTGGCCTTCTACTAGGATATCCTTTACCATGCCTAACCCATAACCTCGACCATTTAGTACTTTCTACATAGAGAAGAGGTGGCCCCCCACACAACCACTTAGTACCTTCAATCTCTAATGCGGGTCCTTCGTATTATGACCCATAACCACGGTGACATCTCACATTAGTCCGACTATTCGTAGGTACTGGTAGCCAGATTAGTTGGGCATATTTACCCTATAGAATTTGGGACTAACCTCATGTCCTTATAGTTATTTATTATAGGCGATGCCTCACATCAGCCCCAAAGTCATACTGCTGGTAGCCAGATTAGCTGGGTAGACTTTCATGTACTTTCGACTGACCTCCCATCCCTATAACTTAGTCATAATCTTTATACACTCCACATATTTATCACACACATCTTGCTGTTTCCATAATCAAGGCCTTATAAGAAATCTTTCTTATTACACCTTTGAATATTAATTACCTTCATACGGGGGATTTAATAAGATTAATTACCTATTTAACTACGCATTTATACGTTACAATTATACATTAATTATGTTGGTGTGTGTGTGTGTTTTAAGCGCCTATTAATTTCTAAGCATGCAGAACATATGCTCTAAACTAGCGTTTAAATGTCAACTCTTTAAACAATTATACAAGTCTTATTTCATGTTATCAACAACACCAAAATTCTAATATTTATATCCAAAATTTCCAATAAACATACATGTATAAAATAAAAAATCTAAATTCAATTTATTACATCAAAATAATGGAATATTTTGATAAAGAAACATACAATTTCAATTTTTACGCTATATTTAACTCCTTGTTCACATAAAAATAAGCAAAAGAATTTATATTTAATTCATGGAAACAAGCGGTGCAAACTACGAATAAAATTCATACCTTATACACTATTCCTTAATCAAAATCCTTTAATCAAATTCAAAGAAAAAAATAAGGAATGGAATGGAAGGTAAAATTTAAAAAACCGCAAATCTACGCAATTTCCATTATTTTAATATAAATAATTGAGATTCCAACCTAGAATCGACATTTCGCATTGAAGGAGTTTTGGGGGTTTATAATATGATGTTTTCGTAAATCAAAACGTCCCTAAACATATTCAAACCCAAATTATACTAATCAATTACTAAAATAGAAAAGCTAAGATTTCCACTCACGGTATAGCCTTAACTTCGTCTGCTTTGGATTTGATACACCTTTGACAACCTCTATCAGATCTTTTCTTTTATATATATACAGCAAGGGATTTGTATGTACGTTAGATTTAGAAAATTAGAGGATTGGAGGAGAAGATGTTGGCAAAAAATAAACAATAAACAAAGATAAATGTGTAGGATTTCTTACCAGAAACCCTGATGAAGTTTTCTGAATCTTGGAAGAGATGAACTGATAGAGGTTTGCTAATATTCCCAAAATATTGTGTGAATTAAAGTGAGGGGTCTAGGGTCTTATTTATAGTGGTGAGAAAGTACTAGAACCGTCGGATTTAAATAATTAAATTTGGAACGTTCAAAATTGCAAAACCCTAGCCGCCATCATATAGGAGCGGTCGACCACCCCTACCATCAGTCGACCGGTGGCCGTTGACATTCGAGGTCAGGGGTCAACCTCTTCCCTTATTTTGGAAATGTTTGATTTTTCCTGTTGTTTGATTTATTATATTCCTTAATTGATTTTTAACGTTAACCTTAACCTTAACGTTTCCTTAATCCCCAAGTTTTTCTACTATTAATTTTTGAATTTCAAATTCTAAAATTAATTATCCATTTGAATTTGAATTCTATTTAAATTATTTTAAACCTAAAACTTCAAACATCCATAACTTTTCCGTTTGAGCTCTAGAGAATCAAAACGATCATTTATTTATTTACCAAATGGTTGATTTTTCAACATATTATGTGGAATTGATCAGAATTTTGTCACAAACGCAACGACATATCTTTCATGGTCAAATTCCAAAAAAAATTCCATTTTTAACCTTATCTTATTTAATTTAATTTATCTAATTTATTTTATGGTTGATTTTATGGGATGTTACATTCTTCCCCCTTCAAAAAGGATTTCGTCCCCGAAATCTTTTCCAATGGGTGAACAGCGCAACGTGCACTAAACATCCATATTATATAACCAAGTTATTTACATATCCATCTACTCAACCATTAATGTAATGTGATTATGTATTGTAGACATATTATAAATGAGCTCAATCTTAGCGTGAGTGTGTGACTGTGGCATATAAATATGTATGCAAATCACCCTAAACATGCACGAAAATTTCTACATGACTGTAAAGTGACAGTGAAAAGTGTAATAACCATTTTCTATCATCTAATCTAGCAACCACAATGCAATAAAAATCTAAATTTAGAGAGAAAATTTTACCAGTGAAAAGCTCAGGATGAGAGATCTTTATCTTCTCTTCAGTTTTTCATGTGCTTTATGCCAGGTTATCTCCCCATTGCACTCGAACCAACCTAATTTCATTATTGCGGAGCTTCCTAGTTCTATGCTCCACAATGCATGTGGAGGCACGAGATGCTATCGGTTGCATCTCAATATCCCCCAGTTGATTAGGCTCTACCATAATAGCTGTGTCATGAAGGCATTTCCTCAAATGCGAAACGTGAAAAATGTCGTGGACTCCTGCTAGTCTATCAGGTATTATTATTTCCACAACTCGAAAAGGACTAGCAAATCTTGGTACCGACTTTCCCAATTTTTTGAATCTCATGACCATCCTAAAAGGGGAGACTTTGATAAATACCATGTCCCCAACCTCGAACTCCAACTCTTTCCATCTATTATCCGCATAGGATTTCTGATGATCTTGCGCTGCCTTCATTCGCTGCCTAATCAACTCTATCTTCATTGAAGTTTCGCGAATCAAGTTTGGCCCGAGTAAAATTTTGTTGGTGGTTTCCCACCAACAATTTTGCAATTTTCATGGCCTCCCATAAAGTGCTTTAAAGGGTGTCATACCAATCATCAACTGATTGCTATTATTATAAGCAAATTCCACTAAAGGTAAGTGCTACTACCAATGTCCTACAAAGTCCATAATACATGTTCTCAAAAGTCCTCCAAGATTCTATTTACTCTTTCCATTTTTCTATCTATCTGTGGGTGGTAAGCGGTACTGAGATTCAACGATGTTCCTAAATTTGTTTGCAAACTCCTCTAAAACTCGCTAGTAAATAAAGGGTCTTTATCACTAACGATGCTGACCAGAATTCTATGAAGTCACACCACTTTCTTTAGATAAATCTGTGCTAAAGATGTTGTTGTCTTATTGCCCCTAAGGGGAATAAAATGGGCGCTTTTAATGAGTCTATCAACTATGACCCAAATTGCTTCATTACCTCCTTAACTTCTAGGCAACCCATCTATGAAATCCATTGATATGTGTTCCCATTTCCAAGCCAGGATTTCTAATTGCAATAACAATCCTCCGGGCTTCCTTTGTTCAGCTTTAATCCTTTGATATGTCAACACTTAGAAACAAATTCAGCTACACTTTTCTTTATCCCTGGCCAGTAGAAAACCTGTTTCATATCCCTATACATCTTATCTTCTCCAAGGTGAATAGTCATTCATGAATGGTGACATTTTGTAAGCACTTCCTTCAATATACTATCAATTTTTGGGACGCAGAGGTGTCCAACTCTCCTCAATCATCCCTTCTCATCAACTGCATATCTACTGACATAGGGAAATTGTTCTCCTCTCCTTAGCTTATCTAAGATATCCACTATCTCCTCATCCTTGTTTTGCTCAAACCCAATATGGTCCATCAACACAGGTATAACTTTCATTGCTTCCAAATAGTTTTGAGTGGGTTTTATTGGTAGTTGGAAGTTGAAATTCAAGAGGAATTCCAACTGCCTCCACTCATATATAGCACCCCAGGTAGCATGCCTCCGGCTAAGGGCGGCGGCAACATCATTCCATTTTCCAATGGTATACTATGTCCCAAAGTCGTAGGATGTTATTAACTCCATCCATCTTTGTTGCCTAAGATTTAAGTCATTTTGGGAAAATATATATTTCAATGATTTATGATCAGTAAACAACTCAAACCTTTCTCCCAAAAGATAGTGCCTATGTATCTTCAAGGCAAAAACAATTGCTGCTAGCTCCAAGTCATGCACTGTGTATCTCTTCCCATGGTCCTTCAGCTGCCTGCTAGCATAAGCTATCACTCTTCCTTCTTGCATAAGAACTGCTCTAAATACCATGCCACATATGTTTGTATAAACCGTAAAAGGCTTCGTTCCATCGAGAATGACGAGTTCTGGTGCACTTGTCAATAGCTCCTTTAACTTCCCGAATGCTTTCGTGCATTTCTCATCCCAAGCGAAGACTGAATTCTTTTTGGTTGGATGGGTTAGAAAAACTGCTATCTTTGCAAAATCTTAATGAGTTTCCTATAATAACCTGCTAACCTAAGAAAATTTCTAACCTCAGTGGCATTCTTTGGAATCTTCCAATTTTGAATAGCTTCTACTTTTGCGGGGTGTACTGCTAACTCATGTTCCGAAATATTATGCCCAAGAAATCTTGCTTCCTTCTTCCAAAAGTGGCATTTTGAGAATTTGGTTTTAAGTTGGTGCTTCTCAATGTTCCTAATATCTCCCATAAGTGATTTTCATGTTCCTTTTCCCTTTTGAAAAATACCAAGATGTCATCTACAAAAAATACAACTAATTTGTTTAACTGTCCCCTAAATACTCTACTCATCAAGTCTACAAATTATGCGGGGGCATTTGTCAATCCAAAAGGCATCACTTTCCATACATAGAGTCCATCCGTTAATCCTTAGTTGATGAAATCTAGTTGTCAAGTCCAATTGGGAGAAGACTTTAGCTCCCACAACTTGATCAAATAAATCATCCATCCTAGGTAAGAGATACCTATTCTTCTTCGTCAACTTTTCCCAATAATCAACATAGAGCTTGAATGAGCCGTTTGCCTTAGTAGCAAAGACAACAGGGGCCCCCATTCCGAGGTACTTCATCGAATGAAAACTTTTTGCAGTAGCTCTAAGATATGCTTATCCAACTCTCGCCTATCCTTGGGGGCCATGTGTCTTAATGACAAAGCGATGGGTCTAGTGTCCTTCTCCAAATCAATCCTAAACTCAATCTCCCTTTAGGTGGAAGCCCTGAAACTTCTTCAAAGACATCAGAGAATTCTTGAACTATGAGTACGAATGAAAATTCATCTTGTGATAGGCTTAACGAGTATAGATAACTTAACTTGGTTGAATTCAAGTGTGTACAACGAACGTCTAGGTCTCTCCCTTTACAACTCTTTAACCATGCCGCCCTCTTATCGCGGTCTAGGACTACTCCATTGTGTGATAACCAATCCATACCCAAAATAAGTCTATACCCTCAAAATTTAGGACGTACGCATTGCATATGAAATCAACATCACATACGTCTAATACTAGGTCTTTGCAAATTGAGAAAAGGTGTGTCGTTCCCCCAATATAGTTTGAAACCACTATTGGGTGGGTCACAGTTTGGGTTTGAAGGTTTAAGGAGTTAAACATATTCCTAGCTATGAATGAATATGATGCTCTGGAGTCAAATAGAGTACGAATTTTAATCCCTAAAATGAGAGTTATACATTCCATAGTTCTCTTCCCTTGGTCTCTTGGAGGTGGTCTACTCGAATTAGGGGCAGCTACAATGATGAAGGCTTGCCCACTCTGCCCTTCCTTCACCATATTCGGACACTGATTTTTGAAATGCCCTTCCTCATGGTAGTGGTACACTTTCCCTTAAAAGCTTTATTCAACAGATTCACTCTACAATCTTTTTCAAGATGTCCTTTCTTTTGGCATCTATTACAAACTTTTCCATCCTTCTTAAACTTCCCCTTGACTTCTTATTCGCACGAAAAATTCCTTTCTTGGCCTCTCGCTGATTCTATGTGGGTCCTGCCTTCTTCTCCTTCTCCATCAATTTCTCCTCAACATTCATCGTCTTCAGTAAAGCTATCTCAACAAGCATTTCGTAGGTAGATCCAGTGGGTATCTGAGTCAACAACCATTCCCTAAGTGTGGAGTTCAGACCCTTAACAAACTAAGTAGCCTTTCTCATGAGTGTATCAATCAAGCTCATTCCGAATTTAGCTAATTTATAAACTTACTAATGTACTCCTTTAGAGTGGAGTTTCCCTGCCTAAGTTGTATAAATTTCTCTAATTGTAAGCACACTTCCGCTCTTGACATAAACGTTATCTCAAATCGGTTCTTAAACTCATCCCAAGTGACAATCCTACCAACGTTTTCTCCGGTCACCAAATTCCAGCAATCTAAGACTTCTCCTTTAAGGTGCCAAGCTACCATTCTTTGCTTCACTTGATCCTTCCAACCAATCTCCCAAAATATCCACTCATAGTCATTCATCCGTGCCTTAGTCTCCAAGAAGCTTTCCTTTCCAGAATATATTCTTCCTTCCATACTCATGAAATCCTTACACATTGTGGGAAAATCGATGGGACGAAGTGCTGCCTTGACAAGTGGAACGACAGGTGCTGTTGGTATAGTTTATTAGGGAACAAGGACTTGTCATATGTGCCTGAGGTATTGTTTATACCGTTTGGGCATCCCTCGAATGGTGGGCATTCCTATGGTGGGGTTTCCAATCTCAGAAGAAGAAGGATTTTAAGCCATAGTCTACTATCTATAGATTATACTTTTAGTTATAATATCCTAAGATAGTATTATACGCTGAAAGAAAGATTTGCCTAGTGTATATGCATATATTCACAATAAAGTATATATAATAGGGGTTTTTGGAAAAAAATTCAAAAATAACAAGTACGTCTCTCATACGTATACTTTTCCCCGTTGATCGGGTAACCTAGGCACCGATACCAAATGTAACAACCCACCTCGAAATGGACCTCTAATCTGACCTAGAAAGGCTCATCGAAACTTAGAACCATTTCAAAGCTAATTCTTGGTTGGTGAAAAGAACAATACAATGCTATTTATCTACACACTCAAAATCTCACGGCGGAAGGATAAAGTATATTAATAACAGCAGTATCTTTTCATTCAAATTTCAAAATATTATTTAAAACCATATCAAAATATCCATAATGTCAAAATCCAATGATAATCGTTCATATCCGCAATATTCAAAATTACAATACTATTTTTATTTTATGGATACATCAAAAAGTGCATAAAATAAATAGTCTACTACCACAAGCAGTATCAATGTCTCTGCCTTCAACATCGCCCTTTCTAACCTGTGTTGTAATGAGGAGTGAGACAGAACAACATATGTCCGGCGAATAAAAATCTCAAGCCATACTATATTAGTACTTGGGCAATATAATTTAAATAGAAATGTCTTACGTATTTCTACATAAAGCATAAGTCTTTCCAAATACAAGCCAAAAGGCTAACATAAAAAGGCTTTCCAAATATAAGCCCATAGTTAACTTGTTATTATCCCAATAACCCATATCTACCATCAATAATGTCATATCAATGCAAGAGATAGCACCCAAGTCACTTAATACCGTTTAATGGGAATTAGGCAGACTTCGACCATTTACTACCTTATACATGGTAGGTCCACTTCATTTACGACCTATAATCCCAAGGCGGACTCCTCACTAGTAACTATCTTGCTGACATTGCAAATAATCCTTTCAAGATATCCTTTACTGTGCCTAACCCATAACCCCGACCATTTACTCCTTCCTACATAGAGAAGAGGCAAGCCTTCACACAACCACTTAATACCTTTAACCTTTGAAGAAGGTCCTTCGTATTATGACCCATAACCACAGTGACATCTTACATTAGTCCGACTATTCGTAGGTACTGGTAATCAAATTAACCGGGTAGATTTACCCTACAGAATTGGGGACTAACCTTGCATCCTCAAAGTTATTTATTACAGGCGATGTCTCACATCAGCCCCAAAGTCACACTGTTGGTAGTCAATTAGCTGGGCAGACTTCTGTGTGCTTTTAACTGACCTTGATCCCTATAACTTAGTCATAGTCTTTATGCACTCTACATATATTATCACACACATCTCACCGTTTTCATAATCAAGGTCTTATAAGAAATCTTTCTTATTACGCCTTTTTAACATAAATTACCTTCCTAAGGGGGAATTAATAAGATTAATTACCTATTTAACTACGCATTTATACATTATAATTATACGTTAATTAAGCTAGTGTGTGTATATGTGTGTGTGTACATGCCTAGTAATTTCTAAGCGTGTGGAATATACGCCCCAAACTAGCGTTTAAATGTCAACTCTTCAAACAATTATACAAGTCTTATTTCATATCAACAATACCAAAATTCCAATATTCATATTCAAAATTTCCAATAAACAGGCCTATATAAAACAAAAAATCTAAACTCAATTTATTACATCAAAATAATGGAATATTTTGATAATAGAAACATACAATTTCAATTTTTACGCTCTATTTAACTCATTTTTCACAAAAAAATAAACAAAATAATTTCTATTTAATTCATGTGAATAGGCAATATATACTACGAATAAAATTCATACCTTACACACTATCTCTTAGTCAAAATCCTTTAATCAAATTCAAAGAAAAAGAACAAGGAGTGGAATAGAAGGTAAAATTTAAAAACTACAAATTTACACAATTTCCATTATTGTAATAAAAACGATTGAGATTTCAACCTAGAATTGGCATTTTACATTGAAGGAGTTTAGAGGGTTTATAATATAATGTTTTTGTGAACCAAAACTCCTCAAGGCATATTCAAAGCACCAAATTACACTAATCAATTGCTAAAATATAAAATTTAAGATTTCCACTCACAGTATAGCCTTAGCTTCGCCTCTTTTGGATTTGACACGCCTTTGACAACCTCTATCGGATCTCTTCTTTTTTATATATATACAGCAAGAGATTTGTATATATGTTAGATTTAGAAAATTAGAGAATTGGAGGAGAAGAAGTTGGAAAAAAATAATCAATAAACAAAGGTAAATATATAGGATTTCTTACCTGAAACCCCAATTAAAATTTCTGAATCTTGGAAGAGATGAAACCGACGGAGCTTCACTAATGTTCCCAAAATATTGTGTGAATAAAAGTGAGAGGTCTAAGGTCTTATTTATAGTGATGAGAAAGCACAAGAACCGTCAGATTTAAATAATTAAATCTGGAACGTTCAAAATTGCAAAAACCTAGCTGCTATTATACAGAAAGCGATCGACCGCCCCTACCAACGACCAAACGGTGGCGGTCAACCGGTCGAGGTTAGGGGTCGACCTCTTCCCTTATTTTGGGAACGTTTGATTTTTGCCATTGTTTGATTTACTATTCCTTTATTAATTTTTAATGTTCATGTTAACTTTAACGTTTCCTTAATCCCCAAGTTTTAAGGAAAATTTTAAAATTAATTATCCATTTGAATTCTATTTAAATTATTTTAAACCTGAAACTTTAAACGTCCATAACCATTTCATTTAAGGTCCGTTTTCAACATATTATATATGAAAATTAATCAAAATTTCACCACGAACGCAACAACAACTTTCGTGGTCAAATTCTAACTTTTCCAAAATTTCCATGTTTACTGTTATCTTATTTAATTTAATTTAATTTATCCAATTTATCTTATGGTTGATTTTATGGGATGTTACAACTAGCTAAGCTAACAAGTAAACGTTAATATTTGAATATTCTGATATTAAACGCCAACCAAATTTACATGTACGAGTCGCACAGACATATTGGTGATTTCTCCAAAATACCACACAATTTAATTGATTTATATTATAAATTAATTAAATTAATTAATATATATGAAATAATATATTTTTTATTTGATGTTTTGCATGCTAATATTTTTTAGGTGTCATTAGTGATTAATTGGGTGCGTATATAAAAGTTATATATGTATGTATTGATATATGATATCGATACACACTTAAATACGAGTTAAATTATATTAATTACTTAACAGGGCTAAGGTATTTTGACGGTCTGTTAGGCCTATCCTATGGCCGGCCATGGTTTGGTGAAAAGGGAGGGATATTATCCTTCTAAATTCTATATATAGTTCTAGAATTAGTAAAAGGAGGAGAATTTATCTCATCCCTTCTCTTTTTTAAGTTAACATACCTTTTCACTTAGAAGAGCTCTCTCTCTCCTTGCCTCTTATCTAGGCCGTGAAATTGGGTGCGTACATAAATGTTATATATGTACATACTGATATATGATATCGATACACACTTCAATACCATTTAAATTATATTAGTTATTTAACAAGTTTGAGGTATTTTGATGGTCTGTTAGGCCCATCATATGGCCAGCCATGGTTTGGTGAAAGGGGAGGGATATTATCTTTTTAAATTCTAGATATAGATCAAGAATTAGTAAAAGGAGGAGAATTTATCTCATCCCTTCTCCATTTTAAATGAACATACCTTTTCATTTAGAAGAGCTCTCTCTTCTTGCCTCCTTATCTAGGTCATGACCATCATTTCATAATGGCCGAAAATACAAATAGCATCATCACATCAAAGTGAAATATACTCGTGGTATTCTAAGCCTTTGCAATGTCCGAAGATCGATTCAGTCCAGAAGAATGCATCAATCATTTGTGTACAAACGCAACATTGATAAAGTATAAAATCTGATCTAAGTTTATATTATACTTATCGTGTAGTAGATATTGGTTAGAATATATATAACAATTTTATATGTGCATCTGTTATCTTCTATAACTATATGTTATTAAATCACATTGATAAATTTAGGTTGCTTGGTATTGTTGTTTTAGTCATCGTATTTCATAAAAAAAAATATTTCATTTCGGCATGTATTATATATATATTAGTAAATATTAAAATTTTATTAATTATTGAAAAAGGCCATTTACTAATTTTTATATACATATATATAAATTATGCATTTAAAATTGTTTATAAAATTAAATATATGTATAAACATGTTTCGACTTATTATTTTAAAAATTCAATTTTTTATCGTCGAACACACATAAACATATATATGTCATTTATTTTAATAATTTTAAACATAATTTATATTAACACGTAAATATAAAATATGTAAATATATAATTTATTAAAGTAATAATATTAGTTTCGGCTTGGTTTGTGTGTGTGTTTATATATATAAGTTTCAATTGTCGAACATACACACATATAGATATATATATACATACATATAAATATATATATATATATTATAATTACTTTAATTAATAATCTTAAACATAGTCTAGGTTAATATATAAATATAAAATATGTAAATGCATATTTTATTAATATAATAAAATTATTTTCTATTTTGTTTATAAAAAATATATTTTTACATGGTCGAAAAAGAAATAAATATAAATAAATTGATCTATTATTTATTTTGCTGTAAAATACATACTTTAATTATTTTCTGGTTTAAAATAGTTTGTTCTTAAAACAATAATAATTCTCATTTATTTTGGCACTAATAAATAAAGAAATACATATATAAATTTATTTTAGTAATTAAAATATATTTTGATTAATTTTCGTAAATCTAAATTTGAATTTTTAAATAGTTTACTTGGTCAAAATTAGATACTTTGGGTATTAAATTTGATTTTAAATTTTATCGACTTGCTCAAAATCTAATCAAATATTTTAAAGGTTTATTTTATTTAATATATAAATAAAACCTGAAATTATATATAAATATAAATATATTTAATTAATGTTTTGAGAGAGCCAATGCATATACAAATGGCGAATGTATAAGTAGTAGATGTAAATCCAAACACTATATAAGTATACATTAACTATGTACACTTATTGATATGTTGCACGTATACGTTATACACATACGAGTATATATTGATATACTCATTAATTATATAAAATATTTTTAGTTAAATTTATTAATTAAATATATTAGAAAATTAAATGAAATTGGATTTTGTTTAAATAATTTAAATTGGATCCAGTACAACCCTTTAGACTTCATAAATCCACTACGATCCAAAATAGGAAAAATTGAAATCTACCTATTTCACTCGCTTCCGATTGGCCTGGTTCTAACACCAAGGTTTTTTCTTTTTGGGTGTGTACAAGGAAATATAGATATTCTCTGTATCTTCCAACGAAGGATAATGCTTATTTGATTGACATCCCAAGTGATTGATTTGGTGTCATTGATATTTTATTTTATCATTTCTTCTAAACATGTCCATAGATAAGTTTTGGTTCTTGCTCTTAGTGTCATAATATGAGTTTAGTCTATACTGTACTATTAAAACTGAGTCCTAAAACATTCTCAACTTTGTCTTTTGAGTTCTCTCCGGTTACCATGTAACATCCTTCAATCCATTTCTCGAATACATTCTCCTCTCACTTTACTTTCAGGAATAAAAACTCCTTCCACACCAATAAATATCCTCCCCTAATTTACCTAATCTTATTTCTTTTTTAAGCTACAAATTAAATTATACTCCCTTCAATCTTCCATAGATAAGATTTTCTCAGTGTTGACTTCAAAAATGGCACAACACCCAAAAACCTATTGAAATAGTAAGATCTGGCAAATACTGTAAGAAAAGTAAAGGAGACGCAATAATTTTTATAGTGGTTCGACAATCTTTGGCCTACATCCACTTTATATTTTGTTAATTAGAGATTTGAGAGTTACTAGTACAAGGGATTTACTTATCTAAGTCCTAGAACAACAAAGAGTAGCTTCCTAAGTAACATCAATGTAGAAGAGATGGGAGATGAAGAAGAAGAAGTGCCAAAAGTCCTCTCTTGGTTGCTATAAGGTATGTATTTATATGGGAAGTCACCAGCCAGTTGAGTCGAAGGCCCGAGAGGTAGAGGGTCCAGGTCAAAGTCTAGTGGAGCAAGAGAACCAAAGTCGGTCCATTCACCAATAAAACCTCTTGGTACCAAGAGGTTCCTCTCCACACCGACTGGTCTTTTAGGGAGAAATCCCTTCCTTCTAATTTGTTTTTCCTTCCTATCTTGGTTCTGTTGTGCTCCAATCACTTTTCTTGGATAATCGAGTTGTTTTTGATAATTTCCTTGGTATTGCTTGTCTTTTCCTACTTTCTTTGATTTTTTCTCAGAAATCCTTTGAGTTGCTCGTCTATTTTTGAGAAAAGTACTCCATGATGATTGCTTGAGGTAATGTTTGAAGTACAAGGAGTTTGGGAGATCCAAAGTGGAACAAAAATCTTTTGGCGTCGAGAGCTTCCTCTCGGTACCGAGAAGTCCACATAGCTCGATTCCCTTTAAAACTTATAAAGTATCATCCTTTTGTCCTTCCAAACATGTTTTCAAGTTCGTGAATCATTTTGTCTTCATCTTAATGTTCTAATTCCAGTTGAAAATTCACTTGGTCAAAAAGCCGATTAACACTTGCCCTCCAAAGTACGTCTTACGAATGTAAGGCATGCTTTGCTCAAGAACAAGTTTCAGCGGTAGTCAATCTTTGAGACTGGAGCCTCCGACCATCCATCGATCTCGAACTTGGTGAATCATACAGTTCTTTCAAATTCACCTATAAATCAAAGGTCATTCTAGACCATCATAGCTAAGGACTTTAGTCCTTGCTTAAGTGTAAATCATAAATCGTAATCATTCTGTGTTCATCCGGAGCTATCATATTGTACATCGAAATCTTCCCATGTTCGTCCGAGATTTATCTATTTTAGTCTAATTATAAGGCGTTCAAATCCTTATAACTAGTCAACGTCCATTCCAGGGTCCGATCTTACCGGATCATTTATCATCCAAACTAGGGTTCGATCTCTCCGAATCATTTATCATCCAATCTAGGGTTCAATCTCTCCGGATCGTTTATTATCCAATTCAAGGTTCGATCTCTCTAGATTGTTTAGCATCCAATAGAGAGTTTGATCTCTTCGGATCATTTAACATCCAATATAGGGTTCGATCTCTCCGGATTGTTTATCATCCAATCCAGGGTTCGATCTCTCAGGATAGTTTAGCATCTGATCTAGGGTTCGATCTCTCCGGATCCTTGTTGAGTCCAATCTGCTTGCTCTCTAGCAAGGGGACTCAACGTCCAGGCAAGTCCATCCACTCACTCTTTGATGGGGGACTTACTTTTGATCTCTCAGATCCTTGCTAAGCCCAATCCACTCACTCTCCGAAGAGGGGGCTCAACGTCCAAGCAAGTCCATCGATTTACTCTCCGATAAAAGGACTTACTTCTTATGGTCATCGCCCCGTCTCTCCGGACCAGACTACCATGATCAATCAGTATTAGCCATCACATTCAAGTGGTTTATAAAATCCTAATCAAATTCAGCAGGTCATCAATGTCTGTTATTGTTTCCTAATCGGTGTCAATCATCACTTATGAAGCCTAAGTCAAAGCATCTAGCAAACATCAAAACATCTAATCCTATCAAGGATCACCTTCAGACACCTAACTCAAAGCGTGGTAGGGACCAATCAGGATCCCACACACGTGTAAGCGGTTTGATAGTGATATTGCATCATTTATTTAAAATAAAATATGAGATAAGGGAATCGAACTGACTCCAATCCATCCTGATTTTAAGGTTATCATCCAATGGAAGTCTCTGATCCATAACTTCATCATGCCCCCTCGTTCCTACAGTGAGATTCAGGTTCCAACTTCTGCAGTTGTGTATTCGCATTCTGATCTGCCTCTCTTGCTCTAGCATCGCCCATTCCAGGCATTAGAGCTCATCATATATCCAAATTAATTGTGCCTCCAAGTAAATTCTTCTCGGTACCCAGAGGATTGAGGTCGATACCGATCGGTTCTGGTCGTGGGGGCATTGTTCCAGTTTGCTCCGCTCCAATTTTAGACGTTTCTGCATTGATTTCTGGCCTTGGGTTCTGAATTCCTGCTGCTCCGGCTGTTCTTTGTTGTTCCATCTTCCTAAAATGTCCATTAGCATCTCCTATCGTCGAGCCATTATTCCAACTTGCATCTCTTTCATCATTCTCTCCATCTCCTCTCTAGTTACATAGATGGATTGATTAAAATTTGACGACACCTTCTAGTCGCCCTTGTCATATGCTCTGATTGACTCCCTTCAATCATAGATCTGGTGTTAGGTTCATCTTATCCAAACTTCAGATCCAAGCTCTCTTTTCTCAGTGAAAGCACCAAAATATTCATGCCAAAAATGGCATAACATCCAAAAACTTGTTAAAATAGCGAGATCTGGCAAATAGTGTAAGAAAATTAAAGGGTATATAAGAATTTTTATAGTGGTTCGGCAATCTGTGGCCTACATCTACTTTATATTTTGTTTATCATAGGTTTAAGAGTTACTGATACAAGAGATTTACTGATCTAAGTCTTAGAACAACAAATAATAGCTTCCTAAGTGATTTTAATGGAGGAGAGATAGGAGATGAAGAAGTGTCAAAAGTCCTCTCTTGGTTGCTATAAGGTCTGTATTTATAGGGGAAATCGCTAGTTGATTCGAAGGCCCAGAAGGTAAAGGGTTAAGGTCCAGGTCCAAAGCCAGCACATTCACCAATAAAAACCTCTCGAAACCGAGATGTTCCTCTTGGCATCGTCTGGTCTTTTGGGGAGAAATCCCTTCCTTATAATTTCTTTTGCCTTCCTGCCTTGGTTCCATTGTACTCCAATCACTTTTCCTTGATAATTGAGTTATTTTTGATAATTTTCTTGACACTGCTTGTCTTTTCCTGCTTTCTTTGAGTTCTTCTCACAAATCCTTAGAGTTGCTCATCTAGTCTTGAGAAAAGTACTCCATGATGATTGCTTGAGGTAATGTTTGAAGCACAAGGGGTTTGGGAGATCCAAAGTGGAACAAAATTCTCTTGGTACCGAGAGGTTTCTCTCGGTACTTAGAGGTCCACTTAGATCCATTCCCTTTGAAACTTCTAGAGTATCATCGTTTTGTCCTTCCAAACATGTTTCCAAGTCGTGAATGATTTTGTTTCATCTTGACGTTCTAGTTCTAGCTGAAAATCCACTTGGTCAAAATGCCGGTTAACACTTAGTAAATTCTAATTTTATTTTTCTTGAATGTTCAAACTTGAGTCATATTTAGTTTCTTAATCGTTTAATGGTAGCTAATATTACAAACTAATTATGCCAATCATGCTATTATTTTTCTTTTTTATTCCTCTTACAATAAAGCATGCATGGTAATTCTACTATTGATTTTTTATATTTATATATAAATAAGTATGGTTTTGTTTTCATCTGCGCAAGTAGTCCGCAAGTAGTGGTGCAGTGGTAAGATACTCGCTTCCTGGTAAGCAGGTCGCAGGTTCGATTCCTGTCTGCCCTACTTCCATTTCAAGGCGCGGAGGTGGGTCTCCAGAAAACCTATAAACGGGTGGGGGCATCAAATCTCTGTGCTGGGCTGGCTTAAAATCCTTCTGTCTATGGTCGGACCAGGCTAGGGGGAGCTCATCTTATCCCTTCGATTTCATCAGGGCGCTGTGTTGAGTTTTTTTTAAAAAAAAGTATGGTTTTGTTTTTATGAATTTCTCCTATCCTTAAAATAAATAACTTCGAACCTCAAAATAATTTCATTTTAATGTTATAACCATATAACCTTTCACCTCCTAATTCATTTATGTATATATATACATCTTCCACTTTCATTTTACTAGGGTATTACTACTTACACCCACCTAACTTATCCTCTCATCCACTTATCCTCTTCACTCACCAATATAGATCCACCTTTTCGTAACCTTTTTATTTTCTTAAAACCATAAATCAGCTTGTCCTTTTAATATTTCTTCAAACAACAAAATCAAAATTTCTCCATCCAACTTCTCCATAGCCAATCTTTTTTTAATTTAACGCTTCACTAGGATATATAAATCCAACTAATTTTATTACAATTAAGCTGTTGTCGACTTTAGTTGAAACTAGAATTTCCATTTTTTAAACTATGTAACCCTAACTAAGATTAACATAGTAAAGAATAACTTGTAGCTTAAATCAGGTGTTACAGTATAACATATTAAAGAACATCAATTACTACTTCGATCACAAATTTCCAATTTTTTTTGTTGGTTGAACAAAAAAAGGAAAACAGTAAAACCAATTGTAGTAGAAAATAATATATAGTCAAATATATTTAATTATGATAAACCATTCACTAGAAAATTAACAGGTTTGAAAAATATTGATTCACGTTCTTTTTCTAAATAGAATAAAATATCTGAACTTACCTAATCTGAAATTCATGAAAAAAAATTATTTATATTTCTTATCTCATTTTATTTTGTCATTAATGATTAGCATGACCGAAAATAATTATGTTCGAGTATTAGATTTTTTTTATTTACTAGAGCGAACCTGTGCTTCACACACGGATATATTGCCAAAATGTTATAGTACTCTTACGCAAAGATGGAATGATAGAGTGTTAATATTTCCATATTTCAGTTATTGATTTATAAAAATATTGTATCAAACCGACCGTCAGGGAGGTTTGTTTACTGTCAGTGAAAATCAATTTCCTCTGAAGCCAAAAAAACACGTTTCCTTCCTCTCGGTTTTTTCACGCTCCATTTCTCTCCGCTATTCTGTCGAATCTTGGTTGTTCGATTTCAACTTGTTTTCTTCCAAAAATCATTTCCTAAACCCTAGGCACGTTTCCTTCATTTAATTTTTGTATTCTAATTCAATTGAAAATTTTCCCTATTCAATTCCTCATGCTTCTATTTAGCTGATTTTCATAGTTTATTCACAAAAACAAAAATTAAATTATTAGCGAAATCATCGTCTTCTTCGTATTTACTCATCTGCGAAATCATCAGTGAAACTGCCAATCGTGTTTACTCATTACTAGATTCAGGTAAATTATGAAATTTTATGACTTTTGCGCATCGGTTCCGGTACTGAAAATTAGGGATTCTTAGTTAAGTTGCGATTTTCATTATAATTTTTAGGAATTTGTAATTAAATTATGAAAACGACTACCCTAGTATTAATTCTTAAGGGTTTTGAGTTCCTTTGAGCTTTTTGGATTGATTTCTTATGTTTTGAACCCTAATTCCCTTTTTAAACTAAGATATGTTCTTCTTTGAAAGCAATATTTTCACAGACGAACAATTTCTACATTACTCTTTACTGCCCTCTTGAATAATAGTATCTGTTAATTTCTGAAAATAACCGATGGAATGTTGAAATCAGTTACCTATAGTAATTTTAATTTGTTTTTTCTGCTCTCTTTTTCTTTACAACTAATGTTCAATGATAGGAAACTCATCATTGCAGTTTGATTGATTTTTTATTTTGTTTATGGAAACTATGAAAAACAATGTCACATTCCTAGAATTGTACTCTACCTACTTTGTTCATGGTTCAACTGTTATAATTTAAGATTGCATATAGATCGAATTTGAACTATATGTCTGTTAATTTCCCAATTGATAACTTTTGGAATATTGTGGATGTTATTTTATGATAATTAAATGAGAACAGAAGGACTATCATTACTTTTACCACCTTCCTCCAACTCTTTAATAGCAATCCTGCACATCTACGTATGGTATTTGATTCATGGTTTGTACTGCTAAATAGTGGAAAAGATGGTTATTTCTTTATTTTTGAATCAATTTTACTTATGGTTTGTTCAACTTTCAGAATGATTCAATCTAATTTGAGTAGTGTCCCCATCTTATTTGTCCATAAAATAGTTTATTTTATTTGGAAAATGCCTTTAAAAATGAATTAAACTTCATTGTTGTAGATGACTACCCGAAGCCAGTCCATTTTGCAATCTGCACCTGTCATGTTTTCACAGTCCACGAATTCCAAAGGTATTTTTGTTCATGTTTATGCTCAAATTTCGTTATAATGTAAACTAATTCTTTTATGACTTGTGGCTTATTCACTATCTTTTTTTGCAGTAGATAATTTTTTGAAGTTCTTTTTCCCTCTTAATTTTAATAACTCTAAGGATTATCTGATGCAAACTGAGTTTTAATTGATTTTCTTTTGGTATTGGGTATTTGTTCTTTCTAGAGAACTGAGACGTTCACACATTTATAAGGACATTCCCTGTGCTAACTTTATTAGACATCTAGGTTCATGTACATAATAGTTGTATATGTACTCCTAGACTAAATAAGACATTAGTCCATCCTTATAATGGAAAGTTTATATCAACTATAACTAGAAAAGGCTTTTCTTGAGTATATTGATTTCATATTGTCCAATCTTTTTTCTAAGTCAGTTTGAATATACTGTCATCATGGTTTTGATTGTCATGCAGCCTTAAAATATGCGAATAGCATATAATGGTTATACTCATTTTTTTCTAGGAATGAATTGATTCATCTTTTAATGCAGTATCTTTTAATGCCCATGTATATGACGTAATAAGGTGAATACACCATTAACCTACCTATTGAAAGAGCATGAATGGTTTATCAAACTATATTGCATTTGTTCGTTTTAATATAAGAATTATGTCAGTTTTTTTATTATTTAGCAATGTTCATTTTAACATAAGAACTATATCAGTTTTTTCTTACGTCTAGCACGCCACTACAACCTTCTCGAAAATGCGATCACATGAAACCCAGGGTTACAAATTATTTGAATTGGAAATGCAAAAAATTTCAATATATACAAAGTAATTTTTTCCAAAATAAGATTTAACTTTATGCAATTTGAAAAAAAGATGAATCATGCGTTTTATCACTACAAAAGAAGCACTGTTTAGCGACGGCTATTAGCCGTTGGCGGCCGTCGTTAAATGTCGTTGCAAATTATCTCGTTGCAACAAAAGAAAGCAACGGAAAAAGCGACGGCTCTGTCGTTCTTTTTGCAACGGCTTGTAACGGTTAAGTGTCCACGTGGAAGCAACCGTTGGGGTTGTTGGTTTCCCGGGTTGTTGATGCAAAGCGTTGCAATTTGGCCGTCGCTAGCCATCGCTATATTCGACCATTTGGCCGTCGCTAGCCATTGCGAGCCGTTGCAAACCTGGAACAAATTAGCTGCCACATTGCAGCACCTTCAACCCTCAATCTCAATCAATCCAAATAATATAATTCCATCATTCCGCACATATAATACCATTCCATCATACCATAAATCAATATCAACACAACCAAATCATCAAATATTGCATATTCCAACATATATTCACAAAATCATATAAGAAAATCAACATAACCAAATATGAAAATCCACCAAACCAACCCACATAACTAAATTAAACGACCAGTACATATCAAGTGCCAAAGTATCAATGACAACAACCAAAATACCAAATCCACCAAAACACTAAGTATCAATCACAACATCCAAATTACCAAATGTCAAACCCCTCATAATATGTACATATATATATATATAAAGCGTACCCGTAAAAACAAATCAACTAAGCATCATCATCATCTGCACCTCCTTCCCCGGGCATTGACCCATGCTCCTGATAGAAGGCAGCAATATGCTCATCTATCTGCATCGCCAAATGACTCTTCCGCCAATCATTGAACTCATCCAATTGTGTTTGCATCCGAGCAATCTCTTCCTCGTCTATGGATCTCCTATATGCTCTTTGGAAATTAAGAGCCTGTGAAATAATTCAACTGAATAAGAAGTTCATGGCATACAATAACAATAAGAAAACTCAAGTTATCGGTAATAAACTCAAATGAATAAGAAATTCATGGCATATAGGTTTCTACTGTGTAAACGTTGAGTACATACCATATTGCCGAAACTGTAACGCCTGTTTCGACTTGCCGGTTCAATGATTGAGTCCCATATCCGATTAGACTCATCAACCGTAAGCGACTCCCGTCCACTCGCTTGTATCGCTCGTTCATGCTCTGCATTATATCTCTCCTACAATTACGAACAGATATTTGACACAATTGATATACAATTTACTTATTTACTGTGAAATAAACGAATATGAAATATTTTCATTACAGAAATAAACATATTTACCATTGCAGAAGCAGCCTTGTCGTCCGACCAATCATATAAAACATTCCCATCCTCATCTGTATGCTCCACTGCATGTGTGACTCTGAAAACCTCAGTCGCTGTAGGCTCCCTTCCATACTTTGCCCACTGAATATATACAAGAATATATTATATTGATAAATTGCATGAGTATATATAAGAATAGATTATATACAAGAATAGAATAGAATAGTTAATTTATTTACCAATTTCCTCCTATGTTGTTGGAATGATTTCGAGCCACCACGATGTAAAGCGGGGTTTTTGTTCCTATTAGCCTTGTTTCTTGCCGATAATTCCTATTAATTTATACACACCATTAAGTAAAATAATTCAACACATTTAAATGTAAAAATATAGTGACAATATAACTTACTTTGAATGCTTCAGATTCCCAATATTGTTGGAATCCAGCCCAAATATCATCCCCCATCCAACTTGGCTTTTTCCCTGAACTCTTAGCCCTTGAAAGAGTCTCTCTGTAATTTTTCCGCATCTTTTTATTCCAATGATTTATAAAAACATCCATATCCTGCGGATCCACACGTACAGCTGCCTGCATATTGAATCATCATACGTGTTATGTAAAAGAGATTATAAAATTACAAAACAATGAGCAGAACAGAATACATAAAACTGATATCATAAGGCATGATGGCATATTGTTTTTTGTTTCATATAAGGCATAATTATATATTACAAAGTTGTACTTACCATAAGATCAGCCCATATTGCGTTTTTTATATGTGTTGGGATGTTATCCCACTGAGGCCAACAGCCGGACATCCTACTTTTGTATGCTTCCTTTGATACTTGTAAAATGAAATCGGACGGCTCCACCTCGAACCCTCTGTAGAAATGTTGATGTATATATTCAATATATTTCATATAATATAATTCAAATAAGTTTGATACATACCCAGCACTTTTCGGAACTATCTCCGCAACTCGACGGAGATCTGGCTCAGAGCTACTCGGACCTGCTCCAAGTGAAGGTGACTGAGATGTACTACGTCGATAACGGCGCCTATCAGACATAGCTCCAAGTGAAGGTGACTGAGATGTACTGCTTAGAAAAAAGTACTGATAACATAAGCATCACATAATCATCAATCAATATCACATAATCATCACATAATTATTAGTCAAGTGGTAATCATCACATAAACATACTCTGCACATAATCATCGAAAAAAGCGTACATAAAAAGAATAATGCATAACTCAGAATGATACAGATCATATATAGTCATCAGTATTATTACATAGCTCAGAATATTACATAACATAGTCATTATTGTTAATACATAGCTCAGAATTATACAACAAGCGATGCCATCTATGATCAGTCTTCATCGTATTCTGATTCAGACTCGGTCTCGTACTCTATATCATTTTCTTCGGTACTTACAAATGCATCTATTAAAACATTCGATTCATCGGTCAACGACCCTACATCAATGTCATCGGTTATCACTATTTCAGTATTTGGCTCGAGATCCGCTTGATACGCTGCTTCATCTGGAATATTATTTCCATCAAATGTATATCTTGCCTTCATTTTAAAAACAGCCCACCAGTCTGCTTTATCTTTTTTTAAGGACGGATATGGAGCAAAATAAACCCGTAAAGCTTGCTTAGCTAATACAAAAGGATCATACTTATAGTAATGTGATGTATGCCTTATTTCAATTAGCTTATAATCTTTGTGCACATTAATTCCAGAGCCAGGAACATTACTAAACTAGTTGCATTTGAATAAAACAACTTTCTCTACAGGTTGTATATAATATGTCAACTCTAAAACTTGTGTTAAGACGCCGTAAAAATCTTTTATATGCTCCTCTGAATCATCACTTCCTTTGACAAATACACCACTGTTATATGTTAATTTTTCAGCCCCGTAATCTTTAGTGTTGAATTTAAATCCATTGATGAAGAATATTGGATAAGTCTTGACATTTCATTTTGGTCCTATAGCAAGATGTCGTAATCCTTCGTCAATAACACAATTTCCTGTATCATGAACGTAGTTTGAAAACCATCCAGCAAATTCTTTACTGAGATCACCAGATGGATGTTGTGATTCGTATATGCTGCAAATATGTATTATATTCCTTTATAATTGATATATACATGTATAATTGAAATATATATGAATTCATAAGTACATGACAAAATGGTGCAACTTCAGCACAATTTAGAAGAACATATGTGTGTGCCACATGGTAATCTCTATCATCTAACCATATTTCCACACATTTTCCAGCAAGTCTTCCATGTTGTCCAAAAATAGATAACATTGTTTTAGAAGAATCCTGCTCAATAGTTTCTTCATTACGGGGAACACTTACGAACGATAAGTTCACATCGTTACTAAAGTAATGTGAGAAAAAAATAAAGCTTCTTCTTCAAGGTACGATTTGCAAATCGAACCTTCTACTCGTGCTTTTTGTCTAATTTTTTTCTTCAAATGATTCAGGTACCTATAACAAAATTAATTAAATTTATATGGTGGTACAAAAACCGAAATTAATTAAATTACCTCTTAAATGGATACATCCATCCATATTGCACAGGACCATGAAGGAGTGCTTCAGATGGAAGATGAACAGGTAAATGCTCCATTACATTAAAAAAACTAGGCGGAAATATTTTCTCCAGTTTGCATAGAAGTACAGGGATTTCTTCTTCAAGTTTATGTATACGATCTACCTTTAACGTCGTAGAACAAAGCTGTTTATAAAACATACTTAATTCTATTATAACACTCCATATTTTTGCAGGCAACAGTTCTTTGAAAATCACGGGAAAAAAATACTCCATCATAATGTGGCAATCGTGACTTTTCATCCCACTCAATTTGCTGTTTTTAAAGTCAACACATCTACGGAGGTTAGAAGAAATCCCATCAGGACATCTAAGTCCTTCCACCCACTTTAGAAGGAGTTTTACTTGCTTATTGTCTAGCTCATAGCATGCTTTGGGTTTCTTATTATCGTCGTATAATTGCAGTTCGGGCCGCTTATAGAAGTGTAATATATCATGTCTTGAATTCGCATCGTCCTTGGTTTTCCCCTTCACATTCAAAATTTTGTTAAACACGTTGTCGAACACGTTTTTTTCGTTGTGCATGACGTCAATGTTATGTCGGAGTAGGAGATTTTTCCAGTACGGTAACTCCCAGAATATACTTTGCTTGCACCAGTTATGAATGTCCGGTTTACCTGGAATTTCAACATGTACCCCAGTTTCATGTATCTTTGGGTAGTCTTTTACAATTTCATATACCTCTTCACTTGTCCAAACCTTAGGTGGTAGCATACTCTCTACTCTGTTATCTTTAAAGTTCTTTTTATCCATTATAAATTTATGATTGGTATGTAGAAAACACCGATGACAGTCAAACCAAGAAATTTTCTTCCCATACTTCAATGAAAATGCTCGTGTTTCATCCATACAATAAGGACAAGCTAGACGTCCAGATGTGCTCCAACCTGAAAACATGCCATACGCGGGAAAATCACTAATAGTCCATAATAAAGAAGCAAACATACGAAATTTCCTTTTTCTCGAAATGTCGTACGTTTCAACTCCTTCATGCCACAGTGTTTTCAACTCATCGATTAGTGGTTGTAAATAAACATCAATTCCTTGCGTCGGATCATCGGGACCGGGGACGACAATCGTTAGAAACATATATGGAGTTTTCATACACATCCATGGAGGTAAATTATAAGGAGTAATAATAATAGGCCATGATGAATATTTACTACCAAACTAAGAAAATGGCGAAAATCCATCCGTACATAAGCCAAGCCTAACATTACGGCTCTCTGCCGCAAATTCAGGATAAGTCTTATCGAAATGTTTTCATGCTTCTCCATCAGATGGATGTATCAAAGTTCCTTCTTCTGGTGTTCTCACACTGTGCCATCGCATATGACATGCTGTAGCAGAAGATGCATATAACCGTTGAAGTCTGGGAGTGATGGGTAAATAATGCATCCTCTTATATGGAACTTCTTTTCCTTTCTTTTTTCTTGGTTTGTATCTTTCCTCGTTACATATTCTGCATTTAGTAAGATGAGCGTCTTCTTTCCAATACAGCATGCAACCTTTTACACATGTATCTATCTTCTGGTACGGCAATCCAAAAGCAGACATAAGTTTTTTTTACTTTATAATGACTATCACACATCAAATTATTAGGCGGCATGTGTCGTTTTGCAGTTTGTACAACTGCTGTAAATGCAGCTTCTGTAAGATTAAATTTCGATTTCATAGTGATGTATTCGGCGGTTACAGATAATTCGGTTCCGCTTGTACATCCATCCCACAATGGCCTCTTAGCAGAATCCAATAAATCATAAAAAAAAATTAGCTTCCGCGGTCGGCTCTTCGTCAACATTTTCGTTCCCATCATCACCTTGGTCAAAGGTAGGAAACATTGATCGTGCAGCATCTTGCACCATGTTTTCTATACGATTGGTCATAGTATTATCGTCCTCTAACACTACAGGATTAGGTGTAGGTTGAACAAGTTCTCCATGACGATCCCATAAGTAATAATTCGGCAAAAAACCAAATTTGTACAAATGTACTTCTACTACATCTGGTTTCCAATGCTTCAGATGTTTGCACTTACTACACGGACAACGACTGTCTACGTTATTTCGATTATTAGATTGAGCAAATCTAATAAATACTTGTACACCGTTACAGAAACGTTCTTTTATTGATCCTTTCATACCTTTTCGAGGTTCATACATCCAACTACGATCGAGAAAATAATCGAACATATTTCCTGATTTGTAAAATGTAGGTTAGAAGATTGAATAACACACTTCATATTAAAGTCTTGTAAAAATTCATATATAACCCTTTACTATTTTAACAAATTCAAATAAATATTGCATTCAAATTTTCAATTCTTAAGTTTATTGTTTTTTTACTTTGACGGCCGGTTATCCTACTTTCCATTACAAACACAATAACGTAATCATATTTTATAAATTATTTCAGGTTAAACGATTCTAAAAAATTTCGGCAGCACTTTCCTTTATTCCCTGTATCGTACACAAATGCGTGTACAGAGGAAAAAAAGGAAGTGCCATCGAAATTTTCTGAACCGTTTAAACTGAAATGATTTATAAAATATGATTACATTATTGTGTTTGTAACTTGTCCAAATACTAGGACAAATCAAACAAATGTTGTATCAGATTAATATAGATGTCCATTCTATGGAAAAACAAATATCCATATAACGATCATATACAACACCTGTCAGACGGGGCCGGAAATTCTCTAAGGGGTTCACATAAATAAAGCACAAATTAAAAAATATTAATATTGAAGTATTAGTGGTCTGTAGTGAAATAATGATCTTAAAATTTTTTTAGTAATGTAGCCAAATAGAATTCGTTTAATTATGAATCAAAATCCATATGAACTATCAGTAACTCGGAAAATATGCCTTATCTCGCAAATGGGAACTATGAGTTACTATTTTAACAACTGCAAAAACTATTTTATAATTCATTTAACTACTTAAATATTTATTAATTAAATCTAAATTTTTAAAACATATTTTAACTTTTGTTTAACTACATAAATTTTAATTAACGATTTGTGAACTAAATAAGTAGTTAGCACTTACAACAGTATAACAAACATTCTCGTAAACTTATCAATAAACATATTATTCAATAATCATGGCCTATTTTTTGGTTTTTAAATTAGCCATAATTTTTAACAACATAGTAAACAATAAATTCACTAATTAATACCACCAAATCAATACTAATTATCATCACCTAATACGCAATAATCACTATTTTCAAACACACAATCAACTAATTTTCAAAATTAGGTTCACCATTATATACCCAATTCAAATAATAAACTATATATCATAAACTAATAACATATATTCATCAATTCCAAACCCCTAAATCATCCAATTCCAAATCCATAAATCATCAACTAATTTAATTTGAACCTAAATTAAACAAAGATAATGGAAAATAGGACAACCCGGCAAGTTTGGAGAGGTTGAAATTAGCGACGGAAGCTTGCGACGGCTCTTGGTGGCGGGCGGCGGCGGCAGCTTGCGGGGGAGACGGAACTGAGAAGATTTGGGGGGAGAGTGAGAGTGATTTTTTCTGTCTCGGCTAGCAGGTATGTATTCACGATAAGTGACGGCTAGCGACGGCCGCTTTTTTTAGCCGTCGCTAGTCGTCGCTAGGTGCTGTCGCTTTTCCAAGCGTTTCTTGTAGTGTATTGGAGTTTTCTTAATATTTTTGTTAATGTAATTTTTTGCATGTTTGAATATAAATTTTGATTCACCAATATACTTTTAAGATACACTCTTAGGTAGGTTTAGGCTTAATGTATACTAATTTATTTTTGCTATCACCATGGTTTCTTTCTAAATTTTGATCTGCTCTGAAAATTAACATACACGTGAACGAAAATTAAAGTTCACTATCTCAAAGAAGAAAGTCTATTATGTTACGTTTCCTTTTACAACTTTGACCATAATAATATTTTGAGAAATGATCGCTCATTAATTACTTGGTTTGGAGTAATTAAACTTTTTTAATTTTTCTTCCTCACTTCCCTTCTTGAAAAAAGCTTAATAGAAAATGGTTCAATAGGTTAAAAGTTTTTAACCAAGGTAAGGTTTGACTTTTAAATAGTTTTTGACCAAGATAAATTTTAGGAAAATTTTATAAGTTTCAAAGAAAATTTGAGCATAGAGAAATAATATTAAGATCCTCCGAATTTCTATTTTTGAACTTGAATCTGCTCTAACTTTCTTTACCTTCTTATTTTTAGCCTCCTAGTATTGTTTCAAAGTTTAACTTAATGAAGTATCACACAATTCTGTGTGCAGAGCATAGGTCAAATACTAGTCAAATGCATGCAAAATAAGCAAGCCTTCTAGCCTGAAATCAAATAAGAAAAATGAAGGTCAGTCTGGGTTTGAGATTTTGAGATGCTGTAAGCGAAGAAGAGAATATCATGAAAACTTGTGCATGAAAGCTATCAACCTTGATAGACTTATCATCTTATAATGGGTAAGTAATGAGTAATTTTGTTATGACAAAGTTCATTGACCCTATGGTGCATGCTAAATCAAAGCCTAGAAGGCTAGAAGGGCTTATTATTGGCGTTTAAGTTCCAAATCTGTTACCCAGGGCTTGGATTACTGCTAAGTCGGGCCTACGTAACTTGGCTCTTGTTTGCGTTTTTTATTTATTTATTCTTCTGATGTTGTCCTTGATAATTATTCTACTAATATTCTCCTTGGTATTTTTTAAAAAAAAATTCACCGATTTAGCAGATAGTTCCGCTACTTTTTTTTTGGATCATTTAATTGCAATTTGAAAATTCCTATCTGTTCTATGTGACTTGCGGAGAATTTATACATTAATCGTTATTGGAACGTGGACTGCTCAAAGTAAGAGGATGTTGACCATTATTGATATAATATATGTGTTTATATGTGTCTGTGAATGATTCATATCAATACATTGATAGCGGATCCATAATATCAAGCTGGTGATATGTACAATCCTTAGTTTAATTGGATTTACAATTTTCCAATTACTTTTATTTTTTTTAAATGCATTTAATATTTCATCAAATTCATGATTAGGAAAAAAATTCACAAATACTTTTTTCTTTTGATATTATATAACTAAACGGTCGGTTTTTCCACCGTTGTACGGTTATACTAGTATTACTTTGTCAATATATTTTAGAATTCGCTGACTTGTAAATTGTAATTAAAAATTATATTCAAACTACTGTAACATTAAACATCGGTTTCAATGCCATGGTCATTGGGCACCTAAGAACCCAGAGCTATAAATTTTGCAAATGTTAAGTCAATCGCGATAATAACTTCCATTCATGCGATTAAAAAAAGACAACCCGTTAGTTAGGAATCACATACGCTGGTTTAAACACAGCCAACATTGAAGAAACATGAAATTAGAATATTGTGGCTGGTGTTAAGCATGAAACATATAGAAGAGAAACATTATCTCGGAATCAATTTGATCAAATAAACCATTAATGAATCAAAGTAAAACAAAAGGAGAGTTGAAATGTAGGAACATAAAATCCTGAGTTGTTCATTATCAGGACGGGTGAACAAAAAATTTGGGAACAGTTGTTGCATCAAATCCAAACTCTCCCATTCAGTTTGTTGTCGTTGTCCTGTCCCTGCAAACGATTTCAGCCAAAGATGTTAACAGTGGCAGTGCAATTAGATGCTGTAGGTGAACTATTATGTTCAAACTAAATGCAATACTACACAGAAGATCCCACTTGTTACTGTAAACTGAAGAAAAATTGCATGAGTTGGAAGGATGGATAACGTATTAAATATACTACACCTCATAATGCAAGTTAACAAAGTAGTAATCATTGTAGGTGTAAAGTGAGTCAGTCTTATACTTTGATATTTACCGTTTACCATCTTATTCCAATTGATTTACATGAACATGATTTACTATCTTAACATATGCAAAATGCATCTGTAACTTTAAGTTATATCCAATAGTATATAATTTGTAAAATATAATCTAACTAACGTCATATTTCCATGACAATATACATGGTATTGAAACATGATTTATTACTTATATTTTATGTCGAAACCAATAAAAGTTAATTGTTATATTAAGAAATTTCTGTAATTGAGGGTAAAAGATACTACTTAGATTCAAATCCGAATATTGTCTTAACTCAAGTAGCATGCGTTATTTTACTACTAACATGGGGTATAGTAGTATTGCACGTAAAACAGTTGCAGTTGTAGGTGCTTGTTATAAAACCTAGGAGATGATACAAATTATAATTCAGCATGTATGTTGTGCCTACGTCATAAATCAAAGTAAAATTACGTCCGATCAAAATAAATTCATATTTATCTATATCTACCTCAAAATAAGTGGCAGAGAATGAACTTATGTTGAACATGAAAAATGAATGCAACATTGACATTTTAACATGCTTATTTTTTATAGCACAAAGTTTATCTTATCAATACTAATAATAGATTTCAAACTATATTGTGTAAAAACCTAATATTTGACCTTGAAATATTTCAATTATTTGTATGGACATATTAAATGAGTACTTATTTGTATCCGTAAAATACAATTATGTTTATGTTAAACTAATAACAATGTGAACTTTCATTTAAAATATAGGGTAAAATATATCATTCTCTGAGATTGCAGCTGAAACTGATCCATCAAGGTCCCTAGAATTTCAAATGCAGATTGGGTAGCCATATTGAGCAGCTTGAAAACTAGCTAATCTCAGTCAGAGATCGTTGCAGATCACTGCAATAGCACATTCAGGCTAACATGTTAATTAAGGTACTCGGTGTGGAATGTCTTCCCAATTGGATAAAGTACTACAGTGGACCGACTGTATTATTGCCTATTGTCGAAGCTGTGGTTCACAGAAGTTGCAGTCTACATTACCTGCAATATGCACACAGAACTGCAGAAGCAATGTCTTCGTGAAAATATTTATTTACGAAAAAAATCACTTAATCAAATTAAGTGTTTTCTTAGTTGGGTATCCATCACGTGTTCCTACAGTTAATGTGATATACCATATTTCAATTATTTACAGTTGGAAAAAAAAAATGAGTAAATTTACCTGCTTGCTGTTCGTTCAGTTTGTACAGTCACTTTGTTTCCTGCATCAGGCATAACATTCATAACTTCCATCTGGTTCTGTAAAAGGTGAAAGATATTTGATGAAGTAAAAAGTTTTTATTTATCAGATACAAAAGTTATTACAAAACAGAATATAGACAGTGCAATATTTATATGTTACAAAATGCAGTATTGGACTTTAGCCCACAATCTGGGTTGCTTCTGAGAAATGATTCCAGCCGTTGAGATGAGTGGTTGTGATCTTGAGATGTAGCCCTGTGTGGATAAGTAGAAGCAGAAAACACACTTCTGACCCGATTGCCATGATATCTTAATTCCCCCTTTCAATTGCGGTTAGGGTTTCTTTTCTTTCTCTTGCTTCTGTTCTTCGAAAATGTCTTTAACACAAAGTTTGTTTTTTAGATCTTCAAAATACTTGCGTGATAGCGCTTTTGTGAATATGTCAGCTATTTGACTCGAGGCTGGAAGATGGTTAACTTCAAGTTTTCCTTTTGCGATCTGATCTCTGACGAAGTACAGATCGATCTCGATGTGCTTCGTTCGAGCATGTAAGACTGGATTGGTTGAGAGAGCAACTGTGCTAGAGTTGTCACATCAAATAATGGTTTTGCGTGATAGCTTGATCCCTAATTCCTTGATTAGGGCTTCTGTCCACATCACTTCGGCAGTGGCTGATGCAACACTTCTGTACTCAGATTCAGTGCTAGAACGTGAAATGGTTTGTGACGCCCCACCTCTATACCCACGCTAGCCAAGAACACTACGAAGTAATGCTGTCAACTAGCACGGAGAATAAGGCTGTTGAGGAGCGACCATCCATGTAATTTCTTTGTGCGAGCACCGATATACCAAATGGTATAGCATGCATCTCATTTAAGGAGGAAATCCGACATACCGACACAAACTCAAAGCTATCACACAGTGGCTATATATAATCTTCGGAAACAAACATAGAAATAAACATAACATAAATCAGTCACAGACATCCATATCACAATGGCGGAAAAAGATATGAATATATAACACATGAAAGTGTACATCAGAGTAGTGGTCTGAAAGATCCATGATAATACAAAAGAGTAGCTACAAGCTACACAAAAGAATAAGTATACATCACAGAGTCTATATCTCAAATGTATACAAAAAAAACTACTAAGCCAAGTAGCTAGCCAAAAGTCAAAGTAATCCCCGAAGAGAAGTCAAGCAGAAGCACCTGTAACATCTCGGTCTGACCCGCGTATTATTTATAAGAAAATAATAAACGGATCAGTCTAGCTATAAATATCAGATGATATGGTATAGAATAAAAGATATGGCATGAACATATAATATCCATAATGGCATACTACTATAAGTATGTAATTGAAAATCAACAAGAGATTAATCAATATCACAAGAATCTTCTCAAAGATAAAATAGGGTATCATACCCCAAACTTGTATTCATAACAAGTCAATGACACACAAATTCACCAATGCACAAAAATTTATAAAACTTATCAATGGAAATCACGAAAATTGGTGAAGCATAAAATTCCAGAATTCATCACAAGAAATCCAGAAATCACAAGAAGGGGGAAGGCCTATCACAAAACGGGAGTATGAAAACTCACCAACACGTGTATCACAAGACGAGACGCTATCTCATGGTAGCTAACCATTAATTTTGAGCCGAAGCTCCACAAGAATGGCCCGAAGACCGTGGGACGCTACCCCACATATGTGATGTAGAAACATCACACAAACGGGGTTTAGTCTCCCTCGTAGACAAAGAGACATCGCACAATTGCTAGTCTAAATCACAAAAATGACCATCATGATCATCAAGAAGTGTCAATCACACCAAGCTAGTAAATATATGAGTCTAGCTTTATGTCCCATAACCACTTGCTTAACTTAAATATTTACGAACAAACTGTAGATCTTCACTAGGAAATTGTCACAAAAGGTTCAGTCGAACAAGTCCAAGAATTAACCGACGAAGTGAACGCAAGCGTTTCATACCACCTGTTTTACTAAGCCGTTTAATTAGATTTCTCATCCGAGTGAAGTAAAGGCTTGTATATACTAATAGATTGGAAAACGGTTTAGGAAAAAGAGCTTTGTAATAAAATAGAGTTGAAATCGCTTTGATGAAAGAGTTTTGATATTTACTACTAGTATTGAAACCTTCACGTTTTTAAAGTGACAAGCCACAAAACGATTGTTGAAACAAATCGAATCACAAAATTTCACATTCGAAGACGTGAGTAAAGTCCAAAGAAATCAATTCCAAAACCATCAAAGTAGGAATGCCCGTGAGAACGAACATAGCCGAGCTAAAGTGATGCGCGACCTAACATAGCCAAGCTAAAGAATGCAAGAAGGTCGAGCGACTTAACGTCTTAACAAGGCCGTGCGACCTAACGGGTTACGACCTGGTGTTCCAGCAATTTAAGGGGTCAGGCGACCTAAAGAAAATAAGGTCTAACGACCTAATGGAAATAGGGTCGAGCGACCTAAGAGAGGAATCAGGTCGAACGACCTAGAGAGTTGCGACCTAAAGTAGGATTGGTCGAACGACCTAAGTATAGCATGCCGAGCAACCTAGGTGAGCGACCTAACTCATGTGGCGAGACCTATAAGGTCCGAACGACCTAACTAGGCGAGCGACCTAAGGGGAAACATGTCGAGCGACCTAACTCCTGGCCGGGTTAAGGAAAGGCGCGACCTAATGAAGGAGCGACCTAACACGGTCGAACTAACACGTGGAGCGACCTATTGGTGCCGAACGACCTAAATGCGTGCAAGGATGGTCGAACGACCTAGTGGCACGAGCTATGGCCGAGCGACCTATGGCATAAACGAGCTAGGGGCGAACGACCTAAGTCCAGAACGAGTTAAATGCAGGCAGAAACTTTTCCACGCGCGCAAGCTAGCAAGGCAGAACGACCTAAGCCCAGATTTTTGCCAAACACACTAAAAATTGGGGTTTTTCACCAATCCAATCCAAACCAAATGCAAATATACATGCTAAAGTGATAGGAATTCATTCTCAACAATCCAATATTGTTATAGACACGAAGGTGAGATAAAAATCTCACCTTTTCACGAAATTGATGATGGAGAAGCTTAAAAGTAATGGAAGAAGCTTGAATCCAATATCTTCACTTTGAATTTGGAGTTGAATGATGTATTTGCAAGAGAACTTGAGCTTGGAGTTTTAATTTTCCATTCCCTCCTCCAATTTTGATGAAGCTTGAATGTTTAAGCAAACAGAAATGAAGTTTTGAAGAGAAGGGGGTGGTTGGGCTGAGTTAGTAAAAAGGGTTCAGCCCAAACCAAAGCCATAAGCGCAAAAGTGACGAAAATTCCACTAACTCCAGACATATCAAAGTTTATACTCAAAAAGATCGCAAACGTCATTTTGAACTCAATGGAGGTGGTTTCGAGTCCTAATTTGACCGTATGCAAAAAGTAGCTTTTCGGACTAAAACCCGACTGACGATAAAATATTTAAATATAAAATCGATAAATATGCGGGTTGTTACAGACTCCCCTCCTTAAAGAAATTGCGTCCTCGCAATATATAAGATGAAAGTAAAAATTAACAACCATAAAAGCAAATTAACACAAAAGAAATTTGAAATAAGAAGTTCACCTTAAAGAGCATGAGAAAGTAAGTCCGGATGGGTACGCTCGATGAATTCTCTAGATTCCCTAGAGCAATCCTTAGGATTTGAGGACCATTGAACCTTCACAAGCAGAACATCTTTATTTCGAAGTCGTTTAACCTCTGAAGCAATAATTCAAATAGGATGCTGCTCATAAGTTAAATTCGGCGAAACTTCAATCTCTTCCACATCACCGGGCTCAAGAATAGAATCGAAATCCCGAAGGCACTTCCGTAATTGAGAAACGTGAAACACGTCATTCATGGCAGAAAACTGAGCCGGTAATGAAAGGCGATAAGCCATGGAACCAATACGTTCGGTGATAGGAAATGGCCCAATATATCGAGGCGCTAACTTTCCCGATCGACTGAAACGTACAACGGCCTTCATAGGGGAAACACGAATAAATACAAGATCTCCAACAGAAAATTCTAATTTCCTTCTTCGATTATCGGCATAGGATTTTTGTCTACTCTGGGCTTCTTTCATCCTATGACGAATAAGATCAATCTTTTCTGTGGAATCTTGAATAAAATCTGGACCTAAGACCAGCTTCTCACCGGCCTCAAGCCAACAAGAAGGAGATCGGCATGGCCTTCTATAGAGTGCCTCAAAAGGTGCCATACCAATACTAGATTGGAAGCTGTTATTATAGGAAAATTCAACAAGTGAAATATGATCTTCCCAACTTCCACCAAAGTCAAGAACACAAGCACGAAGAAGATCTTCAAGTGTCTGATTCACACGCTCAGTTTGTCCATCGGACTGGGGGTGATAAGCGGTGCTAAAATTAAGCTTCGTTCCCAAAGCTTTCTGAAGACTCTTCCAGAATCCACTAGTAAACAATAAATCACGATCACTAACAATGGAAGTAGGAACTCCATGTAATTTAACAATTTCTTTGATAAAGAGTTTGGCCAGAAGAGGAACGGTTTGGTTCGACCGAACGGGAATAAAATGGGCGGATTTAGTAAGTCTATCAACGATCACCCATAAGCTATCATGACCCGAACGAGAATGGGGAAGGCCATCAATAAAATCCATGGAAATTTGATCCCACTTCCAAACTGGAATTTCCAAAGGTTGCAATAACCCGCCGGGCCTTTGATGTTCAGCCTTGACAAGTTGGCAAGTCATGCAACACTTAACAAAGTTAGCGATATCAGATTTCATTCCCTCCCAGTAATAAAGTCGCTTCATATCCGCGTACATTTTACTACTACCGGGATGAATGGAAAATTTGGAACGATGAGAATCTTCTAGAATATCTTTACGAAGATTACTAATATTTGGCACTATAAGTCTACCAAATTTTCGAATGCCGCCACGAGAATCAATATCAAAGTCTTTCAAACCTTCAATATCGGTTTTATCCTTAAAATTTTGGCCTAGCAAAGCCAATTCAGGATCTAGCTTTTGAGCTTCAAGAATGCGGTCTAAAAGAGAAGGACGAGCCTCAAGGCTACATAAAACAAAAGATGAACATAAATCGGATACATGATCTCTAATCTCACAAGTGGATAAAACCTCTAGATCATGCCATTCGGATATCATCATAGAAACAACCGCTTGTTGCTTGCGACTAAGTGCATCGGCGACACGATTCCCCTTTCCGGGAGTATAAAGAATATCAAGGTCATAAGAGGCAAGGAATTTAAGCCAACGCTGTTGACGTAAATTAAGTTCCTTTTGAGAGAATAAATATTTCAAAGACTTATGATCGGTATAAAGTATAAATTTTTCTCCCAAAAGACAATGTCGCCAAATCCGAAGGGCGAAAACGATAGCCGCGAGTTCTAAATCATGTGTGGCATATCTAGTCTCAGCCGGCTTCAATTGCCTAGAAGCATAAGCAATAACACGTTTTTTTTGCATAAATGGCACCCAAACCAACGCGACTAGCATCGGTATAAACAACAAAATCTTGATTTCCTTCGGAAATAACAAGAATAGGAGCATCTGAAAGGAGTTCTTTTAATTTCTGAAAAGAAGTTTCACATTTGTCCGACCAAATGTATTTAACACCTTTCTTTGTTAAGCCAGTAAGAGGCACGGCAATCTTAGAAAAGTCTTTTATGAAACGGCGGTAATAACCTGCCAGTCCGAGAAAGCTACGGATTTCAGTCACGCTTTTCGGTCTCTTCCAATTTTGAATCGCTTCAATCTTTGAAGGATCCACTGATATTCCGGATTCGGAAATAATATGACTGAGAAACTTCACACTAGATTGCCAAAAGTGGCATTTAGAAAATTTTGCTTTTAATTGATTGTTCCTAAGAGTTTCCAATACAATCCGAAGATGCTTTTCATGTTCCTCCTCAGTTTTAGAATACACAAGAATATCATCAATAAAGATGAGAACAAACCGATCGAGGAAATCTTTGAAAACTCGATTCATAAGGTCAACGAAATAAGCCGGAGCATTCGTTAAACCAAATGGCATAACCAGCCATTCATAAGATCCATATCGACTACGGAACGAAGTCAAAGGAATACTATCCTCTGCAATACGAAGCTGATGAAAACCGGTAGCCAAGTCCAATTGTGAAAAGACTCTAGCACCACTAAGTTGATCAAATAGATCATCAATCCGAGGTAAAGGATATTTATTCTTAATAGTGAGATCTTAAGCTTGCGGTAGTCGACGCAAAGCCTAAGTGTACCATCGGATTTCTTCACAAAAATTGCTGAAGCTCCCCAAGGCGAGGAACTAGAGCGAATAAATTGCTTCGTCTCCAATTCGAATAATTGTTTGTGCATCTCTTCATTCTCCTTATTGGACATGCGATAAGGAGGACGAGTAATAGGTTGAGCTCCAGGTATAAGATTAATTCTGAACTCAATTGCTCGCTTAGGTGGTAATCCTAAAACGGGCTCAAATACGTCGGAAAATTCACGAACGACTTGAATACGAGAAATGACATCCTCCTCGTCATCATTATCATCATCACGAGGATTTAAAGAATATAAAGATGCAGCCAAAGCGGGATCAGAATCTTTAAGAATAATAGAAATCTGCTTTACAGATTGCGGATGTCGGAGATAAATAGTCCGCTCAGGACATAGGATATGAGCTTCATAACGGTTAAGCCAATCCATACCCAAAATCATTCCAAAGCCTAAATAACGCATGACATGCAAATCGGCTAGGAAAGGAAAATCACACAAAATAATCTCCACATCTTTACAAAGCAAACTAAGAGTTGCGGATCCACCAACCGGATTCGCAATTCTTAAAGAAGTCATTAAAGCAACAACACTTAAGGAAAAAGTATCGACAAGTTCCTTTGATATAAAAGAATGGGATGCACCCGTATCAAAGAGAACTCTAATAGGTTGATCATGAAATATAATAATGCCATCAAGGACAGAATGAGACATACCTTGACCGTGAGATGTGTTGCCAGGGGCTTGAGCCACGTTTAACTTTCCCTCCTTCTTGCCTTGAAGTCTGGGGCATAAATGTATATAATGATCCGGGCTTTTACAATAGCGACAAGAACGGGGCTTTGAACAGTTGTTCGCAAAATGGTCCTTAGAACCACAGTTAAAGCATTACCCACTACTTGGGGTAGAAGTCTTTGCTGTCGGAGGTGCGGGTTTCTACTGTTTGTTGGGATAAGGACCTTTGAATTTGTTTGACCTCTTCTTGTTGTTGAAGTTTGGTTTGGAACCCACCACTTCAACATCACTTTCCCTATCCGCCTCTTCAAGACGAAGAGCGATATCAATGAGTTGATCGAAAGAAACTTCTAATTTTAGAAGTAATGGCTTCTTGAGATTCTTGTTTAAGCCATAGACGAATCTTTGGTTCTTCTTCAATGGGGTGTTGATGTATTCAACCCCATATTTAGACAATGACTCGAAGGATGCGACATAATTTGTCATCGAGGATTCACCTTGAACAAGGTCTATGAAACGTCGAGCCAATGTTACTTTCTCTGCTTCTGGTACGAATTTTAATTCGAAACGTTCCCGGAATTGCTCCCAGGTGAGATCCGCTTCATTAATTTCAGAAATAAGAAGTTCGTACCAGTCCAATGCTCTTTCTTGGAGCATACTGGAGGCCACCTGAACACGGTGAAGATCGATAAGATTCATGCGAGAAAAGATTCGATCGCATGTTCTTAACCAAGCCTGGACCTCATTAATAGTTTCAGAACCTTTGAACGGTTTCCCACCCAAGTTGGTAAAATCGTTGCACAAGCGTGCAAATCCAGACTTAGGATGAGTAGGTTCCTGATTAGGACCAGCTACTTGAGCATTCTTTACTAAATCAAGTAGCTGCTGAGTGGTCATAAAAACTCCATCCTGGGGAGTAACAGTAGATGGTCCAGCTCTGGGACGGCCTGGTCTAGACAATCTCTTCTTTTAGAAAGAGAAAAGAAGAAAAGTTATTCTCCAAATAAATATCAAGCAAATCTTGGTAGATAAAACAAGGATACATAAAAGGAAATAGGATGAATTGATACGAAGACTCGAATTAAATCCTAAGGCACGACTCCTAAGTTGGACTTAGGATGATGATCCTTGTTAAGTAATTCTACATTGTTCCAAAGTTTGGCTCTAATACCAAGCTGTGACGCCCCACCTCTATACCCACGCTAGCCAAGAACACTACGGAGTAATGCTGTCAACTAGCACGGAGAATAAGGTTGTTGAGGAGCGACCATCCATGTAATTTCTTTGTGCGAGCACCGATATGCCAGATGGTATAGCATGCATCTCATTTAAGGAGGAAATCCGACATACCGACACAAACTCAAAGCTATCACACAGTAGCTATATATAATCTTCGGAAACAAACATAGAAATAAACATAACATAAATCAGTCATAGACATCCATATCACAATGGCGGAAAAAGATATGAATATATAACACATGAAAGTGTACATCAGAGTATTGGTCTGAAAGATCCATGATAATACAAAAGAGTAGCTACAAGCTACACAAAAGAATAAGTATACATCACGGAGTCTATATCCCAAATGTATACAACAAAAACTACTAAGCCAAGTAGCTAGCCAAAAGTCAAAGTAATCCTCGAAGAGAAGTCAAGCAGAAGCACCTGTAACATCTCGGTCTGACCCGAGTATTATTTATAAGAAAATAATAAACGGATTAGTCTAGCTATAAATATCAGATAATATGGTATAGAATAAAAGATATGGCATGAACATATAATATCCATAATGGCATACAACTATAAGTATGTAATTTAAAATCAACAAGAGATTAATCAATATCACAAGAATCTTCTCAAAGATAAAATAGGGTATCATACCCCAAACTTGTATTCATAACAAGTCAATGACACACAAATTCACCAATGCACAAAAATTGATAAAACTTATCAATGGAAATCACGAAAATTGGTGAAGCACAAAATTCCAGAAATCATCACAAGAAATCCAGAAATCACAAGAAGGGGGAAGGCCTATCACAAAACGGGAGTATGAAAACTCACCAACACGTGTATCACAAGACGAGACACTATCTCATGGTAGCTAACCATTAATTTTGAGCCGAAGCTCCACAAGAATGGCCCGAAGACCGTGGGGCGCTACCCCACATATGTGATGTAGATACATCACACAAACGGGGTTTAGTCTCCCTCGTAGACAAAGAGACATCACACAATTGCTAGTCTAAATCACAAAAATGACCATCATGATCATCAAGAAGTGTCAATCACACCAAGCTAGTAAATATATGAGTTTAGCTTCATGTCCCATAACCACTTGCTTAACTTAAATATTTACGAACAAACTGTAGATCTTCACTAGGAAATTGTCACAAAAGGTTCAGTCGAACAAGTCCAAGAATTAACCGATGAAGTGAACGCAAGCATTTCATACCACCTGTTTTACTAAGCCATTTAATTAGATTTCTCATCCGAGTGAAGTAAAGGCTTGTATATACTAATAGATTGGAAAACGGTTTAGGAAAAAGAGCTTTGTAATAAAATAGAGTTGAAATCGCTTTGATGAAAGAGTTTTGATATTTACTACTAGTATTGAAACCTTCACGTTTTTAAAGTGACAAGCCACAAAACGATTGTTGAAACAAATCGAATCACAAAAATTCACATTCGAAGACGTGAGTAAAGTCCAAAGAAATCAATTCCAAAACCATCAAAGTAGGAATGACCGTGAGAACGAACATAGCCGAGCTAAAGTGATGCGCGACCTAACATAGCCAAGCTAAAGAATGCAAGAAGGTCGAGCGACTTAACGTCTTAACAAGGCCGTGCGACCTAACGGGTTACGACCTGGTGTTCCAGCAATTTAAGGGGTCAGGCGACCTAAAGAAAATAAGGTCTAATGACCTAATGGAAATAGGGTCGAGCGACCTAAGAGAGGAATCAGGTCGAACGACCTAGAGAGTTGCGACCTAAAGTAGGATAGGTCGAACGACCTAAGTATAGCATGCCGAGCGACCTAACTCATGTGGCGCGACCTATAAGGTCCGAACGATCTAACTAGGCGAGCGACCTAACTCCTGGCCGGGTTAAGGAAAGGCGCGACCTAACTGTGTGCGATCTAATGAAGGAGCGACCTAACACGGTCGAACTAACACGTGGAGCAACCTATTGGTGCCGAACGACCTAAATGCGTGCAAGGATGGTCGAACGACCTAGTGGCACGAGCTATGGCTGAGCGACCTATGGCATAAACGAGCTAGAGGCGAACGACCTAAGCCCAGAACGAGTTAAATGCAGGCAGAAACTTTTCCACGCGCGCAAGCTAGCAAGGCAGAACGACCTAAGCCTAGATTTTTGCCAAACACACTAAAAATTGGGGTTTTTCACCAATCCAATCCAAACCAAATGCAAATATACATGCTAAAGTGATAGGAATTCATTCTCAACAATCCAATATTGTTATAGACAAGAATGTGAGATAAAAATCTCACCTTTTCACCAAATTGATGATGGAGAAGCTTAAAAGTAATGGAAGAAGCTTGAATCCAATGTCTTCACTTTGAATTTGGAGTTGAATGATGGATTTGCAAGAGAACTTGAGCTTGGAGTTTTAATTTCCCATTCCCTCCTCCATTTTTGATGAAGCTTGAATGTTTAAGCAAATAGAAATGAAGTTATGAAGAGAAGGGGGTGGTTGGGCTGAGTTAGTAAAAAGGGTTCAGCCCAAACCAAAGCCATAAGCGCAAAAGTGGCGAAAATTCCACTAACTCCAAACATATCAAAATTTATACTCAAAAAGATCGCAAACATTATTTTGAACTCAATGGAGGTGGTTTCGAGTCCTAATTTGACCGTATGCAAAAAGTAGCTTTTCGGACTAAAACCCGACTGACGATAAAATATTTAAATATAAAATCGATAAATATGCGGGTTGTTACATGGTTGGTTGCTTTTTGGCACACCATGAGATGAGGTTTCCACCTAAGAAAACTCAGTGTCCGGTCGTAGATCTCTGGTCATCGCAGTCTGAGGCCCAGTCGGCATCGGCAAATCCTTGAATAGATAAGTTTCTGCTCTTGTTTATCTTGATGCCTTGATTTGATGTACCTTTGAGATATCTGAGTATTCGTTTTACTGCTTCCCATTGTAAGTCTAGTGGTCTCTACATAAATTGACAAACTTTATTTACGGCAAAAGATATATCAGGTCTAGTTACAGTTACATATTGTAGAGCACCTACCATGCTCCTATATTGTTTTATGTTATCAATTTGTTCTCCTTTATATTTAGACAAGTGTAAGTTACTTGTCATTGGTGTAGGCATTGACTTAGCTTCATGCATTTTTGCTCTACTTAATATTTCAGAGATATATTTCTGTTGACTTAAGATAAGTCCCTTGTCAGCAGTAGTGATGACTTCTATACCTAAGAAATAATGTAGCTTGCCTAAGTCTTTAATGGAGAAAGTTTTGTCTAACATGTTGATAACATATTTTATTTCTTCTTTATCATTACCTGTAACTATAAAGTCATCCACATATACAAGTATGTAAGTGATATACCTTTCATTAATTATTGTGTAAATAGAGTTGTTAGACTTGCATACCTGATATCCCATAGAAATTAAAGTAGATTTTAATTTTTCATACCATACTCTGGGGTCTTGCTTGAGACCATATATAGCTTTGTGAAGTTTGCAAACAAAGTTTTTTTTTCATTTTGAATGTAACCTTGGGGTTGCTGCATGTAGACTTCCTCTTGTAACTCTCCATTTAGGAAAGCATTATTTACATCAAGCTGCCTTATATCCCATTCATAGTGTAAAGCTATAGTTAGAATAATTCTGATAGTGGCTGGTTTAACCACTGGTGAAAAAGTTTCTGAAAAGTCAAATCCATACTGCTGAGAGTATCCTTTGGCTACATGTCTAGCTTTGTATTTGACCTTTTTACCTTCTGGTAGTGTTTTCAACCTGTATGTCCATCTGCTGCCTATTATGTTCTTATTTGTTGGTGCTGGAACTAAGCTCCATGTTTTGTTTTTGATTAATGCACTGTATTCTTCATCCATGGCTTCTCTCCATTTGTTGTTTTAAGCAGCTTCATCATAGTTGCTTGGTTCATTGTAATTTATGTTGGCAGTGTAGATTTTTGGTTTGAATATCCCATGTTTTGATCTTGTAATCATAGGATGTCCCTCTTGTGCAGGTGTTGTGTCACTACTATCTGGAAGTGAGCTGTTGTCTTGATCATTATTCTGATCTTCAGACTCACAACCTTCAGACTCATTGTTATATGAGTTTATTTCGTCATTCTGACCTGGCCCTTCAATGGGCAGTGTGTTGGAGGTTTGATGCTAAATTCTCACTATTTTCAGCACTTTTGGATTCTTCTTTTCCCCATACAGGTATGGGTGGTAGAAATTTCTTGGCACTGTAAATCTTTTGGGTAGTTTTTATGTCTTTACTAGTGAAGGGAAACACACTTTCATTAAATGCAACATGCCTTGATACAATTATTTTCCCTTCACTTGTAAGACATTTATATCCTTTTTGGCTAGTGGCATATCCAAGAAAAGTATAGGGTAATGATCTAAAACTTAACTTATGTTGATTATATGGTCTAATGCATGGATAACATAAGCATCCAAAAGTTTTGAGGAATGAATAATCTGGTTTTGTATTATACAATATTTCTAATGGTGTTTTGTTCCTCAAAACTTTTGTAGGCATTCTATTTATGAGAAACACAGCAGTTGTAAATGCATCTGGCCAGAATTTTAAAGGCATTGATGCATGTGCAAGCAGTGTTAGACCAGTATCAACTATGTGCCTGTGTTTTCTTTCAACAATGCCATTTTGCTCAGATGTGTGTGGGCAGGTAATTCTGTGATTTATGCCTTTTTCAGAAAAGAATTCTTTTAGAGTTTTAAACTCAGACCCACCATCTGTTTGTATGGTTTTAAGTTTCTGATTTGTTAGATTTTCAGCTTGCCTTATAAAATGAATCACTGCATTCTTTGCATCAGATTTTGACTTGAGTAATAGAATCCAAGTATATATAGAGAAAGAATCAACAAAAGAGATGTAGTAATTCATTCCATAATCAGAATTAATGGGTGCAGGTCCCTATAGGTCAACCGCAACCATTTCTAAGGGTTTGTTGTACTTTGTTAATGAATTACTAAATGGTATTTTGTGACTCTTTCCTAACTGACATGCTTGACATACATATGGCAATGATATGTTTTCATGTTTGATACTGCTGTCTTTCAAAATATTTTTAACAATAGCTATACTGGGGTGACCCAGTTTACAGTGCAAGTATAAAAAACTTTGTTAAAATCTATTGTTTCATCAATCTTTGAATGGTTACACCACTTATCCTTCTGCCTTGGTTCACTATTTTGCACTAGACTGAATTTATATAACCCATTGTGCATTTTACCCTGTAAAAGAATATCCTTACTTAGTAAATCTCTGATTAGACAGAATTTTGGGTAAAATTCAAAATATACTTGATTGTCATTAGCAGGCACTTATTAGATTCTTTTTAATTTGAGGAACTCTAAGAAGATTATTTAAGTGTAACTCTCTTTTGCTATTGAGTTTGGCTTTGCCGGTGTGTGTGATTTTTAATGAACTACCATTACCAACATAAATGGATTGTGTACCTTTGTATTCCTTGTTTTTGAGATTGAGATTCTCTAAATTGCTTGTCACATGATTAGTTGCCCCAGAGTCTGGATACCAATCTTCATATAGTATATCATCATTCTTGATTTGATTGTCTGATTCATTTTTATTCTTTGAATTGTTGCCTTGATTTCTTGCTTCTGTTTGAGTAAGATTGACATTTGGATTGTGATATCTTTTAGTATTGTTTGGTTGTTGGGTTATGACAAAATTCTGATCAAATCTGAAGTAGCACTTAGAAGCAATGTGTCCTGGCTTTTCACATATTTGACACTTGATTCTATTATTGCCAGACCATCTTCCTCTACCTTTGACATTTTAACCACTTCTTTGACCTGTTTGGGTTCTGTCTTGACCTTTTCCTTTGAAATTGGTTGTATACTTTACTGAATAGTCTGTATTGGTAGCTTTCTTTTGTTCAATTCTTCCTTCTTGAGATAGAAGGGTAGAGTGAACATATTGCATATCTGGTAGAGTTCTATGTGATGATATAACTGTAACTAAAGCTTCATAGTTTTCATCCAGACCATTTAAGATGGTTAGTACTTGTTCAGATTCTGAGACCCTATGTCCAGCAGAAGCAAGTTTATCACAGTAATTCTTTGCTTTGGTAAGATATTCTTGCATTGTCATGTTTTCTTTCTTTAAGTTTTGAAATTGCTTTCTGTAGTGCATAATCCTTGCTGCAGTTTGAGAATTAAAGATTCGTTCGATAGCTTCCCATATGTCACTTGATGATTTACAACCAACTATTTGAGATAGAATGTTCACACTTACAGATGACATTATCCAGGAAGCAAGAAGACTATCTTGTTTTAGATAGTTTGAGTATTCACTATTAGGTATCATATTGATGCAGCGCACACCAATATCACGAATTCTTCCTTAAGTCGCGGCAAGCTTGGGTCGCGCCTCCTCCTAAAGTCGAACGAAGCCCTAGATCGCAAAGACGGAGCCGTTCCAGAACCTTATGTCGCAAACTCCGAGATTAAGTCGCGAGTCGCCCCTCCTCACTATGTCATGAACGACCTAAGCCAACTTCCAGAGTTCCAGTTTGCCTTAAGTCGTGAGCGACCTAACTCCAAGGTCGCTGAAGAAGTGAATCGCGAGCAAAGCAACACCTTAGGTCGTGCACGAGAAGCTCCTTAGGTCACGAACGACCTATGCCAATTCCAGTAACTCGCGAATGTTCCTAAGTCGCTGATTCCTTATGTCGCAAGCTTTAGGTCGCGTGAAGCTATGCCGCATTTCTTATGTCGCAAGCTTTAGGTCGCGTGAAGCTATGCCGCATTTCTTATGTCGCTCCAGTGTTAGGTCGTCTGTTGTTTGTATGAGTCGTTTGTTTTTCTTAGGTCGTTAATGAATATTGTTTTAAGTCGTTTGTATTTTTCTTTTGTTATGTCGTGTTTTGTTAAGACGTATGTTGTTAAGTTGTGAATGTTAGGTCGTGAGTCGTTTGTTCTTATGTCGCCTATTTTAAGTCGTGTGTGTTGTATTTTCCCCTATAAATAGGGACGTATTGTCATTTGTAAAAAGGAGTTGATTTTGAATAAAAATTTGGTTTGTGCTTTGTGCCTCCATTAAAATTGGTAGTAGAGTGTTATCTCCTATCTCCACCTTCGGCATTCGAGTGCGCTCGAATCAACGATTGTTGAAGCCAATTCACGGAATCAAGTGCGCTTGATCAACGTTCGAAGAATTGTAGATCTTCTCTCACGGCATCGTGCGCGATCAACGTGTCGAAGATTGCTAGAATCCGGTATCTTCATGATCAACGGATTTGGGGCTTTACCTTGGGTATCTTCAATCCATCAATTCATCATTGTATCATTACATCAATTTATCATCGATTCACCGATTATTTTCGATAATCGTGTGAGATCCTGGACGGATTCGATTTACATCGTCGGATTCGCTTCGTTGGCTGCGTCAGTTTGGTATCAGAGCTAGATCGCAAGAAGTTTGCATCATTTGGAGAATTGGGTTTCGAGAATTTGTAGTTTGGAGATCGGATTTGCAATTGTTGAGAAGTTTGGTGTTCATTGTGAAGTTGCAACAAGTTGGGAGTTTCGATCCATATCATTTTGGATCAAAGTTCGGAAAGTGTTTGAATTTTTGAAGATTTGTTTGAAGTTCAATCATGCCACCGAGACGAGCTCAACGTCATCGCAATGTTGATGCTTTGTATGGAAGAGAAGATGCTGAACAAATGGAGCAACGAATTAGTGATAAATTCAATGATAAATTTGATGAGGGTATTGGTCGATTAGAGAGAATGATGCTTGAAATGAATCAAAGTAGAAGAAGGGTTTCACCTGAATCGAGCCATGGGGAAAATATATTTTCACCACATTCAGATCGGGAGAGAAGAGAAGATCATGATCGTAGAAATGTTGACGATCGTGATAGGAATGTTGATGATCGTGATCGGAAGAATGTAGATCGAAGGGATGTTGGTGGTAGAAATGGTGGTGGTAGAGATGTTGGTGGTCATGATCGACATCGATATGCATCAGATTTTGATGAGAAGTTTGATGGTGGTAGTGTTCATGGTCGAAATAGAAGCCAAGGAAGAAATCATTCAGAGTATGATCACAAATGGGAGTCCGGAATGAAAATTGAAATTCCAGAGTTTAAGGGTGGTATGCAGGCTGAAGAATTTCTAGATTGGTTATCTAATGTTGAAGAGATCTTTGATTTCAAGGAGGTTCCGGAAGATCGTCGAGTGAAGTTGGTTGCTACTAGGTTGAGAGGAAGAGCTATGGCGTGGTGGCAGCAAACCAAACTTACACGAGAACGGATGGGGAAGTCGAAGATTGTTGCTTGGGAGAAAATGAAAAGGATGATGAAGGCTACATTCTTGCCTTACAATTATCAATCACTCATGTATCAGAGGTTGCAGAATCTGAGGCAAGGGATGAAGACTGTTAATGATTATGCTGATGAGTTTTATCAACTGGTTGCTCGAAATGACATTATGGAGATGGAGGAACAATTGACTGCTAGGTTTGTTAGGGGGTTGAGGATCCAGATCCAGGATATGGTAAATATGTTTGACCCTAGATCTGTGGCTGGAGCGCACCAGAAGGCGTTGGCTTGGGAGAAGCAGGGAAGACGAGGAGGTGGTGTGTTTCCAAGTTCCAATACTCAAAGCAAGGGTGCTAGTGGGAGTTCCAATGTTTCTAAAACCGTCAGTAAACCAGTTGTGAATGAAGTTGCGAAGGCAAAGGTCAACAATAGTTTCAAGTGTTATAATTGCCAGGAAGTGGGTCACAAGAGTAATGAATGCTCGAAACCGAAGAGGCGAGCTATGATTGCTGAAGTGGAAGGTGAGGATGTTGATGAAGGTTATTCTAGTCCAGTTGAGGAGGATGAACAGGATATCGCGTCGGGAGATGAAGGATGTAATCTAATGTTGAGGAGATCATGTTTGACACCGAAGCAGGAAGAGGAGGCTAGTTGGTTGAGGAGTAATATCTTTCAGTCGACATGCACTATACTGGGGAAGGTGTGTAAATTTTTGATTGACGCGGGAAGTTGTGACAATATCATTTCTATCGAAGCTGTGAGAAAGTTGAAGTTGAAGACGGAGAAGCATCCAAATCCTTACAAGTTAGCGTGGTTAAGGAAAGGAGGAGAGGTGAAGGTGGACAGGCGAGTTCATGTTCCATTTTCTATTGGGAAGAAGTATAAAGATGAGATCTGGTGTGATGTGGTGGAGATGGATGTTTGTCACTTGCTTTTGGGAAGACCATGGCAGTATGACCGAGCAGTGCAACATGATGGTCGAACCAATAGCTACAGCTTTATGTTTGAGGGTACTAAGATCATTTTAGTTCCGAAGAAGAGACAACAAGGAGAGAGCAAGTCAGAAGAGATTGAGGAGCTGAAGACTTTGTTGACTTTGAAGGAGTTTGTTGAAGAAGTAGAGGAGAGTCCAGAGGTGTTCTTGTTGATTGGACATGAAGCTACTGAATCTGTTGAAGTTCCAGAGGAAGTAAAGCTAGTGTTGGAAGAATTCAGAGATGTGTTTCCTAAAGAGTTGCCAAAGGAGTTACCACCGTTGAGAGATATCCAGCATTAGATTGATCTTGTGCCAGGGGCGGCATTACCTCACAGGCCACATTACAGGATGAGTCCTAAGGAGCATGAGGAACTGAGAAGGCAGGTGGAGGAGTTGTTATAACAAGGGCGTGTTCAAGAGAGCTTGAGTCCTTGTGCAGTGCCAGCCTTATTGGTACCGAAGAAGGATGGGACTTGGCGGATGTGTACGGAAAGTCGGGCTCTAAACAAGATCACTGTGAGATACAGGTTTCCTATGCCGAGGTTCGATGATTTGATTGATCAGTTGAGTGGGGCTGTTGTGTTCTCAAAGATTGACTTGAAGAGTGGATACCATAAGATTCGTATTAGACCGGGTGATGAGTGGAAGATTGCTTTTAAAACTAGGGAAGGTCTATACGAATGGCTGGTTATGCCGTTTGGCTTGTCAAATGCTCCTAGTACTTTTATGAGAGTGATGAACTAGATTTTCAGACCATTTATTGGGAAGTTCGTAGTAGTTTACTTTGACGATATTTTGATCTATATTGGGAGTATGGAAGAGCATATCCAGCATTTGCCAGAAGTGCCGTTGATTCTACGACAGGAGCAATTCTATGCAGCAACGAAGAAGTGCGTGTTCATGACGCACAGTGTTTTGTTTCTGGGATATGTTCTGTCGAAGGAGGGTATTCAAGTGGATGAAAGCAAAGTGAAAGCTGTCAGGAGTTGGCCACAACCCAAGACAATTACTAAAGTAAGGAGTTTTCATGGGTTGGTATCTTTTTATCGAAGATTCATTCCACATTTTAGCAGTGTGATGGAACCTGTAACCGATTGCATAAAAGGAAAGAAGTTCGTGTGGACAGAGGAAGCAGAGTTAGCTTTTGAGAAGATCAAGACACTTTTGACGACAACACCCATTCTGGTACTGCCGGATTTTCAGATATTGTTCGAGCTACACACTGATGCTTCGAAGGTTGGGATTGGTGGAGTATTGAGTCAGAATGGAAGACCAGTTGCTTATTTCAGTGAGAAGTTGTCTGAAGCCAAGTTGAGATATAGCACTTATGACGTGGAGTTTTACGCAATTGTTCAAGCTGTGAAGCACTGGAGGCATTATCTGTTTCAGAAGGAGTTTGTTCTTTATACGGATCATGAAGCTTTGAAACATTTGCAAGGGCAGGATAAAATTGCAGCTAGGCATGCATCATGGATAGCGTATCTGCAGCAGTTTACTTTTGTTGTAAAGCACAAATCAGGGGTGATGAATCGTGTAGCTGATGCCTTGAGCAGGAGGAATCATTTGTTGACGACGATGAAGGTTGAAGTGACAGGATTTCAACTATTGCCAGAATTGTTTGAGGAAGATCCTTACTTTGCGAAGATTGTTGAGAAAGTCAAGGATGGCAGTACTGATGAGTTTGTGTTAGTAGATGGATTCTTATGCAAGGGGAATTGATTGTGCGTACCAGATTGCAGTTTGTGAATGAAAATTGTAAAAGAGTTGCATGAAGAAGGACACGTAGGTCGTGATCGTACTTTGCAGTTGATCTCAGGGTCTTATTTTTGGCCGTCAATGAGAAAAGAAGTTGAAAAGTTTGTTCAGAGGTGTCATATTTGTCAAGTGTCAAAGGGGACCGCGACAAATGCAGGGTTTACATGCCGTTGCATATGCCGACTAAACCGTGGGTGGATGTTAGCATGGATTTTGTGTTGGGACTGCCGAGAACGCAACGTGGCAATGATTCTATCTATGTGGTGGTTGATCGATTTTCAAAGATGGTACATTTTATTGCCTGCAAGAAGATAGCAGATGCGGTTAATGTAGCATAGTTATATTTCAGAGAAATATATCGTCTTCATGAGTTACCTGAATCTATTGTATCAGATAGAGACACTCGTTTTCTAAGTCATTTTTGGATGAAACTATGGAGAATGGTCGAGACTAAGCTGAAATTCAGTAGTGCTTATCATCCACAGACGGATGGACAGACTAAAGTTGTAAATAGATCCCTAGGTAATCTATTGCGATGCCTCGTGGATGAAAATTTGAAGAGTTGGGATTCGAAGTTATGTCAAGCTGAATTTGCACACAACCATGCAGTTAATCGTAGCACTGGTTTCAGTCCATTTCAAATTGTATATTCAAGTTTGCCAAAGGGGCCATTGGATTTAACAATAGTGCCATAACCAAAGGGGACAGTTAAGCGGGCTGCTGATTTTGTTGGTGGGTTGACAGAATGACATAAAATCGTTCAGGAACGATTGGAGAAGACGAATGAGAAGTATAAACGATCTGCGGATCTGAAGCGAAGAAGTGCTGAATTTAATGAAGGAGATTTAGTATATGCTGTACTAACGAAGGATCGTTTTCCAGTGGGAGCAAACAATAAACTTAAAGCTCGAAAGATTGGTCCTGTAAAGATTGTGAAACGGGTCAATGAAAATGCATATCGGTTGAAGCTGCTGGAGGATGTGTACACTTCTGACGTGTTTAATGTTAAACATCTTATACCTTATTATGGAGATGAACAACCCAATGGGGAAGAACTTTTAAATTCGAGGACGAATTCTTTTCAACCAGGGGAGGATGATGCAGCGCATACCAATATCGCGAATTCTTCCTTAAGTCCCGGCAAGCTTGGGTCGCGCCTCCTCCTAAAGTCGAACGAAGCCCTAGATCGCAAAGACGGAGCCGTTCCAGAACCCTATATCGCAAACTCCGAGATTAAGTCGCGAGTCGCCCCTCCTCACTATGCCGTGAACGACCTAAGCCAACTTCTAGAGTTCCAGTTTGCCTTAAGTCGCGAGCGACCTAACTCCAAGGTCGCTGAAGAAGTGAATCGCGAGCAGAGCAACACCTTAGGTCGCGCACGAGAAGCTCCTTAGGTCGCGAACGACCTATGCCAATTCCAGTAACTCGCGAATGTTCCTAAGTCGCTGATTCCTTATGTCGCAAGCTTTAGGTCGCGTGAAGCTATGCTGCATTTCTTATGTCGCGTGAAGCTATGTCGCATTTCTTATGTCGCTCCAGTGTTAGGTCGTCTGTTTTTTGTATGAGTCGTTTGTTTTTCTTAGGTCGTTGATGTATATTGTTTTAAGTCGTTTGTATTTTTCTTTTGTTATGTCGTGTTTTGTTAAGACGTATGTTGTTAAGTCGTGAATGTTAGGTCGTGAGTCGTTTGTTCTTATGTCACCTATTTTAAGTCGTGTGTGTTGTATTTTCCCCTATAAATAGGGACGTATTGTCATTTATGTAAAAAGGAGTTGATTTTGAATAAAAATTTGGTTTGTGCTTTGTGCCTCCATTAAAATTGGTAGTTGAGTGTTATCTCCTATCTCCACCTTCGGCATTCGAGTGCGCTTGAATCAACGATTGTTGAAGCCAATTCACGGAATCAAGTGCGCTTGATCAACGTTCAAAGAATTGTAGATCTTCTCTCACGGCATCGTGCGCGATCAACATGTCGAAGATTGCTAGAATCCGGTATCTTCGTGATCAACGGATTTGGGCCTTTATCTTGGGTATCTTCAATCCATCAATTCATCATTGTATCATTTCATCGATTTATCATTGATTCACCAATTATTTCCGCTAATCGTGTGAGATCCTGGACGGATTCGATTTACATCGTCGGATTCGCTTCCTTGGCTACGTCATATATTGTCTTTATCATCTTTAACCATTTTGGGTGGAATGGTTAACATACCATTGATATACTCATCTAAACCATAATCTCTGATGGATGTTTCAATCTGATATTTCCACAATAAGCAGTTATCTTCATCTAGTTGCACTGCTAAGTGTCCTTTTGGTTTGATAATTTGCAGATTTTGACTTTTGCTGGTATTTCTGGTGGTTGGAGAGGTGGTTCCTGAGTTTTCTTCATCTCTGGCCATGGTTTCAGTGATTGGCGAGGCAGTTGAATGTAAATTCCAGCCAAGAACTGATACTTATACTTCAAGAAAAGACTAACGGTTGTGTTATTTATCAAGAATTGGTTTCTTGATAAATTTCACACTACAGTGATGACAGGGGCTACCACTTGACTCGATGATGTTCACAAGAACTGAGAATTCTTCAGCCTAGCTCCTTTTGAGTTTTAGGCGAGGCAGATGAACAGGAACAGATGCTGGATTAAGGGAGGGGTATAATCTCCGATGATGAGAATTTTGTGAGGAGATAATCAAAGTATACTTCTCTTGCCGTTGGGCATTGAAAACAGCTCTGATACCATGAAAGATATTTGATGAAGTAAAAAAAAATTATTTATCAAATACAAAAGTTATTACAAAACAGAATATAGACTGCGCAATATTTATATGTTACAAAATGCAGTATTGGGCTTTAGCCCACAATCTGGGTTGCATCTGAGAAATGATTCCAGCCGTTGAGATGAGTGGTTGTGATCTTGAGATGGAGCCTTGTGTGGATAAGTAGAAGCAGAAAACACACTTCTGACCCGATTGCCATGATATCTTAATTAAAGGAAGTTAAATTTTTTAACGCAGCACAAAAAATGTATCACAAATTAATATGAATCATGGAATTGTATATTTTTTAAGCCTAAGCCAGGTATGCACAATATATTATTAAGTAGCATATCCTTGTAAAAGGGACTTGGTGAATGTTGAGTACAAATACTAATGTCTTTCAATGCAGACAAATCAACTGATGTGCCTGATCAATTGGATACAATCTATATTTTGTGTAACATATGCATAGCTTACCTTATTTAGGGTGTACACGTGCGGTTCGAACCTCTGCTATGCACAAGGTGTTCTCGATTATAATACGTCAATTAAATAGTGCTTTAGTGTAAAATGGTTGTAGTTCTTTGTTTATTTTCATAGCTTAGTAAACTTTCTTCACTTGTAACCAAAAGCACATTTAGAGCTTCCATATAAGAATTAATTAAACTGCTATATAATTAAAATTCTAACTGTTTCTTTCGTTAATATTCAAGCTATACATATTTTCAATGAGGTTATGACAAACTTTGAAGGAAGGCGAGTCAGATACTAAAAACTAAGCCTAGTAATAAAATTTGCTGCAAGTGCATAAATATATGTTAGCATATTGCACTGGTCAAGTATACATGCTTCATGATCAGTCACGAAAACTTTCACTGATGCTATTGTCTGAAGTTTATAGTCTGCATGATGCAGCAGCGGAATAACAAATGGATGATTCTGTGAAAGTAGCAATCGATGGAATGGAAAATACTGAATGGCCCAAATTCGTTGATCCGAAGATACCGAATTCTAGCTATCTTCGTCACGTTGATCGCGCACGATACCGTGAAAGAAGATCTGCAATTCTTTAGACGTTGATCAAGCGCACTTGATACCGTGAATTGGCTTCTACGATCGTTGATCCGAGCGCACTCGAATGCCGAAAGAGGAGATAGGAGATTACACTCAACTACCAATTTTAATGAAAGCACAAAGCTAACAAACAAAAGTTTTTATTCAAATCAACTAACTTTTACAAATGACCCAACATGTCTATTTATAGACGTACAACTCACACAAATGAAATCTGTACAACACATAGGTCGTTCACGACCTAACAAGCCAACGACCTAAAAACAGACGCGACCTAAAAACAGACGCGACCTAAAAAGGAAAACAAACAAGTACAATGCAACATATACAAATTACAACACTTAAGCGACTCAAGAAATTTCCCAACGACCTAACATTGAACGACTTAACAACAGTGAGCGACTTAAAAACACGCGGCAGGAGCGACCTAAGAATATGGCTTCGGATATCTTCATGCGACCTAAAGAAAGCGGCATAGGACCATCTGCTTCAGCGACCTTAAAATGAGTGAGTTGAGCGACCTAATAGTTGAGCGACCTAAGTTAGGTCGTACACGACCTAAGTGAAGAATGCGGCATACTAAATGAGTTAGGTCGTTAGGTCGCTCGCGACTTATCATAGGTCGTTAGCTTGTTTTGAGCGACCTAAGTAACCCGAGTGATACGAGATTAGCTTTAGCCCGCTAGGTCGTTCCAACGACTTATCCCCTTGCTTTAACTCCTTAGGTCGTTCACATGCCTTAACACCGATTCCGTTAACTTGTGAGCGATCTTCCATAGGTCGTGAGCGACCTAAATTGTTACTAGGTCGTGAGCGACCTAAGACTTGACCTGTATCATCCTTACTAGGTCGTGAGCGACCTAAGACTTGGGCTGCATCATCCTCCCCTGGTTGGGAAAAATTCGTCCTCAAATTTGTGCTTTGCTCTTCCACAACAGGTTCGTCCCCACAGTAAGGAATAAGATGTTTAACATTAAACACGTCAGAAGTGTACACATCCTCCGGCAGCTTCAATCTATAAGCGTTTTCATTGATCTGTTTCACAATCTTTACAGGACCAATCTTTCGAGCTTTAAGTTTGTTGTATGCTCCCATTGGAAAACGATCCTTTGTTAGTACAGCATATACTAAATCACCTTCATTAAATTCAACGCTTCTTCGTTTCAAATCCGCATATCGTTTATACTTTTCATTTGCTTTCTCCAATCGTTCCTGAACGATTTTATGACATTCTGCCAATCCATCAACAAAATCAACAGCCCGTTTAACGGTTCCCTTTGGTTGTGGTACTATCGTCAAATCCAACGGCCTCTTTGGTAAGCTTGAATACACTATCTGAAATGGACTGAAAACCGTACTACGGTTTATAGCATGATTATGAGCAAACTCTGCTTGACATAACTTCATATCCCAACTCTTCAAATTATCCTTCACAAGGCACCGTAATAAATTTCCCAAAGATCTGTTAACAACTTCAGTCTGACCATCGGACTGCGGATGGTAAGCACTACTGAAATTTAGCTTTATTCCTACCATCTTCCACAAATTCAAACAAAAATGACTTAGAAATCTAGTATCCCGATCAGAAACAATGGATTCTGGTAAACCATGTAAGCGATATACTTCTTTAAAGAATAACTCGGCAACACGAACGACATCAGCTGTCTTCTTGCAAACGATGAAATGTGTCATCTTCGAGAACCTGTCCACTACAACATATATCGAATCATTCCCCCTCTGAGTTCTTGGTAATCCCAAAACAAAATCCATACTGATATCAACCCATGGTTTAATCGGCACGGGTAACGGCATATACAATCCCGCATTCGTCGCTGTTCCCTTGGAAACTTGGCAAATATGACATCTCTCCACAAACTTTCCAACTTCCCGCTTCATCGAAGGCCAATAATAAGATTGAGAAATCAATTGCAAAGTACGATCTCGGCCCACATGTCCTTCCTCATGCAACTCTTTTACAATCTTCATACGTAAGCTGCACTCCGGTATACATAATCGATTTCCCTTAAAAAGGAAACCTTCCACCATTACAAACTCATCCGTCTTTCCCTCCTTGACTTTATCTACACACTTCGCAAAGTAAGGATCATCAACAAACATTTCTGGCAACACATCAAACCCTGTTACTTCAACCTTCATTATAGTCAACAAATGATTCCTTCGACTCAATGCATCTGCCACTCTATTCGTGATTCTCGATTTATGCTTCACCACAAATGTAAATTGTTGTAAGTACGCAATCCACGAAGCATGCCTTACTGCAATCTTGTCATGTCCCTGCATATGCTTCAACGCCTCATGATCAGTATATAAAACAAATTCTTTATGAAACAAGTAATGTCTCCAATGTTTCACAACTTGCACGATAGCATAAAATTCGACATCATATGTATTATATCTCATCTTTGCTCCCGATAGCTTCTCACTGAAATATGCAATAGGACATCCTTTCTGACTCAACACCCCTCCAATCCCAACTTTAGATGCATCGGTATGTAACTCAAACAACAACTGAAAATCTGGTAATACTAGAATTGGTGATGTCGTCAAAAGCTCTTTGATCCGCTCAAAAGCAACCCCTGCTTCCTCCGACCATGAAAACTGTTTCCCCTTCATACAATCATTAACTGGTGCCATCACGCTACTGAAGTGTGGAATGAACCTTCGGTAGAACGACGCCAAACCATGAAAACTTCTAACCTCGGTTATCGTTCTGGGTTGTGGCCAATTTCTGATTGCTTCAACTTTATTCTGATCCACCTGTATACCTCCGTCTGAAATAACATATCCCAAAAATAAAACACTATGCATCATGAACACGCATTTCTTTGTTGTGGCATAAAATTGTTCTTGTCGCAGTATCATCAACACTTCCCTCAGATGTTGTAAATGTTCTTCTGAGCTTCTACTATATATCAGTATATCATCAAAATACACCACTACAAACTTCCCGATAAATGGTCTAAAAATCTGATTCATCACCCTCATAAATGTACTCGGTGCATTCGAAAGACCAAACGGCATAACCAGCCATTCGTACAACCCTTCTCTCGTCTTGAATGCTGTCTTCCATTCGTCCCCTGGTCTAATTCAAATTTGATGATAACCACTCTTCAAATCAATCTTCGAAAAGATAGTAGCTCCACTAAGCTGATCCAACAAATCATCCAATCTGGGCATAGGGAATCTATATCTCACAGTAATCTTATTCAACGCCCGACTATCAGTGCACATCCTCCATGTCCCATCCTTCTTCGGTACTAACAATGCTGGCACAGCACATGGACTTAGACTTTCCTGTACACGTCCCTGTTCAAGCAATTCTTCCACTTGCCTTCTCAACTCCTCATGTTCTTTTGGACTCATTCTGTAGTGTGGTCTATGAGGTAACACAGCTCCTGGAACAAGATCAATTTGATGTTGAATATCTCTCAACGGCAGTAACTCCGTTGGTAGCTCCTCAGGAAATACATCGTCAAACTCTCCCAGCACTGGTTTTACTTCTTCAGGAATCTCAACCACCTCATGACTCTCCCGCCCAATCAACAAGAATACTTCAGGCTCCTCTTCTACCTCCTTGACAAACTCCTTCAATGATAACAAAGTTTTCAACTCTTCAATCTCCTCCAATTTGTTTTCTTCTTGTTGTCGCTTCTTAGGAATCAAAGTGATTTTAGTTCCTTCAAACATAAAACTGTAGCTGTTAGTATGTCCATCATGTTGCACAACCCTATCATATTGCCATGGTCTTCCCAACAACAGATGGCATACATCCATGTCTACAACATCACACAAAATTTCATCCTTGTATTTCTTCCCAATTGAAAAATTAACACAAGCTCTTCGTCCAACTTTCACCTCCCCACCTTTCCTCAACCAAGCTAACTTATAAGGTTTCGGATGCTTCTCAGTTTTCAATGACAACTTCTTCACAGCTTCTATAGAGATAATATTATCACAGCTCCCTGCATCGATGACAAACTTGCAAACCCTTCCCAAGATAGTACATGTTGATTGAAAGATGTTACTCCTCAACCAGCTAGTTTCCTCCTCCTGTTTTGGTGTTAAACACGACCTCTTCATCATCAATGAATACCCTTCGTCTCCCGACATATTTTCTTCCTCCTCTTCATGTAGTGATTTAGAACATTCAACTTCTACTTCTTCATCTTCAACCTCAGCAATCATCGTTCGCTTCTTTGGCTTTGGACATTCATTGCTTTTGTGACCAAGCTCCTGACAAATGAAACATTTGATACCACTATTGATCCTAGTCTTAGCAACTTCATTAACAATTGGTTTTGCAACAGCCTTCGAAACATTCACATTGCTACTAGCCCCTTTCGTTGGATTGTTAGAATTTGTAAACACTCCACCACCTCGTCTCCCTTGTTTCTCCCAAGCAAGTGCTTTCTGATGTGCTTCAGCGACAGATCTGGGATCAAACATATTCACCATATCTTGAATCTGCATTCTCAACCCTCCAACAAATCTAGCTGTCAACTGCTCCTCCGTCTCCATGATATCATTCCTCGCAATCAGCTGATAGAACTCGTCTGCATAATCATTCACTGACTTCGTTCCTTGTCTCAAGTTCTGCAAACGTTGATACATAAGAGATTGATAATTGTAAGGTAAAAACGTAGCCTTCATCAATTTCTTCATCTTATCCCATGATTCAATCTTTGACTTCCCCATTCTCTCCCGTGTTAGTTTAGTCTGCTGCCACCATGCCATAGCTCTCCCTTTCAAGCGTGTAGCAACAAACTTAACTCTTCGATGCTCAAGAACCTCCTTAAAGTCAAAAATTTATTCCACATTAGACAACCAATCCAAAAACTCTTCAGCCACCATTCCACCCTTGAATTCTGGCATTTCAGTTTTCATCCCCGACTCCCATCGTCGATCATCCTCAAAATCTCTATCTCGATTCCGTCCTTGGCCATGATCTCGATAATGAAAACTCCCTCTATCACCATCTTCATCAACAACAGAGGTACTTCGATAACGATCTCGTCCACCCCCATCTCTATGATCACGCATATCCCTCCTACTTTGTCTTTCATCGTCTCAATATGGTTCATCTTCGAATTCTCTATGACTTCTTCTACCTTGATGAGATTGTGGCGATATTCTCCTTTCACCCAAAACCGACGGCGAAACCCTGTTTCCACCTTGGTTTGAAATTGGCGATGTTCTTCTTCGGGGTTGATTCATATCCATCATGAGCTTCTCTAACCTCCCAATACCTTCATCCAACTTCTCATTGAATTTGTTACTTATGCGTTGTTCCATTTGTTCAGCATCTTCTCGCTTATACAAATCTTCAACATTTTGATGACGACTAGCTCTTCTTGGCGGCATTGTTGATTCTTCAAACTCTCGGACTTGAACAAATAAAATGATCAATGATGTATGGCTTCACTTAACTCTTCGATAAGAATTGGCTCCAAGACTCGGCTTAGCTATGATTGGCTAAGTCTAGCTCCGATACCAAATGATGGAGCAGCGGAATAACAAATTGATGGTTCTGTGAAAGTAGCAATCGATGGAATGGAAAATACTGAATGGCCCAAATTCGTTGATCCGAAGATACCGAATTCTAGCTATCTTCGTCACGTTGATCGCGCACGATACCGTGAAAGAAGATCTGCAATTCTTCAGACGTTGATCAAGCGCACTTGATACCGTGAATTGGCTTCTACGATCGTTGATCCGAGCGCACTCGAATGCCGAAAGAGGAGATTACACTCAACTACCAATTTTAATGAAAGCACAAAGCTAACAAACAAAAGTTTTTATTCAAATCAACTAACTTTTACAAATGACCCAACATGTCTATTTATAGATGTACAACTCACACAAATGAAATCTGTACAACACATAGGTCGTTCACGACCTAACAAGCCAGCGACCTAAAAACAGACGCGACCTAAAAAGGAAAACAAACAAGTATAATGCAACATATACAAATTACAACACTTAAGCGACTCAAGAAATTTCCCAACGACCTAACATTGAACGACTTAACAATAGTGAGCGACTTAAAAACACGCGGCAGGAGCGACCTAAGAATATGGCTTCGGATATCTTCATGCGACCTAAGATAGGTCGTTCGCGACCTAAAGAAAGCGGCATAAGACCATCTGCTTCAGCGACCTTAAAATGAGTGAGTTGAGCGACCTAAGTTAGGTCGTACACGACCTAAGTGAAGAATGCGGCATACTGAATGAGTTAGGTCGTTAGGTCGCTCGCGACTTATCATAGGTCGTTAGCTTGTTTTGAGCGACCTAAGTAACCCGAGTGATACGAGATTAGCTTTAGCCCGCTAGGTCGTTCCAACGACTTATCCCCTTGCTTTAACTCCTTAGGTCGTTCACATGCCTTAACACCGATTCCATTAACTTGTGAGCGATCTTCCATAGGTCGTGAGCGACCTAAATTGTTACTAGGTCGTGAGCGACCTAAGACTTGGCCTGTATCATCCTTACTAGGTCGTGAGCGACCTAAGACTTGGGCTGCATCACTGCACATTTGAACTTCTAATGAAAGCATGGGAAATACTAGCACCAGTTGCGCCAGACCTACTAACAAATACTTTTAGAAACATGTTATCTTGGGATACTGAGAAGTTGGTGGGACAAAGGTTAGTGTCAAACACCAAACTTCAGAGAGTAGCATTAAATTGAACATTAATATTTATATCTACTAAATAAAAAAGCAAATCGATCTCTTATGCATACGTAGTCTGAATTAAAATAAACCTCATTGGTCTCTATGAAATAAATGTACAGTGCAGCAAGAACATACCCATGTCGCATATTTGATGTCTCCCAGATAGGTTCATAATGAATATTTATTTTAAAATGTAACTAATATCCTTGAAAATAAACAGCAAAGGCCGTTGAAATAAAAGAGGGATAAATAGCCAGTAGACTTTAATGATAGAATATTTCGTGCAATAAGAGCTGGTTACTGTTGAGGGGGAATTAATTTAAAGGACAAAGATTTGTATATTTTTTGCCTCAAGGACACAACCTCAATATTTTTACCATAAGGACAAACATTCTTCAAAAAATTATTCATAAGGATAAACATTTTCCAAAATTATTCATAAGGACAACAAAACTGCTACCAAGCTAAAAACTGATACCTAAAAACTGCTACCGATAACTACAAACTGATACCTAAAAACTGCTATCAATGACTAAAAACTGATACCTAAAGAAAGTTGTCCTTCAGGATAAAATATTGAAGGCCTGTCCTTGAGGCAAAAACGTTGAGAAATTTTGTCCTTGACAATAATTTCCTGTACTGTTAATACTAAGACTTTAATAAAACTCTTTGCAATTATCTTTGTTTGTCTTCTCGCAATGTTTTTAGTAAAGTGATTATTATTCAGAGCATTTCATAAATATTATTATTTGGAAAATATATTTTAGAGTTCCAATCAATATACTTCTCTCCCTGACAACAGTTTTCTGAAATTTTGGTTCGTGTTGTATGCTTTGCAAGTGAAAAAATATGATTATTTTTGGCACATTAATTATGCATCGATACATTTTATTCGTAGCAGTAGTTGTTAGGGTTGTCTCGCATGTTGTAAGAAGGAACGACGGTTTGAAATTGAAAAGTCCCGCGTCGCTAAATAACTGAGAGAAATTGTGTATAAATATGGATTGGTAAACATGTTATATTAAGGAATTTTTTTGTTACAACAAATCGTGTGTCAATCCATATGCGTATCACAGTAATATGTTAAAAGAAGTAGTATGATATACCTTCTCATACCAAATTCCAATACTTGGTATGCACCTTTAGCCTTAATAATTCCGTATTGCTTTGATTTTACGTTTTTGGGGTCCTGAGCTAAAACTACACAAATTTAAACAAAAGATACCATAACCTCAGTGAAGAAAACACCAAACATAACAACAAAACATGCATTAAATTATAACTCCACTACCAAAGTTAATGGTTCATCATAATTCATAAAGCTAGTCCAATTCGCCTGGAAAAAACAAAGCAAGGAAAAATAAAAAGACTATTATCTTCTAAAGAGGATCGAGAGTCATGATATAAAACCAAACAACTCATGGATTTCTTAGCACATGTTGCTTCAATCCTACACCTAAATCTATATGTAGCAACAGTAAAATAGAATGGAGAAAATAAAAGGTGGTTTGTTGTGAAAAATAAAGAGCATTAAAAATGCTAAGTTAAGTTATACAAAAAAAATGGTAAAAAGAGTTACTTCAATGAAGAAAAAGTTGAGATTCAAAATCATGGATTGTCTTTGAGACTTTCTACTACTATTCATTCAAGTCATTGTGAATAATACCTTAAAAGTGATAATCATTATAAATGGGATTCTTTTTCTTTGAGTTTGATGTTGGCATTGTTGTTGTTAGGACTGCTATTAATATTATAACTGTACCAGTACATATGGCACGTCCATTGGACGTGTGCAAAGAAAAACGTGTTAACTTCTTTTTAGTGCTCCACCACTTATTTCACAATATATACCCCTTTTTCAATGATCCACGATTGCTAATGATCCACAACGATGTTATGTTGTGCTATATTTATGGATCGATTTGATGTAAAATTGATAATCAATTCTAATTTGTGCATTTGAAAGGTCTTGTGAGTGTATGATATAGACAAGATATGAGTTTAAGTGGAAGTGGGTAGTTGAAAAAGTGGTATGTAGTAGGTTTATGATGTGTAAAATATTGTATATTTCTAGATTAACATGTTTTTTTTAGAATAATAATGATACTTTCAAGCGGAGCATTCATAGAGCATTCATTTTCATCTCTGCGGTTCGAAACCAATACTGCTTGAACCTCAGATTATATCACTCATTTAACATGAGCATTTTTGTAATTTCGAAAGCTTGCCATGTTTAAGAAAAAACATGAATTACTTTTCTTTTGTAGAAAAATAGTATGAACACATTGCACACAAATCCCATGTTACACTTTTTTTAGTTGCGTAATGATCTTAGGTCAAAGGAAGAGCATTTCGATATAAGTTTTGAAAATATATCTTTAGCTAAAAGAGTTACTATATGAGATACAAGAATTTAATATGAGAATGAAAGAGGTGTTTTTTTTATCATAGTTAGTTCCCACATTTAAAAATTAAGCACAAAATTTGAATTTGTGTTGTAAAAGTAAACCAATATACCTCATTATTGAATTTGCCAAACAGTTGAGTAGAAATAAATATTCACACCCAGAATCTTTTCAATTACTCGTTCAAGAACTACGATCTTTGGCTTTGGAACCGAACCATTTCCTTGTATCTTAAAAGAATTTTCAGATTAATCGGAAGGAAGTTTGATCCAAATGAATCGGAATTTCTATTCTATGATCGACCGATATAAACATCAACAACTTCGAATTGGATTAGTGTCTCCTCAACAAATAAGGGCTTGGGCAAAAAATGCAATTCAATTATGCTCTAGTGCATTTTGGCTTATGCATTTAACAAACCCAATTCATACCACCATAATATATAAAATGTTAAAACTTAAAGGATGCTATCCAAAAACTTCCACTAACAATTACAAAATATGCTGAAAATTAGGTGAACTGTGCATGCAAATGAGTGTTTAGAGCCTGTGAATGATTCTTGAAACCTTCCTACTAATGCTCCACACTTCTGATCTTTATGTGCGTTCAAGTCTAACAGCACCATATCAACCTATTTCCATGACCATTGCTTGTGATTGTCAATACATCACATGTATTATTGAATTATCACAATATTTGCATCTAAAAATGATGCCCATTTTGCATATAAGAAAGAGAAGACTCAAATAAAACATTAAAGCTATATAACCAATATGAACACAGTTTGTGAAAATTCAATAGTAATTAAAGTTTGGAAAATTAATATTATTAACTATTGAAAACTAATAATAAGAAATCCATTAGTACTTCTAACAAATAAATTTGAACATATCCATAGTAAGAACTGAGATGTTTATGTATTTTGCTTGGTTGATAATGAAAATTAAGTACTGGAAAATTACTACATTTAGTTTTAGAAAACCATTGCTACTTTTTGTGCGTACACATTTATTTTGTTCACAAACCCTTTCATCTTAAAGCTATTACATGATGTAAAAGATATTTCACTAAAGACTAAAGAGTACATGAAAGATAACGATTGAACAGTGAACAACTACGTTATTTATTTGATACATAGTGTGTATCATGGGGAAAAATTCAGTAAAATTTACTGAAAAACTGTGCACTAATATTTTTGTAAGTACCACTTGCACAAAATTCCTACCCTCTTACAACTAATGTTAGCTGCAAAGAGAGGTAGTCTAATATCATACATGTTCACCATTCGTCCATTTGCTATACTCTTGCCATTTTAGAGTGTTCAAACCTGTCAAATAGTGGATGAATTTTGTGGATCATAGAGTGCATCATATTGCCTTCTGTTAACCTTTCCAGAAAATGATGAACGACATCATGACTCGGTCAAGAGTTAGGTTAGTATATTTGTCACTCACACCATATGATGCATTACCATAAATTCTTTTAAACCTTTCAATTCACATACATCACATACCAAGGTCGGTTTGAAGGTGTTTGCACCATTTTCCTATAGAAAACGAATACTAATTGCGAAACTTACCTACGTATTAATATCTTATATGTGTAAAAATATATTTTAAATAAACACTATTATGATAGTCCACGTCGTAGTTACCTTTCATTAGAATTTTGTGTACATTCATTATTATCATTTTTATACCAATATCAGTACACATTTAGCACGTGTGCAGAAGAAAATATATTCAAAATTGCTAACACATTCAAAACAAAATACATCAAAAATAGGAGACAAATGAAAAGAACAAAATCTTTCAAAAGATTCATAGGTTGTACTGCCAATTATGCAGTTATAAACACATAAACAAACTATATGTTAAGATTGGCAATAAATCCTGGAAATGATAACCAAATCAGACTGTACTTGTTAAAATCACAATAAAATTACCAACATCCATGTCCATAGTCCACTTATTGAACTCCACAGGCTTAAGCTTCTCCCCCACGCCTATACCATGTGCCTCAAATCTAAAACTACAATAGTATGAACTTCATGTGCTCGCCAATGTGCCCCCCAACTACTGGTCGAAAGGTTCGGATTTCATGTGATTATTCGTCAGTTTTTGTGATCGGTTGAAGTCAAGCGTGTTGTTAGCCTTTTCAGATGTTGTGATTCTTTGAGTATGATTGAGTTATACCGAGGGCTCGCATTAATATTTCACAATCAAAGGGGATGATAGGACAATCATTGTTAATTTCTAGAGGAAGCAGGGCTACTTTTCATCATCGAGCTTTCTTTTTCACTCATATATTAGTTTTGATTTTTTAATTTGGGAGTAATTTAGGGGAAATAGGGAAGTGGGAGCATGTCCAATGGGAGTAGAGTGAGCAACCATGCTCTACTTTTATGCGGAACTTGATTATGTGAAAAAGATTTCATATGCAGTAGGGACATTTTGGTAAAATCAAAAGCTTCAAATTGATGTTTCCTATTATATATAGATAAGTGATTAAAAATTAAATATTTGAACTGTACAAAACTAATCCTTTCTTATCATGCTGTTGTTTAAAATTGTCAAAAACATGATATGTTGAGTGAATTACATCAAACTATCATAAGGAAAAAAAGAAAGAAGGAATTTATTCTAAGAAGCAAACTTAAATTCACAAACAATCTCATGTTGCTAGCTCTCAGTACTCAGATCTGCACTAATTGCACATGGTAGCATTTTAAATAAACTAAGGACCTAAAAAGCTTTTTAGTAGTACCACAGTAATCGAAAACTAAAATGCAAAAATTCATCAAACAAAGCAATGAAAGGAAAATTCATAAACTCGATACTATAGTTGAACGCTTGTTGCCTTTGAGACAATAATAAAACCACATTGCAGTATCATTAAAATAAAAGGTGGTTGTTCTCATTTTTAGGAAGAAATCAAAATTTTACCCTCTTTCTAGTTTTTTTGTATCTTCTTCATCCTCAGCCTCTTCTTTGTCAGCTTCCTCATCATCGCCCTCATACTCATCATCCTCCAACATACCCATGTTGTAAAAACATCATGAGAAGCTTATTTAGCAAACCAGGAAATGACACGTTGGTGATTATATCTCTAACAATGGATTTTATATCATACTCCTACTTCGTCTAACCTTATGTTCTCTGTAATTTCTTCATTACTGTCCTTATCGTCATCAGGTACTTCTGGTAGATTAATATATGCCATATTAACTGAATACACTTACAACAGCAATTAACATCAATCATAAGATAAATTAGTTTATTTAATAATATACAGTCAAAATCTAAAACATAACAGTGAAGTTTAACATAATCACTAGTAAATGAATATGCAAACACTCCCAAATATATCATTAAGATTTCATTTACCGAACATACAAAATTTACAATTTTCCATTTATAGTACATAGAACTTATGTAAGGTAGTTTCAACTTTGAGTCCGTAAGAGACAATCTATGGCGATGCAGATTTTGTATATGAATTTAAATAGCCAAGTAATTAAATTTAGCGATCTTTTCCTTCATAATTGCTTAAAAGCATGATAACATTAAGGACTCAAATTATTACTACTCAATATTGTCCTCGATAAGATTAAAATACAAATATTTACAGCTTTTATCACCAAACATCACCAAACCTTGATCCATGGATCAAGATAAAAATGAAACAACAACAATAATAGTTATGAGGCATAAAGATTTAGAGACACAATTTGAAAATGTATGTATAATGGTGTGTATCAGAAATTCATTAGTGACAAAAGCTGGCTTCAAATAGTCTCATGAGTTACAGAATGGATAAATAGTACTTTACAATCTTAATTCTTTAGCTGTTCTATTACAAGTATGGAATCCATTTGAAATATAAATCATATATTCCAAATTATATCTATTCAAAATTTCCCAACCATAACCGAGTCAAGTAAGTAAGCATCAATCACTCGAGAAAAACAAAGCTAAAACAAAAAAGTACTAATACTGAAAAATTATATTTACCCTTATTTTAAAGTTTGATACACGAAAACCCTTCTCAAAAACGTATTTCAAATCAAACCACCAAAATTACTTTTGATAATTCCTTTTTTAATAATTCATGAAAATCAAAATTTCCCTTGTTTGCAGATTTGATGAACATTTTTTTGGTAAAACCGCAAATATCTACAGTTTTCACTGCAAATATCCAGCATTTAAGAAACTAACTGTAGAAATTTGCAGTTTGGTTGTAACTAAAAACAGACATGTTTGTTTTCTATAACATGTTTTTAAGAAGTGGCAGTAGTGGTATATTTTGAAAATTGAAGAAGATGTTTTATAAAATTCCCAAAAAATCATTTGGTAAAAAACAATCCAACTTTAGATAAATTTGGATTCGGGTGCATGATAAATACAAAATTTTATAGAAGCCACCTTAATAAATTTGAGGATGCATGAGATTTCAAAACTCCTTATATACATTGTTGGTCTTGAAAAAAATCACTTTATATGGACGATAAAAATAAGCAATAAAATGCGTAACACCTCATTAAAAAAAATCAAATCCATTGCAACCACTTCCTAAAATTATATCATTTAACCATAAATATGTTATTTCTACCATTTTAAAATTAATCATAATTAACAATCACTCATATTTAACCGTAAAAGCTTTTATCCTTGCTTAAAAGTTCACCAAATTGACAATAACAATCTAGCAGTATGTCAATTTTTTTGTACAAACTACTCGATTGATAATTTTTTCATGTAACTCTTCTGCTTTTAACTATTCATTTAGAACTTCTTTCAAATTACCACTGCAAATTTCTTTTGGTTAGTTTATTCATTCCAAACATGTTGTGACAGTTTATTATTAATTCTTGTCCTCTCTATTTCATATTCCAAAATATACAAAAAAGTACTCAGACCAGTTGTAACAGAAGTATTAAATTCGAAATTTGATACCACATAAGTTCCATATATTAACATTAAATTGGGTAAAAACACATTACATCAGCATACTGACAAACATATTAATTATATTTATATTGTTAAGAAAAGATTAGTTGACTGAAAGCATTTCATGGAACCCTAGGCGACTTTCCCTAAGCCGCCACCCTCTCTGCTAATTTCGATCGTTCTTTTTCACTTTCTGAATCTGATCCCCTATCCCAGTTGTGGATACACAATCCCCTCCCAACCGACAAGATTACCTTCCACCAGAACCACCGCCTACACCTCTTGACCCATTACCAGGATTCCACGTGTTGTAGAGCAATGGATCTGAGAATGATAATCATGATGGCTTTATACCTGTTCATACAAAGAAATGGAAGCGTCAGAATAGACCTATGCAGCAAGCTTACAATCCTAGATCCGCTCCCAATAATTCTCAAAATAGAAATCAGCGATCTCAAGCTCCTCACATGCCCAGCACAATCATGTTTAGGTCAACAAGAATTTCAATAGTCCCAAACAGCCGGAGAACAGATCTCCAACAAATAAGTGTAACTTTTCTTCCTCGTTCAGTCGGGCATGGAATGAAGTTGTTAAAGAAAATAATATTTCAGTGTCCATTCCATTGAAGTATTACCAACCGCGCGAATTTAATTCATTGAAAAGTGCTAAAATGTCTTTAGAGGTTGTCAAGATGCAAAAAAACAATGGGATAATGCTCTTGTGATTTACGTTGTTGGCCCTAAGTCATATTATCCATACTTCAGAGACTATATCATTAGAGTATGGAAGCCTGAAAAAGATTTCACAATATACTCTAAGGAGAATAGTTTTTATGTTATCAAATTTAACGGTAATCATGACTGCGAAAAAGTCATAGAAGGTGGCCCATACTATTATAACAAAAAGCTAATGATGATGAAAAGATGGTCTTTGGGGATTCAATTAAATAAGGAACTCCTTAATTCTATCCCGATCTGGATTATATTTCCTAATCTATCACTTGACTATTGGACGTAGGAAGGTATTAGTCGCATTACTTCGGTCCTTGGATCTCCCACCAAACTTGATAAATTCACGGAGGGTATTATAAAAATCACTTATGCGAGAGTTTTAATTGAGATCAATAACTCATTTACATTCCCGGATAAGATTCCTATTATTATTGACACGGATGAGATTATATGGCAAGAAGTCTCCTATGAATGAAAACCATCTAAATGTTCAAATTGTTCAAGCTTCGGACATAATGAGACACACTGTCAATTTATCAAAGTATGGAAACCAAAAGACACTTCAAATAGTTTGTAGAACTAGACTTGCGACTACACAGAAATGAACATTGACGACAGCGGACAAAATGAAAACAATAATGTGATGATGTCTACATATGCAAACAGTGAAGAACAAATGAACAACTCAGAGTAGGAATTTGCTCATAATAAATCTCATTATAATGGTGAAATAAGAAACTCAGACAATCATAATATAAAAAAGTACACAAAGTCCAGTCGAACAATCACTTATTGACTATTAATACAACCGTAAGTCAGAAATCTCAATCTGTTAATCCGTATATGGACATACATATAGCTGACAACAACAATAAGGACAAACAATTAGCAGATGATGTTATGCCAGACTGTCCATCAAACAAGTTGTGCTGCCCAGATGCAGAGAAGCTCAGTACTGAAGCTCAAATGTTATCCAGAGAAAAAACTTCTCAGAAAACTAGATCAAAGGAGATCCCATTCGAATTCAAGGCTACCACCTCATCAGAAGTCATTGACAACCCTGCATGGAATGTGTTGGTAAACCAGTTGAAAGGGAAAAGAAAAAAATCGAAAAAACATAAGACGTCGGGTGCGGCTACTACCATAGATGACAATAGCAACCCAAATAATAACTAATTGATGGAGTTCCTTATTTGGAACATTAGGGGTATGAATGCCCCAGAAAAGCAAATGGAAATACTTCAGTTACTTTACAATAAAAGATTATCCTTTTTGGGTATCCTAGAAAATAAATTATCAGAAGATAGCATTGAGAGATTTATGTGCAAATTAAGTAGCAATTGGAAATATTCTCATAATATTTCTAATGATCAAAAAAGTTGAATAATCATTATTTGGGATTCGGTTCAGTGGTCAAACATCGTCTTACATACTAATGATCAATATATTTCTTGTATTTTACATAATGCTTTTGGAGTTAGCATATTATGTACGACTGTTTATGCATATAATGATGAGATGAAGAGAAAGGACCTTTGGAATTATCTTGTGGAAGTGTCATCGAAATTTAATCTTCCATGGATAGTCGCAGGTGATTTTAACTCAATTATATCGACAAAGGATAGAATTAATAATGGCTTACATAACTCTATGGGGGATCAGGAATTTATTGACTACATTTCATTATCTAAACTCGTGGAGCCAAACTTTACTGGTAATTTCTTTACATGGAGAGGAGGTCTTATTTTTTCTATTCATAGCAAAATTGATCATGTGTTTGTTAACAAACTTTGGATTGATATCTTCTATCATTTTGGAATTCACTTTGGTAATCATTCTATTAGTGATCATTCCACTATTAATATCAATTTCATGTCACAAAATTCAAGGAAAAATAGAATACCTTTCAGATACAGCAACTCATGGCATCTTCAGGCTGGCTACTACTTGACCATTCATGAAGCTCTCTCGAAAGAATTCCAGGACAGTCCTCTATATACTCTCTTGTGCAGGCTAAAAGAAGCCAAAACTACAATGAAAACATGGAAGCTTAACACTCAGAAAACATTGATTCAATTAAAAGATGAAGCTGATCATTTATACAACCTGCTAGTACAAAATCCAGTGAATGTCCAGTTGATAAATCAGTATAGTTTAAAGATAGCTCACATACATGACATAATGAGAAAAACTGCAGATGAAAGAGATCAAAAAATGAAATTAAATTGGTTGATCAAAGGGGATAGGCCAACTAATTTCTTCTATAATAAGATCAATGTGAAAAATCCCAACCGGAGAAGCAATTTTATCCTTAACTCTAATGGTACATGGTCATCAGCATAAGAAAAAATTGGGACTGAAGCAGTTACATATTTCTCTAGGCTGTTTTCTACAACAAAGGCCACACATCAATTCCCAAACATAGTATGTAAGAGGATCCTATCTATGAGTGCTAGAGAAAACATAGGCAAGCCTTTTCATATGAAGGAAATTAAAACTGCAGTATTTCAAATAAATGACAACAACTCCCCGGGCCCAGGAGGCATCAATTCGAAATTCTTTAAATTGCATTGGGAGCAAATTAAAGATGACATATGGAATGCCATGAATGGCATTCTCCAATCAGGTAGAATTATCTGAGAAATAAATCACACTTTCATTTGTTTAATCCAAAAAAAACCAGAAGCAATTGAAATGACAAATTTCAGGCCAATGTCTCTATGCAATGTCATTTATAAGATTTTAGTCAATCTCATCTATAATCGACTAAAACCTTATATGAATGACCTTGTATCTTATAATCAGAATGCATTTATCCCAGGGAGAGTAATATTTGAAAATTCTTTACTTGCCTATGAAATGGTCAGTGGATTTAATAGAAAAAACTCAAACAACTTTCGTTTGAAAATTGACCTGCATAAGGCCTATGATAAAATTAGCAGAGAATTTATTCATCACATGCTGATTTCCATGGGGTTTCCTACTCACTTTGCTAATCTTATTTATGAATGTATCTCTACCCCTTCATTTTCGGTGCTAATTGACGATTCTCCTTATGGTTTTATTGAGAGTTCAAGGGGTTTAAGACAAGGCGATCCCCTGTCGCCTTATTTATTTGCTATAGCTATGGAATTTCTCACAATTAATCTAGATATATAGCATCTGAAAGGCAATATCATTCCAATTTACAAAACAGAGCCAGTGATCACACATTTACTTTATGCTGATGATATCCTGATTATGGCCAAAGTCACTAGAGAGAATGCTGACTGTATCAAGCATATATTTCAGAATTTAAGGAACTTAGCTGGGCTTGATTTAAATGAAAACAAATCAACATTGTTTTTTAGCAAAGGAGCCAATAACAAACAACTTATTGCTGATATATTAAACATCAATATTGGAAATCTTCCTGTGATATATTTAGAAATTCCACTGTCTAACAATAAACTCAAAGCCAAAGATTTTGGATTTTTAATTGACAAAATCAATAAAAAATTCAGTCACTGGAAAAACAAAATACTCAATATAAGTGGTAGAGTGGAATTAGTAAAATCAATGATCTATCCTATGATTCAATTTTGGTTATAGTTTACTAATTTTCCAGTAGCAGTAATTCAAAGATTAAACTCAATTTGTGCTAGTTTTATTTGAAAATCCAAGGCCCATAACTTGAGTTGGGATGATGTGTGTAAAACAAAAAATGAAGGGGGACTTGGTATCGGGAAAATAGAGGAAGTTGCAAAAACAGTGGCTCTTAAAATGGTTTGGAATTTTATACAAGGTGAATCAGTATGGGCTAAATGGATGCACAATAGATACTGCAGAAATACAAACTTTTGGAATGCAGCTTTTAATAACAATGCATCTTACACATGAAAATCTATTCTAAAAGCAAGACAATGGTGCAAAGGTGTTATTGACAGGAAAATAGTAAATGGTGATCAAACTGAAATATGGTCAGATCCTTGATCAATGGTTACTCTCTAATAGACTTATATGGACGCAATTCTATGGCTATTAATAGTGATAATCGTAGAAAAGTGTCTGCTCTAACATCAAACAATGCATGGAAAAATCACATGGAAGGTATGTCTTCTCAAATTCAAAACACAGTAAAGAATATTAAAATTCAGGATCATATGCAAGGTGATTATTGGCACTGGATCCCCGACAAAAATGGGCAGTTCAGTAGTAAATCAACTTGGAATCATATCAGAACTAAATACACTGAATTTAATTGGACTAATGTGATTTGGGATAATAAGTGTGCACCCAAAATGTCAATATGTGCTCTGTTGGCAAAATTAAACAGATTACATACAAAGGACAGAGTTAGTAAATGGAACAGTGCGGTTGATAAGTACTGTGTTCTATGCGCAAACCAAATTGAAGATAGTGATCATTTATTCTTCAAATGCCCATACTCCAAACAACTACTTGAAGAAACTATGAACAAGATTCAACTTAACTACGGAAATTCAGTGGAATTCAACCAAGTTTTGGAAAATCTATGCTCAAACCAGAAAAGTAACACTTTACTAAATCAGATCAAGACCATAGCTTTCACTTCTATTATCTGGAATATTTGGTGCAAAAGGAATAATCGTATTTTAAGGGTATTGAGCTTCCAGTTCAAACTAGAATTACACACATAATCCATGATTGCAGGCAACTGATGCAGAATAATCTGGATAGAAGAAAAGTAAACAAAGAATTAGAACTTAACTTTGCTAATTTTTGAATTTCTATAGATCCAAAGCTAGATTTCCATCCTCCTTGATTTTGAAGTCTCTCCCCTCTCTTAGATATCAGATGGATGATTGGATTTCTCGTGAAGATTTTGTAAAGTCGGCTGCCATTATTGTAGTTTTAGATTTAGACTTGGTAAAGTTGTTTTCACTCTCTTCGGTCCTTCCAGAAGATATTTGATGCTTATCTGTTGACGGTGGAGAGATGTTCCATTTAATTGTTATTTTAGTTTGTATTGGCCCGTGTTTTGTTTGTATTTTGTTGCCTTTTGTAGTTTGTTTTGTTTTATAGCCCCAAGATGCTCGTATAGATGGTTTTGAGTGTATCTATCTCTATTTACTCCTCCATCTATTTGACATCTTGGTTGCAGGCTATCAAACTGTTGTATTGTTAATATATGGACCTGATATATACTCTTTTTCCTTGCAAGGCACCCATTTAGGATAAGGGGTTGCAAGGTTTTAACGAGGCATATTATGGAAGTATATGCCATCTATTATTTATAAAGTACCTTTCTTCAAAAAAAAACTTCTAGAGTTCAACCCTAAATTACTAGATGCACAATAAGTACTCTGCAAATTATTGGCAGAGCAGATAATTGCATTGTAGCCATGTACAGAACCACAAGCCAAATTGAAAGATGTGATCGAATAAGCAGCACAAAAGTATAAAAGCTCATTGTTTCAAATAATAAAGACATCAATAAGTTGTGTTTAACTACTGATAAGTATCTTCAACTTACGCTATTAATTTGTATCTATTCTCTAGTGATCTTATTATGTACATTCAGTCTACTAATGTGTTTAACTACTGATAAGTACCTTCAAACAGTCACGGTACTAAAATGCTACGCTTTTTAGATGCTAATGTGGAAAAAATATGCTACGTACCTTCTCGTATCAACATAGCAAATCTAGGCTAACAATTATATTTCAATCCATTATTCCATATTGCACACTAAATAATGTTAATACACTGATCAAAAGCGCGACATGAAAAAATGGGTGCAATTGCAGCTGTAATCGCAGCATCCCAGAGACAACCAAAAAAGCAAAAGCGTCAAAACATAGTATGAACAGACGGCAGAAAAGAAACAAATAGGACGAACGAACTAAATCTAGGGTTTTTACCTCAAATGGGCGTTCAAGGCCTGAGTGAACCAGCCAGAAGGAAGGGAGGAGAGGCATACAAAAAATGATGTAGGGAAATGACCGGGAATAGCCTATGTTGGAAACCGGCCGTTGACGATTAGGGGAGCTCCAATCACCCGCTCGAAGAGTTATGTGACTCCATAGACGCATTTAAGGTTATATTATGCTTATACATTTCGTCAAACACCTGATAGGCATTCGACTAAAACAATATTTCAACAAACACTTTTTTAAATGAGGCTTCCCTATCTACCTCGGTTAACTAGAATCAAGGAGGACAGTGTTGGAAGATTAGAAGAGATGCATGTGCCAGATAAAATCAATTGAAGCTTGAGATTGCAATGGGCAAGCCAGTTTGAAGACTGTGCATGTTGTGCACGTGCACACATGCATAGGTTATTTTCTTTTGCAGTCTAAGTGGTTATGTAACTTTTAAGATAATCAAGTGTATTATTTAAATTTCCCTGTAACAGCTAGTTTGATTTGGTCTACATGATCAATACTATAAATATATGGGAAAAGCTATGTAAATATATATGTACGTGAAGAGTTTATAAACAAACTTACAGTTTTTCTCAACTATGCATTCTCCTATTTTGTTGTTGCTCTTATTTCGCCTCTTTCTTGTGTTCAACTTATTCAGTAATTTGAATCCATTTTCGCTCCTCCTTCCATCTGTTAACCACCACAGTATTCTAGTATTGCATCACCACTTATTCTTCATACTTCAGTCTGTTGCATTGAATAATTCTACCACCTAAGAGCCTCTGTTACACCTACTTCCTGACAAATTCCATCCCATGTTGATCATTCACCATGACTCATACCAAAAAAAAAAGTAGAAAATAGAAGAGCCCAGATTCCAAATGAACAAATTCAAACTCGAAAAGGATCTTTCTATCCTCTTTCCGGGTCGCCTCTCTCGTCCCCAACATATCATAAGATTCCCGTTCTTGAAAATCGGCACTTCTCCAAATCCAGGAGAGGTTATTTTTAGAGGAGAAACTATGCGTTTTTGGGATCTTAAGGACTTCTGGTGGGGGTTCAAGGAAGATAAACAGAGGAACTATACACCGAAGGCTTCGGAGTCCATCTGTAAACCAGTCTTTTGTTCCGCTTGCCTCCTCGTTTCCTTTAACCTATGCCATGGCAGCCTATTTGATGACAAAAGTGTTTGGGTGGGCACGGAACCTATAGTTGTTAAAGACATTTCAGATCAAGAAAAAAGATTACTCACAATCATTAATAGGAATATGACAACTCCGAGACACCAAACTAATTCCCTAGGACAAGAACTACGAGATCGCCCCTTTCATTCTGGGGTGACGGAGGGAGGTCAATCACTCTTTGTTGGTATACCCCCTATAGGATTCATTAGTGATATTCTAATGAACATATTTTTTAATTTTTAATTAAGTAGTATTTTGAATTTTGAGTCTTTTTTCTCAATTTAGTTAATTATTTAACTGGAAATCATTTCAGATATTTTCCCTTACTTTGCCCGTGTCAACAAACAATTCGAAATACCTCGACTTTTTCAGAACAGGTCCGAGTCAAATAGCAATGATTCGAAGCACTTCTTTTTACATTACACTATTTCGGAAACCCAAGGACTCAATCGTATGGCTTTCGGCTAACCTAGCCTCCTCCGTCCCTTGCCTAATTCACTAATTCATGTGAAGATACTAAATTTTTGGATTTGAAAAATAGATCAGATAAAGTTGACAAATGAAGCAGTTCATTAACAGGCAAGCAGACCTAATTTTAACAGCCGGTACAGTAACAATGAAAATGGCCCCCCTCAGCTCACCCTAGCCCTGGCCATTAGCTTCTTGGCAGCAGAACTCTTTTCTCTCTAACTTCCATCGACTAAGATTCTAGCACTCAGCTGTGCCATTTCTTTATTAGTTTAAGCTTGAAGTGTGAATGGATTTCCAGATAAGAAGCGCTACGAGATGGAATTGTTCGGGCAGATGTTCCTTTTCGAAGGAGGACCCAGTATCTTAATTAGAGGTCCAGTAGAACTAAAAGTAGAAGCCTCTCATTTCTTATTCGAGAAGTCAGCCTTCATTTCCCACGGGGACCTTAAATTCGCTGCCCTAGCCCTTGAACGAGTGGTTTTGGGTAAACAAATAAGGAAGATAGGTAAATGTTCCTTTCCATTATGAATAGCGATTGTATGGCCACCGGAGCCAAAAGGGACTGTCTAATTTGATTCGTTTCTGCCGATAAGCTCCAAGTACATCGTAGGAACCGCCAAAATATGATTCTTTTTCTTTCGTATACTCATAGTTATTATTATCAACTGTTTTATTTTTATAGTTCGCACAATTATATGGATTATACCTATTTATTGGGACTTATCTTCTTTGTCTCAAGCAGCTAACTAAATCAATGATATATCCGTTTCTTCAAATGGGAATTGGGCGAACTCACCTGACATGTGACTGGATGTCCAATAGAATATCTCGATCTAAGTATGAAGTGTTTGTTGGCATTGTTTCATCAATGCAATGAAAACAAGGCACGTTTGCCCTGGCAAAGTCGATCTTCTCTGCGACTCTCTGCTCGAACGCCCCAAGAAGAAAGTCAACTCCAAAAAGGTGACTAAGAAAGCCTAAATACCTAGCTGCGTAGCGAAGGGGCGGAACCTAGTCAGAATCTCAAATTTATTATTTTGAGCAAGAACATACAAAAGAAAATGAGAAAACAAACAAAGAGAAAGAACAAGGACAAGGAGCCTATCAATTTGGTATCGGAGCCACCTGGTGAGCATAATACTGACCCTCACCATAGAAATTCATCATTGGATGACAACGCTGATGACAGTGGAGATGCCTTACCACTGACTGATTCTGTTAATCTTGAAGAACTATCACAACAAGAAAAATGGCAGAAGCAAGATCTTATTAACAATAGAACTGCACTATCACTCAAAAAACTGGAGAAAATTTCTCATGAAATATCAGTTGGGTTATCAAGAAACACCCAAGGCATTCAAGACCTTCAGGAAATGATGCTAATTTTTTTTTGAAATCAAGGAACTAAAATCTCAAAAACATCATGAAGGAAATTCAAAAACGGGCATCAATAGATCTACATTCTTACCACAAACTTCTACTCAGCAATACAAATCTAATGTTTATGTTCCACCAAACAATAGACCACAAATTCTGTCAATACCAGATATATTCAATTTTGATTATTCCCCTTCAAAGATTTCTGCTCATCATACCAGTCACTTTGCAAACACTACAAGAATCAAATAAAGATGGATTTCCATAATACATAGGAGAAGATAGAGTAATTGACTGGCTTCGGCAAGTAGAACAGTTCTTTCAATACAACAAAACAGATATTCAAGAATGGGTTCATATTTGTTCATACCATCTTAAAAAGGAGGCACTACAATGGTTCTACAGGTACTCACATACTGTTACAGATTATGATCAATGGGCGGTTTTCTATAAAGCCATTCAGGTACGTTTTAGTACTGATGACCTTGAGAGGCCATATGATACATTTTCATCTCTAAATCAAACCACCAGTGTTATGCACTATGTTAATCAATTTGAACAACTTAAAGGTTTAATAGAATACATTACACCCACTCATCTTTTATAAAAATTCTTAAGGGGTTTAAAAGAAGAAATTAAATTCGATGTTATAGCTGCAAACCCCAAAGATTTTGATGCAGCAGTTTCTTTAGCAAAAATATTTGAAGCGAGATGGCTTTCAAAAAAGAAAAACAAAAAGAAATTCTCTTTCAAATTTTTTTCATATACTAGTCAATCTTTTTCTCAAAAACCTATCTCTAATACTTCTGATAAATTCTCTAAATCTAAAAAACTTTCACCTCGGGAATTATTGGAAAAGAAAACGAATAACATATGTTATGGGTGTAATGAAAAATATCATTTTGTTCATAAATGAAAAACTAAACAAATTCATATTATGGAAGGAATCATAAATTTAGGAAAAAATTCTGATACCGAAGAAAAATCATCTGATGATAATCTACAACCACCCAACTCAAAGGTTGACCAAGAATTAGATAAAGCATTATTTTCAATTCTATTAATGCTCTATTAGGAATCCCTACACTGCACACTATTAAAATAAAAGGCAAAATTAATAACAAATATGTTATTTTGTTGATTGATTCTGGGTCAACACATAGCTTTATTGATAATAAATTAGCACATAAATTGAACCTACCAAGACAGCAAACAAAACTATATGAGGTGCAAGTGGCAGATGGTCAAAAGCTTCAAGGTAATGAATTACGTTCTCAAATTTTATTACATTGTCTTAGTCCGCTGTTGTCCGATGCGCTTGGTTAACTTATCCACAAGCAGGACCTAAGGACTTACCCGGCCTCCCTCCAGGAGGCACTCCAGCCAGGCCTTATAGGCGGGAGTGAAGGCTTGTTCGGTGCCTTGGGTAGGCCATAGCATGGCAGGACCAAGGGCTTACTCCGTCCTCGTTCCGGTGGTGCTCCGTCCAGGCCTTATAGGCAGGACTGAAGGCTGGTCAATGCCTTGGCCAGGCCATAGCATGGAGGGACCAAAGGCTTACTCCATTCCCTCTCCATGGGGCACCTTGACCTGACCATAGCGTGGCATGATCAAGGGCTTGCAAATACTTTACCCTGGCTATAGCGTGGATCGGATAAAGGATTACTCTGTTCTTCCTCCAGGAGGCGCTTTGACCTGGCCATCTCGGTATGGACAAAGGTTTTTTGACCGTTTAAGGTAGTTTCTAAGTTTAAGGAGAATTCTACTCCTAACCATGTAGATTTTTCTTAAAAAAGAGGTGCTTTATTCGTTCATTGTGGAAAATATGGTCTTAAATGTTCCGCATTCCACGTTCTAGGAACCATATTTTATTTGGTCGACATAATTTGTAAGCTTCGGAAGGAATTACCTTGCACACGATTAGGGGACCCTCCCAGTTTGGTCTTAGCGATCCATCCACGAAATTTCTTGTGTTTGCCATCACCTTTCGGAGTACTAAATCTCCCTCTTGAAATGATCTTGTCTTTACTTTCGAGTTGTAGTATTTCAAGATTCTCCTTTGATATTCTGCAGTCCGAATAGCTGCTTCATCTCTTAGTTCATGTATTAAATCCAATGATTCTTTCTTCAATTCTTGGTTTGGATTGAATGCATATGCGATCCTTCGATGTGAGGGAACCACAATTTCAACTGGAAACATTGCTTCACACCCTTATGTTAGAGAGTAAGGGGTATGACCCGTTGTAGTTCTAGTGGATGTACGATAAGCCCAGAGTACAAGTGGCAATTCTTCTACCCAATTTCATTTTGTTTTATTCAATTGTTTTTTCAGGATATTCTTAATAGTCTTGTTTGTCGCCTCAACGACTCCATTAGCCTTTGGATGTGCCATGGAAGAAAAGCTTTTGATAATTTCGTTCTTATGGAAAAATCGAGAAAACTCTTCACTTTCAAATTATGTTCCATTGTCAGATATAATCTTCTAAGGAATCCCGAATCTAGTAATGATGTTTTTAATGACGAATATAAGCACTTTCCCAAAAGTGAATTTGGGGAGTGGCTCCGCTTCTACCCACTTAGTAAAGTAATCAATGACCACTACAACATATCTTGCTCCTTCTTTGAAAATCAACAATGGTCCGATTAAGTCGATTCCCCATATGTTGAAGGGCCACGGACTAGAGATCAGAGTTAATTGGCTTGGTGGTAAATGGGGAATCTTCGAGTATTTCTGGCATCTTTCACATTTCTTTACATACTCTATAGCTTGACCTGTCATTTGAGGCCAATAGAAACCTTGTCTCATTATTTTCTTAGCCAATTTTATCCCATTGATATGGACTCCGCAAATACTTCATGCGCTTCCACCAATAATTTCATCCCATTCTCTAAACTCACACATCTTAAGTAAGGAAGGGCATATCCTTTCTTATAAAGAATTCCATCCATCATTGTGAAGGTCGAAGTCTGTCGTCTGATTTTCCTAGCTACCATTTTGTCAGATGGTAATATCCCATTAGTAAGATATTCTATAATATGTGTCATTCAAGTGTTACCCTAACAATTATATACCTTTGGATGATTAGGCTTCTTATATGGAATTTCTTCATTAATTTCTCTTTCTTTTCTTTCTTGCGTCATGCCTTGGGATCTAGTTAAAACCAGTAGATCCTTCCCTGATTCATGCATTTCCACTTTGATGTTGGGGTTTGCTTGATACCCTACTGGTACGATACGGGTTTCTGAAGCTCCTCTTGAGGTAGCCAATTTTGCTAATGAATTCGCTTGAGAGTTATCTTCCCCTGAGACCTAGTGTGTAGAAAAATCTTCAAATAAGGCAAGCATTTTTAGCACCTTCTTAACATATAGGGCTAGTTTGGCATCTTTAGTCTGATATAGCTGTTTTATCCAATTCACGATTAGTCGAGAGTCACTAAAGATTTGAATCCATGGGATTTTAAGTTGCAAGGCCAAAGTCAATCCTACCACCATCGATTCGTATTCAGCTACGTTATTTGTTGCAGTAAACCCTAGTTTCATTGCATAGTGTAAGCAATGCCCATCGGGTGTGATTATGACATACCCTGCTCCGGCTCCCTACTCATTTGATGCCTCATCCACAAATAGTTGCCATATGGGTTTATGATCTTTCTCTTTCTCTGGCTATTCCTTAACGAAGCTTTTACATTCATTGAAAAAGTCTGCTAACGCCTGCCCTTTAATTGCTGTTCGTGGCTGAAATTCAATGTCGTATTGGCTAAGTTCAATTCCCCATTTTACTAGCCTCCTCGAAGTTTCAGGTTTACTGATAACTTATTTGAGTGGAGAGTTATTCAATACTCTAATTGGATGCGCTTGAAAGTATGCTCTGAGTTTTCATGTTGTCAATATCAAATAGTAAGCTAACTTTTCTATGACCGGATATCAAACCTCGGCATCCTTCAATCGTCTGCTTACATAATAAATGGGAAGTTGAATTTAATTCTCCTCTCTAATCAGCACTGAACTAACCGTGTGTTTTGAAACCGCCATATACAAATATAGTTTTTCTCCATCCTCGGGGCTGGATAATATTGGTGGACTTTCTAAATGATTTTTTAATTCTTAGAAGGCTTTCTTACAATCTTCTCCCCATTCAAAATTCTTTCTCTTCTTAATCACATTGAAGAAGGGGATGCATTTATCGATTGCCTTGGAGATGAATCTGCTTAGGGCTTCAATTCTACCATTCAAGCTCGTTACATCTTTGCTGGTTTTAGGCTCTACCATGTCTTTGATAGCCTGGATCTGGTCCGGACTAGCTTCGATTCCCTGTGCGCTAATGATGTAACCTAAATTTTTTCCAGAATGAACTCCAAAAGAACATTTTTGAGGATTCAGTCTCATTTGACACCTTCGTAACACTTCAACATTTATTCAAGATCCTCAAGGTGATTCTCAGCTTCATAAGACTTTACTAGCATGTCGTCCACATAAACTTCCATATTTTGTCCAATCTGTTCCTTGAACATTCTATTGACCAATCTCTGATAAGTAGCTCCCACATTCTTCAGCCCAAAAGGCGTTTCTTTATAATAGAAAGTTCCCCAATCGATAATGAAGCTTATATGCTCTTCGTCTGGTTTGAACATGGGTATTTGGTTATATCCTGAATAAGCATCCATGAGGGACAATAGCTTATGACCACTAGTTGCATCAACTAACCGATCTATTCTGGGCAGCGGATAATAACCTTTCGGGCATGCTTTGTTCAGATTAGTGTAATCGACGCATATTCTCCATTTGCCATTTTCTTTTTTTACCAACACTGGATTTGCTAGCCATTTTGGATTAAAAAAATCTCGAATGAATCCATTTTCAAGTAGCATTTTAACCTCTTCTTTCAAGGCATCAAATCAAACCTTATCAAATTGCCTCTTCTTTTGTCGAACGGGGGTCACATTTGGATCAATATTTAGTGCATGGCACATAAATGATGGATCAATCTCGATCATATCTGAATGAGTCCACACAATTACATCTTTGTTAGCTTTAAGGAATTGAATTAAATCCGCTTTCAAGTTGTCCTTCGGTTCCTTTCCCACTCTAACAATCTTGGCCGAATCAGCTGGATCTATACATATTTCCTCGAGACCCTCTGTATCTCTGTTTCCCCTCGGCAATTTAATTCTGTAATGATCTCGCTTTCTTCTATTGAGTTGTCATCAGTCCTCTTCCTTTTGCTCCCAAATGAGATGTACCTTCCAAACACACGTTCATTTATTTTATTAGATCTTATTTTTGCTTTGAATGTTCAATGTAAAAATACATCATCTAAAGGCTGAAAAATAGTAGAAGAATCATAATAAAAAGAGTACTCCCTTTTATATTGATCAAGAGTGGCAAAATACATTTCGTGGGTGCTAAATTGTTCTCCCAGAATGGTACTCCGACTTCTTTTAGTTAAGAATTTCACCATCAGGTACATCGTTGAGACAAACGCATCCATCTCATCCAACGTAGGGCGACCAAAGAATGCATTGTAATATGATGGTTGATTGATGATCACAAAAACAGTTTCAAAAATTCTGTAGCATGGTGGTACTCCCATTTGTACTAGCAGCTTTACTTGCCCCAACGGAGTTGACCCTTTGTTATTGAACCCAAAAATAGGTTCAAGACTAGGCTCTAGCCTATCTTCAAGAAAGCTCATTTGATCAAAGGCATGCTTGAAGATGACGTTGACTGTGCTTCCAGTGTCAACTAGGATCTTGGACATTATAGAGAGCCCGATTTGATCAGTGATCATAAGAGGGTCATGATGGGGGTGATGAATTCTATTTTTGAGCACTTGGAGAGTGATGATAAGATTCGTTATCTGTATATTAAGCCATGGATTTTTAAGTGGGGACTCTTCTTGGATAGAAAATATTCCTTCCTTAGCTTCCTTGATATATCTGTTTTTGGCTCCTTTATTGGTTCCCGCTGGATGCGGTTCCCCAAGAATCACGTCAATTCTATTCAAGCGTGGACTCAAGTTTAATGGATCTTCATCTTCTAAGTTATTCACAGCAGTATTAGGGAACTTTCACGGTACATCGCTGGTCCGGGGTGTTTTCTGTTGGTCCTGGATGAATTCTTTTAGGTGTCCTTCACGAATTAGCTTTCGAATAATTCCAACCAGCACTCAACATTCATCAGTTTTATGGTCATTCGTTTTATGATAAGCACAATAATCATCCCCCTTTCTTTGCTCAGGGTAGTTTCTGGCCTTGAATGAAGTTGGGAAGTTAACTTTTTCTTTTGTTGTGGCATAGATATAAGTCAATGGCTTGTTCAAAGCGATTGAATTAGTATTGGAATCCTCCCACCTCGGCCTCTTGTGTCCTCGGTCAAACCCAAATCTTCCACTCTCCGTCTTAGGGTTAGCTTTCTTCTTAGCATAGTACAATTCATCCATTCAAATGAATTTATCAGCTTGGAAGTGAAAGTCTTGTAACTGTTTACATATATGAACAAAAAGCTCTTTCCAAAATGGTGTATTTTCTATCAGTCCTGAATGCACTGCAATCAGCTTATCCCTATCGTTCATGTCTTTGGCTTTTAATGCCTCTGTATTGAACCTTCTAAGGTAGTCACCCAACGATTCTCCTTATTTTTGTTTAATGTTTGCTAAAACAGTATAATCAACCATGGGATCTCTACATATACGAATTGAGTGGAGAATTCATAGGAAAATTGTTTCCACGAGTAAATAGTCTTCTCTCGATACTGACAGTACCATTTTGCGGTAGCTCCTTGAAGGGTTACTGGAAATAGTCTGCACCGCACTGCCCCAGAAGCATTATATAGATACGTTTGGCTGTCGAAAGCCATCAAGTGGTCATCGGGATCAGTAGTGCCATTCTATTTCATCGTTGGGATCTTGACATGAGATGAAATTACCGCCGACATGATTTCATCAGTAAACGAAGCTACTCGTTCATTGTCATTCACTCGCTCATCTAAAGTTCTTTTCCCTTTAGCGTTTAGAATGTCTTTGACAACCTTCTCTGCCACATCTTTCGAATAAGCTTCAGTGTCCTGATAGCTTTTTTGATTTGAGCTGTATTCCTTTGAAGTTGAGCTTACAGATTGCTCCAAAGATTTATCTTGTATTCTACCTTGATGATTGACTTTAGTTGCATGACATTATTTTTTCTTTGACGATGTTAAGTCGACCTTGCCCTTACCTTCGTATATATGAGCTTTCAAGTTTCTCCTTGGGGAGACCATCTCGTCTCCTATTGTCGGTTTAGCAGTTTTGGAAGATTTCTGAGACAGAGCTGCTTTTAGGAGTTCTTGCATTTCTAGTAGTTGTTGCTCTAAATGACTTATCTTGACTACATTATCATCTGGTTATGCTGGAGTTGATGGTTGTCCTGGCACCACCCCTTCTAGGTTGAAAGTTGGAATAATATTTTCTTCCAAAACTGTTGTGTGTATTGCCTCCTCATACATTGGACTAAGTCTATTCGATTTCATTTTCCTACAACAAATCAAATGTTCTATAATTAGTCTATAAGGAAACCATGAGGTCAGAGGTTCAAGCCCTCCTTCTAGCGTCAAAAATGTTGACAAGAAATTTAGTCAACACCTCAAAGCGAAGTTTATGAACGAAACAATCCCTTCGGAACCCCTTTCGAGTGAGTCAAAAGGGTCATTATACGTAAAAAGGGGAACCCTTCAAAGGTATAGATTCTACTATCATGGAGATGGTTCCTTCGAAAGGATTTATATATTTTAAAATATTCAAGCACCTTTCGAAGAAGTCCTCTCAAAGGATATGACTTCAACGATCACATAGTGAATCCTTTCGAAACCCCCTTCGAATGAATCGAGAGAGTTTGTATACCTTCGAAGGGACTCAAAACACAACATATATAACAAATCAGAAGTAGATTCAATTTGCAATGGAATCTTATCTTGGATAAATGATTCAAGTTCCATCAACTTGACAATATTGGATTATCATAACCACATCAATTTAGTATTATATGGGCTTCAGATGTGATGATAATATGTTTCAAAATCAAAATATCCAAGTAAACTCTATAGCATTGCATATGTTATATAAGGGTAAGGAAGATAAGTGAATATCATGTGCAATTACTCATTAGTCAAGCTAATGGCTGAAATGATCTTCCTCATATTCGAAATCGATATTAGATTCATGTATCCTCTCATTTTTATTTCTCGAAACTGGATTACAAGTAAGAGAATTTTTCTCAAATTGGTCTGCGGTTACAAGAAGTTGGTTTTGCTAAGAGGTGAGAAAGAAATTCAAGAATCCAAACTTCCCTTCCCAACTTGAACCCCTAGGGTCGTATTTATCGATGTCGACTGACCCCTCCCGCATCCATCCTTTCGAAGCTGTCGAAAGATCTTTCTCCCAACCTCTCGCACCCATCCTCTCGCCTTTGTCCTTCCGCTTCCATAGCTTCAAAGGCAGATATATGGGTCTCTTATTATGCTTGGATTAGCCCTTTCGCCTCCATCAAAAGTGCACTAACAATGGATATCATTCCAACATTCTCCAATACTGCTTTCGGGTATTTCTAGAACCTTTCGACGCCTTCGAAAGACATGCTTCTTTTAGTAGTGAAAGGGTCAAGGTTCCTTATCGCGTTGTTTGGATGTAAGCGGAAGCACTTCCAACTCCTTCTTCTCCTTCAAAACCACTCCTTGGTTGCTTTGGTCTGGTGCCAATCATGACGAGTGATTATTTGAGCGACTGAGGAAGTGCTTTCGGATGGTTTTGAAAGGACTTAAAGCTGATGAAATGATCATTGCGAAAGGTCACTTGGTCACATGTAAAGTTCTTTTTATGCTTGCGGAAGGGCCCAACTGTTTCGAAAGGCTTATCTTTGTTTTCGGAAGGTACACTTTGGCAAAATGTCCCTGTGTGGAAGATTAACAGTGGCGAAATCAACTATTTCTAAGGGTTTGGTTCTTGTGTGCAAGCCCGTTATTTGATACCTTCGAAAGGTGCTTCGAACTCATACGAGACACTTTCATGTATGCGGAACTAACTGCGTTGAAAGGATTAACTGAGGTGGAAGGGTAGCTTTGCCTCCCTTTCGACTCCTTTGAAAGCTCTTGTTTTACTTAATACTTGTAGGAGCATCAAGTGCTTGCGGCATCAATCTAACCTCTTCGAAAGCTACTTCAATGCCTTCGAAACGCTGCTTTTGAATCATGGCGAAACCCTTCTTTTCAATTCTTGCGAAGCTTCTTTAACACTTTTATGGGTCTTCTTTCATACCTTTGTTCTTAAGTGAGTTTTATGGTTAACAATATCTGTTTGCCAAAAACTATAAACTATCAATATATAATCAATAAAATCACATGTTTAGTAGTAAGAACTGAGTGCTAAATGAGCAATTATAAGCTTATTTTGTTTTGTCGGCATGTAGTATTAGTTTACATGAAATATTAACATATATAATGCATACGGTTGTAAATAGTACAAACCATTGTAGCATAAAAAAGATCATCCCCATTATTAGTGACCATAACATATATATATATACACACATATACATACATATACATATACATATATGTATGTATGTATGTATGTATGTATATGTGTGTGTACTAAATTCATGTTTGACTACAACTATTTCATAAAACACTATGTGCATATAATGTGATAAGCGAGAAACTTGACCAACACTTATATTCATGTTATAAATTTATTATGTATGGAAATGATTACCAGTACTTATGATAAAGCTATTGTGTTATTTGATATAACAAGTTTTTCAAAATAATCCGTGTGAATAGCACGGGTTCGCACTCGTTTGTTATCCAATTAGTCCATCTATTTATTATATGGGGTTTTGGACCAAAGGTCCCTATTCTTAAAGCTCATGCACAAAAAGTCCCTACCCATAAATCCATGTAAATTAGGTCCCTGTTTTGTTAATTTTTACCAAACTATCCCCTTCCAGAAAACCAGCCCAGCATGGAAATCAGGGGCAAAAGTGATATAAATTAGCCAAAAACTAAAAATAGGGATCTAATTTTCATAACTTTTTAAGGAGGGACTATTCTTCCATCATCTTTTAATTCTAGGGAGTTGACAGTCATTCCTTGTTATTATATTATTACATACAAAATTCAATTCTAACCATATATCTTCTCTCTTCTAATTCAATGGCTATAAATTAGAGATATAGTTATTTGTGATTACTATAATAATATCAAGTATTGTTACCATATAATAAATAAAACAAATTAATTACTTTTACTTTTGATTAACTTGAATTCAAGGTAATTAAAGAATTGAATTGAAATTCAATTTATGAGAGAATTAATTACATATTAAGTAAGTTGATTGCTAATTGTGTGATCGATTATTTATTTATTTATTTCCTTTTATCAACAACATTTCAGGTGCATGATAACTATAGAAGCTTTTGCTGTTATATAAAATCTGTTACAAATAAAATTAAGCTATTTTTCCTTTCTCGCATTTTATATCAAATTTTTTTCTATAATTTTGTTCTTATTGGTCTAAACTACGAATTTTGGTTCCTCCATTTATTTCGTAGGAAGTTATTGGTTTCTTAACACATGGATATCAAGAAATCGTAAGTTTGTTGTATAATCAAATTGAAGTAAAACCGATCTTTATTTCATTCTAAAACATTAGTATGTAAAAAACAAGCTGGAAGAAAAGCATTACATGTGAAGTAAAAGATTATTTAAATAATTAATTTTATACCGTATTTTGGTAAAAGTATAATGTATAAGAAATACTTATGTACCTCCTCCGGCAGATAATATTAAAATTTGTTTAAGTTTTAATTTTAGATATGTGTTTTGGAAACATATTTATTTATAATTGTTTTACGTTGTCATAGTCAGCCTGAACTTTTTTTTGGTAAATTCTAACATTTTTCATCTTTGATTAATCTAGGGTATATATTTTTCTGTTTTGTTATTGATATACTACGTATGTTCATAGGCAACACATATTCATGGTTATCATCGAATTCTTGAAGATCTTAAGCAACAATGAGGTAATTATTTCTGATTTTTTGCAAAATTTGTTTTATTTTATGTTGTTTTAATTTTTTTGCAGTTTTGAAGTGTTTATGAATAATTAAAAATTAGTGGTATAATCATTTATAATCTTTATCTTTAATTGTAGTTGTAATACCTTTGGTGTTACACTTTTTTTTGTGTTAGCATGAACTGCTAAAAACGCCCTTCTAATATTACTTAAAAATATGAGTTAACAAATAACTTTTTTTTACAAATTCAAACTGTCCCTCTACAGATATTACCAAATCTTAATATCACATAAAAAAGGGATCTATAAATAAACTTCTTTTGCAAATTCGTTCTTTAATAATTAATAATACAAATAAAAATTAAAAAAATTAAAACTAACAAAAATTTAGATGTTGCAACATAAAAATAAAAATTCAAACTAATTAGACATGATTTCAATGAAAAAATACGGCAATATATTTATGCAAATCATTTTCTCTTGAATGTGTTGAACATTCGTAGTTTGTAGAAAAATAATTCACGCGCGAAACGCATACTGTAAGTGAATTATTGTCATATCAAATATTATTATCATGCAAAAAACAATTTGAACGAACTACTTCTAACTTTGATCAACCCGACTTCAAAGTACTTTGAGAATTAAATTGTAATTCATATTAATAAGAGAACTAATGACATGTTAATTTTCTTTAGTGCTAATAAATTATTCACTTAATATGCAATCGATTAATTAATTTTTATTTATTTCTGTTTGTCATTAACGTTTTAAATGAAAACTCTACAAGGGAACATGTAATATAAAGTTTTCTGTAAATAAATAATTATAAATTAGAGATGAAGTTATTTAATATGGTTATAAGCGAACTATTTTTAAATAGCAAGGATGATATCAAATATTTATAGTATGCAATAAATAAAAGGAATCAACTGCTTTTAATTTTGATCAATTTGTATTCAAAATAATTTGAGAACTACATTGCGGTTCAATTTAATGAGAGTAATAATCACATGTTAAATATTTTTAACTCCAAATAGTTATAGAATTAATATGTAATTATATTAACTCTTTTTATTTAATTCCTTTTACCAATAATCAACAACATTTCAGATGCATAACTCAACGAGGAATCATGTTACAAGAAGTGTTTTGTAAATTCAACAAATGTTTCCTAGATGTGAGAAATATGCGTATTAAAGAAAATAATGACATAGGAGCTCATTGTCTATTTTTTAAATATACTTTACTTTCCTTTAATACGATTAGTATAAAATTAAAATTTTTGAGTGTAGATATAGTTATAAATAATATTCTTCAACAAACCTACCTAACTAATATTAAGCTAACATTTGCTTATGCTTTAATGGCAACACAAAATTTTGACACATTTTCTTCACTACAACAAAATACTTTTTTTACAACGGGCAATACCCGTTGCAATATGGGTTTCGCAATGGACCATCGTCCGTCTTATTATGTGATGTTGTAATAGATCCAAAAGATTTTACAACGGTTTAAAACCGTTGTAGTAAATATTTTTACAACGGTCCAAAGTCGTTGCAATAGAGTTTTTTACAACGGGCATAGACCGTTGCAATATGCCCTAGCCACAACAGCCATTGACCGTTGTAATAGATGTCTATTACAACTGTTTTTGCCCGTTGTTAGAAAAAATGCAAAATTAAAAATAAAATTAGACATACTACAATAGTGTAAACTTGTTTATCATGTATAAAAACAAAATCCTAATCAATATGTAAAGGAGAACTAAACAATAGTAGAGTAATGTAGACATACTACTAATCTACATACTATGATGAAGATATAATACCAGCATTAAGTGTAACAGAAAAAATAATGTAAAATAAGTTACTTGAAATAACGTAGATATCATTATTCATTGCATAAATTAACATTTTGATAGATGCTATAATCACATTTGCACAATAGAAAAGACAGTAACCAAACAATGGTACAATAAGTTTTTGATAATGAAGTGTTTAAATTTTAAATAGAAGCACCAATTGTGCACTAGTAAAAAAACATGTTTATTTGCTAATGGCAGAATCTCAAAACTGCCTCACCAATTCATATGGTTAAAGCCCATATTTGATCGATGATATATGCAAGTTGCAGTAGATAACAGTTTCTGCTTATATGTGTATAGTTTTTGTTCTTGTTGCTTCAGATCTGATCCATTATAAAGTTAAAGCTCGTCCACCAACCAGATTATATGTTATTTAGCTGTAACTGATATCATATTTTAGAACCCAGTATTAAATATAATATAAAATAATCATTAGCTCATAAGTATATGCTGATAAGTATGGTTACCAACTGAAGTCATCTCATATATAAGCTTAATACAACATCAACTATGATGTTATGATGAATAATCAGTTACAGCATATGCTAGATAATAAATAATTAGTTGCATCTTGGTTTGTGTATTTTGATGCATAAGCGATCAGATCTGTGATTCTTCTGGTTGAATATTTGAGTTCTTTACCTTTTTTCAAATCTACCTTTTCTTTTAAAGTTCAAGTGCATTCTCCAGTGTTTCAACTTTCAACATTTATGGCTGTTGGATAATCGTGTCGATGATTTGAGAAAGATGAAGATGATAACTGCTGTACTTCTGACTTCAAGGATCTACTGCGTAGATTCTTTTAGACAATAGTTCAACCCAACAGGTACAAACGGGTTATCGAACTATCGATTTCAGGATTCAATGAAGCCTTGAAACAGCGTAATCATCGACAAACTTGTACGATTTTGATCCGACCAAGAACAGTCAAATTTGATTTCTGATGATGCAATTTAGTAGAGAATAGAATGAAGAAGAAGAAGAAAATCGATCTGCACCGTTTCTGTGTTTGCAACACCTTACAGGCGTATCAAATTGTGGTGATATGGCAGTGTTCTGCAACACTTTCTAGGCGTCGCAGATCTGGAGGAAGAAGAAGAAGGTTAAAAGACAAGAGATTGTTTTTTGTGTGATGGTTCCTGGGCGTCACTATTTATAGTAGTGAGGAAGTGTCCATTCGATAGTCGCGTCCCTTTATTCAAATGACCCGCCAAAAATATCCGTTCAAACTCAAATTCTGGATCCGACCTGTTAACAAAATTAATTCGTTAATCCCAAACCCGAACCCGGTCCGGTCGGACGGATGGATGGCGGCGGCGGCGCGCGCGTGTGGTGGTGATGCATAACTTCCCTCCTCACATCAAAGCAAAGCTTTGGATGCCCAAAGGGCCCAACCTTCCTTAGAGAAATCCATATATAAATCAATATATTCCCTTAAATTCCAAGATGTGGGACTATTCATCCCCTCTTCTTCCTTCTTCTTCCACTTCTTCCCTCTTCAAAAACAAACCCAAACCCAAAATTATTTTGAAAATTTCCAACAATTTCCCCCCATTTTCAAAATAAGTAAAATAAATAAAATAAACGGCTGTATCATTAGAGTGACTACCTACATACCCAAGTGGGATCAAGCCAATGTAGTTCCAAGATCAAGTTTTGCATCATCGTGGAAACCAATACATAAATGATAGGTATCTTTTGGATTTGAACCTTCACTTAGTGTAAACCATTCAAAGTTCTATCGAAGTCTATGGTGAACGTATGTTGAACCAAGTACCCCTAGTGATAGTACCGAAACAGTCACACATACTGATTTCCGTATATAGAGTGTTCTGTATGCTCAGCACATCAATGGCCATGTGCTTAAATCCTGAGTTCATGAGTCTACTTTAGAAAGAGGTCTTACTTTCTTAGGAAATAGCCTAATTTCCATACTCATATAGGTAAGTCTCTTAAGGTATTTATGCGATACACCTTTTTAAGATAACTAGACTTATTAAGGATATATTATCCATCCTTTGTTCTTGCAGAATCCAACACTAAACCTTATGGGATTATTGATTTAGTGTTCCATAATCATTCTCTTAACTTGTTGGTACCCATTAAACTTTGTCTATCCTTTTCAAAACATAAGTTGGGTTTCTGTAAGGATGATCAACCTTCATTCACAGACCTTAGTCCTATTTCCTCTGATTCATAGACCTTCATTCACAGCCTTTGAAAGATTCTTTGTGAGTGGGTCAGCCAAGTTTTTTTTGTTTCTATGTAATCAACAGTTATTACTCCATTTTTGAGTAACTGTCTTATCATTTGATGTCTTAGACTCACATGTCTAGACTTCCCATTATATGTCTTATTAGAGACATTGTATATTGTAGCTTGATTATCACAGTTAATCAAGACTGCTGGAGATAGCTTCTTCCATAATGGGATTTCTATTAATAAATTCCTAAGCCATTCCTTTTCCTTACAAGCATCTGCTAATGCAATCAGCTCGGACAAAATTGTTGAGTCAGATATACAAGTCTGTTTCTTGGAAACCCAAGACACAACAGCGCCTCCTAACGTAAAGATCCATCCAGTCGTAGACTTGGATTTGGATTCTACATTGTTCCAGGTTGCATCACTATATCCTTCTATTACAGCAGGATATCCTTTATAAGATAAACCATAGGTAACAGTTCCTTTCAAATAAGCTAAAACTTTGGAAATAGCTTTCCAATGTTCGAAACCTGGATTACTCGTAAATCGACATAACATGCTTATAGCATGTGCTATGTCTGGTCTAGTGCAATGCATAACATACATAAGACTCCCAATAATACTGGAATACTCAAGTTGAGAAATGATACGTCCAGTATTCTTTTCTAATTTAATACTAGGATCTAAAGGAGTAGGTGCTGGTTTGTCATTATAATGACCATACTTTCGGAGGAACTTCTCAATGTAATGAGATTGTGTTAGCAACAACTCCCCCTCTTTCCTAATAATTTTAATTCCCAGAATTATGTCAGCTTCTCCTAAATCTTTCATATCAAATTTAGAAGATAGAAACTTCTTAGTTTGATTCACACATGATATATTGGAACCAAATATTAGCATGTCATCAACGTATAAACATATTATAACATAATTGTTGTTGTTTGATTTGCTATAAATACATTTATCAGCATCATTAACAATAAATCCATATGACAATACTATTTTATCAAACTTCTCATGCCATTGCATGGGAGCTTACTTCAGGCCATAAATAGACTTTACTAATTTGCAAACTTTCTTTTCTTGACTTGGGGTTTTGAAACCTTCAGGTTGTTCCATATATATCTCTTCTTCTAAATCTCCATTTAGAAACGCAGTCTTTACATCCATTTGATGTATGACCAATTTATGAATTGATGCAAGTGCTATTAAACAGCGTATAGAAGATATGCGAGCAACTGGAGCATATGTATCAAAATAATCTACTCCATGTCTTTGCTTATATCCCTTAGTAACTAATATGGCTTTAAACTTATCAATGGATCCATTTGTATTCAACTTTTTCTTAAATATCCATTTACATACTATAGGTTTAGCACTAGGAGGTAAATCAGTTAAAACCCAAGTTTGGTTTAACAATATGAAATTCATTTCATCATTAATAGCTTCTTTCCAGAATATTGAATCTCTAGAATTCATAGCCTCAGAATAAGTTTTGGGGTCATCATCGACGTTCATGACATATCTAGTCACATTAAGGACTTCGTCCTTACTGCCTTCTATAAGATATGTAATAAAGTCAGGACCATAGTCCTTCTCTATTATTGCTCTTTTACTTCTCCTTTGTTCAGTACTATTATCTGGTACTATTACTTCCTTGCTGTTTTGAGCAGGAGCATAGTCATTGTCATTGATATCATCAATCGTATTAGGTTCTGGACTAGATGATCTCAATGGAATCTCAACAGTTTGATTTTCAAAGAATTCTACATCTATGGATTCTAGAACTTCTAAGGTGTCAAGAATTAGGAATCTATAAGTTATACTATTAAGTGAATATCCTATGAAAACACATTTAAATGCCATATTTCCTAACTTTGGTCGTTTAGGGTCTGGTTTTCTAACATATGCTAAACAACCCCAAACTTTAAGTCTTGTAAGATTAGGTTTCCTATTAAACCATAATTCATAAGGGGAAACATTATTCTTTTTAAGTGGTACTCTATTTAAGATATAACATGCAGATAACATAGCATCACCCCACAGGTTATAAGGTAAATTTGAACTTATGCGCATGGCATTAACCATTTCTACTAAAGTTCTATTTTTCCTTTCAGCAATACCATTTTGTTGTGGTGTATATGGGGCAGTGCATTGGTGAACTAAACTGTGTTGTTTACAAAATAGGTGAATTCATTTGAGAAATATTCACCACCTCGATCTGAATTTAATACTTTTATTTTAACTCCTAATTATGTTTCGACCTCTGCTTTGTAAATTTTAAATTTATCAAAGGCCTCATCTTTAGTTTTCATTAGATACACATATGCATATCTAGTATAATCATCAATAAATGTTATATAGTATTGGTTACCACTATAGGTGATATGATTTTTTAAGTCACCCACATCACTATATACCAAATCAAGCAACCCAGTTTTCCTTTCTACAGATTTAAAGGGTTTTCGGTGTATTTTTGCTTGAACACATATTTCACATTTAGAGATGGTATCGAAATCACAATCAGAAATTAATCCTAATTTGTGCATATTTTTAAGGGAATTATAATTAACATGTCCTAGTCTACCATGTCATAAACTAACAGAATCAACAGTATAAACAGAAGATTTATTTATTACATTCAACTTAATCATGTCGTTACAAGAATATCCCTGTCCAATGAACTTCCCGTTTTTGGACAACACTAGTTTGTCAGACTCATACACTATCTTGAATCCTCCTTTGTTAAGAAGGTATCCAGAGATCAAATTCTTACAAATATCAGGTACATGATATACATTAACCAAAGTAAGAGTCTTTCCAGAAGATAACGGTAGTTCTATAGTGCCTTTGCCAATCACCTTACTGCGAACATTATTTGCTCCAGTAACTTTATTCTCATCTCCGCTAACATCTTCGTAGTTCTTGTAGAGACTACGGTCCTTGCATATATGAATGGTTGCTCCAGTATCAAGCCACCAATCATTTCCCATGTTCTCAACAGAGTTTGCCTCTTGCACTACTGCAACCAATTTGTCTTTGACCATATTCGCCTTTAATTGTTTCTTTCGTAGACGACAGTCACGAGCATAATGGCCGAACTTGTTACAGAAATAACAAGCACCTTTCTTTTTATCTTTCTTAGAATGATTTTTCTTCTTAAACTGTGTCTCATTCTTAGGTTTTAGAGAATTTGATATTTCAACATTATTTGCCTTAGGATGAGACTCAGTTTGCATATTATCATTTAGTTCTCTTTTACGAGAGTCCTCTTCTATATGAAGATGATGCTGTAAATTATCTAAATCATAATCTATCTCCGCATGTTTCAATTTCTTTTTATAATCATTCCAAGAGTGAGGGGGTCTAGAAATAATAACTCCAACCACAAAGGATTCAGGGAGTTCAATCTTGGCATCTTTCAGCTGATTTACTATATATATTATATCATAACTTGTCCAATAATGTACTTATTATCATGCATTTTGAAATCCATAAAATTACATACTAGGAATTTCTTGTTGCTTGCCTCAGATATTATTTGCTCTCCAGGGCAGTCCAAAGTGCTTTGCCTGTTACTAGCCTTCTATGTGCATTGTAAACTGATGCAGATAACGCGTTGAGAATGTGCCCTCTACACAGGAAATCATCTTCTTTGCGCTTTGCTCGTTTTGCTTTCAATTCGTCGGCATCTTTATCAGTTTCCTCTGGCATTTCCTCCAAGTTATCTTCAAGAATATAGAATAATTTGACCATGATCAAAAAGAATTTCATCGTCTCTTCCAACGAGTGAAGTTTTTACCATCAAACCGCTCCAATCGTGTCACATGCTGATTCATGAGCATTGATATTGCTTGAACTCGAACTATCCATGGTTGAAATTATTGTCTAAAAATTGTTGGATAATTGTGTCGATGATTCGAGAAAGATGAAGATGATAACTGATGTACTTCTGACTTCAAGGATCTACTACGTAGATTCTTTTAGACAATAGTTCAACCCAACAGGTACAAACGGGTTATCAAACTATCGACTTCAGGATTCAATGAAGCCTTGAAACAGCGTAATCAGATTCGAAACTTGTACGATTTTAATCCGACCAAGAACAGTCAAATTTGATTTCTAATGATGCAATTTAGTAGAGAATAGAATGAAGAAGAAGAAGAAAATCGATCTGCAACGTTTCTGCGTTTGCAACACCTTACAGGCGTCGCAAATTGTGGTGATATGGCAGTGTTCTGCAACACTTTCTGGGCGTCGCAAATCTGGAGGAAGAAGAAGAAGGTTAAAAGAAAAGAGATTGTTTTTTTTTGTGATGGTTCCTGGGCGTCACTATTTATAGTAGTGAGGAAGTGTCCATTCGTCAAGTGGCGCATCCTTTCCAATAGTCGCATCCCTTTATTCAAATGACCCACCAAAAATATCCGTTCAAACTCAAATTCTGGATCCGGCCTGTTAACAAAATTAATTCGTCATTTTAGACCCGAACCCAGTCTGGTCGGACGGCGGCGACGGGGCGCGCGTGTGGCGGTGATGCATAACTTCCCTCCTCACATCAAAGCAAAGCTTTGGGTGCCCAAAGGGCCCAACATTCCTTAGAGAAATCCATATATAAATCAATATATTCCCTTAAATTCCAAGATGTGGGACTATTCATCCCCTCTTCTTCCTTCTTCTTCCACTTCTTCCCTCTTCAAAAACAAACCCAAACCCAAAATTATTTTGAAAATTTCCAACAATGGCATTTATCAAGATTGCCCACACTATCCATAACACTTGTAATGACATCCCTTACTTGACAAGTTGCAAAATCATTGAAAAATGTACTTGTATCTAATACCTTATCAAGTAGCAGTACCAAAATAGTTGTAAAAGAGTAGTTCCAAAGGAATATGACATGTTTACTTGTAAAAGAGCAGTTCCAAAGTGGCAGTCCGAAAAAAAGAACATGATTTCTACCATCTTCTTCACCTGAATTGATTCAGATTGAATGTTTCTAGCTGAAAGAAATCACTAACCACTTTGAAATAATCAATATCATAAACATCGATTTGTTTTGTTTGTGATGATGAGATAGATACTCAAAATAGTTGCCTACCATAATAAACAACATACAAGGACTGTATCTCACCACCAACTTAAACATCATGAGATCATGTGATAACTATTAAACATAAACATAATAAGAAATAATGTTATGATATTATATACTACTTCTGAATATCTTGAGAACTACAAGATACATTATCTTTCATTATCTTGAGAATTGTAAGAGTCAGGGAAAAACTCTTGATCTTCACAACGTTACTCTACTACATGCATTCCAATAAAGAAATTTATATTTTGTTATGAGACAGAAAATTAAATGAACCATTAGTTGATTTCTTTTTTAGGCCTACACAGCTACCCTTTTTTTCACAACTCAAATTAGTTGCTTCACATATGTTGCATACATTGAGATATTTCAACTACTACTTTGCGCTCTGACTTCTTAGTTAGCATTTAAATTAACAACTAGCCAAAGGACATTAGACAATGACCCACATAAAAATGAAAACTAAATGATAGAAAATAGAAAGAAAATGAAAAAATACAAGCAATTACCTCCTCAACGTTGTAGAACAGTCTATTAGAAAGATCGATGAGGGTTCTTTTACAATCACCACAACAACTCCTTGAGATAAGCAGACTGAGATCCAGATACAAAAATGTTGATCTAAGAGATAGATCTTTTTTCATAAGGTCCCATGAATTTTCATCGTAATCAATTATATAATCTTCTATAGATATGAAATTGAATGCACATTTTCTTATCCTAAATATGCATCCTGGTAATTCTATATCACTCATTGTCCCTTTCTTCTTCCTTGATTTTGCCTTCCTGTAATAGTAAACTGATGTATGTTATCAATTTTCAATACCAAAAGAAGTATGGAAAGAAATTTAATTTATTTAGAAGCCAATGGAGGTACAACTAACATAAAGCATTAATAAGCAGATGGCACAAACTTGGAAAAATAATAGTGAACAACCATGTGATGGAATAAGGAATAACACAACTTCTTTCATCCTTAATTAGTTACTTTACTAAAACCTGACATTTGGGTAGTTAACATATGATTAGAAAATACCATGAGAATGCCACTTTGTATCAAAATATATGCATGTTCACCTCAAAATGAAGATTTACAAAATTACTCTCTTGATTGAACATCCTACATGTACATAATGATTGTGTATTTTAATGTATCAAAGCCAAAAGATTATAGATCCAATGGTTTTCAAAAGGATCAGGTGAACCCCACTTTGGTTTGGGCTAGACTTGGTGATCTTCATAAGGCTACTTGTCTTATGCTTTGAAAAGAAGAAAGGCACCAAAATGGAAGGCTACAATTATAGAATATATGACTTGGGTTCATGATAAATGAATTTTCTAATAAATTGCTAGCCGTTAAACAAAAAATACATAAATATGATTTGTGACTTGCCACTAGCATTAAACTTCAAATAATATGGCGAGCACCTACAAGTAATTAGGTGTACAAAATAAAGTATGGCTAGCTTTAAGATTATCATAGTATATATGGTTAATAATATGAAAAAAATAAAATTGAGGTGGCATTAATTAAAGAGAAAAAACGAGGTATGATTATTATTTCAAAATTCAAAGGAATAAAATTAGAAAAGGTTAAATCTTTTAACATTGATTCATGAATAAAGGAAGCAATTATAATAACAGCGATGGCGATAACGAGTTGAAGTTGAATCATACTCGTGGTGGTCATATCTAAGAACAAATTCAAACCAATAAGAGAAGTTGAAGTTTTTGCGAACAATAGATAATCAAAAACATTAAAACAGACACTTGAACGAACTCAAAGTTGTTAGTCATGGAAATGGCAACGATCGAAGACCAACAAGAAAACAAAATACACTTATTCATAGCATACCCAACATGATTCTAGGTCCGGACCTGATCCCTATTGGGCTTCCGTATGTAGCCACTGCTAGGAAGCTTGTCGGGTCTGATTACGAACCGGGCTCACATCCAAGAATGGATCGCCAGCAACCTCCAATCCACTGGCCCAGCTGCTACCATGATATCGAATTGGGATTGGGAACCAACGACGTGAACCAATGACGAGAGCCATGGGAATTGGGAACTGAGATTGGGAATGCAAAACATTTTTTTATTTTGTTTTGAGATTACGTAGTGGGATTGGATTTAGGGTTAAGTAAAAAGAGGGAAAGCGAGAATTTAGGTGAAGTGAAAATGAGATAAGCGGGCAAATGAAAATTTACAAAAGTAGGGGAGGCAAACAAGGAACACTAGTTTTAATATTAATCATTAACTATTAATTATTCAAAAGTAATATTGATATTAACTATTAATTATTTAATATTAATTATTAATTATATTTGTTAATTATTGAATGCAATTAATAAATCTTAAATGTAATTTACTAATTATTAATAATCAACTATAATAAATTATTAAATATAAAAAATTATTTATTGATTATATATAATAATTAGTAATTATGAATTATTTATTAATAATCACTAATTATTATAGATTATAAATGTCCTATATAAGTTGACATTTATAATTATTATTTATAAATTATCATTTATAAATTATTAAGTACGTATTATTAGTTATTAGTTACAAATTGCAAATTGTTATAAATTTAAAACAATAGTAAATATATTCAAAAAAATTAACGTAATTCTGTCTTCTCTTATATGGAACGTTTCCTCAAAAAAAATTAACCTATGATTAATATTAATGTTATTAATAATTAATTACTGAATATTAATAACTACATTATAATTATTAATTATTAATCATTAATTATCAAATACTGGCAACGGAGTTTTATTACAACGAGCATTTTGTGATCGTTTTAAAGTTGACATCTATTACAACGTGCAAAAGAAAATGGTTGTACTAGTCACTTATTACATCAGACAAATAGGGATGAAAACTGGTATTTATTATAACGGGCATTTAAAGACAGATGTAAAAAAGGCGTTGTAATAAGATATTTTTGTTTTAGTGCTTATGTTTGAAGGAAAACAATATTTATTCAATATAATTTAAAATGCAATTATAATTTTTGTCTTACTAACAATACTCTTGGGTTACAAATATTATATTTATCGATGTTGGGTGTACAAACAATAATATTACAAGCATTTATAATGACATATAATTACATGATTTTTTAATGGCTCGCATTGTTGATTTTATTTTCTTATGCTATTCGGTCTAATAGTTATTTTCGATGCGATAACATCTAAAGTATTTTTATGTGTATCGATAAGTATTTCCCATGGTGATAATTCCTTTGGTTTGAATTATGAATTTTTTTTATATTCATTCATTTATTATATGGTGGAATGATTATTTGAGGTGAATCGTAGAATTATTTAGTTGTTCCAAAAAATAGACTACGATGTCCTCGAGTGGTAGCTTATTTGGTCATGACATTAGATTTAATAAAGAGGTGCAATGATTGATGACCAATGACAAAATTAAATCAATTTTTTAATTGCCGAAAGTGGAGGGAGTCTCCGATGCGCTCGCTTGGTAGTTTATGAAACCATCCAGTTTACCTCAGTGTTCAAAAATAATATAGTGCACAATATTTATCATTTATTTATGTTTCTCACATTATAGTATGCTATATTAATTAAAAATATAACCTTTGAAGCTACTGAATATTTTCTAATTTCCATCAGTATTAGTTAGTGTAAGTGTACTAATGAAAATGTTAGAATATTGTTTATTTATACCAATTTCGAACACTATTTCACACTTAGCATTATTTCCTTATTCCATATATGAGACACTATTATCATATCGAATGTGTACATATCTGAATTTATATCCTATATAAGATGTACCTATATTGAAGTTATGCATCGCTTAAATTAATAGGCATGCTCGGTACTATCAAGTAAGGAATAGTTGACAATTTATGTTAATGTTTGTTGTATAAATCTAGTTCTTTAAAAAACTGCTATACTACGTGTGTTTTAAAATTACTTAAGCGGATTTATTTATAAATGTGTGCCATTGTTGTTAAGAAAATAAATTAATCTAAATAAATTCAATCAACAAATCTGCACTTTCATCTTTATAGGACTAAAATATAAAAATATACTAAATAAATTATTAAATTACGTGAACCACATGCGCATAGCACTGGTTCACACTAGTCTTACGATATGGAAGTGGTTTTTTCTTTTGAACAATTGCACCAGGAAGTTGTTGCCTATTAGATTTATTGGCAGCTCTTTTTTTAGTGTAAAATAAAATTATACAAGTGATCTCTTCTCCTCTGCTGGAGGATCACTTATTTTCCTAACAAAAAGAAAAAAAGTAAATATTTGATATTGCATACAAAATGCAAATGTTTGCAAAATGTGCTCCGCATCATAACTATTTCCACAAAAATCTTCAAAAAACCTTTTTTTTACCGGAAGATGTAATATACGAATCTTGTTTGACTAGATTTGTGATTTAATGATGAAAACAAAATTTCAATAAAACGATTAAACGATTCAAACGACTATCATCGTTCTTGAATTCACGAGAGGGTAAGGATGCGTTTGCGACGAACATAAACAGAGTATTTAAGCGGGGCATTTGAGCGGGGAAGATTTGTGAACACATAATGCGTTTGCGGCTACGAACAGGGTATTTGAGCGGGACATTTTAAGTTGTGATTTTTAATTTAATTGATTTATTATTGATCAATTAATTGTTTGTTTTTTAATAAATAATATGTGTAATAATTTGCAAAAATAAATAAATAAATTGAAAAATTATAAATTGCTTGAATTCAATTCAAACCAACTCCATAACGTAGAGCACTTTGATATAATCGCAACACAAAAAATCGCGTCTCAAACGGACCTCATATGCAAAAGTTATTAATTTTATAAATTTATAAAAACTTACATTTATTAATTAACTTAATTAACACAGCTGAACGGGCTCAAATGCACCAAATTTTGTGTTCAGCTGAGCGGGCCTTTTATCCGTTAGAGCGTCGGGCGCATCACAAACGGAAGTGTGCTAAAATTTGGCTGCAAACAGCCTTTGAGAAGGTGGCTATATCCTACAGCAAGGACCCAAATTTTGTTTTTTACTGGAAGTTTGAAAATGGGAAACCCTAAACCTACTGCCACTTTTATTACGAGTGTTACGACACGCACCTTACGCGTGAATTATTTTTCTACAAATTATATTCTTTTAACGCATTCAAGATGGATGATTTACCCAAATATTTAGCCAAATTTTTGCGATTAAATCATGTGTAGTTAGTTTGAATTTTATTCAATCCTGCAACATTTAATTTTCTGTTAGCTTGAATTTTTATTTCTATTATTAATTAATAAAAATTGAATTTATAAAAAAAAAATTATTGGTTAAATCATATTTTTAAGTGATTGCAAGATTTGGTAATATTTATATATAAATGAGCATTTTGAATTGGTAAAAGAAGTTTATTTATTGAATCCTATTTTTAAGTTGATTTGATAATACATGTTTTGAAACATTTTTGATAGTTCACGCTTACACCAAAAGCGGAACATCAAAGGTATTAAAACTATTAATAAAAATAGATACAACCTACATTTCGAAACAATATCGGGCCTATTAAGCCCACAAGCAGCCTTAATTTTAAAGAACCCAATCAAGACTACAGTGACAAACGATTTCAGATAATCTTGACCGTATAATTATGATCGACCGTTGATCATAAATCCAAGCTCAACTTCTCAACTACAGTTCTAGGGTTTTAAGATCTCATCATCCAGCTCTCAAAAATTTGAAACACCAAAATCAGATTTGACTGAGATATTTCGAGTTTAGATCATATAAATAATTTTGAAGTAAAATGGACAAAAGTATGCTTGGAGACATGGGGAATCTCCCTGAAGAGGACCAGATGCGTATGGCTTCCATGATCGAGCAGCTACAAATTCGCGACAGGTCTTTCTTGAAACCTTGATTTAATTATCTTTTTTGAGGTATCGGTAGTTCATTTCCATCTGTTGCTGGAATTTGAATATTGCTTCATGTTGATAATTCAGTGGGACATACGTATCAAGTAGGTTGAAGTTGAACTGGATTGTCTGAGCAAAGAATTTGATATGAATAAGGTTATATAGTGTTGTGATAATGTATTTTTTTATATTAATAAGCAGCGTTGTAATCATGTATTTTCGATTAATTAGCGCCTGTAACCACCAATATTTAGCTGCTGAAAGATTATCTGTCTTAGTTAATTCAAGTTGAGAACATGATAATATACAAAATTACATGGTCGCTTGATACATCTAGGATTCATTATGCAACACTATACGTGCAGTGTGAATTGGTTATAAGTGGTTAATGATTTATTGTCAAGCTTATAGACTAGTGCCAAGACATTGTGCCACAATTCCATGATTAATTCCCAGTGACCTCATGATGCTTATGGGCAAAACATGTACCTTAGATGCTTATCACACAAAACTTGGGTTAGAAAAATATTATTTTCTATAAAATTGTTGAAATTCATGCAGGCTTACAATAGTTGAATATAGATATTTTGGTTTGCATCAACGTCTTTTTTGGTGGAAAAGGGCTTGTCTGATTGCATGTAATAAAAATTGCATGTTTCAACTGTTCAAAATTAGGTGTTTGTTGTTGCAATCATGATAATCATCTGATTGAAGTTTAACATATTTTATCATTGATAATTTATTCACTTAATTAAGAAAGCTAAGAGAACCTTTGACAACCTAAAGTAGATGTGCTTTTTCTTCAATTAAATGCATTTTTCCTTTTATGGAGTAAAAAAAATGCGGGCAAAATATTTATTCATAAAAGAGGTCAAATCCGCTTATCTAAGTCGGAATAAAAACTTGATTTCAACTACAATACAAAAGTAGTTTCTAATGGTCATTTATTTTCACAGACCCAAATTCAAGGTTTTCAAAATGGGTTCTAATCGTATAAGTGTAAAGTTCAGACTTTAATCAAACCAGATTTTAATCATGAATCGTAGTTCAAGAGATTCAAGATTCAATGTGTATTAATGTATGCTGATATTTTTTGCTCTACGTAGGTTATTTAATGGCATCAAAGTATGTAATTTATATATTTGAGATTGATTTTGATGTTAAACTTCTACATCTAAACCTAAAACTTAATTTCTTTCTTGTTACATCTTTATTTTGAAAACTATAACATATTTGAATTGTAGACTTAGAATTATATCTTGGTATTTTTTCATTTTAAGATGGTTGAATGATTTTTTGGAATGTCCGGTTTTAGCTGATTTTTTAATCAGATATGAGACATAAATTTTAATTGGTAAGATTCTATTTGAAACGGGATTCAGATAGTACATTTTTAAGATTTTGATAACAACGTCAAAATTAGCTTGTAGAGTTTTGCTTTTGAAAAGTTAAAAGGTTACTCTTAAAAGTTTATGCAAAGGAGCCTAAGAAAGATAAAAAGACGAGCCACGTTTCTTTGAAATGCTTCTGAAATGTGACTGCAACAACTATCTAAATCCAATTTCACTTAAATACATAATGTTTTTGCAATAACATTAGGAGTTGCAAAGATCTAAAAACGTACTGCTATATTACCATCGTATTGTTATATTTGCATGTTGCTCCAAATACATGCAATCAGATGCACCATAAATGTGAAGAAAAAATGGCAAATTTTTGCGGAGGGATTAGTGAATAGTAACTGGGACACAATTCTATGTTTTTGCTGAAAGGCACAACATACTGACAACCAATTTGTTCTCCACATTAGATGCAATGCCCGGTGTTTGATGATATTTGTATTTCAATCAGTGTAAGTAACTCCATATTCTGTTCATTTTTTTTGGCTGCACTTAGTCTCGGCCAGAGAATATACTTCCATAGAACAGTGAACTGTCTAGTTATGTTTTAGGGTTACGTCAAAAGTTGACAATATATTTGGATTACATAGCAATTCTACAACGTACTTAGGATTACAAGTAATGTTGAGGTTATTTTTCCTGTATTTAGATGTTCCGAGTTGAGTTAATTACACACACACTGCTATTAAGTCCGTGACTATGACATCTCGTATTATGTTCTAACCTTTCCACATGCATACACATATAAATACATGTGTTTAATATCAAATAAATGAGTATGCATATTTGTTTTCTGTTTTAATGCACTTAAGTGAAAGTTAGATAGAGTTAACCCTCACTAGCACTTGAATTCCAAATTGACACAAGTGTATCTGTCAAAATCTGTCTAAATTATAGATAAGAGAGACAAAATGGTACAAAGAAATTTGCACACTCATTTTTCTGAAATTTTTATGTATATGCACATTCTAAGTTGACTGTCAATAGTTGTAATAAAGTATCTTTGATGACTCATGTTCACTGCGGTTTGTAATGGGTTAGTAGTTCAAAAAATTTGAGGTCTATATGGTATTTTAAAAACTATATCATCCGGAAACTTCTAGATACAGATGGTTACTGTGGGATTTAGAGATGAGAGATGAAGGCAGACTACACACATATGTATTTAGATATGTTTGTACATACGTATACATACATTGAATTAGGCAAAAATAGGGTACTAAGAAGTCAGGATGCAGGTCCCATATATATATATAATATTATATATATATATATGTATATATGTATGTATGTATGTATATGAACTAAAAATTGATGGACATTGGATTCTTCTTTATATCATATATATATAAAGTGGAAGCCAACACCCATCAATTTTTAGCTTCTTTATATATACCTGGTTCCATCGTAAAGAATAAAATGAATAAAGCTAATATAAAAACATAAATAAAGTTAAGCCATAATAAAAATTTATATTTGAACAGTATTATATATTTTCCGAATTGATTCAGTAGTCCACTAAATTCTGATAAAGGATACAAAGTCCAAATGAAAATTTCGAGCATAATACCTTAATTATAGATTGATATGTTACAAAATATTTATACACTTGTAAAATAGCAAAAAGTAACTAATTGCAAATGGCTCATTTCAGTAAAAGGAAGGGGGAAGAAATATAAATCTGTAACCTCAGAATATCATGAAAATAGAAGGGTTATTTATTTGAAAACCAATTAAACTGAAAACAACATGTTTGAGAAAAAAATGACAGTAAATGTTGGAAAATCCAATTGAAGCGTCAAACAATACAACGACGTTTATAACTAAGATTGAAATGAACAAATTTGTTCATATTTTATCGACTATTAACGCATTTGAAACAACCAGAAACCTCCTTATGCAAAATGTTCTACAATTTGATTCAATGTTATGCAACTGTAAGGTTAACAATGATGGTCACTCAGTTGCAATAGAAGCCAATGATGCTCCCTGTAAAGTTTAATGGAAAAAGAAAAAAAAGACTTGAACTCAAATCGAACCGATAAGTCTTGGATTGGGTCTGGATTACGATATATACATTTTAAACCTGACCCAAATCTGGACCATCCCGATCCCAAAGTAGTCAAGGTGAAAAGGTGCAAAAAACACGTGCTTTTTTGCGTTTTCTGTTTGCTTTTCCTGCTAAAACTGCAGCTAAAAACGGCTATCAAACACATTTTTTTGGCAATTAAAAATTGTATATATGTGCAATTTTGAGAATAAAACTTCATATGTTCATCATAAACCAAAAATGTATTGAAAGGTCATTCAACTTAAGTCTACAACAACAAAATATTAATTCTTTTTCCAAATAAAACAAAAGCGTGTTTTTTATAGCTTCGCGCTTTGTGCGCTTTAGAGCTTTTTGCCTTTTTTTTGCGTTTTGATGAGCTGTGCCTTGAGTCCCAAAAAAGCCCATCAGATGCCTTGTGTTTTTTTACGTGTAGACACGTCCCTTGACAGCACTGCCCGACCGGAGAGACCCGACCAAAAACATAAAAATATATGTATTTTAAACGTTAATTTCCAACCGGACTTGAACCCCGAAAAGGTATAGGTTCTAAATTGTATGGTTTAGAGTCTTTAGATCCAACAAAACTTGACCCGTCTAGAGCCAAGATCCACCGGGTAGGGTCTGGGGCCAACATATTTATATTTCTCTTAAATTGTGTGTATCCCTACTCCTAAAGTAAACACGGTCCCCACTTTAAGATTAAAGTGCAAATATTTTGCTTAAGTGCATCATGTGTGGATCTTACACTCCAAAAATAGGAATAAGCTAAATTATTTTGGTGTAGGGATCTAACTCCTTTTACCTGATGTAGCTACTGTCAGAGTAACAAATAATTTGTAAAATACTTATATCGTGAGAGCAAATCCTCCAAACCCTTTTTTAATTGTCGCCATGTGCAAAACAAATCTGCACCATTCATTAATTTATTTTAGATAGTAAAAGTTATAAAAATCAAAAGAACGAAAGGGTGGATTTCAAGGGGCATATGTGAATAGTGAAAAGAACCAAAGGATTAATTTTGGGTATCCATGAACAAGTTTTACCACATACCAAAAGTACGACAAATTATTAAAAAAATTCAAAATCATTGCAATCCCATCCTTAAATTATATTATTTGAGCATAAATGTCATTTATACCATTTTAAAATCACCCATAATTAGCATTATGATTGTAAAAAAAAATTAATGAGAAAAATAATTCATATTCTAGTTCACCTACAAATATATGCTTCAATTTTATTTATGTGTGCCTTCTATTTAATTTGTTTTTTGTTTTCAAACCCCCTTTTCTCATTATGCAAAGGATGCCAATTAAATTTTTACATGCAATACGAATATTTTAAAAACATGAATGTTACAGAAATGATACCATAAACATGAAGCACATCCGTATAAACAGAAATTATACCATAAACATGAAGCACATCCGTATAAACAGAACAGCCACCAGATCAATTTTACAAAGAACAAACACGTAAAGATAGACATCTAAAATATATTTTCGTTGTGAAAATAGTTTCTCCGCAGACGCATGTCGAAACATATCAAATCATACGCATATGGTTCGAACTCAAGTGTTCATCCAGCATTTAGTTTATAAAACAATCAGGTTAGGATAGATTCAGAAAAGAATTAGTTCATTTGCATGAAAAATAATTTTGAAACATGTACTTGAAAGGGTGGAAAACATAACATAAAAGCTGGCATATATATACACTTTGACTAACAACAGTTTCATGTGTTACAGTGTATTCAGTTTATCCGATTCAATTTATTTCAGAGATAGAAAGTAAGAAGAATTTAGGCAGTTACAAAAACTTTGTACAATAATGCAGCAAGTCTGAACATGTACAGTGTAACAAACATATCAACTTCCTATCAATGTACAAAAGAAGCACATTTCGAAAAAGTGAATGAGTAATAAAAGCTCGAGTTGTAAGAAAAAAAATGTGCATCAAACAGGAACAAAACTTGTCGCCCTGGAAACAAAATTCACTTAACTAAAAGCATTTATGACTCTAAAGAATAAAGAGTGAAAAATAAAGAACATAATAAACAAATAGGAAATAGGCAAACGTGGTTGGCAAGTATGATGCCATGCGAATCACAAATAACATCACATAATCATTGAGTTGGCATTAATGAAAAAATAGAAAGTGAAAATCAATTATGGCGGAAGTATACATCATAGATAATACATAGCACACAAAACTTACTGTACATACCAATTTGTCACAAAATAATTTATTAGACGAAAAATGTTTAGTTTGTCATTCTTTAATTGGATTTCAGTGTGTAAATAACTTTTATACGCAGAACATCAATTGACTATAGTTAGACTAAATCAAATATGTATAAAATATAGTTCATCAAGTATCCTGTTTCTGTTTGGTGAAGATCAAGTTGTATTGAAGTAATTATGAATATCCTATGATTTTTTTTTTAAAAAGCTACTACATATAGCAGTAAATTGACTAAATGTATTTGAGATGATAGATTTGAGAATAATGACATTTTTAACCACCAAAAGAAGCAGGTACTTATTATCATGAATTGTGTATGAATGTTAATATTTGTTTTCAAATTATTACATCAATTCTACCGTGCAAAAGTTATGCTGATAAATTAAATTACTAAAAAAGCTTTCTAACACAATGGTTTCAGTCTTAAACAAAGTATACATATATTCCAAACTGTGAAAGATAGCACAACTGATATCAAAGAACGATTTTCATCATTTGTGGTCTCGAGCCAAAGAAGAGGTATTAGTTCCATTCATCTATTGATTAGAAAGCGATGTTCATGCAACCAAATTCAGAAACTGAGCTCTCTCAAGCTTTGGAAATCAAATACTGACTTATGGCCAAGTCAAAATCATGCATGCAACATAGAGAGAATTAAAAAAAATTGAAATTAGTAAAAGAGAAATCTCAAATCCCACTTGATCGATGTTCACATGTCAGTAAACTATCTGACTTTGGCCAATAATCTTTCCTGGATTCATAGAATTGCAACCTTTGATGTTGAAATAGATGTGATTAACAAAACCTACAAACTGAAGAGCTCTGGTTAAATCAATTACTTCTCTGAATTGTTTTTTTGATTATTGAAATGGTGGGAATTATAGCAAAGAGGAGAGAAGAGGAAGTTAAATATTCTAATCATTTCAATGTGTGGAGAGAGGAGTTATTGTAAAATAGAGAGATGAAAAGGAAATTGGATCTACCTGCAATATTGTGTTGTGATGCGGTTGTGATATTTTAATATCTTGTTCGGTTCTTTTTTTGGTTCCGTTAGTATGAGTTATGTATAGAGGTGTTAACCGATTATGTATTGTTTTGATGACCACTTGATATATGCTATAATTTTAAATCTGGTGCGTTCTTTGTCTCTACCGTTAAGTGAGCAATTTTATTATATAGATATAAGTAAAGGAAGGATCCGTGGCTTCCTTGATTATTTTTTCCCTTTAGCCATTAGGTTTGATGAATTAGTGGATGGATTCCATGGAAATGCTAAATACTCTCTCGGATTTTATCATTATCCTCTCTTTTACATCATCATCGAATTCATCCACTAATTAAAAAAAATCCAATGGCTGGTAAGATTATATATGTGTGTATGGGTATGTGAATACATGTGTATGTATAACCATGTGGATTTTAGGGCATATGGAATTGAACAGTGAAGCATATTAACTTGACCAGACGGTACAATTATATTCTTATATTACTGCTTTTGAAGATATTGTTTAAATTAACTATTAGTTTATCAAAATGAACTTAGATTTAGAATGTTTCTCATAAAACATCAAGATTATAAGCGGATGGTTTCTAAAATAACGTTTTGGTTATGCTTTTCATAGTCAGTAAACCTGGCCATTTCCAGCTGAAAAATGACTTCCCGATCATTATCATCCATTCTGTTAGGAATGTAAACTTTACTCATATATCATATAGTAATTTACTATGAAGGGCTTCATGGATGGCTGACTATTTTTTTAATTTGGTGAACCAGTTTGAGAATGTACAATTCGTTGGTGGAGAGATGCTTTGCTGATTGCGTCGACTCCTTCAAACGCAAAACACTTGACAAACAGGAAGAGACGTGTGTACGCAGATGTGCTGAGAAATTCTTGAAACATTCTATGAGAGTTGGGATGAGGTTTGCTGAACTCAATCAGGGTGCTGCCACTTCCGATTAATTTTTCCTACTTGCTTATGAATTTTACTTTCTTTCTTTCACATGGATTATGACCCAAGTATTTTTATTGCAACTCGGATTATCGACTGTAGCAACCTCACTTGAAAAGGGGTTTATGACCGAATTTTGTGAGTCTGTATTATTAAACTACATTAAAAAGTGCTGTAATAAACAGAGGAATTTGATACTTTTGAGCTATTGAGTTAAAGTTATCATCATTCTTTCGATCAGTTTGAATTCAAAAGGGTTCAAATGTGAAAGCAATCTTATTTGATATTTAGCTGATATATAGGGTTCAGGTGCCAAATTTGTCAACCCCTTGTAGCTATCCTTTCAAAGCTTTGTTCCCTTCTCCGTCATTTTTTTGGCGGACTGGTTGCCTGGTTGGGTAGATAACATCATTTTATTGCACTTTCTTCTCAAATTGTTTTATGTTTTCGGTTCTCTTCTTTCTGTGAGAACATTATCCCGTTTTGCATCGTTTTATCTTCTTCCAAGTTTACATGCTATATCAGTCTATTTTTCCTTCTAGTTTTTCTGTTTATTATCGTCTTTTTCTTATTTATGCTTTTATTTTTCCTAGTACATGGATCTGTGCTACATGTACAACTATGTTGTGCTACAATCAGTCTTTCATTTGGTTTTTTGATAAAGTCAATTTGATATACTTTTAACATTGTTCCTATTGAAGCACAAATGTAACATAAATCATAAAGTACAATTTATTTTGAGGTTTACCCAAAGTGGATTTTAAATTAAATAATCTAAATAACCGAATCATCTTTTAAACCTAAATATATGATTTTATAGTACAACCACTTCCACTTTTATTTTGGTGCATTGCAAATAGCGTCTTTAAGGGTGCGTTTACAACGAACGGTAATTGGACATTTGAACGGAGAATTTGAACGGTGAAGTTGGTTAAACGAGTAATGCGTTTGGCTACGAACGAGGTACTTGAATGGAAAATCTAAACGGGGTATTTGAAATGTATGTTTTAAATTTATAAATTGTCCGGATTTAGTTCAAACCAACTTCATAATGTAGAACATTTTGATCTAATCGCAACGTAAAAACTCGCAACGTAAAAACCCACGTCTCAAACGAAACTTATTTTCACAAGTTATTAAATTTATAAGTTTTGAAAAATTAGATTTAAATTAAATATAATTATTAAAACTATTAACTTACGTTCATTTTCTCAAACGCAGCAGAAAGCATCATTCAGACCAGCGTGCCTTTATATGAGTCAACCTCCATCGTGACGTAGAACGCGAATGGAACTATTACCACGTCCAAAATCTTGCAAACGCCAGCCTAAATCATAACTACTATGTTCTTGTAATAGTTGGTTTTTCAAGATTGACAATGATGAAGAACCAAAAAGTCATAAATTTACTCATTATTGTAACTAATATGATATAACACATACTTTTTTACTCATTATTGTAACAAATACGATATAACACGTACCTTTCATTTCCTCGTTCACCACACATCCACACATATTGATGTTTCGAAAAAGGGAAATCAAACTATCAAAAGAAGATCATGTTAGGACAATGCCAAATAATATTTATATTTCTGCAATATTTTGGATTGAAGTTACGAGTAAAGTTTATTATGGCATCACTGTAAACTCCCCATATTATCGCATTAGAGAAATGTTGTACGTCTATAAACTTTTATTATTAGTTGGAATTAACGGCAACAACTTTTCGATCTCACGTACGTAGAAGTTTCAAAAATAATTTTATTATATACATATAGGGGCAAAATATTTCGAAGAATAAATTATTCTAATAATTTAAGCATAAAAATAAAAACATATTTTTTCTGCTGCAAAGACAGGCCAAAGCCCATCGTTTTAGCACGTTTCCATCCTTTAATTTTTATGGCATCCGTCGAAAGTTCCATTCTCTTTCTCAAATCCATTTTACATGGACCGTACATATTCTCTATCACGAATTCCTCCTCCACCACTCATCCTTAGCTCCGACTAAGATTCAACAAAACAAAAATACAGTAGCGACCCTTTTCACGCAACCATAACTCCACGACAACTGTAAGTGAGGCATGAAAACTCCAATGCAACTCGACTTCCTCATTTCGGCATAGACAGAAATCGCGATCACAAATTCAAATAGCAACTCCACCCTCGGCTCAGACAGGCTTCGACATGAGCAATTTCAGATCCGATGACACAGTATTTAAGGCGAGTTTTGACAAGCACCATTGTCCAAGTGGTTAAGTGATTTGACTTTGGTGAGAGATGTCACAAGTTCGAAACTTGCGTAGCGTGATTCGAACGTTTATTGACATGTGATATGTTGTTCCAGTGACATGTTATATATAAAGTACCATTTTTTTTTAGTTAACAATACTGCTACCAAACAAAATAATAACAAAATCAAATACCTAGCAGCTGTTTGATTGGAATTTATGTTTGGTTATTTTATAAATTATTTTGATTATTATTTTTAACAAAACTGAATCTATATATATGCAAAAATGATACCTAGTTTCTGTTTGATATAAGTTAATGCTCTGTAAATTTAATTATTTAGTTGACCATGATGTATGACAAAAGTGATACTAAAACAGTGCAAAACTGAACCTAGTAGCTATTTGATTGAAATTCATATTTGGTTATTTTATAAATTACAAAACTGAAATCTAGTTTTTGTTTGATAAGTTGACGCTCTGTAATTTTAATTATTTATTTGACTGTCATGTATGACAAAAATGATATCAAAATAATGCAAAACTGATACCTAGTAGATGTTTGGAGTTGACGCTTACCTACTTTATAAATTATTTTGACTGTTATTTATATCAAAACTGATACTTATATGTTTGCAAAAATGATCTTAGTTTCTATTTGATATAAGTTGATGCTTTGTAAATTTTCCCCTTTTAGTCATTCATCTGACTACCATGTATGACAAAAGTGATATCAAAATAATGCAAAACTGATACCTAGTAGCCATTTGTTTGAAGTTGATGCCTAGTTATTTTATAAATTATTTTGACTGTAATTTATATCAAAACTGCCAAAATATATGCGAAAACGACACCTAACATTGATACTAAAACTGTTAATTATTATATTTCAAAGCATATGATCTGTTTGCACCATTATCTCTTAAATACAATGTCATATATATTTTCTCGTACATATAATGTCACAAATTCGAACCACTCATGGGTAAATAATTAATATTTATTTTTAGCTAGAAAGTCTTGAACAAAATTAAGGTCATGAGTCGACCATGACAATTTTTTACATATTTTTTGATCATATTTTCCGTTTTTAATGCTATTTCTGTTCTCGATATCAATAAATCACTATCAATCCTTAGTTTACTTGAGACCTATGTTAACTGCACACTTTATTTTTATTTTTGTTTAATTTTACTTTATGAAATTTATAATTTTATCATATTTGAAATTATATCCATCTAATCATATTAAATTTGTATATTTTAAATTGCATTTTATGATACTCAGTTTTTTATTATATAACTATAAGCTTTTCTCAAAAAATTACAACGCACACACAAACATACATATATGAGGAATTTTAGTCAAAGGCCTTCTCAGTCCAGGTAATAAGTTACGAGAACAACATTTCAGAACAATTAGTAAGGACAAATGATAAACGAAAATATCATTAATTATCACTTTCATTTTTTATTTTTCATTTTTTTATAGCACTTGAGAAAAATTATAATTTCTTTTATCCTTTGTCTTTGAAATTAATTTGTCATTTCGATCTCGTAATCATAGACGAAGTAAAGTGGGGGTTAACTTTTGGCTCAACATAGACAATATAACATGATCAAACCCTTACATTATAACAACTAAGCATAATGAACTTCTCATCAATTATCATAAATAAAGCCATATACCATATCTAGAGTATCTACAAAATGTTATCAAGACATCTAAATGAAAACCTAGATATGCTAAACATATTCAATATGATGGCTACAAATATATAATATTTTAACATCTTACATTAAGATATCAACATATATCTTGATGAACTTTGTTACCCCAATATCACCTAGCACCATTTGATACTCCACAATCCATAATGTCTATCCTTTATGTAGTCATCGCTTGTGGATCTCAATCTACCAAATCTCGTTCGAGAATTAATGAAATGAGAAACTCATATTATAACAAGCTTGGTGTGAGAGACCTCTACAACCCGGATATTCTTACATATGTCAATATGAGGGTTAAATCTAACTCCAAAGTTGTAGAGTTAGCTAAACTGTATTAATGTATGTGTTTTCCTACCCTACCTCATCCATAACGTTACTTACAATATTATGTAAAACATGCATATAAGTCAAGTAACCTCTACATTTCTCCGAACTCCTTAAAAGTATGTATAACATATCTACATAGCCAAATTCTATTCCAACACTGCTGAGTAGCTCCCCCTCTATCTTTAAAAATTAAATGGACTAAAATGTTATCCATTGGATATTATAACTTTTTAAACATTTTTCAGTAACATGTAGAGCACATACGTGGACTATGACATATGTAGTGCGAGAGCATGGTTTAGGTACCTATCACGTATTTGCCATACAAGATTAAAAAGTTTACCTCGTAGGTGCTCTACGAGGTTAAAATGTTTACCTCGTAGGCACTCTACGCGAGGGTGGATATTTTATTCCAATTGATTTTAAAAAAACTTGAGGGGCCAACTCAGCAATTTTAGGGTTCCAATAGCCCTACTCATTTGTATAACCTCTGTACGTCTACCATGTCCATGCATTTCATATGCACACGACACTAAGCCTTATACTTCATACGCCATGATATATCAATCTACCAGGCCTTCCATGTTAGGTAGCATATCACCAATGATCATAAAATCACAAAATTTCATGAAATGAAATAGCTTATCAAACTTATCACCTCACATAATCATCAAAACATAGAACTGAATCAAAAGTCTATTAGACCTGCCACCTCAAATCTTAATCCAATCTCTAAAATGAATCAATGGCTCACTAGAAATTTTACAATTAATTATAATCTAACCACCAGAGTGTACTTCTGTGAACTCCTCACTTAAGGAATATGGTATCATAGTATCTAGAGGTGAAAGCATGTTGGTTTGATGTGGTTTAAAGCCCAAACTTCTTCCGCACCGCATAAAACAGTTAATCAAAAACCATTATACTAATCTTTTAAACGGGCCGGTTTAATATAGTACGGTTTAGTTTTGCTCCGGTCCGGTTTGAACGTATATTAAATATGAAATAAGTGAATTACTTCCATCAACAATCAATTAACGAAGACAATTGTGTGAAGCTTTTACATTAAATGTTAAAACACACAATGCTATACTGAAATGAAAGATTAGTTCTTAATTATATGAATATTTCAATTTGACATTTAGCTTTAAGTGAGAATTTTTTAGTAGATTAATCAAACATCAAACTATGAAAAATATTAAATATGAAATAAGATGAAAAATATTATCCTTCTCCACCTCAAACTATGAAGTTTCCATGTTAAAAGCTCCGTGAACGTCATGGGCCTTGCATCAAAAGCAACTCTAAGTCGACCTCTATGTCATATGTAACGGTGAGCGTCTACCATATTGATACCCCCGCGAGGTTCTTAATCAAAAAATAACTTTCCAAACACGTCAATGAGCCAATCCTCACAAACTTAAAGAGTCAGGCTGCTTGTTACATCCCCTTAAACCTCTCTACTAGTCAAACATCTCACCAGTTATTGATCATCACACAGCAATGGAAAATTATCTTCGTGATACGTGTAATATGAGTCAAAAATGTCTCAAATCAGAATCATCCAAAACATTTATGAAAAGACCATGTTAGATCAAGTGCTGTATGCAGTAGGGTAAAAAATGCATGTTTCAAAAAATTTCATATAGTTGCACCAGGTCATTTGTGTAATTGTGAATAAACTTTTAATGGTATATAAAATCATATTTAATATATGAGTTTTTGTATAAAGGACGAAATTTGTTTTTTTAGCTTCAAGGACACAACCTCAATATTTTAGCCATAAGGACACATTCTTCCAAAATTAGTCATAAGAACAAACCGTCAAAATTATCAACCACTACTCGTTGCACCACCACCCACCGCCATCATTTGCACCACCAGCCTCATCGTCGCACCCAACACCACCTGCCGCCATTATATGCTACCGATAACTCTCAACTTAAAAACTGCTACCGGTAACTAATAACTGATACCTAAAAACTGCTACCGACAATTAAAACTGATACCTAACAGCTAATACTCAAATATACCACCCATAATCTTCTAGGTTCTCAAATTTATCTAATTCGATCACCATTATCTAAGTTTATAGTTCATTCTTGAACCAGCATTTCAATCATAACAATCATCCTTGTAGAAAATCAGCTCATCATCATATTTAAAGCACAAATAGACCACCCATAATCAACATCTATCAAGCTCATGAAATTGCATCGTTATCTCATATAACGATGCTTTGACTCAAGCATCTCCATACTCCGATGCAAGCCAGATCGAGTGGCTCCATGATGTGCACGTAAATGTGCATATTTTTATCACCATATTTAATCTAATTAAATTAAATAAACGATCATATTGAGTATTTTCACATGTTTAAACCAAAATTTAAATTATTTTCAAATCGTCACATATTCATCTTCATATAGGGACAAAATGATCATTTTTTGTGCATATATTAATTTGAGAAAATTTAATTGGAAATTTCTATATTATTTTATAGGAATTTGGCTTTATATACAAGTGGTTTCATGAAGATATATGTATGCACAAAGAAGATACAAATGAATGAAGATGGAAATAATTCAAAGCGATGATCATGGAGGACCCTACTTACCCACTTACCTTAATGTACATTTAGGAGCTAATGCACATGCTAAAAGGCCATTAAATCTTCATGCACACTTAATGGATGATTATTGGATGCTAATGATTACTTGGCCACCACACTACCTCAAGGGCAATTTGGGTATTTCCCAAAAATATGAATTAGGGTTTCATACATGTATAAAGACCCCTTATGTTTCATGTAACCCTCTTCCTCTTAGTTAGTTTTAGGCTCAAAATAAAACACAAGCTCTCTTCTTTCTTTTCATGGCTACTTAGCCATTTCTTTCATGTAACTTTCATTTTTTTATGCAATGTTAATTAGTGTTTTCTCTTCATTTACATGCTTCTCTCTTATGTTAGTAGTGTAGTTTATTGTTCATGCAAGTAGATTAGTGTTTACTTCTTTTTACTTAGTTTTTCTTTTCATTTTGCTCTCTTTTTCCTCTTCTTTTAATTTCATGTTGCATGCTACTTGTGTTGAAATGATAACACAAATGAAAGGCTAATCCCTTCAATTTAGGGGTAATGAAGCCTCTAATCATGTAGCTTCAACATTTTGATAATTATTGCTCTCTTTTGTGCTTAAATGAATGTTGATGTGATTTATTGTTTCATGATGCATTTGATAGTCTATGTTGTTCATAACAAATAGGCTATGCTTAAACAATCACAAATAAAAAAAATTGCCTCTTCATCTACATATGATTATGGCAAAGAAGTGAATGTTGAAATTGAAATTTGATGGTCTATCTTTCTAATTAATAGTTAATAGATCATACTTAAAATAGATTTTGCTTTCAACTTGTTGTCATTTTTCATGAGAATTAAAAGTGGTTTAACGGTTGTGTTATAGTTTGATGACTTACGTTGAGCTAATTAATAGCACAAATGAGCTATACTTATGATAAGCACATCATTTAAACTCGCTTAAGACCAAAAAAGAGAGATCATAATTTCATAATTTGTTGAACTATATGATATAGAGAGTGGAATTATCTCTAAATTGTCATTTAACTCTCATATTTTTATCACTTTCTTTTTGTCATTTTTCTTACATTTTCTAGCTAATCACTCTAAATCTTTGGTTAATTTGATTGAATAGAAATTTAAAATCAACAATTCTCTACGGATCGAGCCGTACTCGCCACGTACTACGATAGTACGCCGTGCGCTTGCGGTATAAATTTAATTCAAAATTTATCGGCGGTTTTCTAATCAGTAGAAAATTTGCCGTTAAACAATTTTTTGGTGCCGTTGCTGGATAATTGCTTTGATTTTGATTTTCTATTCTTCGAATTATTAGTTTGTTTGATTTTTTTTTTTGTGTTGCATTAAAATTTTTTTGTGTGATTTTTGATTGCATTTAGGTTTTGTGTGTTGTTTTCTACCCTTTCTATTTTCATTTGCATTTCCATATTAAAAAAACGCAATTTCATTTGAAAAGAAAAAAAATTTCATTCCATTTTATTTTCAATTTCCAATTACAATTTTCAAGTGCAATTGCATATACATTTTTTTTCTTTACAACTGCTTATACATATACATTGCATTCTATCTTCTATGTTGCTATTACAAACTGCCACTGATTACATGTCAACACAGCCATCAACATTTACTCTCTGTTCCACATCTAAACTCCAACACATACATCATTTGCATAACACCCATCATTATCACCAACTTCAACACTGTTCTCCTCAAACAACCATCTACATACAACAACATCAGCTATCTACTCACAACTACTACAACAGTCCAAACCCAAACAATTCTCATCACTTCTTCCTTCACAAAACTGCAGTCAATTGACACTTCTCATCACTGTCTTTCAAACTTCATTCCCCCACAGTCTACTTCATTACCAGTGTATCAACATGTGCTACTTCAACCACCATCCCTTCCACTTCAGGCTTACAAACCATCACACTATCTCAAACCATTTACAACACTTGCCACTGTCACAACATTCATCCCAAACACTGAGCTACCTGTTCGAGCAACTGCCACAGAGCATCACAAACAACCGTAACCCAACATTCATATAGCACTGTCCCATTTTCCTCTTACTACCCCTGATATACATCGCCACCAAAACTGTGCTTGCAACATTTCACCTTCCGCTGTGCTTGTACACAACTTCCTACCCCTGCTCCATCAACACTTCTGCTTCCCTGTCAATAGATCAACAAGTGCCTTCCCTTCACCACTTACTGCCTCCACCAAACGGCAACCGCCACTGCCCACTGTTCAACATAACACACACCAACCATCCAAACTCCCCTCAACATCATCACATACCAGCACTTGCCGTATCCTCTCACAAACTGCTATATCACACTTGCCCCGATCACTTGACTTCCTAACTGCTGCTCTACATTTTCATCAACAACACAGCCATTCCCACTGCAGTTCCACCATCTGTTTACCACCACCTATTCAACAAGCACCATACTTGCAACTACCCATCAAACTGTGCATCATCACCATACATTCCCTCTTCAACCACATTACATACTCAAACAGCTGTCGAAACTTCACTGCAACCACTTGACATATCTCCCCTCTTTGATTCAACCCGCACTTTCAAACATCCAAGTCTACATCCCCATATTAACTGCATTTCACCAAAACTGCCAACCACTTGCCATCTACTCACACAAGGCTTCACTGCCTACAACGTGTCCATATCCGACCACACACTTCTGATCACATACAATCGACAATAAACCCCTTGCCACACACTACCATCTTCAAATACAACAACATCCAAAATCATACTTCAGTACTTCATCACTTCAACCAAAATAATCTTCACAAACAATCGCTCAAACTGCCACCATCCCCAAAACATAACAGCAGTGCATCAACTTAGCAACCCACTGTCTACAACTTCACATCATATACCACCATAACCCCTCCATATTGCACACAAAAATTCTTCCATCAAACAGCGCCTACTCACCTCATCACCAAACATTCATACCAAATTACCACTCCACTGCCTAAACTCCCCACCAAGAGCTACAACCTTTACTGCTCACTTGCCTTTCAACCCTGTCAAACTACAACCATATATAACATTCACTACATCACGAAGCACTCACACTGCTACCATCAACTTTACTGTACAATCAACCAATCCCTCCACCGCACACAGCCAACGCAAAACTGCAACCCACAGTGCTTCAACCTGCTGCCTCTTCACATCTTCTTCACTGCAAATTTCCTCCATCAACCAGTTCATCACCTACATCTCTACTTCAACATCCCCTACTTCACGAACACAACCTCACGTAACCATATCATCACGAAATCCCCCAATCATCTACCAGAACCTCATCGCTGACCATCTCACGAATCCCCACCTTCCCCAACATTCACAACACCAATTTACTGCCGAACAATTCACCTCCCCGTCATACGACCAACTCCAAATTCATTATCCAATTCATCATCTCCATTAATCCACTGCACGGAAAACTCGAATTTCAACCTTCGTCACTCATACAACATCGAAATCAAATCCAATCGCGACCAAGTCGAACCTGATTTCGAGAATTGCCTCAACCACCACATCATCACGCGACCTCAAGCTCGCTACCAAAATACCCAAAATCGCGAACTCGAACTCACCTGCAATCACGAACGATTCCAACAATCGATCGCCGCACCTAATCGAACAATACCACCAGCTGCTGATTGAATTTCATTTTGAATTGAAGAAATTTTCTTTCTTTGTTTTTTTTAGAAGAGAGAACGAGTTGAATTCATTTGCAATTTGATTTTGAAATATACGAGAGAATGAGGAGAAAGAATTTGGGCTATGAAAGATACAAAAATTGTTTGGGCTTCTAATGTGCAGTAAGCTTTGCATTATTGCTGGGTTCTTTTTTTTATATACGAAAACAGAGGCTTTGCAATTGAGCTTTGAAATTTCTTTTCTTTTTATTTATTTATTTAGTAATTTAGTTGTTGAATATAATTTAATTTAATTCTTCTTTGATTATTAAAACCAAAAAAAAGTTTTCTTTCCTTCACTTGTGTTGTTTTATTCATTTGATTTTAATTGTTTTAGTATTCCTTTTTTGTTCAAAAAAATCTGTATATATATCTTGTTTTTATTTTCAGGTTGCAGAAGCAGATAAGGAATAATCATTCGCTTGCTCCTTGCTAAAAAAAAATATAGCTGCTTGCTTATAAATTTTTTTGCTGCTTTTAACCCCTATCTATTGTTCTTATCTTGATTTGTATTGTTGTTTACTTGCATTTTTTTCTTCTTTAAAAAAAAATTTCAAAATTTTTTGAAAACAAAGGAAAAAATCCATTCTTAGTTGCATTGTTAATACACGTTTAATTTATGCTTTGCATTTCATTCTAGATTTTTGATTAATAATGACGGTTAGACATCTATAACGCTTAATTGTATAATGACAAGTTGTCTTCTTTGAACAATTTACTTTTTTGGTGTCTAGGTTACGACAGAGCAATAATCAGTTATAAATATTATGGTGATTCGTAAATATTATACTGAATTGTTTCTCTAAAGGTACTTAAATCTTTGGCTGCATTGCTACGGTGATTCGTGGTGCACCGATAAATCCTGTCCGTTACCTGACTGAAAACTAACTGTTGATTTAAGACAAAGTGTGATTATACAATTTTGTGTTAACTTAGGATAAATCATTTGTAATTAACCTTGCATTCATTTAGTTGCATTAGTTCATGCATATTTAAAAAAAAATTCAAAATCCAAAACTAAAAAAAATTGTAAATATTCCTCTTCTTTTCCTTTGAAATTTTTAAATCCTTTTCCTTTGAAATTCCAAAATCTAAATTTTTTTAGAAAAACCAAATCCAAAAAAAAATATAAAATCTTTTCAGAAACAAAAAAAAATTTGAAAAATCAAAAACAAAACAAAAATCAATTTTTCATTTTGAAAAATAAATTCTATTTGTAAATATTTTTCCTTTATAAAAAAAACCCAAAAACATTCTTGAAAATGTCCGAGTTTCCTACTTACGTGAATTTTACAATAGTTATGAAAATCAATATAATCCATATGATTTTACTCCAAATTCGTATGGATATTTTAACAACAACCATTGTATAAATAATTCGAATTTTGAACAACAAAGTTTTCAAAACAATGACCAACCCTCAAATCTTGAAAATAGCATTTCGTCTTTACTTGAAATCTCTACACAACAAAATCAAATGATAAATGATTTGCGTCATTCATATTTGTGCAATGATTCAAGACTAAGTTTTTAAAGTGATCAAAACTTGAATTCAATTCAAAATTTAAACGATTTCGATTATAACCCATGCCAATTCAATTTCGAACTCCAAAATGAATTACAAACTCAAAATGAAAATGGAAACAACTTTTCAAACAAATTTGGCAATGGGAATAATCTTAACCATGTTACAATTGAAAACTTTTGTCCTCAACAATTTCAAAGTGAAAATCCTTATGCTAATAACTATAAATTGGATTTTGTTGAGCAAATGAACGAAATTTACGATGATCACATAGATTCGTTGTTTGAAACATATATGAAACAACGTGAAAAAAAAATCAAATTCCAACGTGTGACGAGTTAAGTAATAATCTATCTTTAACCAAAATTGACAATTTTAAAATAACAACTTTTGAAATTGAAAATGAGAATCTTAATGAAGTTGTTGAAAACACGGTAATTGAGTTGGATTTCAATTCTTTTGAGAGTGAGAAACTCGATTTAAGATTCGATCTTCCTTTTCCCGATTTTGAAAATTTGAACACAACAACTTTGGATTTTGAACTCGACACATGTAATAAAATTGTTGATAATTCAATAAAGGAAGACGAATTCAATGAACACGAATTCTATGGACTTTTTGAAGATGAGTTGTTAAATTCCGAAAGGGAAGATTTAAATCACCATTTTGATTTTGAAATAAATAATTTTGAAGAAGTTTTCAATGATGAGTTTGAATCTCAATTTGGTGAAAATAAACTTGAACTTCAATCAATCGTTTTATCAACCCCAAAAATCATTGAAAATAAAACGACTCGTACAATTTTTAATAAAACGACTCGTACAATTTTTAATAAAACGACATTCGTTTTTCCTAATCAACATTCAATTTTGAAATCTTTTACAGTTTGGTTTTCCAAGCTTAAGCTGTGTCTTTCATATTTGACGAGACAAATGAATCGGTCTTTGGAAGACCGTTTCATTTACTTTTTGATGATATACTTTCTGATCTCGTGTAAATACCGTTCATTTTCATATAAATAAATGCCATTTTTACTTTTATTTTTCTCCTTTCACTTGGGTTGACTGTGGGGACACAGTCAAAATCAAGTGTTGGGGGAGTCTCGTCATTTTCATTTGCAATTTTTCATGGTTCAGTGCACGATCGGTATATCTGGCCTCAGTTTATCTGAGTTAGGTGTGTGTATATAAAAATTATTTTACTAATAACGCCTACAGTCAATAAGTGTTCACACTTGTGTGTTCACTCGCCACGCTCTGTATTCCCCTCACATCAGTCCGCAAGGCAGTGCATGGGTAATATATCTGGCCTCAGTTTATCTGAGTTAGGCATATGTAAATATTATAAATATAAATAAAATTTTCAAAAAATAAAAATAAAAAATAAAATAGAGAGTGTAAGCAAATGAAATCCAAGCACTATTTTAACTTATTTGATTTGACTTGTTATTGAAAAGAAATGAATATACCACTTTGATAAACTTTGATAATCAACTAAGGATCTATTTCATAGTTACACTTTGTTATCAACCGAAACAACAAGTTAAACTATTGCCTATTTGCTATGATAATTTGATTTTTGTTAGAAATTTTGACGAGTAAAAGATTTAAATTTCTTGATAATAACCAAAACCTATATTTAACTTATTTTTGTCGATTTAAAAGTAAATCCTCTATTTGTAAATATTTTCAAGAACTTGCATTCATTTCATTGTAAATAAGTCTTGCATTTAGGAATTTTCACTTCGCATTTGGATTTTATGGGTAGTATCCGCTGAAAACGCTCACGAGCCAACACGTCCTACTGGTGACACCCAGAGGTTTAACGGCTTGTTGCATATGCTCAATGCAATTGTGCTCTCTATGAAAATGGATTTATCTTAGTTTTTCTTTATTCGAGGACGAATAAAAAGACAAGTGTGGGGGTATTTGATGTGCACGTAAATGTGCATATTTTTACCACCATATTTAATCTAATTAAATTAAATAAACGATTATATTGGGTATTTTCACATGTTTAAACCAAAATTCAAATTATTTTCAAATCGTCACATATTCATCTTCATATAGGGGCAAAATGGTCATTTTTTGTGCATATATTAATTTGAGAAAATTTAATTGGAAATTTCTATATTAATTTATAGGAATTTGGCTTCATATACAAGTGGTTTCATGAAGATATATGCATGCACAAAGAAGATACAAAGGAATGGAGATGGAAATAATTCAAAGTGATGATCATGGAGGACCCCACTTACCCACCTACCTTAATGTACATTTAGGAGCTAATGCACATGCTAAAAGACCATTAAATCTTCATGCACACTTAATGGATGATTATTGGATGCTAATGATTACTTAGCCACCACTCTACCTCAAGAGCAATTTGGGAATTCTCCAAAAATATGAATTAGGGTTTCATACATGTATAAAGACCCCTTATGTTTCATGTAACCCTCTTCCTCTTAGTTAGTTTTATGCTCAAAATAAAACACAAGCTCTCTTCTTTCTTTTCATGGCTACTTAGCCATTTCTTTCATGTAACTTTCATTTTTTTATGCAATGTTAATTAGTGCTTTCTATTCATTTACATGCTTCTCTCTTATGTTAGTAGTGTAGTTTATTGTTCATGCAAGTAGATTAGTGTTTACTTCTTTTTACTTAGTTTTTCTTTTCATTTTGCTCTCTTTTGCCTCTTCTTTTAATTTCATGTTGCATGCTACTTGTGTTGATATGATAACACAAATGAGAGGCTAATCCCTTCAATTTAGGGGTAAGGAAGCCTCTAATCACATAGCTTCAACATTTTGATAATTATTGCTCTCTTTTGTGCTTAAATGAATGTTGATGTGATTTATTGTTTCATGATGCATTTGATAGTCTATGTTGTTCATAACAAATAGGCTATGCTTAAACAATCACAAACAAAAAAAATTGCCTCTTCATCTACATATGATTATGGCAAAGAAGTGAATGTTGAAATTGAAATTTGATGGTCTATCTTTCTATTAATAGTTAATAGACCTACTTAAAATAGATTTTGCTTTCAACTTGTTGTCATTTTTCATGAGAATTAAAAGTGGTTTTAAGGTTGTGTTATAGTTTGATGGCTTATGTTGAGCTAATTAATAGCACAAATGAGCCATACTTATAATAAGCACATCATTTAAACTCACTTATGGCCAAAAAAGAGAGATCATAATTTCATAATTTGTTGAACTATATGATCTAGAGAGTGGAATTATTTCTAAATTGCCACTTAACTCTCATATTTTATCACTTTCTTTTTGTCATTTTTCTTACATTTTCTAGCTAATCACTCTAAATCTTTGGTTAATTTGATTGAATATAAATTTAAAATCAACAATTCCCTGCGGATCGACCCGTACTTGCCACGTATTACAATAGTACGCCGTGCGCTTGCGGTATAAATTTAATTCAAAATTTATCGGCGGTTTTCCGGTCAATAGAAAATTTGCCGTTAAACACTCCACTCTAGCATAAGCATTGATTCCATTCAACTAAGGTAGTGTACACAAAGGCGAGCACGACACCGGTTCATCTCTAGGTAAAAAATAAAACAGTTTTTATAAAAACGATACCTAATGTCACTAAAAGTGATGCCTAAAAACCGATCCTTAAATTAATAGTAAAAATGATACTCAAACAAATTTTTTTAAATATTTGATATTAACGAAACACTAATTCAACTCAATGATCATCATATTTACTATGTAACAACTTTAATTTTTTATATAATTAAACAAACAAAATAGTAAAAAAACTTCCACACCGCTTATTTTAGAAAACGATACCAAAAAAACAAAAATGATACCTAAAAACTGATCCTCACTAAACTTAACAGAGCAATACATTATCAATCAAACCAATATAAATGCAAAAAAACAAAATAACAATTAAAAAATGTTCACTTCAAAATGTGAATTTATTACAGTATAATAATTTTGTTATACAATAAAATTCACAAACTAAAAAATAACAAATATTTTCGAAATCGATACCTACAAACTGGAAAACTGATACCTGATAGCTGATACCACTTCTTCTCCCTAATTCTTTCATGACTTGCTCTTCTTCTTCCTCAACTTGCTCTTCTTCTTCCTCGAATTGTTATTTCTTCTAAAACACCACTTCACCACGGCGTTCCTACCACCAGAGCCATCAATTTTCCATCATAAGATGACTTCAAATCGAGCTACTTCAAAACCTAGCTATTGCCATCCACCGTCAAACCAACCACCCGCCCCGCCAACAGCCCTCGCCGACAATGCCGCTTAAGCTTGACGCTGCTCCAGACTCATTTGCATGTTTGTCCTGGTCGCTAATTTCTTGTCCTGCCTCCGAATTGAAATTCAAAAGTTGTCCTTCACGACTAAAATACCGATGGTCGGTCCTTGAGGCTAAAATGTTGAGAAATTTTGTCCTTGACACTATTTTCCTGTTTAATATAACCAAGATTTGATGGTGAAAAAGTATATTAATATTTATTTATTTTATTTAATTAATTTAATTTGTTAATATTAGTTAGTATCAATTTACTCACTAATATTTAAGAGCAATATTTATATTTCCTGGTATTATAATAACTAGTGATATGTGTGTGTCTCTATGCGCGCGCACACCTGTGCATGTGCGTGTGTGTATATAAAAATGCAAACTTATTGGTATTTATAACTACACCATATACATATATTAGCAACATCCACTATATGCATATATATTGGATATTTAATATATATGCATATATATAATTTATTATTATTGTTATTAACAGTTAATATTAAAATTGAATAATAAGTAGTTTTAAATTTAAATAAACTATTTGAAGCTAACTTAGTCGAATTATTTTTAAATTAATCAAAATGTATTTAACTTTGGAATTATCATAATTAAAGCTATATTTCATTTTTGTTGTTAAATAAATTTTTTGATTGTAACACACACAATTATATATATGTTGTTACACTAATTTTCTAACCAAAATATTTTACTACAACTGGTTAAACTAGAGTAAAAAGAACTATGCAGGGAATTGCTCAATTAGGGCAGTATAGGTTAAAGGAACGCATCGTCTCTATTGTGTATGGTCAGCACATTACAAGTATGATACACCTCTAAGCTACATCAACTGGGAAATGCATAAGTTATGGGTACAGTACATAACGCACCTCAAATGTCGTACTATTCTGTCATATATCAAATAGCTATGGTTCAACCACCAACACAGTACAACACTTAACTGTGCAGTATAACCCTACTAGGGGAAAAACCCGAAAGCACATCAAAGCAACAATCTACATTAAGGCCAAAGGAGAAACTATGCTAGAAATTAACCAACTGAAATTGAGATGAATAAGAATCATCACGTAACATGGATCTTGACAACGTGGTAGTCATCCAACAACATTGCTCCAATTCCAACATTTCTAAACCGAATCATACCTCCTAGACCAAATTATCTTGTGTAAGCCAAAATGCTAATCTACGACACATAATTCTAAAGGACCCACTGAAAGACATGTGGCTATATCTGACGACAAAAGCCGAGTATGAGAATGATGTCATCAATCTATATGATGTCATTCATTATAAAAAGAAAGGAATATTATAATAGGAAGGGGATCAAAAAAGATTTAGACATAGAATCTATTCATTAAGCATCTAAACAATATAAGAATCATCATAAAATTCTGTGTTTGTATTATAAAAACATAAAAGAGAGATAGATTTGACCCGTGAACATTGGATTCCTTAACATCCGTACTACATAAATTTATGTGTCTTAATTTCCTATAGTTTATGTATTCCTCTTTGTTAACTTGTTAAAAAATAGATAAGTTCAACTTAAGCATTTTAACAAATAATTAATTCGCTACTTCTTAGTTCTATAAACATTCTACAATACAATTACTTCTAATTTAGGCATTTTAACAAACATTCAACTTGTTACTTCCTAATTGTACAGGCATACGGTGATACAATTAGTTCAAATTGGTGCTGTGAGACAAAAACCTCACTAACATTTTGGGCTAGAAGGAGGCCATATTTCCCAGCAGAAATTTCCACTTTACACATCTCAGTCACAAATCTAACCATCCATCCTTAAAATGAATCCATCAACTATTCAAAATTTTACAAACTCTCACATACTCCCTCTTGCTGAAGTGGCACACCAACCTGTCAAATAAAAATCCAAAAATAGTTTGTCCTAAAAAAAATAGGATCTCTACTTCCACCTACCACATGTAACAAACCGCCTTGAAAAATGGGCCTAAATTCCGACCAAGAAAAGGCCCATCGAAACCTAGAACCATCTCAAAGCTGGCTATTGGTTGGTAAAAAGAACAATACAGAGCTATAGATGTAATCATTCAGATTCTCATAGCAGAATGATGAAATATAATAATAACAACAATACACATTTCATTCGAATTTCAAAAGTCATTCAAAATCATAATAAAATATCCATAATGTCAAAACCCAACAATAACCGTATATACATCCGCAATATTCCAAAATTACAACATTGTTTTTAATTCATGGGTACGTCAAAAATAGCAGAAAATAACAAGTAAATAGACGGTCTATTGCGACAAGCCTCATCAACGTCTCCACCTTCAGCATCGCCCTTCCCAACCTGTGTTGTAATGAGGAGGGAGTCAGAAAAACATATGTCTGGTGAATAAAAATCTCGAGCCTTACTACATTAGTACTTGGACAGTATAGATTACATAGGAATATGTCTTACATTTCTACCTACAATATAAGTCTTTTCAAATGTAAGCCCAAAGGCTTTTCTCAAACTTAAATAAAAGACTTTCCAAATACAAGCCGAAAGCTAACTTGCTATCAATCCAGTAACCCATATCTATCATCCATAATGTCCTATCAATGTAAGAGAAAATACTTAAGTCACTTAATACCTTTTAATGTGGATTAGGTAGACTCTGACCATTTGATACCTTATTTAAGGTAGGTCCACGTCATTTACTATATATAATCCCAATGCGGACTCCTCACTAGTAACTATCTAGCTGACATTGCACGAAATCTTTCCAGCCACTTAATACTTCCTATTGAAGCGGGCCCTTTTCCGAGATATCCTCTACCGTTCCTAACCCATAACTCCGGCCATGTACTAATTCCTACATAGAGAAGAGGCGCGCCCTAACACAACCACTTAATACCTTCAATCTCTGAAGCAGATCTTCGTATTATGACACGTACCCCACGTTGACGTCTCACATTAGCCCAACTATTCATAGTACTGGTAGCTAGATTAGCTGGGAAAATTTACCAAATAGAATTTAGGACTAACCTCACATCATCGTAGTTACTTATTATAGGTGATCTCTCACATTAGCTTCGAAGTCATACTACTGGTAGCCAGAGTAGCTGTATAGACTTCCGTGTGCTTTTGATTGACCTCGCATTTGTATAACTTAGTCATAATCTATATCACACTCTACATATATTATCACCCACTTCACTGTTTCCATAATCAAGGCCTTATATGAAATCTTTCTTGTTTCGCCCTTAACATCTATTACCTTCCTAAGGTGGGTTTAGTAGAATTAATAACCTATTTAGCTACGCAATTATACGTTATAATTATACGTTGATTACGCTAATATATGTATATAAATACGTGCCTTAATTTCTAAGCGTGCAGAATATACGCCCTAAACAAGTTTCTAAATGTTAACTCTTTAAACAATTATACATATCTCATTCCATATTATCAACAATACCAAAATTTCAATATTTATATCCAAAATTCAAATCAATAGACCTGTATACAATAAAATTTAAAATCAATTTATTACATCAAAATAATGTAATACACTGATAATAGAAACTTACAATTCCAGTTTTTACGTTCTATTCAACTCCTTTTTCCACATAAAATTAAACAAAGGAATTTCTATTTAATTTAGGGGAATAAGTAGTGACTACGAATAAATTCGTATCTTATACACTATTCCTTAATTATTCTTTAACCAAATTCAAAGAAAAAGAATAAGGAGTGGAATAGAAAGTAAAATTATCAAAACTGCAAATCTACACAATTTCCATTATTTTGACATAAACAAATTTGAGATTTCAACCTAGAATTGACATTTCGCATTGTAGGAGTTTTGGAGGTTTATAATATGACGTTTTCGCAAACCAAAACTCCCCAAGGCATATTAAAACTCAAATTACACTAATCAGTTACTAAAATAGAAAAGCTAAGATTTTCACTCAAAGTATATCCTTAGCTTTGCCTTCTTGGATTTGGCACGCTGTATAACTGACGCAGCGGATTAATCAAAAACAATGTCGATCGATGAGAGTAGCAATCGGTGGATTGAGAAATACTGAAATGCCTAAATTCGTTGATCCGAAGATGCCGAATTCTAGCTATCTCTGACACGTTGATCGCGCACGATACCGTGAAGAGAGATCTACAATTCTTCGAGCGTTGATCAAGCGCACTTGATTCCACGAATTGGCTTCAACGATCGTAGATTCGAGCGCACTCGAATGTCGAAGGTGGAGATAGGAGATACACTCAACTACCGATTTTAATTGAAAGCAGAAAGCTAACAAACAAGAATTTTATTCAAAATCAACTAAACTATTACAAATGGCACCACCGGCCTATTTATAGGAGTTACAAAACAAAACAAAATTCTGTATAACTCTTAAGTCGGAACCGACTTATCACGAACGACTCAAAGAAAGACAGACGACATACGACTTACAAACAGACGACATACGAAACAAACGACATAGTACGTAGCGACTTAACAAAGCAACACATACATCACAAATTTACAACACTTTAGTCGTTTACGACTTATAACCTGCGACTTAACATCCTCCGCATCTTAAAGAATCAACGGCCTAGAATAAGGCGGCATAAGAATCTACGGTTTCCATCTTCAGCGACTTAACTTTGGTCGGTAATGACCTAAAAATACGTAGCGACTTAAGAGGTAGCCAGTTTCACATGACTTACGACTTAAGGACTTCACGAGTTAAGAATCTTCAGCGACTTATAACCTGGCGACTTACGAGTTAATTCTTCTAAGTCGTAACTCGCTTCCTCTTCTTGCTTTTTGTTAAGTCGTGGACGACTTATACCTTCAGCTTCGTTAAGTCGTGAACTCAAAGTAACCTTTCCCTCTGGTTTCCAGTTAAGTCGTGGAAGACTTAAAACATTTCCTTTAAGTCGTAGTCGACTTAGGTCTTCAACACGCGCTACTACTTTGTTATCTCGTGGCGCTTCCTTAGGTCGTGTACGACTTATGTCTACTTCCTTAAGTCGTGGATGACTTATCTCCTCACCTTCGTTAAGTCGTGGATGACTCATGCCTTCTCCCCAGTTAAGTCGGTCACGACTTATGCCTTCTCCCCAGTTAAGTCGGTCACGACTTATGCTTTGGAGACTTATAGCTTGGACTGCATCATCCTCCCCTGGTTGAAAGTAATTCGTCCTCGAATTTGCACTTTCCTCCCCCGCAATATGCTCATCCCCGTGATAAGGTACGAGATGCTTAACATTGAATACGTCCGACGTGTACACACCCTCCGACAGCTTCAATTTATAAGCATTTTCATTAATCCGTTTGACGATTTCCACAGGACCAATTTTTCTAGCTTTTAATTTGTTATAAGCGCCTATTGGAAAACGATCCTTTGTTAACACGGCATATACCCAATCTCCTTCATTAAACTCAACACTTCTTCGTTTCAAATCTGCAGAGCATTTATACTTTTCATTCGCCTTTTCCAATCTTTCTTGAACGATTCTATGACATTCAGTCAACCCCTCAACAAAATCAACAGCTCGTTTAACTGTCCCCTTTGGCTGTGGTACTACCGTTAAATCCAACGGTCCCCTCGGTAAGCTTGAGTATACTATCTGAAATGGACTGAAACCCGTACTACGGTTCACTGCATGATTATGAGCAAACTCTGCCTGGCATAACTTCACATCCCAACTCTTCAGATTGTCTTGCACAAGACATCTCAACAAATTTCCCAATGATCTGTTAACAACCTCGGTCTGTCCATCCGTCTGCGGGTGATAAGCACTACTAAATTTCAATTTTGTTCCCACCATCTTCCACAAACTTAGCCAAAAATGACTTAGAAATCTAGTATCCCTATCAGAAACAATGGATTCCGGCAAACCATGTAAATGATATATCTCTTTGAAGAATAACTCAGCAACCCGGACGGCATCAGCTGTCTTTTTACAAGCGATGAAATGTGCCATCTTGGAAAATCTGTCCACCACAACGAATATAGAATCATTCCCCCTTTGAGTTCTAGGCAAACCCAAAACAAAATCCATACTGATATCCACCCATGGTTTTACAGGCACGGGTAACGGCATATACAGTCCCGCATTTGTCGTTGTTCCCTTAGAAACTTGGCAAACATGACATCTCTCCACAAACCTTCCCACTTCCCGCTTCATCGACGGCCAAAAATAAGATTGAGAAATCAGTTGTAATGTACGGTCTCTACCCACGTGGCCTTCCTCGTGTAGCTCTTTCACAATCTTCATTCTCAAACTACAATCAGGTATGCATAATCGATTTCCTTTGAATAGAAAACCGTCCACCATCATAAACTCATCCGTCTTTCCCTCCTTAACTTTATCAACAAATTTTGCAAAGTAAGGATCATCGACAACTAATTCTGGCAACATTTCAAACCCCATCACTTCAACCTTTAATGTAGTTAACAAGTGATTTCTTCTACTCAACGCATCAGCCACACGATTCGTCACCCCTGACTTGTGTTTGACAACAAAAGTAAACTGTTGCAGATATGCAATCCATGATGCATGTCTTGCTGAAATCTTGTCTTGCCCTTGCAAATGTTTCAACGCCTCATGATCAGTGTAAAGAACAAACTCTTTCTAAAATAGATAGTGTCTCCAGTGTTTAATGGATTGCACAACAACATAAAATTCCACATCATATGTACTGTATCTCATCTTTGCTCCTGATAACTTCTCGCTAAAGTATGAAATCGGACGTCCCCTCTGACTCAACACTCCTCCAATCCCAACCTTGGATGCATTAGTGTGTAGTTCAAACAACAACTGAAAGTATGGTAATACTAGAATTGGTGCAGACGTCAAGAGTTCTTTGATTCGATCAAAAGCAACCCCAGCTTCCTCCGTCCATGCAAACTGTTTACCCTTCATACAATTAGTCACAGGCGCCATCACACTACTAAAGTGTGGAATAAATCTTCGATAAAATGAAGCCAACCTGTGAAAACTACGAACTTTCGTTATCGTCTTGGGTTGCGGCCAATCTCTGATAGCTTCGACTTTACTTTGGTCAACCTGTATTCCTTCTTCCGACACAACATACCCCAGAAATAAAAAACTCTTCGCCATAAAAACACACTTCTTTGTAGCAGCATAGAATTGTTCTTCTCGAAGAATAATTAACACTTTCTTCAAATGCTGAACATGCTCTTCTGTACTAGCACTGTAGATTAGAATACCATCAAAGTAAACCACCACAAATTTCCCAATGTATGGCCTGAAAATTTGGTTCATCACCCTCATGAATGTACTTGGTGCATTTGATAGACCAAACGGCATTACCAGCCATTCATACAATCCTTCCCTCGTCTTGAATGCTGTCTTCCATTCGTCCCCTGGTCTAATGCGAATCTGATGATAACCGCTCTTCAAGTCAATCTTAGAAAATATTACGGACCCACTGATTTGATCCAATAAATCATCAAGCCTCGGCATCGGAAATCTGTATCTGACTGTGTTCTTATTCAATGCTCTACTATCTGTGCACATCCTCCACGTTCCATCCTTTTTGGGTACCAATAAAGCTGGTATAGCACAAGGACTTAAACTCTCCTGCACACGCCCCTGTTCAAGCAATTCTTCCACTTGCCTCCTCAGCTCTTCATGTTCCTTTGGACTCATTCGATAATGTGGTCTGTGTGGCAACACAGCACCTGGAACAAGATCTATCTGATGTTGTATATCCCTCAACGGTGGCAACTCCGTTGGTAACTCCTCTGGAAATACATCGTCATATTCTTTCAAAACTGGCTTCGCTTCTTCCGGAATTTCAACCTCTTCACTGATCTCTCGCCCAATCAACAAAAACACTTCATGCTCCTCCTCTACTTCCTTCACAAACTCCTTCAAAGATAACAAAGTTTTAAGCTCTTCAATCTCCTCCAACTTGTTTTCCTCCTGTTGTCGCTTCTTTGGAACTAGAGTAATCTTTGTGCCTTCAAACATGAAACTGTAACTGTTGGTACGCCCATCATATTGCACCGCCCTATCATACTGCCACGGTCTCCCCAGCAACAAATGACAGACATCCATATCTACCACGTCGCACCAGATTTCATCCTTGTATTTCTTTCCAATTGAAAACTTCACACAAGCCCTTCGTCCAACCTTCACCTCCCCGCCTTTCCTCAACCAAGCTAGCTTGTACGGTTTCGGATGTTTCTCAGTCTTCAACGCCAACTTCCTCACAGCTTCTGAAGAAATTATATTATCACAGCTTCCAGCATCAATAACAAATTTGCAAACCTTCCTCAGAATGGTACATGTTGACTGAAAAATATTGCTCCTTAACCAACTATAATCCTCCTCTTGCTTTGGTGTTAAACAGGACCTCTTCATCATTAGATTATAACCTTCGTCTCCCGACACTTCTTCTTCCTCCTCATCAGGTGGTGAATTGGAACATTCAGCTTCTTCATCCTCATCCTCAACCTCCGCTATCATAGCTCTCTTCTTCGGCTTTGGACATTCGCTACTTTTGTGGCCCATTTCTTGGCAATTATAACACTTGAAACCATTATTGACTTTCGCCTTCCCAACCTCATTCACAACTGGTTTTGCAACAACTTTTGAAACATTAGAACTTCCACTAACACCCTTCACTGGAATGTTGGAATTTGTAAACATACCACCTCCTCGTCGTCCCTGTTTCTCCCAAGCCAACGCTTTCTGATGTGCTTCCGCTACAGATCTGGGATCAAACATGTTAACCATATCCTGAATCTGCATTCGCAATCCCTCAATGAATCTAGAAGTCAGCTGCTCTTCCGTTTCCATAATATCATTCCTCGCAATAAGCTGATAAAATTCATCCGCGTAATCATTAACATTCTTTGTGCCCTGCCTCAAATTCTGCAAACGTTGATACATCAAAGATTGATAATTGTAAAGTAAGAACGTTGCTTTCATCAATTTCTTCATCTTCTCCCAAGATTCAACTTTTGATTTCCCCATTCGTTCACGTGTAAGTTTGGTTTGCTGCCACCATGCCAAAGCTCTACCCCTCAACCTCGTAGCAACCAACTTCACTCTACGATGTTCTGGAACTTCTTTGAAGTCAAAAATCTCTTCAACATTAGCCACCCAATCTAGAAACTCCTCCGCTTGCATACCACCTTTGAATTCAGGAATTTCAGTCTTCATCCCCGACTCCCACTTGTGATCATACTCAGAGTGATTTCTTCCTCGTCCTCGTCCTTGTCCTCGAACACTACCACCATCATACTCCTCTTCAAAATTAGATGTATATCGTTGTCTATCTCGTCCACCCACATCTCTACTACCATCACGTCTTCCATCAACATCCCTTCTATCTACATTCCTCCGTTCTCGATCATTCACGTTTCCCCCACGCCTTTGATCATCATCAACACTTCTGTCTCGATTGGAATGTGGTGAGACTCTACTTCCTCCATGGTTAGATTCAGGTGATACCCTTCTCCGATTCTGATTCATCTCTAACATCATCTTCTCTAATCGTCCAATTCCTTCATTAAGCTTTTCACTAAAGTTTTCATTGATTCGTTGCTCCATCTCATCAGCCTCTTCTCTTCGATACAAAGCTTCTACGTTTTGGTGACGATTAGCTCTTCTCGGCGGCATGATTTGAAACTTTACAAACTCTTCAACACTTCAAAATTCAAACACCTTTCGAACTTTGATCCAAAATGGAATGGATCGAAAACTCCCCCTTTGTTGCAATTTGCGATGAACACGATGAACAACAACTTCTAACTTCAAACAAATCGGCTCCAAGACTCGATTTAGCTATGATTGGCTAAAACAAGCTCTGATACCAAAACTGACGCAGCAGATTAATCAAAAACAATGTCGATCGATGAGAGTAGCAATCGGTGGATTGAGAAATACTGAAATGCCCAAATTCGTTGATCCGAAGATGCCAAATTCTAGCTATCTCTGAGACGTTGATCGCGCACGATACCGTAAAGAGAGATCTACAATTCTTCGAGCGTTGATCAAGCGCACTTGATTCCGCGAATTGGCTTCAACGATCGAAGATTCGAGCGCACTCGAATGTCGAAGGTGGAGATAGGAGATACACTCAACTACCGATTTTAATTGAAAGCAGAAAGCTAACAAACAAGAATTTTATTCAAAATCAACTAAACTATTACAAATGGCACCACCGGCCTATTTATAGGAGTTACAAAACAAAACAAAATTCTGTACAACTCTTAAGTCGGAACCGACTTATCACGAACGACTCAAAGAAAGACAGACGACATACGACTTACAAACAGACGACATACGAAATAGACGACATAGTACGTAGCGACTTAACAAAGCAACACATACATCACAAATTTACAACACTTAAGTCGTTTACGACTTATAACCTGCGACTTAAAACATGCGACTTAACATCCTCCGCATCTTAAAGAATCAACGGCCTAGAATAAGGCGGCATAAGAATCTACGGTTTCCATCTTCAGCGACTTAACTTAGGTCGGTAACGACCTAAAAATACGTAGCGACTTAAGAGGTAGCCAGTTTCACACGACTTACGACTTAAGGACTTCACGAGTTAAGAATCTTCAATGACTTATAACCTGGCGACTTACGAGTTAATTCTTCTAGGTCGTAACTCGCTTCCTCTTCTTGCTTTTTGTTAAGTCGTGGACGACTTATACCTTCAGCTTCGTTAAGTCGTGAACTCAAAGTAACCTTTCCCTCTGGTTTCCAGTTAAGTCATGGAAGACTTAAAACATTTCCTTTAAGTCGTAGTCGACTTAGGTCTTCAACACACGCTACTACTTTGTTATCTCGTGGCGTTTCCTTAGGTCGTGTACGACTTATGTCTACTTCCTTAAGTCGTGGATGACTTATCTCCTCACCTTCGTTAAGTCGTGGACGACTCATGCCTTCTCCCCAGTTAAGTCGGTCACGACTTATGCCTTCTCCCTAGTTAAGTCGGTCACGACTTATGCTTTGGAGACTTATAGCTTGGCCTGCATCAATAACAATCTCTATCGGATCTTTTCTTTTTGATACATATATACAGTAAGGGATCTGTATACACATTAGATTCAGATAATTAAAGGCTTGGAGGAGAAGAAGTTGAGAAAATAAATAATAAACAAAGATAGATCTATAGGATTTCTTACCTGAAACCTTAATGAAGTTTTTCTGAATCTTGAAGAGACCAACTGATAGAGCTTCGCTAATGTTTGCTAATCTCCAAGTCTATCTACTATTAACTTTTGAATTTCAAATTTTAAAATCAGTTACTCATTTGAATTTTAATTCTATTTAAATTATTTTAAAACCAAAAACTTCAAATGTCCATAACTTTTTCGTTTGAGCTCCGTTTTCAACATATTATATATGGAAATTGATCACAATTTCACCACAAATGCAATAGAATAACTTTCGTAGCCAAATTCCAACTAGTACAAAATTTTCATTTTTACCCTTACCTTATTTTATTTTATTTTATTTATCCAATTTATTTATGGTTGATTTTACAGGGTCTTACACCACATGTGGAAACCTTTATGTTGAAGCTCTCAACCAATTCACATCTAAGATAAACTAGAGAATGGATGGGATTGAAAAATTCATGGTCCAAGGTTAAAGGTCATTCCCGGTCTCAAAATGGATGCACAACCCATCGCCAAGTCACTGCCAGTAAGTTAAAGGGCTAGTTGAATGAATAAACACAATGGTAAGAACAATGCGATTAGTTTTTAAGATCGTGGGAGGAAACTTATAGGGTAGGTCCATGCCGATCAAAATAAAAAATAAAAACAATGCATACATCAACCCTAGTCTTCCTGAGAAGTGTAGGGAATATATTACTCTAGGAAGGGAAGATGATGCTAGTTCATATTCAAGGGGAGGCTCAGCTAGAGCTGGCGGCAAAGATGATGAAACAAGGTCTCTTAAAGCTAATATGAAGCAGCTTGCCAAAAATTTTCAACAAACAGAAGGTCGAGCTAGAGGAGAATAGAGTGAATCATTATTTAATGAGGAGATCATTGTGTTGGAATTCCCCAACAACTTCAAAGCCCCAGCTGTAGATAGATACGATGGCTCCACAAACCTCAATGATCGTCTTGGTACTTTTTAATACCATATGGACATTCTCAAAATTGCTAGGTTAGCCCGATGTAATCCCTTTCCTATACACATGACTACCACAACAGAAAGGTGGTTAATGAGATACAAGTATGGAGAAATCTATTTATGATCTCAATTGTCCATAGATTCTATTCATCAATTTAACATAGGAAGATACATCTCACCAGACCCAACACACTCTCCTACATATAAAAAACGAAAAAAGGATCTCTGCATAGTTTCATCAACTGATTCAAATCCAAAGCTACGAGAATTAGGGTAACCAGTGAAGAAGCCAAATTTATGGCTACACATTCTAGCATTAGGAAGGATGCAACATTCTAGATAAAAAAACCAAAAACCCATGCAAAAACATGAGCGTGTTTATGAATTTGCCAATGCCTATATCCAAGTCGAAGAAGCTGAGAAATCTAAGGATAACTAGTGTAATACAACTACGGTTAACCTGGATGATAGGAAAATAAGGGAATATATGTATCATCGATCAATGAAGAGATAAAAGGAGTTCAACTTCGCTGTATACTCCACTCACTCACGGCATAGGACATTTTTAAGGTAAGAAAATATGAACTATATTATAATTGTCCAAATAAGAGAAATAAGTCAAATAAGAATATGGTGGGGGCATATTAGCGTTTCCATAGGGTAAAAGGACACCATGTTTACAACTACCGCCATTGAATACAAAATAGAGTGGAAAATTCAGAAGGGTTACTTGGGAAATTTTTAATAAACACTTACCTCAATGTTAGGAACACGTTTTAGTGTTGGTAATAACCATACAATTATGCTACTAATGCATTTATCAAGGTATTACAGGATTTGTAGCATTATATTAAGAGTGGCGCATAAAGAAACAAGGCGATAATGAAGAAATCAACAAAAATGGAGAAGACAAAGCTATAATGGGGTGAATGAGCTTTCGAAGCTTTATAATGGAGATAACAAATCTATTGGAACTCATATACATTGGAGATATATTCGAAGATGGACCACAAAATTAAAAAGAAAAGTATGTTTTATATCGAGCAGTTATTGAGTCCTTTAGAGTCTAGATTTGTTAAAACTGCACAAATGATATCCAAATCACTTTAAACTTCACCATAATATCTGAAATATATTGTACTATTTTAAATATTTTTTGGAATTTTTCAGAGGTCACGAAGCATGAAAATAGTGAAATGGGATTTAAATAGGGGACATGGAAACCCAACCGGATCAACCCCACACCCTAACCAGTCAACTGAACAGGAGTGACCAGTCATGCCCCCTTGTAGATGCCTTTTCATGCCATTACTCCCCACTTCATTTGAAACTTGTTTCTCTTCATTCTAAAATTGATTTCTCTTTAACCAATGCTTCTTCTAAAGTGGTGTAACCATTCTATAATACCGCTCTCTTTATTATTTTTATATTTTATCATTCAATTCAATATTAAATCTCTAATCAAATACTTTGACCATTGTTTGTTCAAATCCACAACCCATATTCTGGTCAAATAAATCTTCTAAGCCTCTACACCTCCACTCAGAGTCATTTGTGCTAGCTGTAGGATTTGATTACTACACCGTTGATATATCAATGTATTTAGACACAAAAAAATATGATTTTATACTATGACTTAATTATTGAAGTCTGCGAAGTTGAAAGAGTTGAAGTCCTATTATGGTGTCCTCAGGCGGGTAGTTGTGAAGTTTTGTACGAAGTCTAAGGGAGTGTTGAATCCAATTCAGTTGTTCTAGCCGCTATAGAAAACCGTTCCTCTGGGTGATGTGAGGGTTGTTTAGCCAAAATTACATAGTGAGTGCTAGGACTGGACATAGGACAAGAAGTCTGAACCAGAATAGATCGAATGTTTGATTCACTTTATATTTTATGTTGTATTTATTGTCATATACTCTGATTATATGCATTTTTCCATATTCGATCTCAATAATGTGAATTTTCAATGGTATTAGAGTTATAACACATAACACCTAAAATTCATTTGGTATTTGAGCCTGGTATTCTATCGGTCGTAATAAAATCATAGAATAATGGCCGACAAGAGAACAATATTCGGTTGAGCAAAGCTAGCAACATTGACTGAAATTCATGCTACATGGCTATTATTGACAAAACGTTGCTAGTATAGAGACGATAATAAGCGACAACGAGGTGCCATAACTTAATATTGCCGACTTAGTTAAATTCTGGGGTCATATACCTGATAAGTACAAGAACATTAACAAAATATATATTTATTTATTACATTAGTTAAATAGTACTAAATTAGAAGTAGTCATGTTAAATAATGAAAAGAGTTTTTAAAAGAAATTTTATTAAAACCACAAAATTCCTTGAAAATTTGAATTCTTAACTTTGCATATTAAATGGGGAAATTAAAAATATTGAAGAAGAGAATGTTAAATCATCACAAGAAAATTGTGAATTACATTCTACTATAAAATAAGTTCAATAAGAAATAAGCAAATTCACAGCAAAAATTAATGATTTGAAACTAATTTTGAAATTGCTCTAAATAATTCAAATCTCGATTATTGTCTTGAAAAAGAGAGTTACCTTGAAAAAGAGAACTACTCTTTAAAGAACGAGAATTTGAAATTAGTTAAAGAAATCAATATTATGAAAGATAAAAATGGGATTTTGAAAAGGAATTTTTTGTCTATGAGGTAAAATTTAATTAAAGTAATGAAATTTTTACAGTTTTTGATAAAAGTAAAAATGATTTTAATTTAGTTTTGTCAAATTCTATACCTTCAAATGATAAAAGTGGTTTAGCCTATACCAAGGCTAAAAGTAAAAATAGTACTAGATATGCATTTTTGTATGATAAAAATATTAGTGCTAGCACTAAAACTGAGTTAGTTTTAGAACCCATTATTGGCATAGTAGTACTTCATTCATAGATGATAACTAACATTTCTAAATTTTTAAATCAATCACCATCAAAATGAAATTATGAGTGTCTATGAGTAGGAAAAATAAAAAGTTACATATTAATAATTATTTTAACAAAATAGTCAACAGTAAAGATTGTATTTTGAAATATACAACCACACCCTCTTAGGTGCAGTTCCCTAAATCTTAGAAAATATATATACATAAAATATATCATTATTCTTAAATATTTGCATTATATTTGATACCCTACATATCTTATGTTAAATTATATTTTGTTTTTATATATATTATATATATAAGGCTACAAGTGCACCCATTTTGGTATGGTTCTTATCCTCTCTCTAACCCCTGGACCATAGCGTAAGAAGTGGGTACCAAAATATGAATATTATATATTGCGGGTACCTGAAGAACAACAAGAAGGTATCAATTTTAAATTCCTGATGTTTCACGTATTTGATGGAAATGTGAGCTTTTATGGAATATGTACATCAACAAAATTTAGTAAATCTAACTCGTTTATGTTAAGTATAAGATTTAGGTTCGTCAATTAAAATTTTAATTTGAAATTTGAATATTACTGGGCTTTGATTTTTGAAAACAATTTCAGATACTAATAACCAAGAAATTTTTAGGAAATACCATGGCATAATTAGGACTAAAAATTAGGAATATTATATCAAATGTCAAATACTTTGAACAACTATAATGCTCTTTATATCTTAAAATTATATATCTATATATTTCCTACTCTACTATTTTCACCTCCTTTTGCTAATGACAAAAAGGGAGAAAACTTGCGTATATTGATAGGGGAGTGCACAAATATAGGGGGAGCATATATTGAGGGGGAGCCAAATAAAATTTATGTTTTATAAATCACGTGGTTGTCATCATAAAAAATAGGAGAATGTCAGGAACACGATTCTAGTATTTTGATGATAACAAACATGTGAAAATGCAATTACTAGAGTGAACAAGCTTTCAAAGATTTATAGTGGAGTTAAAAAATCTACTAAATCACATATATGTTGAAGATATGCTCCAAAATGGAATAAGAAAAGTATGTTTCATATACGGTAGTTATTGAGTCCTTTTAATTATAGATTTATCCAAATCACTCCAAAATTGACCTAGTCTCTACAATATACCATACTATTTAAAAAAGGACAGATAACGTAAAAACATGAGCAAAACATGTGATAGAGAGGCCCCATAAAGTCAACCCTATCCCTTAATTGGTCAACTGGTTAGGGATAACTGGTCGAAGGGTTAGGAATAAGGGGTCGATCGGTTATGTCCCCCATAGATGCCTTTTTAAGTTGTAAGTTCCTTCTGTCTGAAACTTGTTTCTCTTCGTTCCAAAATCGATTTCTCTTCAACTAAGGGTTCTTCTGCAGTGTTGTAACCTTCCAAACACATTTCTATCTCAACTGCATAAACCAGTATCATCTCCCATTATAATACACATCAATTCTAAACAAATTCTCTATACTTTCCATTTCACTGCACTCTTTGCTATTTTGATCTCTAATCATTTAATCCAATATCAAATCTCTGATCAATTACTAGATCAATGTTTATTTAGTTCAATAACCTAGATTCTAGTCAAATAAATTACCGTAGCCTCTACAATTCCACTAACAATCATTTTTGCTAGTTATAAGAGTTGTATACTACCATGTTGAGATATAGTATATTCAAACCTAACAAAATTAGATTTTGCACTACTACTTAGATGTTAAAGGCCGAGAAGTCGGCAAAGTTGAAGCCATTTTGTGTTGTCGTTAGGAAGATAGTTGTGATGTCTTGTCCAATGTCTCAAGCACTATTAAAGTCTAGTTTGATTACTCTAGCCGTTGTAAAAATCTATCCCTCCAGGTGAAGTAAGGGTGTTTTAGTAAAAATTCTAGAGGGGGTTCTGAGAGTAGACGTTGTTTGCGCCAAAAATGGTCACAAACCCCAAGTATTGTGAAAGCACCAGTGTATGAATACATATCAGCAATATTCAAACACAAATCTCAGATCTAAGCAAGCAACAAACGACAATCCAGAAATAAAGAATAATGACACACAATTTATAGTGGTTCGGCTATCTCCGGCCTACGTCCACTTCAAAGTTTTATCTTTTATTGATTATCCTCGCTAGTTACAGGTGATTACAGCAGTTACAATGAAGAATTTCGAGTATAATGATTGTATTGAAGCGTAGAATTGAATCCGGCAGAGTCTGGACGTTGAATGGCCGAAAGATCCCCTTTTCTGCAAGCTTCAGGGGGCTATTTATAGGCGTAGGAGGCTGAGATCGCACCCAAACTTCGGGAGACTTCTTCTGGCACGTGAGGGGGCCCACGCGACCGACCCCACCAAGTTTCGGCTCGATCTGCGATCGATACGAAGCAATTTTGTATCCATCAAGAAATGATCCAATCGAGCTAAAATTTGGCAGGATTGTTCTTTACCTTGTACGCAAGCTGTTGTGAAAATTTCATTGCATTTGGATCAATGGTTCATGAGTTGTGATCGATACAAGATTGTATTTTCGTGTGTACTACTGCATTCGAATCCATGGATTCGTATCCATCCCTTTCGAATCGATCTGGACATGTGAGCGTGCAGTGACGTGGTACGAGATGCTCGGGTCGATCCGATCCTTGTGGTGCATTGACTCGCGCCATGCTCGTTCCAAGATCGAAGTCTAAGTCAATGCGTTTCTCTCTGGAACGATACGAATAAAATGGATAGCATGTCCACGGATCGACTCGTGCCCCATCGATTCGGTGATGATCGATTCGAAGTTGTCAGCTCCAGATGGATTCGAACTAAACAAAGCATGGCGGGTTCGAACAGACTGAGGCGGTGCAATTCGATCGATACGAATTTTATGTATTCGAATAGACCACCACTTCAGTTCCCCGATGGATACGAATCTGATGGATTCGAATAGACCACCACTTCAGTTCCCCGATGGATACGAACCTGATGGATTCGAATGGATCACCGCCTTGACTCTATGACGGATACGAACATTATATTTCTTTTAACTTGTATCGATCATATCTCCCCCATACAAACTCCGATTAACCTGAAATTTGAAACGCTGGCTTCCATGGCTTTGCTTGTCATGTCTTGTCAATTGCAACCTGATCCAGACTCGGGCAAAATTCATCGATATCCATGGTTATCCTGCAATGCATAGTTGATATTCATGACTAGTTATTATTGATTTTCAGTCAGTTTTGGGTATCTCAGCTTTGCTAAAAGTTGGGATAACACTTTGCCCCCCAAAACATGCCTTTTGGTAAAAAGTGTGTTTTGATCAGTCTCAAATCGAATGCAGTGAGTTCATGTTTTATTCAAATCTTATGGTATTTTCAATCGAGTTCATGGCTGTTCGAAGCCAAATCATTATCCACTTCTTCCTGTGGAAGTTAAGAATGAAACTCCGTAGTCTCTCCGGACAATCAACGGTTACTCCGGACCCTTGCTAAGCCCATCCCAGACTTGGCGATTGAATAGAAATATCCTATTGCACTCCGGCGTTGCTTTCTACCCCTTGCACTCCGGCCCCCAGTTAGGGTGTAAAGAGATGTCTTGGTTGTTCTGGACCGATCTTAGCCTCTCCGGGCTCCTGCTGGATCCCACCCTGTCACTCTCCGGTGAAGGGGAAACAGCGTCAAGTGAGTCAATCCAGTCGCTCTCCGGCGAAGCGACTCACTTCTTGCACTCCGGTTCAGTGTATCTGAACATTAAGCGATGTCATGGCCTAAATCGTGGGCCGATCATAGCCTCTCTGGGCTCTTATTGAATCCCGATCCAATCACTCTCCGATGAATGGGAAACGACATTAAGTGAGTCGATCTTGTCGCTCTCCGGCGAAGCAACCCACTTCTTGCACTCCGGACCCCGTCTCTCCGGGTAGGGTCATAAAGCGATCATATTGGTATTTAATACTCATCCTTAACTCTCCGGTCAAAGGTTTATTTCAAGAAATGCAAGTTTATTTATTAAATTCAGGACCTAGATGTGCAATCTCAAACATCAGGAAAAAACTAAACATTGCCTCTCCGGGCAGATCGGTCTATCTCCATCTCAGAGCATGCCTAGGGATCTCTCTGGTTCCCGTACATGAGTAAGTGGATTAGCCATTTATTCTGAAAACAGATCTAATGAAATTATTTGATCGAAGTCCAAATCTTGAACTTGGCCCTTGCCATCTTAATCAGTTGATGACGAGTCATGATCTCGATCCAGGATCGTTTCTGTTAGATGGAGGCGGTAGTTGTTCAGGCCTTACCGCCGCTGCCCGTTCTCCGACATATTGTGGCAATCTACCACTCCTGGCATGTTCTTCCACCTCATCCTTTAGGTGGCGGCATTCATTGGTTGTGTGCCCATCCAGCTCATGGAACAGGCAATATTTTCCGGTCCTACGCTCCCGCTCAGTGGGATCTCTCCTGGGTGGTTTTCGATAGGGGAGTTGCCCTCGAGTTTCACTGTAAATTCGTTCCAGGCTTGCCGCCAAATCTGTGTATTGCCTGAATCTGGGCTCTCGGAATTTCTTCCATTTATCAGGACCATCATGTGCGTCATCTTGCTTTCTCTTTCCTTTGTCCGCCCTGGGCTGTTCCCTGGTGGTTCCTTCGCCTTGTACAGTGTTTATTTCCTACCTCTCGGCTCGTGATTCTTCTAATCGAATGAATCTTTCGGCTTCATGGTAAAACTCTCCAAGATCTTGTGGTGGGTCCCTCATTAAAGAATCTTTGAATTCGGTGCCTTCTCCAACTCCTGCCAGTTCTGCCATCAAGATCATTGATGGATCCGGGCGATCTACAGAAGCCACCGTTGCATTAAATCGTAGCAGAAAATCTTTTATGGACTCTCCGGTCCTTTGTTTTATCAATGCCAAAGTCATCACACTCTTGGGTCGTGTCACGTGGACCCTAAACTGTCTCATGAAGCAATCTACAAGCTCGCCCCATGTTCTGATCGATCCGGTTTCTAATTGCCTGAACCAAAGTGCAGCCAAATCTGACAAGTATAGAGGGAAGCATCGAGCCATCACTTCCTCGGATGCCCCCAACACTTCCATGTGCCTGATGTATCGAGTAATATGCATCGTTGGGTCTGACTTCCCGTCATAAGGATCTAGAATAGGCAGTTTGAACTTTGGAGGGTTCCTTGCATTCCTGATATTCGGAGTGAACGAACTCCGACTAACTTCCTCTAGTCCTCTATTGGACAATCCTCCTCTCATCAGTCGTCGGACTAATCCAGCCATCTTTTCATCTCCATCCTGGGGTTGCCCTCTTGGTCTTGAAGGGTATTCTGGTACGTACTCTTCGTCTGGCCCGTTAGCATCAGCGTTGGCTCCAGCTTGTTGAGCTCCATCTATAGGCCTTCCAGCATCAGATCCCGAGGGTCTGCCCCCAAGTCCTTGTTGATTGCCTTCTAGATCTGCATTCTGACCTTGAACCTGACCTTCACTGGTTTCCGCAATCCTGACTCCTTGCCCCACACTTGCAGCTGCTGTGGTTGGTCCAACGTTTTGCACATTTGCTGCCCTCATCTGCTCGAAGAAATTCTGCAGCATCTCTTGCTGATTCTTCATCATCCTCTCTTGCAATGAATTTGCTATAGCTTCCATTTCGTCTCTAGTAATGTAAATCGAAGTTTGTCCTTCTTCAGCTTCGGAGGATGCCTCTTGGCTTCCTCCTTGTTGACTTCGCTCAGCTCTCTGTCTTGTTTGTCGAGCCATTGTCTTTCAAATCTCAACTCTTCACGCTTTCTGAATCTGAACTTCAATCCGATGTAGCGGGTGCTAGTCCTTCTCAGTGAAAGCACCAAAGTGTTTACGCCAAAAATGGTCACAAACCCCAAGTATTGTGAAAGCACCGGTGTATGAATACAAATCAGCAATATTCAAACACAAATCTCAGATCTAAGCAAGCAACAAACGGCAATCCAGAAATAAAGAACAATGACACACAATTTATAGTGGTTCGGCTATCTCCGGCCTACGTCCACTTCAAAGTTTTATCTTTTATTGATTATCCTCGCTGGTTACAGGTGATTACAGCAGTTACAATGAAGAATTTCGAGTATAATGATTGTATTGAAGCATAGAATTGAATTCGGCAGAGTCTGGACGTTGAATGGCCGAAAGATCTCCTTTTCTACAGGCTTCAGGGGGCTATTTATAGGCGTAGGAGGCTAAGATCGCACCCAAACTTCGGGAGACTTCTTCTGGCACGTGAGGGGGCCCACGCGACCGACCCCACCAAGTTTTGGCTCGATCTGCGATCGATACGAAGCAATTTTGTATCCATCAAGAAATGATCCAATCGAGCTGAAATTTGGCAGGATTGTTCTTTACCTTGTACGCAAGCTGCTGTGAAAATTTCATTGCATTTGGATCAATAGTTCATGAGTTGTGATCGATACAAGATTGTATTTTCGTGTGTACTGCTGCGTTCGAATCCATGGATTCGTATCCATCCCTTTCGAATCGATCTAGACACGTGAGCGCACAATGACGTGGTACGAGATGCTCAGGTCGATCCGATCCTTGTGGCGCATTGACTCGCGCCTTGCTCGTTCCAAGATCGAAGTCTAAGTCAATGCGTTTCTCTCTGGAACGATACGAATAAAATGGATAGCATGTCCACGGATCGACTCGTGCCACATCGATTCGGTGATGATCAATTCGAAGTTGTCAGCTCCAGATGGATTCGAACTAAACAAAGCATGGCGGGTTCGAACAGACTGAGGCGGTGCAATTCGATCGATACGAATTTTATGGATTCGAATAGACCACCACTTCAATTCCCTGATGGATACGAATCTGATGGATTCGAATAGACCACCACTTCTGTTCCCCGATGGATACAAATCTGATGGATTCGAATGGATCACCGCCTTGACTCTATGACGGATACGAACATTATATTTCTTTTACCTTGTATCGATCATATCTCCCCCATATGAACTCCGATTAACCTGAAATTTGAAACGCTGGCTTCCATGGCTTTGCTTGTCATGTCTTGTCAATTGCAACCCGATCCGGACTCGGGCAAAATTCATCGATATCCATGGTTATCCTGCAATGCATAGTTGATATTCATGGCTAGTTATTATTGATTTTCAGTCAGTTTTGGGTATCTCAGCTTTGCTAAAAGTTGGGATAACAGACGTAGGACAAGAAGTTCGAACTGGTATAAATCGACCGTGTCATTTACTTTATATATTCCACAGCATTTACTACCATATTCTTTGATTATATACATTTGGCCATATTCGATCCTGGAAATGTGACTTTTCAGTGATATCAAAGTTATAGCACATAGCACTTGAAATTTCACTAAGGTCCTACATAAAACCGGTCATTGGACCCTAATGTTGACCAAGCAGGAAATCCTGACATTCTTATCAGGTCCATATAGGAGGACCTCATCTTGAAGTAAAAAATAAGAAATTCATGGAAAGGTATGTCAAAAATGCTCTGGAAAACACCGCATAAGGCAACCCCATGCACAAGACAACACCTTCATCACAAGTGATTCTTTATGACTAATTTTTCCACATCAAAAACCATTAGGAATCACTTTGTAGATATCAAAATGCAAAGTAAAGAAGATCTTTGTGGACTTGGCTAGTTCTAATGTCATTTCTAAGAGTGCCTTCAAACGAAGTTACTAATAAAGGATCTCAGGTCAAGCCTAGAATCGATTTTTGGATTTAGCAACACAATAACCATCCTAGTCGACTCAACATGACTCTTAATAACTACTGGAACTTCACCATTACACATTTAACTCTACGCAACTTTCCTAATAATAGATTAACACTCACCATACAATGTATTCTTAGGAAGGTCTATCATAATAGAGATGGTGCAGTTATTTTACAAAGGGACCTACTTATCGAAATTGCACTCCTTAAGGAATAGTAAACATTAGAGGAAAACAGTTACTAGCTAAGGAATTATACTTGGTAAATATCAATTCTACTAATAAAAGTGTTTTTGTTTATACTCTTATGTCTCCTACTTTATGCAAAAATGTTAACAAATAAGAAACTGCAGTAAGCCAAATAAGTAACATGCACATAAATAACCAACCCCATCAGCATTAAAACAAGCCCACTTGTGACTACAATGTTCATTTGACCTAAAAAAAGGACCACCTCCACATGATAGGAACATAGAATATGCTTCAATCTATGCGCAATAGCTTGATAGTCATATTCAGAGTTTAGATAATTTAGTTGCTTCATACCCGGTATAGGATGAAGTAGACCCCAGGTTCAGAATGAACTCAAAGGAACTTTAACATATAAACGAGTCAGAAGAATATCTAGCTAGACTCTATTGACCTAGCTAAAGTGGTAAAGATATAGAAATAATTGGATATGGAACTTCGCTCAGAATTGGTTAGTTTCCTAAAATGATCGGCATATGTGTTTGCATGGACACATCCATTGTGCCAAATAGGACGATCCCATATCCAGGAGCGTAAAATGCACTACATGAATTAAGTAAAAAAGTTAATAGAGAACAGACTCATATGAGAATCATATTACCCAAGTTGATAACCAATGCAGCGTTGGTCAAGAAGCCAAACAAAAAGTAAAGAACTTGCATAGACTTTACAAATCTATTTAAAGCATGTCCAACAAATAGCATCCCATTATCAAAATTAGATTAGCTTGTAGATGCAACAAGTGGACATGAAACTTTCAAGGATGCATAATAAGGTTATAGTCAAATTTCCATGTTTGAACCTAGTCAGGAACATACAAGTTTTGTATGGACAAAGGACTACATTGCTACAAAGTAATGCCTTTTCGATTGAAGAATGCAGGAGCTACTATCGAACAATAATAAATAAAATGTTTTCTGAACAAACTGAATGAAATATGGAGGTATATGTAGATGACATGTTGGTAAAATCCAAAATAGCCACTAGTCATGTGAAAAATCTAGAAGGAACCTTTGCAACTTTAAAAAGGCTCAGCATGAAGCTTAACCCACATAAGTGCACATTTGCCATATGATATGGGAAATTCTTGGGATACATAGTCAGTGAAAGGGGATTGAAGCCAATCCCGAGAAGATGAAGCAATCACCAAAATGGAAACTCTACAAAAACCAAGGATGTGATGAGCGTAAATGGAAAGGTAACCGCGTTAAGCAGGTTTAACTCTAATGCCACGAATAAGTGCGTCCCATTCTTTGACATGACAAAAAAGGAAAGGAATTTTGAATGGAATGAAACATTCTAAGCATTAGAAGTTCATTTGGAAACCCTACTTGTTGCCCCCAAGCTGTTGCCGGATGAGGATTTATATGTATACTTAGTTGTAATTGATCTGACTTGTGAAGATGAAGGAGTAGAATGACCAATATACTACACCATCAAACGCCTATCTAGTTTCAAGCTAAACTACATCTTAATAGAAAAACTAGCATATAATCTTTAACTAACGACAAGAAAACCATTGTAACATCCCTAGTAAAGTTGAAAAATTATTTTGGATAATTTATTGGATTTTATTTGATAATTGAACTTTGGATTACTTTGATATTAAAATTGGAAAGTTGATATAAAATTTTACATTTTAAATTTTGAATTGTGTTTTAAAAATCTAAAATTATTTGAAAATTTATTTTAGAAAAATATATAATATTGGTAGAATTTATCTAAGGAATAAATAATTATTTTAAAATTGTTTAAAGATGATAGGTGTCATTTTGATAAAAGAAAAATCATTTAAGAAAATGAATAAATATGTAATAAAACATCTTGGATGGATTTTTAATTTGATAAAGTATACCGGGATGATCTTAAAATAGGAGAAGTGGGTTGGTTTAAATTTTTGGGCGTGTGTGTATTTGGTTATCAAAAGAAAATTGAAAATTTTCTTTCTATCTCATTAAACCAAAGTCTTTTACCCACCTCGTTCGAACCTATCTTGAAAAACCTGCCTCTATAAATAACAAGTACTACTTCAGTAATCATCCTTACCTCTACAGACTGAAGAAATAAATCTCTTGTACTTTCTTCTTCTTCAAAGTTTGAATGAAGGTTGAGATTCTTTGATCAAGAGATCATTAAGAACCAAATTCTCTTCTTCATTAGGTTTTATAATTGTAACGACCCGTAAATTTCAACGGTTTTAATAACGTAATTAGTTGAAATTTTGTGAAATTTTAAACGATAAAATTTTGAAATAAAAATTTTAATATTTGGAATACGTTTAGTTAAACATAGCGACTGGTAAATTTTCGTCCGAAAATATGGAAGTTTATTTCGCGCGTAAATTCACTTCAATTCAATCAGTTAAAAAGTAATGAAAATAAAATGTTTCCGAAACCTAAATATTTTTACATAGAAAAATTCTAAACCATCTTCTGGGCAAAACGTCAGTTTATCGTTTTTCCAAATTCGGAATTCTTTAGCTCCGTCGATCTTATTTTCGACGAAATAGCAGCATTTCGGTACCGATTATCGACTTTTGATAGGATGATCGTACCACCAATATCTGTATACCGTTTTGATCGTCTCGTCGTGCTGATTTCTACGGTATATTTTATTGTCAATTTCGAGGTCGGGAAGACATCGGAATTTACGGAACGACTTCTGTAGCGGTTACATATTTTTGAACCATTCTAAATACCCAATAGCCACTGACATTTATTATTTTCAGAAAATCTGTGCGTGAACTTTTATTTTCACTGGTTCCAATATTTGGTATTTGGTTCGTTTTCTCTCTGACCCTTCATTTCGTGAACAGTTCCATTTACAAATTCATATTAAAAACGAATATTAAAATATACAGAGAGGTAAGGCGTTCCTTCTTCAGCCTGCTCATTTCCTCTGTCTTCCACCTTTTGAGTTCTCCTACAGCATGTTTTTCTTTTCTTCCCCCTTATTAGCAAAGTGGAACATTTGCAGCGTGCCCTTCTTCACCAAATACCCACCTGAAACCCGCTCCCTCCATGCTTAGCCAAGCCTCCGACAGCCCACTAACCCACTACGTGAACACCAACGCCCAGCTTATCCACCCTCCACGCCTTCTTCCCCACTCGGCCGAACTGCTTTCACCCATGCACGCAAGGCCATCTCCACCATCCCCTCACCCACGTGCACAACCTTGGCCAGCAAACTCCACCGTGCAGCCTGCCCCTCCTCCGTTGCAGCCTCTTCCCGAAGTTTGCTATACCCTGTCGCCTACCTTCAGTATGATGCCATTAGTCGCATATATATTTGGAGTATGCATGTATGTGGCAAGTTTTCATTTGTTTTTTTTCTCTATTCTTTTTTTTTTCTTCTTCTTTCTTTCATACGTATATTTTTGTTATAATATTCCTGACATGTAATAATATGGAAGTTGTATACTTCTGTTTCCAAAGGTTTGCAAATGGCTGTGGTGCAAAATATGTTGTAGGTTAGTATAACTAGTTATATATATTTATAATCTGTTAGTTGTATTTAAAGATTATATACAAGTTTATATGTCAGTTTAAAAAAAAATATACAGTATATTTGATTTTTAGAAGATGTATGTTATGAATTGCGTTATAGTAGTTGTCTTGTGTCGTACATTTTGATATATATTTGTATATATATGTTTCAAAATTTTTGTTTATCAGTGTATAAAAATCTGTTTATATAAATATGTTGCTTACTTTCGAAATTGGTAAAAACTTCCTACACCTGGAAACCTTCTTTTGTTCTGTTCGTTTATTTTGAAAGTGTATATTATATTATATTACCTTAGGTTATATTATAAGTTGTCAGCCTACATGCTACCATCCAAAGGTAATACATATATGTATATTTCAATATGTGAATTTTATATGCATTTTTGCCAACTCATATATATTATAATATACGAGTATCGTATGTTGTGTTATAAAATAGTATACTTATATAGTTTATACTTTAAAACCTAGGTTGTTGTTCTATTAGTTGTTATATACAATTTATTGTTTTTTTTTAAAAAAAAGTTCTAAGAGGAATATGGCATTGTCGTTTTGAGATAAGTATGGATATTATTTAAAAATAATATATATTAGTCTATATATTTGTTTATACATTGATATAAAAATATAATATGTACATATGTTTGATTTCAGTATACATATGTTTAAATTTAAGACTTATTTAAATGTATATGTATTTTTAAATTGAATTTTTGGATTTAAAGAAAATAATAATATAATATGCATCTCGTTTAGATTTTTATATCAAGCTAATTGGATTTGTTCTCATCGATTCTTTTATCAGCTTTTTGACCGTCTAGTTCGTGCCTATATAACTTTGCTTCGGAATTCGTGTTCGGATTTATAGCTCATTTCATCGTCAAATATCTCTATCCTCGAAAGGTGAGCACTCACTCACGATTAACGTTCTTTTATTTATTAAATTTGATTTCAATTGAAACGACAATTGAAATATGCTGCTGTTAGTTAATTACACTGTTATACATGCTATTACCTGTATCAGTTCACCTGTGACATCTGACACCATTATCTGTTATTATTTATGCGATGATAATACAGTTTGGCTAATAATTGATTGATTGTTGATGTTTATATTGGACGTTAAATTGTTAATGTTAAAATGATAAACAGTATGAAATTGAACTTGATATAGGATAATTAAATGTTAAATTTGATTAACTGACATTTGTATAATATGACCCCTTTAACTGTTGGATTTATTGACACGTAGGATTTGTTTAATTACATTTTGAACCACTGAATGTATGTTGTTAAATTAATGATGGATGAAATTGTAATAGATGACAAGTGAAAAACCGTAATGTAATAATCTTTAATCTACATGAAATGATAGTGTAGATTCTAGAAATAATTATATTAATTCGTACAAATAACAATGCGAATTAATACGGTTATTTCAGGATTATTTGAATTGATTATTGGATTGATATTGATTGTTGTTACTGCTTGTTTATTTACTTTGACACCATCCCAGTTATCACACTGCAAGTTCCCTTTACTATGCTTTGATTTTTGAATTGAATTGGAATCGGGTTGAAATGATAAATACCCAAATTGAACTTTGACCTAGGATAGGAAATTAAATAAAACCCGATTGGTCAATAATTTGATTTAAAAATAAAACGAAGATTTTATTTGAATAAATAATATGGTTTTGAAATGAAGTTGAAATTTGAATTTTGATGAAAGGAAAATGTTAATATTTAATAATCTGAAACAAAATATTAAAAAATGTAATTGATGGAAGAATGTTGTTTAATTTGAGAAATGATATAATTAAGTTTGAAATAATTAAACTTTGAAATGATTTGATAATTAAGTTGAAATTATTAAGTTTGAAATGATTTAATAATTAAGTTTGAAATTATAATTAAGTTTGAAAATTTTAAACTTTGTAATGATTTAATAATTAAGTTTTGGATTATTTAATAATTAAATAAGATTGAATTATTTAATGATTAAATGAAATTGAATTCTTTAATAAGTGAAATTGAATTTTTGAATAAGTGGATTTTACTTCGTAAATAATTGAAATTGAGTTTTCTTTATTAAGTAAGTTTTGGAAAATTATTTAAGAAAGTAGATAAGTAAATGGAATTTCTTTAACAAGAAATAAAATGTGATTTATTGAAATTAATGTAAGACTTGTAATTGAAAGAATTTGATTTGAAGAATTTAATTTAATTCAAAATTGTAAATTTTGATTTAATGAAGTTGAACTTAAGAATTGATTTAATGGATTGGAAATTTAATAGAAATTGTTTTGAATGACAAATTTACTTAACGAATATTAAATGAAATTGATAAATGAATTTAAATTGATTTGAATGTTAAATTAAGTTAATTTAAATGATTTCGGAATGAAACTGATATGCAAACTTGAATCAATATTTGAAGTGTTTTAAATAAAAATCTAAATTGAATTGTAAGATCTTGAAATTATGAACGTGGAAGTTTTGAAACGAAAATTTTGGAAATTGATTTCGAAAGACAAATGAAGTGTTGATTTACAAATTCTAATTGAAATTGTAATTGATTTGGTTTTTGAAATATATAAACGACCAATCGGTGAAATAATTTCGAAGGTTATTAAAGAGACCGGAATCGGTTATGGATATACTCTCTATCTAAACCGAAAACCACTTTAATAACTATACGCGGAGTGATGATCCAGAATGAAGTGGTTGGAATGATGTTCGTGATGACTGAAGAAAGAGAACGATAATGGATAGCCTTGACACTTGTGTCAAATTGGAAATGACTAAAACAGGAGCTGTGCCGGGCCAATGGAGGATTAGCTACCTCAAGTGAACACACTTCTTCGAACTACTCATTACTTGTTGTCGATTGGTGCACCCTTGATTTTGGGAGTGTTGTTGCACGGTGTTGCGGGCGCTGCGGCGTTGCGTTCTCACCAGTCCGGATCAGGCGAACGGTAGTATCACTACCTTGGGTATTGCCTCATGTGCCTTGTCATACTTGTATTCCATTTATGCGCGACCACTACGATTTTGATTTGTACCTTTAGTATATGGATTGCCCTCTGGTGACTTCCGGTTTTGGGGAAACTACGGTCTTGTATATGCTTTTGGGAATAAAAATGTGTTAAGGGTGGAATGGGCCATGACTTAACACTATTTTGATATCTTCTTATATTACTGATAGACATTATCTACTTAGCGTACGTTACTACCTAGTAGATAGTTTAACGGATCCTTAAAGGATGGTTATTCCAAACATCCTTTGAGTTACTTGTATTTCAATTGCTATTTCACTTGAGTTGGATTTATTAATATAAGAATGTTAATCCTGACTCGAGTGTCTTGTGTTTTTGCTTTACGCTCGGGTCAGACTGAGTGATCCAGTATTCGAGACTCACCTTTGGAGTTGGAGCTTTGCTTGAAGATCCAGCCATCTATTCTGCTTTCAGTATTCGATGATTCCAGTGATGTATTCTGATTGTATCTGATGTATCGTATTGCTCTTCTATTGTAAACTCTGATGTATTTTATATATTCATATAGTAGCTTCATGAACTACTATCTCTTTTATTTCCGCTGCACTTATTACTCTATGATCTGTGATTATTTATTTACTGTATATGTTCAGTTTTGCCAAATTTAAATTAACAACGCGGTATTTTGAGCAATTCAACTCCGGCATGAGTGTCTACCTATACACTTATAATGGATGCGAATGGTCCAAAATGGCGGGTCGTTACAATAATTAAGCTAATAACATGATGTGAGTATATCTACTTCATAACATTTATTTTAACTATATAGTGAGTTGAAATTCATAGTTGGAAACATGGTCAGGAATTAATCGTATCTATAATGAAATTTATGATGTTACAATTAAATTCATGATGCCTTGGATGGATCTGTAGAAACAACATACTGAGTACAGATGAATATAATGCTATGTGCTCGAATGTTGCAAAGTTGGATGATTAAATATAATTTATCAAATGCTATATCCATGTTCATGCTTTCATTAAATAAATTACTATGTAATTTTACTTGTATAAATATATGTCCATATATACACATTTCCCTTCGTAACTTCCATCCCTTATAACTTAAAATCTAAGTCTAATTTGAGCATGCAGCCAAAAGAGAATATGTAGAGGGAAGTGAGACAAACAAGTAGATCGGCTTTTGCCTTGTTTTGGAAGTCTATGGTGATCAAAAATGACCCTGACATGTCTATGCCCGAATTTTGAATGGGTGCATTTAGGTTGGAACTTAAGGTGTCATTGGAGTTGTATTGTGTAGTTGAGTGCAACAATGGTATCAATTCGATCACTGATGGCCTAAGGAGGTCAGGCCATGGCCGAACAACCAACAAAGAAAAAAAATGAAAAAGGATAAATGCGCATGGAGAGCTAATATCGAAATTGGTTGCTCGTGAAGTCATTGAGTGGTGGTGAGACAGACGATAGGTCGCGAAAGCTTATGGTGGTTGGGGATTATGAGGTCGAGCATGGAGGAATAGGTGCTTGCATGCATGATTCATGTATAAGAAGAAGAAAACGGAAAAGAAGAGAAGAGGAAAGAGAAAGATGACATGGGATGGAAAAAAGTGAAGAAGGGAATTTTAGGGAAAGGCCTCTAACATTTAATATACTTCACATAATAAAACATCTACTTCATTATTTGAATATTTTTAAATGTCTATTAAATTAAAATTACAACATGTAACTTGGTTGATTTAGATATTGGTTTGCTGGATGTGTTACCAAGTTATTTATAATTCATTAATGCTATGATAGTGACACTAAATTTGTCGTGATTATATTTGCTAAGTTATGATGCAAATATATGAAATGAATTAAATTGCATGCACATGATACTTATTTGATGAAAAATGGGATATAACATCATTTAGGAATATTGAGATTAATGAAAGTCAAATGTATTTTAAAGTAATAAAATTAATATTTGACGAGAACAGTATGAGGTTATGACTACTGGATATTAGTATCTATCCTAGCAGACCAATTCGAAGGTCGCAATTTGAATAGTGATGAGCTTATCTAATGTCACTATATCCCAACAATCTGTTGCATGAATATATGATGAGATTGAAGATCTTCGGAGGCATAGTGCAAACGAAGAGAAATATACCAAATGATGTAGACTTGTAGTGCACTATAGCATGAGTAAGATTTATCATGCCTTTAGACGCCAAAGTTGTAAGTGCAAGTGCAAATGAAGGATCATGTAAAGTGCACTCACAACTAATTGAGAGTATACAACTGAAAATTACCGGGATGCTCGATGAGGCAGATAGCATAGTAGAGGGTGAATCCAGCCAGGATTACCAACATGTTTTCCTATTGGGAACTTACAAAAGAGTGTGATATAGCACTCTCATAAGAAAAACTAGAAAATGTTAACCTCGTAAAATTTGATTAATTTGAAATGATGATTTATATTTATAAACAAAATGAAACTCATATAATGTGAATATGATGGTGATATCCCGGTTGATTAGAGCTGCAACTGTGAGTCACGATAAATAGAGCCATGACTCGTGTATTATTACTATTTGTGAAATTGAATTCTGGGCGGGATTTGTATGGTGTGTGTGACATTTGTGTATATGCAAATGTCACCTTTATACTCGACACCGCATATTTATTATCTATGATTTTGTTATACTTATAACTATATTTAAAGAACGGCTTGAGGTTTTGTTTTATGATATCTCCTCAGGTAAGATGTCGATTGTCTATTTACATGATGATAACTCTTGTATGATTTTCTATTATGAATCTAAAACATATTATTGATGAGATCATCCACAACGTATCTTATATTACTATCACCACTATTTTGGAAAATTTGACCCATACAGTAGAGATCAACCTGCATTGTTCAGTTCGAGTTATTTGGAATAATGATATAGCGGAGTTGTATCTAGAGTATATAGATTTGGAGTAGTCGTGCCTGTTTGATATTATATATATATGACTTGACAGTTGGACATCATTTTCTTAAAGCAAAGAGTTTTGGTTGTATATTTCTACTATCATATATATGTATAGTGATGTTTTGTATGACATCCTACACTATATGACAATTATGATGTATATATATCCATATATTGAATTTCCACTATGATTTTTCTCCATCACTTATTTATTTCTTATATGTGATCTATACAGCGATCACTACTCACAATTCGTGTATGTTACTTTATGTCGAGACGTGTTACCTATTGTATAAGATGTGATAAGGTATTGTAACATGTCCATGTTGACCCACATAAGTGTATATAAGAGATCGCTCCTCTAGAGCCCTTTGATCCGATCCATCAGATAGTGATTTCACTCTCTTATAATCTGGCCACTAAAACGGAGTGTAATAGCTTGGTAATAGAGCTAGGTTGAGCTAGAATTGTGTAAATTAGGAATCAGAATAGATTTGACCCTAGAAGAGTAAAACATAGGTTGTTACCTAGTTAGTATAACTGGGTAGAGTTAGGAATAACTCATGTATGTGATATACAAGTTAAAATTAGTGTTATGAGGGAGGAACACTATTGAATTTATATATGTATTTTTGATATATAAATATTTGTTAGTGAAATATTTATATAAATAAAAATATTATTCAACATTTATGTAATAAGTGATAAATGTTGTTTATCGGAAGGTAGGTTTACCTGGCAAACCAAGCATAGGTGAATCTCCTAAATCACCAGATGGTCAAGGAAGCGGGTTAGGAATTCAAGGTGTCCTATTAAAAATGGACGAATGGATGGAAGTTATGAGGCATGTTCAAGATATGTGCGTTGCTAGAGCACCTAATCCAAATCCTAGAACAGAATTCAAAAAGCTCTGTAATGGTTATACAAGTTTGGTAGGAAAGTCATTCCTAGGAAACAAAGGTGTAGTGGGTGTCAATGTTTGGCTGAGAACTCGTGAAAGAACTTTTGACGATTTGGGTTTGACTGACCAAGAAAAGAGAAGAAATAGCTTCTCACTGATTATAAGCAGGTGCTTTGGATTAGTATGATGCCATCACAACAGTAACACCAGAAAGAGAAGTAATTTGGAAAGTGTTTAAAGATTTGTTTAAAGCTCATTTTCTTCCCAACCCAAGAAGGCATCTCTACCTCGAAAATTTATAGATGTAACCCAAATTCATCGGTGATTGCATATGTAAATAAATTTAATGCTCTTTCAAAGTATGGACTAGTATTGATCAGTTTACCATTGGAGAAGAATGAAAAATTTGGTCTTGGATTTAATGTGGAATTGAAAGATAAATTACTCAATCAACCAGGATGTCCATTTAAAGAAATAACTAATATGGCGTTGAGATATAAAATGGTATGTGATCGTGATTTAGCCTCAGGTGGGCAGTCTACTCAACAACTTAAGCAAGGAAAAAGGTCGTTCTTTCATAAAAAGAACAAGAAATTCATAAAGAATAAGAAGCCCATTCAATAGCAACATCCTGAGCAGAAGAAACAACTTGACCAATCCCAAGTTTAATGTCACCATTGTAGAAAGAAAGGCCATTATGTAAATGAGTGTAGAAAAAGGGTTCAAGAGCAAGTGAAGAAATGTTATGATTGTGATGAAGTAGGTCATTTTGCAAACTAGAGCAAGAATCCTAAGAGATAAACCGAAGGCAAAGTGTTCACTATTGAGGGACCAAGTTCGGTGCCATACAAGGGGAAACATGTCGTAGTCTTAGAAGGTACTATATTTTGGCATAATTTTCCCATTAGAATTCTTTTCGTTATAGGCGCTTCTCATATGTTTGTGTCAAAGGAAATAGAAAGGAAGTTGGAATTAGATGTTCCTGTTCTTGTCACTTCTCTTAGAGTAGCTAATCTAGTTGGAGGTTATGCTGTGCAAAGTGTTGTGGCGTCTTATTTGATTATCTTTTCTTGCGTGATTTGTTTATTATGGATTCTTTGAATTTTGGAATTATTTTTGGAATGGACTAGCTCGAGCAGTATTAATCTTGAACATTATGCATTGGGGAGGTAATTAGTCTTTATCATCCTGATCACAGAGAATGAATTTTGATCACATTAGCAGCCTCGAGTGTCAATTTTGGTTTTTCCCTGTATGCTATAGAATCTCAAGAAGATGAGATAAACTATATTCCAATAGTTTGAATTTTTTGGATATTTTTGAATCGGACACGAGTCTACCTCGTAGAAGAGCAGTCGAGTTCAAGATAGATCATATTTTAGGTACACAACCATTCAGTAGATCACCTAACCGAATGTGCCCTAAATAAATGGAGGAATGAAGAACTTGGATAGAAGAACTCGAGAAGAAGAATTTTATTAGACCGAGTAGTTTTTCCATGGGGTGCATCGGCTTTATTGTTAAGAAAGTAAATGGATCTTTGTGACTTTGTATAGATTACATAAAGCTGAATGATCTCCCGATCAAGAATAAATATCCACTGCTTATTTGATCAACTGAGTGGTGCTAAAGTAGTTTTGTAGCCTGATCTAGCAACTGGTTTTCACCAGCTTAGAGTGGCTAAAGACAGTATATCCCTTACTGCATTTCAAATTAGGTATGGTTCATATAAATGGTTAGTAATTCCATTTGGATTGGATAATACTCCTGCTTATTTCGTTGATCTAATGAATAGAGTTTTCAAAAGTTACTTGGACAAGTTTATCCTATTTTTTATTGCTGATATCCTTGTCTACTCAAAGACGGAGGAAGAACGTGTAATTCATTTGAAAGTGGTATCGGAAACCTTAAGAGAATACTAACTCAAAGCATAATTTTCAAAATGTCATTTTTGGCTAAAAGAAGTCAAAATTTTAGGACATATTATTTCTAAGAAAGGTATCTCAGTCGACCCAGCCAAGGTTGAAGCTATCTAGAAATGGAAGCATCCCGAGTCACTAACTGAAATTAGAAGTTTCTCAAGATTAGCGGGATATTATATAAGATTTATAAAAGACTTCTCCAAGATATCTGTTGCATTTACTAATTTGATGAAGAAAGGTGTTAAATTTGTCTGGCCAAAAAAATAAGATGGAGCTTATAAAGATTGAAAGAACTGCTTTATTATGCTCCAATATTAATAGTTCCCAAAGGAAACCAAGATTTGGTAGGTTATATAGATGCCCGTGGGACTGGTCTTGGTGCTGTATTGATGCAACAAGATAGAGTAGTAGCATATGCATCTAGACAACTCAGACTAATTAAAGTAAAATACACCAGTCATGATCTTGAGTTGACAGCAGTAGTGTTTGCTCTGAATCTTTAGTAGCATTATTTTTTTAGGTTATCAGTTTGTTTTATATACAGACCATAAGTCGTTGAAATATTTATTTTCTTCGAAGGATTTGAGTATGCAGCAACATCGATGGCTTGAACGTGTAGCTACATATGGCCTGGAGATTCAGATACTCATGAAAATGAGAATAAAAGAGCAGATGCTCTTAGTAGGAAGCATCAAGTAATGAAATCTATGATTATAATAGAATGGAAAGATCTAGAGTCATTCTCTTCATGTGACCTTCAGTTCGGGAAGATAAATGAGATGACATCTACATTTGCTAGTTTTGAGGTTCGTCCAAATTTGCTTGATCGAATCGAGGATAGTCAAGGAAAGGATCCAATTTCAGAGGATCAAATTAGTAGATTAAGGAGTGGAGATGTTTTCGATGATCTTGGAAAATTTGAGCTTGACTTAAAAGGATGTCTAAGATATGAAGGAAGGCTTTATATTCCCAACATAGCCAATCTAAAGAAAAGAATTATTAATGAGAGTCATCAATCTATATTTTCTTATACATCCGGGTGGTATGAAGATGTGTAAAGATATAAAGATGATGTACAATTTGGAAAGTATGAAGCAAGACATCAATGAGTATGTGAATGATGTGTTACAAGCTAATTATTACAGGGCGAACATCAAAACCCCAATGGTTTACTTCTACCTCTTGAAGTACTGTAGTGGAAATGGAAATAAATCTCTACCGATTTTATTGATGGACTTCGAAGGTCAAAATAAGGAAATGAGAGTATTTGGATGATAGTCGATTGACTCACAAAAAGAGTTCATTTCATTCTAATTAGAGTAATTGAACCATATAGAATTTAGCTTGACTATTTATAGAGCATAAAATTTTACTTTATGGAATCCCTAAGAATATAGTATATGATCATGATCCCTTATTTACCAGGTATTTTCGACAAAGTTTGCAAAATACATTGGAGTTCAACCCAATCTGAGTACTACATACCATCCTCAAAATGGATGGAAAGACAAAAAGTGTTAACTGAGTTATTAAATACCTTCCCAGGATTTGTGTTTAGGAATTTGGAGATTCTTTGGGAGGAATATATCTATCTTATTAAGTTCTCTTACAATAATAACTTTCAATCAATTGTAGGCGTGGCTCCTTTTAAATCTTTATATGGAAGACCATGTCTATCTTCAACATGTTTGCTAAAGACAGAGGACAGATTGATTTTGGGTCCGAGCCTGTTTACAAAATGTTTGAGAAGATAGATATCATCGAAGACAGGATGAAAACAACTCAGTCAAGGCAAAAGAGCTACGATAACAAGTGTAGAAGAGATCAAGAATTTTTAATGGGTGATAAAAATTTTAAAAAAATATCACCAACAAAAGGAGTAACCAGATTTGGAAATGTAAGAGAACTAGCTCATCGATTTGTTGGTCCCTATCCTATTATCGGGCAAGTATGACCACTTGCTTGTCGATTAGAATTGCCTAAATATCCATCTAGAATTCACAATGCATTTCACATTTCACAACTACGAGAGTGTATTCAGGACCTAGATAGTATAATAGAGCCATGGCAGATTCAAGAGTTAGACGTGCATATTGATTTATTTTATTCTAAAGAACCTTCATGGATCATACACTCTCGAAGGTAAAGCCACTGAGGAACAAACACATTCCATTATTAAAGATTCAGTGGTCGAGTAACCCCAAGTATTGTACCTGAGAGACAGAAGAAAAAATTAGAAAGATACATCCTAAGTTATTCAAGGCTCGATAGGTTTATGTCTAATCTATTTGAATATTTTACTTGTTTTGCTTGTTTGCCTTTGAATGCTTGATTGAAGTGCATATGTTACATATGACTGATTATTTAGATGATATGATTAAATTGATCATAGTACGCTCCAGTAAAATACGAGGACATAATTTCTTTAATGGAGGGAGTCTATAATATCTCTGTTTAAAATTGAAAATTTGTTTTGGATAATTTATTGACTTTAATTCAATAAATTGAAATTTTGGTTAATTTGATAACAAAATGGAAAAGTTGATTTAAAAATTCAAAATTTGAAATTCGAATTGTGTTTTAAAAATCCAAATGTTATCTAAAAATTTATTTTGGCAAAATAAATAATATTAGTAAATTTTTGGAATTTATTTGGGGAATAAATAATCATTTTAAAATTGTTTAAAATCAAAAGGTGATATTTTGGTAAAAGAAAAATTATTATAGAAAAAGAATAAATATTTGATAAGATGTCTTGGATGGATTTATAAAAGTGACTTAGGTTGATCTTAAACTGGGATAAGTGGGTTGGTACAATTTTTTGGGGTGTATACATATATATTTTTAATTATTAAAAGAAAAATTAAAATTTTCTTTCTATCCCCACACCTCACCCAATCACCTCATTTAAACCAATCTTTCAAACCCTACCTCTACAAATAGCAAGTATCACATAGGTACATCATCCTTCCCTCTCCAGACTAAAGTAATATATCTCTCGTACTTTTTTTTCTTCGTCAAAGTTTTAACTAAGGTTGAGAAGCTTAGCTCAAGAGATCATTAGGAACCAAATACTCATCATCTTCACGTTTTATAATCAAGCTAATAAGTATATCCACTTTATAACTTCTATTTTTAACTATACAGTTATTTGAAAATTCATAGTTAGAAACTTGATCAAGGATTAATCATATCTCTTATGAAATTTACGATGTTTACAATTGTATTTATGATATCTTGGATGGATTTGTAGAAACTAACATACTGAGCATAGATGAATATAAAGCTATGTGCTTGAATGTTGCAAAGTTCGATGATTACATACAATTAAATATAATATATACACATTTCCCTTTAAAATTTCTATCCCTTATATTCTAAAATCTAAGACAAATTTAAGCATGCAACCAAAGAGAATATATAGAGGGAAGTGAGATGAACAAACCGACTAGTTTTTGCCTTATTTTTGAAGTTTGTGGTGATAGAAATGACCCTAACATGTCCATGACCGAATTCTGAATTGATGCATTTGGGTTTGAACTTAGTGTCGTTGGAGTTGTATTACATAGCCGAGTGCAACGATGGTCTCGGTTCGGTAGCTGATGGCCTGAGGAGACGGAGCCATGGCCGAATACCCAACAAAGAACAAAATGGAAATATAAACTATAAACGCGCATAGAGAGAAGGTGCCAGAGTTGGTTGCTAGTGAAGTCATAGGGTGGTGGCGAGGCATATTACCGGTCGATGCATTTTGTGGTGGTCGAAGATGGTGAGGTCAGGTGTGGAGAAATAGTGCATGCATGAATGAATCATATGTAGAAAGAAGAAAAAGGAGAAGAAGAGAAGAGGGAAAAGAGATGACATGGAAGGAAAGAAGGAAAGAAGGGAGTTTCGGGGAAAGGCCTCTAGCATTTAATATAATTCACATAATAAAATATTTACCTTATTATTTACTTAGTTTTAAATATTTATTCAACTAAAATTGCAATATATGGCTTGGTTGACTTAGAATTGCTTTGTTTAATGTATTACCAAGTTATTAATAACCCATTGATGCTATGATAGTGATATTAAATTTTTTGTGATTATATTTGACAAGCTATAATGCAAATTTATGAAGAAATAAATTACAAGCATGCAATATTTATTTGATGAAAAACGAGATATAACGTCATTAAGGAATATCGACGTTAATGAAAGTCAAATCTTTTTTAAAGTAATAAAATGTAAAATTCGATGAGAATGGTACAAGTTTATGACTACTAAATGTTAGTATCCATCCTAGCAAACTGATTCATGGATCGCAACCCGAACCATGAAGAACTTGTCATGTGTCATTGTGTCCAAAAAGATCTATTACACGAACATAAATGAAACTGAAGATTTTTGAAGAGTAATGCAAATGAATAAAAATATCACCACATGATGGAGACTTAAAGTGGACTATAACACGACTAAGATTTATCATCCTTTAGATTCCAAAGGTGTAGCTACAACAAAGGGATTGTGTGAGGTGCACTCACAACTGATCGAGAATATACAGGTGAAAAAGATCAGGATGCTCGACGAGGCAAATAGTCTAATGGAAGGTGAATCCAGCCGGGATTACCAACGTGTTTTCCTACTGGGAACTTAAAGAAGAGAGCATGATATAACATCTCACAAGAAAAAGTGGAAAATGTCGACCTCATAAAATGATTAATTTGAAATGATGAGTTATATTTTATACAACAAAAGTAACTTATATAATGTGAATAGGATGTGATATCCTAGTTGACTAGTGTTACAGATGTTAGTCACGATAAATAGAGCAGTGACACATGTATTGTCACTAATTTGTGAAATTGAATTGTGGGTGAGACTGGTATGGTGTGAGTGACATCCGTGTGTATGAAAATGTCACCTTTATGCCCGACATTTCATGTTTATTGTTAAGATTTCTTTTATACTCATAACTAGATTTATAGGCTAAATCGAGGTTTTGTTTTACGACATCTCCTCTGGTAAGATCGAGGATTGTCTATTTATAGGATGATTACTCTTTTACTTTTTTGTGACTTTATAGCATATTGTTGATGAGATTACCCATAGTGTATTTATGTTACTATTGCCATTGTTTGGGAAGATTTGACCGGTACAGTAGAGATTAAGCTGCGTTGTTTAGTTTGAGCCATTTGAAAAGGTGATATAGCAAAGTTGTATCTATATTTATAGATTTGAAGTAGTTTTGCATGTCTGATATTGTATGTATATATATATATATATCTGTGTGTGTGTGTGACTTAAGGACCGGACATCATTTTTATGAAGTAGAGAGTTTTGATTGTATATTTCTGCTATTGTATATAAGGTGATGTTTTATATGATGTCCTAACCTATGTGATAGTTATGTTGTATATATCTATATATATTGAAATTCCAGTGTTTTATCTCTATCACTTATTTATTTATTTACTTACTTTTAATATGTGATTTGTACAATGGCTCAACCTCACACTCGGGGTATGTTACTTTGTGTCGAGATGTGATATGCATTGTTTCAGATGTGATTTGATAATATAACATATCTGTGTTGAACCAAAGTAGCATGTACATGAGATCGCTCCACTAAAGCCCTTTGATCTTGGCTATCAGATAATTATTCACTCTTTGATAATATAGTCACTGGGATGGGGCATCACAACGTTCTTATTTCCAAGATTGTGCTGTTAAGGTGTTGCCTGACAAACCTCTAAAGAAGATACTACACAAACCATAGACATTTGGGCGACATTCAAGTGATTAGTTGAGCTCCAACGATACGATGTTTCCTAATGTCCCAAAAACATGATCAAAGGGCTGGCCTCAGCTAAGTTAATAGTGGAATGCACTAAATCAACTGACAATCAAGTTAAAGAGCAAAATGGAATATCTAAGTAATCGCAGTTGTATGTAGACAACACATCAAATGAATAGGGTGTTGGAATTGGATATGTACCAATCATGCCAATCTACCAAAATCTCTATGGTGTTATAAAATATGGTTTCAAAGCAAAAAAAACGTGATTGAATATGAGGCATGATTGCTGGATTGAATATGACGCATGTAACGATGGTAGCATATATTAAAATTTATAATGATTCTCAATTAGTTGTAAATCAAATACAAGGAAGCTATCAAGCTAAGAAACCAATGCCAGCCAAGTTTATGGAATTATTTAAAATTCTATATGAGAAGTTTGACCAATTTACTATCAAGAAGATCTTTCATGAAGAAAACCAATCCACATATTCCTTAGCTAAACTGGCAAATGTTAAATTTGCACAAGATATGAAAGTAGTGTCAATGGGGCACTTGACCAAACCTAACATAGCACATGTAAAAAAATTTATGGCTCTAACATGCGCTCAGTGAGCTAGAACTAAGCGATTCGGACCATAATGAAGCAATCCTCACAAATGACAATCTTCTAGCATTGCTTGAGCATGATAACTATGCGAAAGCTTGGATGACTCTGTTTAAGTAGCTCGTAATCAATGACAATTTACCGGTAGATAAGAGTATCGAACTCAAGATAAGATATCAAGCTCCTACTTTGCTTTCTTTGATGGAATTTTATACAAAAGGGGATTGTCAATGTTATATCTTAGATGCATCACCAAAGAAGAAGGAGCATATGGAGGGAAGTTCACGAGGGATGATACAGAGATCAGTCCGAATAAATTGGCAAAGAAAGTGCTAATGCAAGGTTACCACTGGCCAACAACGAATAAATATGCATAAACTTTTGTCTACATGTGTAATCGATGCTAAAAATATGCTAGTATCATAAGGTTTCCATTTCACAAACTTACATCGACATCTAGACTATTGCTTTTTAATACCTATGAATTGATCTAATCAGACCGCTACCCATGTCAAAAGTTGTGGCAAAAAACGTAGTAGTTGTCGTTGATTACTTCACCAACTTGGTCAAGACAGATCCACTTGCAACCATCACTTCAAAGAAGGTAGTATACTTAATGGTAATGAACATCATAATCAAATTTAAAATTTCACACAAAATCATATCGGGCGACATGACACAAATCGAAACATGAGGCTCTACAACGATGGAAGCAACAAAAGATTGCATGCACTATCCAAAAAAGGGTTTGAAGAAAACCACATAAAGATAAAAGTGAGATAAAGAAAATTTCTTACCCCATTATTTTATTTATATCATTACAAATTAAGTTTACATATAGATAAGATAGTTAAATGTTACACACTTTACAAATCATCCATGGTTACACAATCATGTAAAACTTCTCACACTTCAGTCAATATTTTGTCAAGGCATAATGAGAGTCGGATCTTAGCTTGACACTCAATAGATCTATGTTTTTTCCATTTCCACCATGGGATGTGCTGTAGTGGGAGGGGGGTTAGGTACATCTGAACCGCATATCGTTAATCTAAGAAGAACTTCGTTGTAGGCTTTATGCACTTAAGTTTGCACTACACCTTAGGGTCCACCAAAAATTTCTTCAATAACCATAAAGGATAGTCGACAGTAACTAGCCGATGCAAAACAAAGGTCATAAATGGCATAGGTCTAATGCTTCCCTACGCTCGATGCAATGGGAAAATTTGACTTGTTGTTCAAAAACGAAAGACCAAGTTCTAGCAAGAAAACTTGAAGAACGCCAATAGTGTTGCTCATCAACCAAGCAAGAAAGGTTCGGAGATGCATGCTTCAAAGAATGTGAATTAAGTATAGCTATATCATCTATAAGGACATGAATGTGCCTAATATTGACGTCCCTAATGTGATCAACCTTGGAAAGAAGCTGGATCTACCCCTCTTGGAATGCCCTTGAGCTAATGCATGTTAGTTATGATATTCAAATAATTTATTAGCATCATGATGTGCACGTGCTTGCTCCTTGCAAAATTCATCTAATTTAGAATCATAGAAAGCTTTTGATTTATCAAACATAGACTGATAATGGAGGGCTACCTTGTTTTTCCATTCCTTAACCAAACCCGCCAACAGACTAGTAGGAGGAGCTGCTGCAGCACCAAGTTTTGACTCTGGCCTAGGAAGCATGAGGTTAATGTTGGAGCCCCGTCCGAGAAACCCTTTGCCAACTTCATTAATAGATTGTTAACAATATATCTAAGCTTCTTTATCTCTTCCTCGTAAGAAACCTCGTATAAACCCCTTAATTATTTTAATTTTTCTTCCAACTCAACAATGCATTTCTTTGAAGTTTTATGTTTTGATCTAAGATGTAAGATGCATTAATACTAAGCCTGGTTGGTACGTTCGATATCATGAATTTTGGTGGCCATGCCCTTAAAGTCCCTCAACATGTTAACTTAGACTGTCAACTTAAGGGCCCTGTTTTCTTTAACAAGTTCTTTAACTTGCTCTTCTAAATCCTAAATTATTTCCTTATAAGAAGAGGATGAAGGAACCGAGCCAGTTGACAGAGGGTAAATTGGGTAAATTTCAAAAAGTTCCCTTATTTAGATCTTTATTAGGCTTATGAAGCCTAAATTTATTATTAGATTCGATCTAATATGTTTCAATAAAACCGATTTTAGTTAACTTTTCTAATTTTTTTAAATGATAGATATTACTAAATTTGTATTTGGTATATTTGTGAGTATATCTAGATATACTCAAGTGTATATAGTGCAAGGGCAACTTTTCACACTGTGTATATAGTTAGTGTGTACGTGCACAGGTGTTATGATTTACACCGCAATGGACACATTCACCTTTTAATGCATTAGATGTCTAAAACATTGTTTGCAAATATGTATGTGCATGTGTATGTATATATATTTCAAAAGTCCTTTTTAAATCCCTTAAATAATTTAAGTTGAATTTGAACAAATCAACAAATCTAAATTCAATTTTTTTTAAAACATCAGGTTATTTTATTTTGTACGACCTATGCAGTTAAAGATCTGCTATAACCTCGTTGATGCCCCGCTAAAGTGTTTAGAACACTTCAACCATTACACTTTTTCAATTAGCGCAATTAAATAATAGATCCACTTAAAGCTCCATTATTTTCCGCTATGCCCGCTAAATCAGGGGTTTTTAGCATACGCTTTAGCAACTTTAATATAAAAATATTAATTTGACTAGTTCTCTTATAAACCAAATCAACAAATTTAGGGCATAGGTTTCAATTCAAGTCTTAAGTGTTTAATATAAATTTGAACCCTACTATATTCATTAATTCTAAATTGTATGGATCATGATATTCTTTGGTTTTGTTATATAAGAGTGAACAATGTTTATTTTTTGTACATGAATGATATGAGAATGAGAATAAATCAACTGTGAAGGTTTGATTTTATCTCCAATAAATATTTTTACACCTCCGCCATTTTCCAATATATCCCTGCTTTATTCCTGCTATCGCTTTTTGCATATTCATCGTTATAAAACCACTTAACACTTTATAACTGCATAGGGTAAGACAACAAAGTTAGATCTAGATCTACAAATTTGAATATATAATACATATTAATAATTTAAAATAAAACAAAGATATTTTGTAAATATAATATACATACATACATATACATAGATATACATACATACATTCACATACACACACACGAATATATATATATGTATGTATATGTATCTGTATACATATACATATACATATACATATACATATACATATACATATATATATATATATTCTTTTGCTAAAAACGCTACCTCTCATTTTTCCTTTTGTTTATATGTTTTATTTTGCGAAAAAATTAATAGTTAAAAATTAAAGGGGAATGTAATTGTTAAATTAATATCTTGATTTACTTGCTTATTTTGAATGAACTAATTACATTGAAGTTTCATATGTTACGAATCATGCTGTTCTTAATGTAACATTTATATGTGATTGAACATGGATCAAATATCCAATTCTTATATTGCCGTTAGATTTCAAAACTCATATAACACATTAAATAGTCTCCGACAAATAAACACTTAAATGACCAAGGTAGGAATGTATTTAGTGCTTTTATAATTTGGCCCTTGCATGGGTTTAGATTGACAATATGTGAAAAGATTTGTTGGTAAGTATATTTTATATTCTATGTCAGTCTTAATTCAGTTCATTCAGTTCATTCGTACATTTCAAATAATAAATATTTTATTAATTATATTAGTTGCATAAATTTATCGAAGTAGATTATTTTAACTTATATAGCATATATTCTTACAATATTAGAAAGGTTAAACATATTCATTTCATTTTTCAAATAAGGCTCCCACTAATTTTTATGTTTCTCAAAACAATAAGAAAAACATAGAAATCTTTTGATTTTCTAGTGGCCATTATGACTCGCTTACCTTAGGATTCCAACTTTTAGGATTTTCAACAAATCATAGGCCTACAAATGATGAATAATACCTTTTCAATTGTATCATATACAACTCATAACCCATGGTCTTTGTCCTAATCTCATCCCGACATTGAGTATTATCAACAAATCAAAAGAGATTATTACATGGTACTCACCATTTCACGATGGCCTAAGTATAATGCACGTACCTTGAGGAATATCAACCAATACGTGCATGCATCTTACCTCGTCTAGTCCATATATTAATAGTATTATGCATAACATCCCTAGCTTGAGGAAGATCAATAACTAAAGAGTATGTAAGTAATCTATTAGTATATAAATTATAGAGGACAACTTTATATATCAGAGATTTGCAATCATTAATATATGTATACGGAGTGATATCGATTTAAGGAATAATGTATCTTTTAAGAAACACTCGTGTGATTCAAGCGTCTGACACATCTAAAATTACGGTATACGTACTTTACATATGTGCTTATTCCAAAAACCTAAGTTGGGCTTCTTACTTTTCCATTTATATTATTTTAAGCATATATATTGTTATATATAATTTTAATTTTTTTTTGAACCAAATTCATTCACCTTTTTTAAAAACCTATATAAGTACAAATCTACCAAAACATTCCCAATAATATTTACATCTACCAGATATAAAATAGAAACCAAAAATCACTAGCCTAATATAACGGTTATAACCCATAACCCAAACACATGCACCCAACCCACCGCACCGAAGTATTTGCTCATCATTTATTTTCAAATGATTTTTGAATGCTTTTAAAAATGCGTTTCCCATTTCTAGAGCAAGTCCAAATCCAATAGTCATTCTCGTTGTCATTTAAAATATTCACAATATCAATTTCCTTCCTAATTTGTCCTAAGAAACCGAGCTTACACCTTCTCCTTTGTCTATTTTCTATGATGTCACTAACCAGTAATCTTTCATTTCTTATACTAAATGTCACGCCAACAACAATAGTATTAATTAGTCTTCCTCCCCGTAACCAAGGGTCGAACCATAGAGAAGTTGACATACCATCCACAACGCACTTCAAAGCTAGAGGTCTTATCTTCATTAAAAATTTCCATATCCTTGAGTGTACATTTTTGCTCTCCAATTCACAAAATGACTTCTTTTTGATATATTTGTCTTGTATCCATTTCGACTATATAACTTCTTTGTTAAGCATTTTCCAAATTAATTTGATGCCCATTGCAATTTTCATGTCTTCCAATTTCCTTAAACTCAACCTGCCTTCTATTTTTTGTCTGCAAAAAATATCCCATGGCACCTTACTTATTTTCCCTTCCATAGAAAGTTGAGACATTGATGTTTAATTTTACTGATAGTCGCACTAGTAATTTTAAAGCATTGCACCTAATGGTCCATTGTAGGATATATTGTTGATTTGATTAGTTCAAAATGGCTCGCTAGACTCAATAGTTTGGTCTTCCAACCCTAGGTTCTCTGTTTGACCTTATCAATAAGAACATTGCGGTCTTTGTCTCTAAGATTGATGCATGATAAAGGGGTTCCTAGATATTTAATAGGAAACGTCTCCTATCTAATATTCAAGATTACGGCAACGTTGGTGCTACAAGAAACCCCTCCTTCAAAAAAGATGCTTGATTCATCTCAATTTAATTAGTTGAAGCCTTTATACATGTTATTAAACAATTCTTTTATAGCTTCTACTTCTCTTAGTCCGGTCGAAGATAATAATGTCATATGCATAAATAATATATGAGATTTTTTACTAATTGGTTGAATTAGCTTTAACTGTCCCGTTCTATTTTCTTCTCTGTAAGTAAGGTGAAAAATTCCATAAAAAATGTGAATAAGATTGGGGGACTGGAGATACCCTTGCCTTAAACCATTTGAACTTTCAAAAAACCTACAAGGGCTCCCTAAAGTAATAATGGAAAAACTTGGAGAATTAATGACCTCACCAATAAGCTATTATAATCTAATCAACTTATATAATACATACATACATGTGTATATGTTTGTGTGTATATGTATATACGTATCTTATAAATTAATTAATATTCAACTAATTTATTAGTTAAATTATGTTTAATTAATTTTACTATATTATTTTAGTTAATAAATTAATTAAATTATTTTGTAAATTCAAAAAAAATTATTTATCCTAAAAAATTTAATATGCATATTAAATATAACATTTATAGTTGCAAACATACATACATACACACACATATATACATATATGTTTATTAAATTACATTTAATTAATATCTATTTAATAAAAAAATTAATTCGTATAATTTTCAATTAAATAATTTAATGAATTCTTAAATATTTATTTTTGATTACCTTAAACAATTTGATATATAAATATATATATTTAACTACAACATTTATATGTATATTTATATATGTATACATATGTCAGTATATATGAGTTATTTGGATTTTAGACCAAGTGACTTTCAAATGAATTGGACGTTAGGATGAAGACAAAGTGGTTCAAGAACCTGAAGGCACACTTGGAAGAGTAGTGGAACAAGCTTTAAAGGATTAGAGCGCAATCTCACTAAGAAAAGTGATCGGTACCGACCACTTTTTAGGTTGGTACCGATTTGATATTGTGCACCCTAAGGCAATTTAGAGCTATGATTGATGGAATGCTAAGGAAAGTGATTGTCCCGGGGCCCATTTTTGGAGGAGTACGTGAAAAACTCCAAAGAGTTTTGAAGAAGAGGACAAGTATAGAAGTTGTCAGAACCTCTCAGCAACGATTTATTTCTAGGGTAAAAGTGCTCAAAACGTTATGGATCGAAGTTAGAAGTCCAAGTGAAGGGAGATGGCATGATCTACCATCATAAAATTAGATCTGTATCGATCACTTTTGATCGGTACCGAGATGATTTTATTAGTCAGGAGACTTTGTCACCCCTTCTACATTCTCGGATCCGAAGTTAGACTTGGTATTTCAAGATCAAATGATTTCTCTATAAATAGCAAGCATATGGAAACTCAGAAAGGACTTTGGGCACTTCAACTTCTTCGCGCTCTCTCTCTCTCTGCGATCTTGTCATAAAGGAAGCTACCTTTTGCTGTTCTAGAGTGTTAGATCAGTAAATCCCTTGTACTTATGACAAAAAATCTCTAAGTAATATCATTAAAGTGGATACATGCCTCAGATTTGTTGAACCGGTACAAAATTTTCCTATGTTTCTTACTTTATTTTACTGTTCATAGATAGATCTATATCTTTTAATTCATTTCAGGGTGTTGTATCACTTTTTGGCTTAACAGTTTTTATGCTTTCACTAAGAAAGACATTTCTCAAGCATATATCTAGCTATCTATTATGAACTAGAGCTTCCAATAGTTCCAACAACTATGGAGGAGTTCCACCGAAATGCTAATCAACTTTTGTATTTAGAAGAAGCAAGTCAGGCTTTTAAGAAGACTGGTGGTGGACAGTCAAAGGAAGTAATTAAAAGCAATGTGGCTATCAAACAGACTGGTAAGAGCGTGTAACAACTCGCACCTTAATGGGCCTGATTTTTCGACTATTCGAAAAACCAAAGTCCATTAGGGTACAGATCGTTGGTGTTGGTAAATAAACATAAATATATCATAGAGCTATCGATAAGAACTCATCATGGAATAAGAAAGTATAATAAAATAATATACATAATGACTAAGGCTAATACCTTGGAACCACTATCATTCCTTGGATATCTAGTGCCCTTGTTAGTACAGAGCATGCATGATGAAATCATCATTCTCACCATTCTTGCCTTGTGCCAGTACCTGTCCTTCTAAATCTATCCTATTGATTGTAATGAGGAGGAGGTCAGAATAACGTTCTTGTGACTAATAAATTACACACTTTATCCATAATTCTATTGTATGCCGATTGGTTCCCATTACGTGTTATGTTTGTTATTCATAAATGAGTTATTTTGACTTCATAAACATGTACGATACGTCCAACCTAATCCAAGTTATGAGATACACACACACAGATACAGATACATATACATATACATATATATATATATATAAGCATCGCTGTCCCCCATGGACAATGATACATCACCCGCTAGTATCAGCAACTAAGCACCACACCGTGCATCCACAACAGTGTCTATGCCGAATTGTCTGCGTACACAAGGGAACCTTATGTTGGTGCCTAATAACGACATTACAGCTAATTAGCACTATTACTAACTCATATCAAAGACTTATCTAAGCATTAACTAGTCCACCTCCTAACGACAATAAACAAACAAATTGTAAGGCAATTGCATATCCCATACAGAACCTACACTAGTAGGAATTGTAGTTCATCTCTAGGCGTAATCCAAGTCTTTCTAATGACCGCTATAGGACCGATGGCGATCTTGACCTATGTGTAAAACCCTACTCCTCGAATATATCGTACCAAAAATGCCAACATAGCATCGAGCTTTCGCTTGCCGTCCAATTTAGATTGCCTAACGCAAATCAAGGAAATGCCCACCTAGGTACTTAGTACCTCGTGTTGGAATTGAAGCATACCCTAATTGGCCATTTAAGACTTCAAATCCGAGGCGAACCCACTTTGGTATATTTTCTAAACCTATTCGGGAATGCATATCCCCACAGCTCCTACAGTTGGAGATATCCCACATCAGTACAACGTATACACAACTGCTGGTAGCCCCTTGGGGAGGGAAGACTTATGCTGTGTAACATTACTGACATCGCATCCCAACCTATACTAATGACCGCATCATTTATAATTAACCTAAGTATTAGGCTAGATCCAATAATCCACATCCCACATAAACACATTCTTTAGATCATATAATTTCAACTGAAAAATTATTATGCCTCCTAAGTTCAATTATTAGTATTCATTACTTACCATGAACTTACTTCTTATTTCATTAATGTTAATAAATATTATTTACTAATTCTTTTCCATTAATAAAATTAAGTATCATTTGCTGCTTCTTTTCTATTAATACAGTTAGGTATCATTTACTGCTTCTTTTCTATTAATACAATTAAGTATCATTTACTGGTTCTTTTCTATTAATACCCATTTTAACTTGATTAATATAACTTCCCTAATTCTTCAATTCATTGTCTTATTCATGTACATGGATTATTATTTATTTCCTATCTTATATTTAATCACGTATATTTAATTGACAACGGATTATTATTATTATTATTATTATTATTATTATTATTATTATGTCTACTTATAACACTTTAGTTTAACATTTGGGGATTTCACATTTGAATGCATGGGAATTGTATCTTTCCCAAAATGAAATGTTATCACTGCAACTTCCCATAAATTATCTAAAAGAGGAATTATGCTATGTTCGGAATTACAAGGAATTACCCTTTTTGTTTTTATCTAAATAGAAATAAAAAAACCAGTAAATATCTCTATTTTGCACATCTCTTTCCTTAAGGAATATTCCTTGTTATTTCAAACGACACACATTCATATATAATTGTAAAGTTAGACAACTTATAGAAATTCACATAGAAACATTCTTCATTCCAATGAATTAAAATATAAACTCAAATCCCAATTAAATTTGAAACAATCTTCAATTCAAGTTTAGTAACTTATAACATTCAAATAACAAAATCTGGAATTAACATACAACCTTATTAATGACTTATCTCATACTTTTAAGGACTACTTTCACCCTTACACTTCAGATTTAGATATATACAACATTTAATCAAAATTAACAATCTACTGAATATATAGGCAAGAATCTAAAGTTCATTATATATAGTTTATGCCTAAAATTCCATAATTTGTATTCAAGCATATAATTTCCTACTTACCTCTAAGCTTTCAAATCTCTAGATCCAAATCCGTTCTCCTTATTTGACTCCCTTTCTTTCAATCAAAATATGCATCTAATGCGCATACATATTTATTAGAATTATAGATCCGAGAAGAGATTTGAAATAAGCGTAGTTTAAATTTAGATCTAGAATTTACCTCTTCTTCACAAAATCGATTCACCCTTATTCTTCTTTTATTTTATTATCCACTATTCTCCACTTATATATATATATATAATATTTTATAATTTCTACAGTTCTAAGAATTAGTGAAGAATAGAAAATAGCAGAGCTTCGCTCCTTGATTAGGAAAATATGAGCTGAAAAGTGATGGGCTAGATTTGTATTTATAGGCACACGAATCAATTTTATCCATTATATTTTAATCTATTAAATCTGGACCGTTAGATCGAGGTTCATTCTCAGTCGCCACAACACCACCGACCGACCGATCAATAAGGGTAGTCGACTGTTAGGAGTTAACCAGTCCCTATACCAATGTCGACTAGTTAACGTGATTTAATTAATGTGATTTTTTCCTTTGATAATTTATTTCCTTTAATATATTTGAATTATTTTCAATTTCAAATCTTTAAACGTTAATAAATTTTCTATTTGAATTCCAATATAAAACTTTATATATGAAAGTTGATTAGAAAATCGCCATGAACACAATAATGCATATTTCGTAGCCAAATTATGACGTTTGTAAAAAAAAATATTTTTGAGCTTTAATAAATATTTTTTATTTCTTTTTAATTAACTACCGTTTAATTTACGGGGTGTTACATTCTCCCCCGCTTAAAAGAATTTCATCCCTGAAATTTCGCAAGGAATGAGTCATGTAATATACCATGCAACTATTTCTAAACTATCTAACCAATTGGTGTACAACCAATTTGTAACTAATCGTGTACAAGTGCACGGTATATTAACACATATAATATGTATGCTGAACAATAATAAACCGGCGCCTCCTATATGAATTCATTTTTAAAACAATTTTGAAAATATAACGACAACAACCTATATATACTGACATTTCTATATGTATGCAAGTTTTCAAAAATCTAAAATCCTTTTTCACATAACAATTTCCATACTTCTACGAATAGGAGTACAGTTCAACCAATTTTGATCGTTGACTTTCCCTATGCTAAGCATATGGTATTTCTAAAATTAGAAATTTTCTCTTTTTCAATGAAATTTGTGAAATAGTTGGAAATTTTATAAAATAAAACTTACTTTTCAAAAAAAATTCAGAAGTATTTTATATTCTAAAATTCAAAGATTTTTGAAAAAATATTTCAAAAGCATTTGTTTTTAACTTTTCAAAACAAATCAAGCCATATCCTTACGCAATCAGGATTCAATCAATGGTTAATGCCTATGATTGACCTTAGCTTATTACATAGTCAATTTTCAGATATTGAAAACCTTTTCTTTTATTTTAGAAACAATCAGCACACAAGTACATTTATAAATTTCAGCTTTTAAAGCATAGGGATAGTGACCCATGGTTCTGCAACAACCTTTCCCTATCCTTCGCTCGTTAAAATTTATCTGTTCAAAATTTTAATGCTTGTGTGACTTAACATTATTTACTTCTAGTAGCTAATTAAATAAATCGCCTAATTTATTTTATAAACTTTCAATCTTACTTTGCATTAGTTAAGTGTCTTGAGATTTCCTTATTTATACTGTTTTCCAATCTATATAATGATCAATTCAGAAAATCAACACAGAAATAAACAGGAACATTTCTCATAAATTATCATACGCGTTTTTCTATAAATAGAGACACTAGTTTTTATACAAATAGAGACAACTAATGCTTATAACTCAAAGCTAAAAGAAACAACTACTGGAAGCATCCCTTCAACATCGACTGACATTAATGATGATGTGACCCCATCCCTTCTTTCTCAAATAAAATAGACAATTTTAGTATGCTATTCTACCATAATCCACATATCATAACTTAATAAATAAGGTCCATCCATTACTTTAATATTACAACTATGTGTATTTGTATCTTTCTTTAATCAAAATCTCTTGATAGTATTCTCAAATTTCAGTATTTATTTTCTTTATCTTTGATCTTTCATTTGAGTATACTCTAGGGCTCGCAAAAGTGCACTTCTATACCATTCTCCATTGCTTTGTGGGTTCTTCTTATAGCCTTTACACATGTTTAATAACATTCCTAGGTTCATAGAAATATTCCTTAAATTCTACGGGATTCTCTGTTGTTACTCTACGAGCGTTCGTAGCTATTTCATTCATTGCTTTATCTTATGCCTCGTCCTACCTAGGCAGTCATTCCCATCTAATCTATATCAAAGTTGGTTTGGTTTTACCAGTCTTTATAAAATTATTAAACTTCACAATCATGAAGTACTTAACCTAAAACCTTTATCTTTTTAGAAATATGAACCTATAAGCTTTTTATTAAATTCAACAATTGTTTGGGTTCCAAAAGGAGCCATGCAAAACTCTTTATTTTAACCAATTTAATTATAGGTGTCATAACTTTTAGGATTTAGGAAGTAAATTTATTTATTAAGTTCAAAAATTAGTGTTAGCAATTTAATTTAAAAGATCCTTTCCTTTAAACAACATATTATTTCCTCCTTTTCAAATAGTAAGAGTCAAGATTTTATTGCATGAATAGTCATTTAAATCAATTTTCCCTTTAAAGCCTTTTCACAATAAAGATTTACTTCTTAAAAATTAGGTTTTTTTAACTCGAACCATTTATTAAGTTTTTCATTCCAAAAACTCAATTGTTATACCAAACCATTTTTCAAAGATGCACTGTTACAGTATTTCTAAAACATCTTTTATAACTTTAAACAATAAAACTGGAGTAGACAATCACAACTTTCATAATACTATTTTCCTATTATTCATGCTATTTTCATTCTCAACCTTAGCGGAGACTTTAATAGCATTTGAGAGGGACTTTTAAAAGATATGTGCAATTGCTGCACATGTTTATGGAAAACATCCATTTTTCCTTTGTCTTCTCCTATATTATTTCTAATTTGACTACTAACATTATTTTAAAATATAAATTCCTAACATTGTTTTTATTTAAATTTCCTAATATTGCTACTATTTAAAATTTCTTCTATCTAAATTGCTCTTAATTAAATGGCGTCTCTCTTTCTCTTTAATTGTTTTTTTCATTGTAGTGTGTTCGCCTACTGCTTTAGCCATTGGGCTTTTTGTGTATAGATCCATTTTAGTTGTTTTTCTCCGTATTTTTCTTATATGAGAATATTCTTCATACATTCCCTATCGGGTGTTTTTACTCTTCATTAATTTCTATTCTAAATTTTCGTTGCACCGAAGCATTTCTATCGCTTTCTCTATCGGATGCCTTCGCCTTTCGATTACCCTTTTACCCCCATTTAAAACCAGTATCACTTCCTATAGTCCACCCCTTAAAGAATTTTTAAACTTTTAAATTCACAAAATAGAAAAATCATCGAGCCAAGTATATGCTATGTTTTCTATTTATTTCAAAGGAAACGCCTCTTTATTAAAATCCTTTTAATAGAAATCGTTTATCTACATAGTTTTAATTTCAACTAGAAATTATATTTAAATAAAATATAAAAAGATATTTTATTTTGTGAATTTTTTTAATATTTATTTACTTTTCAAAAATATGGTTTTATACTTTTAAATAAATCCTTTAAAAATCGTTTCAAATATTTTTAAGAAAATTTAAAACCTTTTTATTGAACTATTTCATATGGGGTCGGACTCAGAGTGGGTTTTATTTGTCCCTTCTTTTGGACTTTTCTTATTTCCACTTAATTTTTGACATATCTTCATTCAGAATATATCAAAAATCCAACTATCATCTTGGAGCGATTACTACACACTTTCCTTCGAGAACTTGCTCAATTCTTACATTCGAATATTTACAACATTAGATTCTTTACTTCCAGCGGGGATCCACAACCATAGGGCAATCTAGGTCCAACAAGGGAATCAAGTACCATCCATCTTCAGGGACCCTTCTATATGTTGCACTTATGCTCTTCTTAAGTCAACGCCTTTCAGTATGACCTAACTCCAATGGGGTGATCACGATATGTGTATATTTTTAACTCTGTTTATTATTCCAACTTAGAGTTACCTTATCCCTCTTTTTAGAATATGGTCGCAACTTCTATAGTGGAATTTGTAGGGTTTAGCACATATATATATAATTTAAGGTAAAAATACAAATACATTCACTCAACGTATCCTAATTTCTATGATCGACTAACATACGCTCTGATACCAAATGTAATAACCCACACCTTAATGGATCCGATTTTCCGACTATTCGAAAAACCAAAGTCCTTTAGGGTATGGATCATTTGTGTTGGTATCCTAAAAAAATATCAAAGAGCTATCGGTAAGAGCTCACAACGAAATAATAAAGTATAATAATATAAGTATATATACACTGACTAGAGCTAATACCTTGGAACCAATGTCATTCCTTGGATATCTAGTGCCCTTGTTAGTGTAGAGCATGCATGAGGAAATCTACCTTTTCTCCATTCTTACCTTGTACTAGTAACAGTCCTTCTAAATCTATCATGTGTGTTGTAATGAGGAGGGAGTTAGAATAATGTTCTGCTGATAGATAAATTACATACTTTATCCATAACACTGGTTTATGTCGATTGATTTCCAATACGTATTATATCTATTATTCATAAATTAGTCATTTTGACTTCATACACGCATATGATACTTTCAACCTACCCTGAGTTATGAAGTAGATATATACATCTATATATAAGCATTATTGTCCCCCGTGGGCAAGGATACTTCACTCGCTAGTATCCGCAACTACAGACTGCATCAGGCATCCCCAATAGTGTCTAGCCGAATTTCCCGCATACATATGGGAACTTCCCATTGTTTCCTAATAACCACATTACAGCTAATTAGATGTATTACTAACTCATCTGAAAGATTTATCTAAAGGTTAACTAGTCCACCCTCTAACGACAACAAACTAACAAAAATTTGAGGCAATTGCATATCCCATATGGAAACTACACTAGTAGGGAGTGTAGTCCGTCTCTAGGCCTCACTCAAGTCCTTCTAATGACCGCTACAGGATTGATGAGCTCTCAACCTATGTGTACAGCCTTACTCCATGAATATATAGTACCAACAATACTGACACAGCACCGAGCTTTCCCCCACCATCCAATTTAGACGCAAATCATCAGAATGCCTACCTTGTTACTTAGTACCTCATGTTGGAATTGAAGCAGACCCTAATTGGCCATTTAAGACTTTAAATCTGAGGCGAACCCACTTTGGTATATTCCCCAAACCTACACGCAAATGTATATCCCTACAAGTCCTACGGTTAAAGATGCTATATGTTAACTAGGTTTTTTAACCAAGTAGAAGTCAATGGAAGTTAGAATGACAAGATGAAGACAAAATGACTCTAGACTTTGGAAGCATGGCTAGAAGGGGCAAGAAAACAACTCAGGAAAGTTTCACCCAAGATGGAGCTAAGGAAATAACTCGACGCCGAGTTATTTGGCTTGGTATCGAGTCATTTTCCTCCCTCCAATCACTTTCCAATCTTCATACATCTCATGCCTTACTCCATCTAATCGCGGTCAAGTGGTTTTCTTTGTGTTTGGATGACCAATTCCAAGGGTTGAAGAGAAGAAATCCAAGAAAGCAGGAAAACTCAAGCGATTATGGAGCACTCATTAGAATCAACCAATAATCGAAGAAAAGAGCATGGAACACATCAACCAGAGGATTAGAGAGGGGTGCAAAAAGTTGGAGCGATTTCCACTTAAGCAAATAACTCGCATCAAGTTAAATGACTTGGTACTGAGTTATTTATTTAACTCGGTTGCCTTCAAGTTCTCTTATGTGACCTTGGGCCGACGTCTGACCACTATTGCAAGTATGCTTCTGACCAGTATTTTTTTTATAAATACAAACCATAGTGCAACCAAAATAGGATCATATCCCTGCTCTTTCTTCTTCACTCTGGATTTGGGACCCCATTGCTCTTCATCATCTTTCTCCTCATAATCATCACCAACGCAGCTACTCTTTGCAGTTGTAGGCCTAAGAACTTGTCAACTTCTTGTACTTGTGACTCTAATTCTCTGTAATCACGTACAAACTATCTCAGATCCATAATTAATAAAACTATAAAGTGGAAGTAGGTCAGAGATTTTCGAACCACTATAAAAACCTTGTGTCTTCCTATTCTATTTTCTTTTATTTTCAATACTATTAGCTAGATATAGGTCCTACAGTTTCCTTGAACTCATTCTTGGTAGTTGATCCATTTTTCCCGTCAACATTTTGGTGCTTTCACCGAGAAAAATGAATCCATGCTTGGATCTAGCTTGCTATTTTGGATTTGGAAAGATCCAATAGTTAGATCCAAAAAACTTGCTTGAAGAACTTGTAGAGTTGTTAACAAAAAGTCGTGGCAAGAAGGAGATCTAATAGATCCTCAAGAGTTGTGACTGGTGGTGATGAAGGGAATGCTCACCAAACTAAAGTAAACTATTAATAGGCAATTCCAGGATCCTCTACTCAATAGGAGTTATTACTAGAGGAGAGCTTAATAAGATGATCAATGAACTTAACCAAAAGTTTGCTGATAGTCAAAAAGCTCTCATGAATAAGATGGACGTGTTGCTAACCTTGCAAACACCAATGACAAGGAGAGGTAGAAGAGAAACTTCTCCTGTAATAGAACAAGAGAACTCTTCGGTTTCTGGCTTAAACAGAAGAGATGGAAAGGAAAAGCAGAAGGTCGGAGTCATCGGAGCTGTAGAAGGACATCCAGGGGGAAGCAGAAGTGCTACCCCCATAAGAAAACAACTCAATACCAAGACAAAACATCTCAATACCGACCCAAATATTCCACTTGATGATGCTCAAGAGAGATAATGGTGATAGTGGGTTGAATACTGGTGTTAACGGACAAAACGCTGGACCTGGAGTTCAAACCGCCATGGAAGACCAACTGGATGCCAACGAAACTCTACAGGAGTGGTTCTCTTGGAGAATGGAGAACCTAGACTTCAGCCGACAGCCGAGATTGTTTGTGGAGCCAAACACTCGATGCAGCCCCTGACAATCGACCTGTAGATTACCGTGCCAACGAGGAGTACATCGCTGACATGGTCAAACGGTTTATGGAGGAGAGAAGAGGCAGGAAACATGAAGACTAGGGTTCTACACCAAGCCGAACTCCATTTACTAAAAATATTCTGAGAGAAGAATATCCTGGAAGTTCACCATGCCGATAATGCCATCTTACAACGAAACTACCGATTCTAGACAACACTTGCTCAAATACGAATGGCATATGGATGGAGCTAGAGCTACGAATGATGTTCGTTGTAAGTGTTTCCCTATTTTCTTTGAAGGAGTCGCTTCGATGTAGTTTACAAGGCTTGCGCCTAAATCCAAATCAACGTTTGATGAAGTGGCAAAGAATTTTTTGGAGCAGTTCAGGCTCCACACAGCATGGCCAAAGGATGTTATGTCACTATCTGGCTTGTTATAAGGACCCAAGGAGTCATTGAAGCTTTCTTGAACCGATTTAACATTGTTGTTATAGAAGTTAGCAATCTGAATGAAGACCTTGTATTCATGGCACTTGTCCAGGGCATTCACCCGGACATGGATTTCAGTATGTGGAAAAAAATACAGCAACCCACTACCATAGAGAATTCCACTGGAAGGGAAATCGGTTTTTGAGGCTGGAAGAAGCAAATATGGTTGAAGACAAGCCCGTCGATGAGCAATCGAAAGAAGTGATTTAAAGTAACATTGCGGTTAAACAAAATGGAAATGGTTTGGAACTGCTACACGAAATGCAGGGAAAGCTTCAAATCAGAAAAGAAGGAATCAAAATGCTGGTAGGCGTGACAGGGATAGGAAGCGTCCAAGAAATCTGAGACCCAAGGACTATATGTCGTTGAACGACAGTTTGGAAAACATCTATTTTACCACTTAAGGAACTGAGTGGTGTAACAAATCATTCAAGAGGGAAGCGACCGAGTAACATAAGAGGTCGGGGAAGTATTTGCTTCCACGAAAATCATTGACATAACACGAATGAATGTCTCCATCTGAAGGATATAATTGAAGAATTGATAAGAAATAACAGGCTCCAACAGTATGTGAATAAACCACAAAACCCCGAACAACCTGCTGGACCCCAAGGGAAGAATGCTCAAGGAAATCGGTCTGGACCCAGTGGAGAAAAGCCCAAAAAACATATGGAAGATTGTCATAAACAAAATTACCGGAGGACCTCACGCAATGCAGAAGAGTTCGGGTGAGATGGAAAGATATGCTAGTTCTTTGAAGCATGCACCACATGAGAGTTGCTACGTCGTCGAAGACGGAGCTCCGGCCAAGCAACAAAGGACGATTACGGATGACAATTGTGTTCTGGAATCGAGCAACTAAAGGTGTAGAAGCATCGACTCTCGTCCTAATGGTGATAACGGTCGGGATCCGACCAGCAGTCGTGCATCGAGTATTGGTTGACAATAGAAGTTCGGTCAACAACCTATTCCGAAAGGCCTTAGACCAAATAAAGATTAGCATAAAAGGTGTGACCTCTTGCAAAACAAAGATTGAGGAATTTACAAGTGAACCTGTCACATACCGAAATTTTCGACTTTCGAAAATTCGACATCGATACTCACTTTATCGACTGTCGAGCAATCGAGTGCCGGAAACTCCAATAGTGAGGGTTTTAAGAACAAGAAAAGGCAGAAGAAGAAGAAAGCAGAAGAAAAAGAAAGAAAAGAGAAAGAGAAGAAAGAACAACAGAGCAACATCAGAACAGAAAACAATATCAGAATCTTACACATCGCCGCGGAACAATATATAATAAATAAACACTAGTCTTTTAAAACAAAGAGCTATATCAGTTTATACATACATCAATCATCAGAGTCAATATACAACAATGGACAGTTATATAACTTGTCCTCATACAGAATACACAGCGGAATAAATAATATCAGATACAAATACTACGTCTCGTCATCCATCTTATCTCCAAAGCTCCAGAATATCCTGATAACATAACTCTAGGCTGCCCGTGTGGAAATTGGTGGGCACCCAGAGTTTAGAAGGGAACAATAAACTCCGAGTCAGTCATGGTGACTGGTGTGAGATCGTAAAACAGTTTTTCTTTAAAATAAACAACATGAAAACTTTAATGTCAATTCGAAATGCTTTTGGAAAATGAAACTACCATAAGACCTCCCGCCACACACACAATGCAAACGCAGAATTGGAGGAGATTTCTTCTTATGATAGTCAAAGATGCTTACTACGCAAAATCAAATCTTTTTGATATTATTATTAGTGCATAGTGTAGAAATCATTTCGAAAGTATAATATAAATCTTAGCCAGCATAGGCATTCCGCACTTATGCCTACTATAGCTACTATGTTCAATAGCAGGTTACCGCCACATTCCATAGCAGGTAATACAACTAAAACCGTACACGTCGCGTATTGTTTCTTTGGATTTCCAACAAATGGTCAGGCTAAGGAACTTCCTTTTCCACGATGGGTACGTCCCTGGAATAGACGACCCGAGAACCTAACCGGATCTCTGCCAACACAAGGCCGGGTTACCTCTGCAAAAATAGGTAACTACTGACACGCATATGTCATCCCCCGATCGTAACCGATCTTCCCGAGGATCCCCGATTTCCAACAAACCACATAGATAATAATGCAGCAACCACATAGGTTAAGTATCTGGGCTCCATACCATGATACCACCTCTATCCAGAAGGAATGACATACACTAAGGGGCGCTACTCCCTAGAACCTTGCTGCATCCTTCCTGTTTCGACCATTTCCGGGGTGTGAGGCTCGACGAAGTCTCGTCCACAAAGCTACGCTTTCTACAAAGCCCTGCTTCGGGTCAAACAAATGATCAACCTATGATCACAAAGGTATAAGATCAAACAAATGATCATATCGCAAATGATCAAACACTGATCATTTCACAGCAACACTCAGTATGCCACGTTACCAAATTGGGAGTATATCGCTGATAAATTTCAACTACATAACCTCTGAGCTCGTACATCTCAGAGAAGGGTGTTAAGCTAAGAGAATAAATTCTCCGCCACCAACAGAAATGTATTTGAAAGAAATCAGCTTTATATCTCAATTTGTAACGTCAGACATACAATCCATACAAGTCTGTTCCGGGATCGAACAGAACCGAAGGCACTTCTCATGAAGCCCTTGCATATCCGGATAAATTTCTAATCACGTCCGGACTTCCCGTCACTAAGGGTGATAAAAACCTCTAAATCGGAGATCAGCCGATGTAGAGTAACTCGACGGTAATCCTTCCGTTTTCAAAAATATCCGGTCTTCAACACCGGTCTTCGAATGCAATTCATAACGACGTATCACATATTCGGAAGGGGTTATACGACCCCATGGTCCTTTCCCGGCTAACCCGAATAGTGAGCGCTTATTCAAAAATAAATGTGGCATTCAAATTCATCCAATTCACAACAAATACCATTCAAGGTAATTATCGATAGTCGGTTATTTAACTATCAATAAAGATGCGCAACATCATCAGATTCCAAATTATTTAATTTCCAAAAATATCTTTACTAGATATATTTTTTCCACACTTCAATCATTTGAAAACAATTTCAAATCAATTTCCACATTTCATTTTATCTTTGAAGATAAAATCTCAAAACAGTTCATTTCATATTGGGAAAGCATTTCCATACTTATTTAAAAATAAGTATTTCACAAATCTATTTATTTTCAACATTTGAAAATATTCGATATACCTAAATCAATATTAAGTATATATTCATTCTTCAAGGAAATCATTAATTTTAACATCTATTTGAGTCAAAACGAATGTTACGTAAAACATCGTTACGACGACTCAAAATCACTAGTATAGGGATTCGGATTTAAGATAGATATATATAAATCCCAATACTACATAAAAACATTTCCTTACGGAAATCATTTACTATAACAACAGTGTTATAGTCCACCATTTCCTTCTACTTCTCGAAAACGTCTATTTCAACAATGAATGTTGAAATCTATGATTTCGATATTCAATACATTTTAAAACATCGTTAAAACAATTAACTTCATTTTTAATGTCACTTTCCCAAAACATATCAATTTTACTTAATAATATATTCACTGTCCAAAACCGTGAATATATTTCGTTAACCAAATTTCAATCTTTTCTACACATTTTATTTCAAGAATTATCCACTATCCAAAATCGTGGATAAAATCCCCTTAATAACTTTCTATATTAAATTCATCAAATTTGATTGATTCTCGGATTCATAAAACAACGTTTATAAATTCCATTTCTATTTTCTAACAACTTCGATTTATAAATCTTCTTTATTAACAAATTCGATCAATATTCCACTTAAAGGCAAAAATCCAATTTACAAGTAAATTTCTTATCAGTCTTTATTCTACAATTTCATTCATTTTATAACTTCATACTTTATAAATCTATAAACTTCAAACTTTATAAATCTATAAACTTCAAATTTTCACAATTTATAATTCTATAAATTTCCTATCTTTACAACTTATAATTCTATAAATTTTTCTATCTTCACAATTTATAAAAACTCGTTTTAAATTCCAAAAATTTTAATTGATAAATATCAATTTTGTACACCTTTTATATACATCGTTTTTAATAATTCGAAAATCCAAATTTAAACTATTTTATAAATTACTTAACTGTTTATTTCAAAAATCACCTCTCGGTTATATTTCACCAAAATCTTAACCTTTATAACTTTAATAATTTTAACGTTTGTAAATTAATTCAAAAATTTAATAACGTATACTTACAAATAATCACTTTAAAAATCTCTTTTAAAGTTAAAATCGTTATTTTAAAACTTCAAAAATTGAATCCAATGATGCAACGCATCAATTAGTCCATCACAACATCAAACATCATATATCATCATATGATAACAGAATATATATCAACATCTGTCAATAAATAAATACAGTTGAGGAATCCAGTTGGATCCCTCCAACCTGTTTCCCTGCATCCAAAGACGTTAGCACAATACCAATTCCACTTCGAGGTGGAATATCGCGGTATATGGGTTTTATAAAAATAATCCGCTTACTAACGGCGCAATAGGGTCTCATCCGCTATACGAGGCGGGAAATCAATCAATCCAATATATACATATGCCAATATGTATATATTGCTATATATAGATATATATCCTACTATATCTAATATCACATCCAAAACAACAATCAATAACTGCAAATCCAAATTTATTTTGAGTGAGAAGATCTCACCTTGATTTTAAATTCCGTTCCAGCGTTTATTTCGAATAAAATTAAACGCGCGTTTAATTTTACCCGAAATTAAAACTAGCTCCAAACGACTCCAATCCAATTGCATCGCGTAGCATTCGCGAATACGATTCCAACGTACTTCGTTTCGTCAAATTTCAATCTCGTATGAAAGAGTTATAGAGTTTTAAACATTCGCGAATTTAAATATAAACTAATTACATAATTTTTCTTTTATTATTTTCACAACCTCATAATCTAGCCGTGCATTTCAAATGATAGAATCGTGGCCGTGACCCTCTTCTCCCCTCCCAGTTTCATACGACGTGAACGAACCCAAGTGTGCCGCCGCAAACCCTAGCACACGCAACCAACTACGAGCCACCAGCCGTCGATCAGAAGCCTCCACTAGAACGCCCATCACGAACACCATCGACATGCTTGAGCATGGCAAGCTCGGTCACATCTTTGTATGGGTTTTCGTGCCCGAACGTTGCACGAACGGCCGAGATTTCTGGCCACGATGTCGCTCCATTTTTCATCATCACCGTTCAACTTGAAGCTCTCGATGCCCTCTACCTTTTCTTAGTTGACAATTTCTTGGATTGAATGATGGATTCGAAGATAAAGGAGGGGGAAGAAGATTGAATTTCGGCCATTGGTTTGATGTGGCGGCTGGGCTGAACGAAACCCTAGGCTATTTCCTTTTTTTATTTGTGAAAAAAGGGGTATTTATAGAGTTTAAAACGACACTATTTATCCGACTTTTCCGAACTCCGATTTACGCGCCGAAACTGGCGTTACTGGGGTTTACCCCGCGTTCCGGACACAATGGAATAGATTTCGGAAGCTAATTCGATCATCTGTGTGAGTTATGGAGAAAAACGATCAATTTAAATTAAACCGATTTAAATCGATTTCGAGGCGTTTTAATTCGTACCGGACAAATGGTAAATCCAAAAATTACGAAATTTGAAATCTTACAATAATATCACATTACGGATCCGATGAAATTGGTTTCGTCCAATTTTGAGACTGTCCGAAAATTGGCTATTTTTCAGTCGATAATTAAATATTAAAATATTCGATTTTCACAAATTAACTCCAAATTCAATTTTAAAAGTTCTATAACCTTTCTATAACTCCAGTATGATTAAATAAAATTTTCCAAATCAATTTTAATCATATTAAACTCGATTTTCAATTATCTCTGGCATTTCAATCATTAAATTATCGATTTAATTATCAAATTAAATCCAATATTCGATAAATAAATTATTCGACTTATTAAATTCATTTATTAATATTTAAAATCAATTAAATATTCGAATTTTAATTATCAAAAATTCTGGGTCGTTACAAACTTCCCCCCTTAAAAGAATTTCGTCCTCGAAATTACCAAGTAAGGAAAATGGTCCTTAACTCGTCTACTATTTTTCACAATCTAATAGTTTTATCAATTTATCAAAACAAATCTTTCTACTAAAGATTCTTTATCAATTCAACTAGCTTTCCAACTTCAATTATAAGTTTCAAACAACATTGTTTAACTTCTCAATTCAAATTCGAGTTTAAATTCAAATTTTAAACTTTCAAAATTTCTCAAAATTTTTCTAACACTCGAAATTTTCGAAAAATTTCGCTAGCGTCTCCTTTGCGCGGCTAATACGGTACGACTACAAAACGTCCCTACGGACTCTCAGATTTCAAAAAGAAAAGAAAAAGCCAAGCGGCTAGACAAGAAATCATCAAATCTCATATTGAAATTTAAATACTTACCTTTTGTCGAGCAATTAAATTTATCTTTGAAGTCAAAATTCCAATTTATAACACCTGTATATCCTACTAGCCATAATATCTAGTTACAGCATTCAAATCATTTTGCAAATTTTATTACAAAATTTTCAATATAACTGCTTATATCATCTTTAAGTTCATTATTGAAGTTATATATCCATTATGATTCAATTTTACATTTCAAATTTCATTTGAATTCAATTTTATCTTTAGTTCACTTCATTTGCAATTGATTCCATTCAATTTAATTTGCATTTCATATTTTCATTCGGTTTATTTTATTAACTAAACAACTTTCATTCATAACTGCTCTTTTTAGATTAGTTTCAATTACTAATTTATCACAAATTCCAATTTACTTACAAATTCAAATTTGTTTTCAACATTCAGTTTCAATTCTAGTTTTATTCTTTCGTTCATTCCCAAATTTATTTTCAATTTGCCATTTTGGTTTATAACCACTCATATTAAACTGGATTTCAAATTCCATATGAATTTAATTCATTTCACTTTATTTAATTGATTCACTTATACTTAATTTAATTTAACTCCATCCTTTAAATTGAATTTATTCTATCAATTCAAATTGTATAAGTTATCAACTTAATAATATTTCATAAATATTTCTACATAGTATTCCAGAGTTTACCAACATTTCAAAAACCATTTTTGAAAACAGTTCAAATTATCCTTTGAATTTTCTAAAACAAAAATCCAAATTTTCAAAACAACTTCCATTTAAAACAATTTGACAGCAATTCCTCTTCTGGAAACCCAAAAATGAACATCGATAATGCTGCAGTCATTACCGAAGTTATTTTCCAGCGACCGAAAAGAGTTTAGAGCTTTTCATTCCTTCAAAAATACTTTTCAAAACCTTTGAAATTCATTTTCAAATTCAAAAAGATTTAAACTTTCCAAATCTCCAAAATTTTCAAATTCTTTTCAAACATTTCCAAAAACTTCTCTGGAATTCCGTTTTAAATTTCAAATCACATTTATAATTTGCATTCTTAAATTTCATTTGTACATGGATTTATCTCTTAACTTTGGAGTTATGATTTCAATTTCTTATTCAATTTTAGTGATGAAAATTCACTATTATTACTTCCTAACATCCATGCAACCATATACTATAGTACTTTATAGAAAAATCATTTCTTTTATATACAAAATATAATCAAGGTAAAATTATTCCATTTACCCAATTTAAAACAATACTGTGCCGAATTGTTCTATATAAGTGTTTAGAGATCCCTATCGATAGAGTTGTACGGACAATACCGACCAGAATCCATATACCACTCAACAAACCAATCATCACAATATAAAACAATTTTATATTCACTAACAAATACGCACTCGTATCTATTATTACACTCAACTCATTCTATAGTACTACTGACTCTATCTCTAATGAGTAACACCCAACAGAGCAGGGTTGTCGCTTAACCATATGCTCTGATACCACTTTGTCACATACCGAAATTTTCGACTTTCGAAAATTCGACATCGATACTCACTTTATCGACTGTCGAGCAATCGAGTGCCGGAAACTCCAATAGTGAGGGTTTTAAGAACAAGAAAAGGCAGAAGAAGAAGAAAGCAGAAGAAAAAGAAAGAAAAGAGAAAGAGAAGAAAGAACAACAGAGCAACATCAGAACAGAAAACAATATCAGAATCTTACACATAGCAGCGGAACAATATATAATAAATAAACACTAGTCTTTTAAAACAAAGAGCTATATCAGTTTATACATACATCAATCATCAGAGTCAATATACAACAATGGACAGTTATATAACTTGTCCTCATACAGAATACACAGCGGAATAAATAATATCAGATACAAATACTACGTCTCGTCATCCATCTTATCTCCAAAGCTCCAGAATATCCTGATAACATAACTCTAGGCTGCCCGTGTGGAAATTGGTGGGCACCCAGAGTTTAGAAGGGAACAATAAACTCCGAGTCAGTCATGGTGACTGGTGTGAGATCGTAAAACAGTTATTCTTTAAAATAAACAACAGGAAAACTTTAATGTCAATTCGAAATGCTTTTGGAAAATGAAACTACCATAAGACCTCCCGCCACACACACACAATGAAAACGCAGAATTGGAGGAGATTTCTTCTTATAATAGTCAAAGATGCTTACTACGCAAAATCAAATCTTTTTGATATTATTATTAGTGCATAGTGTAGAAATCATTTCGAAAGTATAATATAAATCTTAGCCAGCATAGGCATTTCGCACTTATGCCTACTATAGCTACTATGTTCAATAGCAGGTTACCGCCACATTCCATAGCAGGTAATACAACTAAAACCGTACACGTCGCGTATTGTTTCTTTGGATTTCCAACAAATGGTCAGGCTAAGGAACTTCCTTTTCCACGATGGGTACGTCCCTGGAATAGACGACCCGAGAACCTAACCGGATCTCTGCCAACACAAGGCCGGGTTACCTCTGCAAAAATAGGTAACTACTGACACGCATATGTCATCCCCCGATCGTAACCGATCTTCCCGAGGATCCCCGATTTCCAACAAACCACATAGATAATAATGCAGCAACCACATAGGTTAAGTATCTGGGCTCCATACCATGATACCACCTCTATCCAGAAGGAATGACATACACTAAGGGGCGCTACTCCCTAGAACCTTGCTGCATCCTTCCTGTTTCGACCATTTCCAGGGTGTGAGGCTCGACGAAGTCTCGTCCACAAAGCTACGCTTTCTACAAAGCCCTGCTTCGGGTCAAACAAATGATCAACCTATGATCACAAAGATATAAGATCAAACAAATGATCATATCGCAAATGATCAAACACTGATCATTTCACAGCAACACTCAGTATGCCACGTTACCAAATTGGGAGTATATCGCTGATAAATTTCAACTACACAACCTCTGAGCTCGTACGTCTCAGAGAAGGGTGTTAAGCTAAGAGAATAAATTCTCCGCCACCAACAGAAATGTATTTGAAAGAAATCAGCTTTATATCTCAATTTGTAACGTCAGACATACAATCCATACAAGTCTGTTCTGGGATCGAACAGAACCGAAGGCACTTCTCACGAAGCCCTTGCACATCCGGATAAATTTCTAATCACGTCCGGACTTCCCGTCACTAAGGGTGATAAAAACCTTTAAATCGAAGATCAGCCGATGTAGAGTAACTCGACGGTAATCCTTCCGTTTTCAAAAATATCCGGTCTTCAACACCGGTCTTCGAATGCAATTCATAACGACGTATCACATATTCGGAATGGGTTATACGACCCCATGGTCCTTTCCCGGCTAACCCGAATAGTGAGCGCTTATTCAAAAATAAATGTGGCATTCAAATTCATCCAATTCACAACAAATACCATTCAAGGTAATTATCGATAGTCGGTTATTTAACTATCAATAAAGATGCGCAACATCATCAGATTCCAAATAATTTTCCAAATTATTTAATTTCCAAAAATATCTTTACTAGATATATTTTTTCCACACTTCAATCATTTGAAAACAATTTCAAATCAATTTCCACATTTCATTTTATCTTTGAAGATAAAATCTCAAAACAGTTCATTTCATATTGGGAAAGAATTTCCATACTTATTTAAAAATAAGTATTTCACAAATCTATTTATTTTCAACGTTTGAAAATATTCGATATACCTAAATCAATATTAAGTATATATTCATTCTTCAAGGAAATCATTAATTTTAACATCTATTTGAGTCAAAACGAATGTTACGTAAAACATCGTTACGACGACTCAAAATCACTAGTATAGGGATTCAGATTTAAGATAGATATATATAAATCCCAATACTACATAAAAACATTTCCTTACGGAAATCATTTACTATAACAACAGTGTTATAGTCCACCATTTCCTTCTACTTCTCGAAAACGTCTATTTCAACAATGAATGTTGAAATCTATGATTTCGATATTCAATACATTTTAAAACATCGTTAAAACAATTAACTTCATTTTTAATGTCACTTTCCCAAAACATATCCATTTTACTTAATAATATATTCATTGTCCAAAACCGTGAATATATTTCGTTAACCAAATTTCAATCTTTTCTACACATTTTATTTCAAGAATTATCCATTATCCAAAATCGTGGATAAAATCCCCTTAATAACTTTCTATATTAAATTCATCAAATTTGATTGATTCTCGGATTCATAAAACAACGTTTATAAATTCCATTTCTATTTTCTAACAACTTCGATTTATAAATCTTCTTTATTAACAAATTCGATCAATATTCCACTTAAAGGCAAAAATCCAATTTACAAGTAAATTTCTTATCAGTCTTTATTCTACAATTTCATTCATTTTATAACTTCATACTTTATAAATCTATAAACTTCAAACTTTATAAATCTATAAACTTCAAATTTTCACAATTTATAATTCTATAAATTTCCTATCTTTACAACTTATAATTCTATAAATTTTTCTATCTTCACAATTTATAAAAACTCGTTTTAAATTCCAAAAATTTTAATTGATAAATATCAATTTTGTACACCTTTTATATACATCGTTTTTAATAATTCGAAAATCCAAATTTAAACTATTTTATAAATTACTTAACTGTTTATTTCAAAAATCACCTCTCGGTTATATTTCACCAAAATCTTAACCTTTATAACTTTAATAATTTTAACGTTTGTAAATTAATTCAAAAATTTAATAACGTATACTTACAAATAATCACTTTAAAAATCTCTTTTAAAGTTAAAATCGTTATTTTAAAACTTCAAAAATTGAATCCAATGATGCAACGCATCAATTAGTCCATCACAACATCAAACATCATATATCATCATATGATAACAGAATATATATCAACATCTGTCAATAAATAAATACAGTTGAGGAATCCAGTTGGATCCCTCCAACCTGTTTCCCTGCATCCAAAGACGTTAGCACAATACCAATTCCACTTCGAGGTGGAATATCGCGGTATATGGGTTTTATAAAAATAATCCGCTTACTAACGGCGCAATAGGGTCTCATCCGCTATACGAGGCGGGAAATCAATCAATCCAATATATACATATGCCAATATGTATATATTGCTATATATAGATATATATCCTACTATATCTAATATCACATCCAAAACAACAATCAATAACTGCAAATCCAAATTTATTTTGAGTGAGAAGATCTCACCTTGATTTTAAATTCCGTTCCAGCGTTTATTTCGAATAAAATTAAACGCGCGTTTAATTTTACCCGAAATTAAAACTAGCTCCAAACGACTCCAATCCAATTGCATCGCGTAGCATTCGCGAATACGATTCCAACGTACTTCGTTTCGTCAAATTTCAATCTCGTATGAAAGAGTTATAGAGTTTTAAACATTCGCGAATTTAAATATAAACTAATTACATAATTTTTCTTTTATTATTTTCACAACCTCATAATCTAGCCGTGCATTTCAAATGATAGAATCGTGGCCATGACCCTCTTCTCCCCTCCCAGTTTCATACGATGTGAACGAACCCAAGTGTGCCGCCGCAAACCCTAGCACACGCAACCAACTACGAGCCACCAACCGTCGATCAGAAGCCTCCACTAGAACGCCCATCACGAACACCATCGACACGCTTGAGCATGGCAAGCTCGGTCACATCTTTGTATGGGTTTTCGTGCCCGAACGTTGCACGAACGGCCGAGATTTCTGGCCATGATGTCGCTCCATTTTTCATCATCACCGTTCAACTTGAAGCTCTCGATGCCCTCTACCTTTTCTTAGTTGACAATTTCTTGGATTGAATGATGGATTCGAAGATAAAGGAGGGGGAAGAAGATTGAATTTCGGCCATTGGTTTGAAGTGGCGGCTGGGATGAACGAAACCCTAGGCTATTTCCTTTTTTTTATTTGTGAAAAAAAAGGGGTATTTATAGAGTTTAAAACGACACTATTTATCCGACTTTTCCGAACTCCGATTTACGCGCCGAAACTGGCATTTCTGGGGTTTACCCCGCGTTCCGGACACAATGGAATAGATTTCGGAAGCTAATTCGATCATCTGTGTGAGTTATGGAGAAAAACGATCAATTTAAATTAAACCGATTTAAATCGATTTCGAGGCGTTTTAATTCGTACCGGACAAATGGTAAATCCAAAAATTACGAAATTTGAAATCTTACAATAATATCACATTACGGATCCGATGAAATTGGTTTCGTCCAATTTTGAGACTGTCCGAAAATTGGCTATTTTTCAATCGATAATTAAATATTAAAATATTCGATTTTCACAAATTAACTCCAAATTCAATTTTAAAAGTTCTATAACCTTTCTATAACTCCAGTATGATTAAATAAAATTTTCCAAATCAATTTTAATCATATTAAACTCGATTTTCAATTATCTCTGGCATTTCAATCATTAAATTATCGATTTAATTATCAAATTAAATCCAATATTCGATAAATAAATTATTCAACTTATTAAATTCATTTATTAATATTTAAAATCAATTAAATATTCGAATTTTAATTATCAAAAATTCTGGGTCGTTACAGAACCTAAACAGCCGACTGGGACGATCGACCTACCTGTAGAACTCAGAAAAGGAGAATGGAGGGTGGTGCTTATCCAGACCTTCATGATTGTTGATGAGTATTCTGCTTATAATGCTTTCTTGGGCCAACCGGCCCTTGCCGACTATAGAATTGCTTTGACTCCATGGTGTCTCACTATGAAATTACCAACAAAGAATGGGTTAGGAGTAGTAAGAGGAGACCAAAGTGCTATAAGGAAATGCTATATTGTTGAATTATGTTAAGCTAAATGCCATGGAAATGGAAGAAATGCGTGGGAAGATTCTCCACATTTAGGAACTACAAACATAGCAATTATAGAACTGCCCTGGCTCAGGGACCATAGTCGCTTCGACAAGGCTATTGACCCTAGGAAGAAGAGTTCAAAGGAAATGCAGGCAGCATCGGTGGATATTATAGTGGATGTCCCTGTCGATATGGATGACCCAACTTAGGTCTTAAGTAGGGTCATAGTTGGGAATCAAGATGTGAAAGGAATTGATAAACTTTCTTCGTGCCAATCTAGATGTGTTCACTTGGACGCATTCTGATATGTGTGGCATATCACTGGAGATAGTGTGTCACGCACTTAACATCAATCCGAAGTTCACACCAGTGAGGCAGAAGAACCGCAGCTTTGGTTGGAGCAATCCACTGCACTAAAGGAAGAAGTGGATAAGCCGTTGGACAATGGCTTCTTCCGTGACGCAATATATCCTAAATAGGTGTCAAACCCTATGTTAGTCCGAAAATCAAACGGGAAGTGGCAAACATATATTGACTACTCAGACATGAACAAAACCTGCCTGAAGGATAGCTTTCCGTTGCTTAGGATCAACCAGCTTGTTGTTGGAACCATAGGGAATGAACTGGTATCATTTATAGACGCTTACTTAGGGTAAAATCGAATTATGATGCATGAACCTGATCAGGAGAACACCAGCTTCATCATAGACTTGGGACTATATTGCTAGCACATAATATCATTCGGTCTGATGAACACCAAAGCTACTTACCAGAGACTGGTGAATACAATGTTCAAGAACCATATCAGACGAATGATGGAAGTTTACCTAGACAGTATTCTAGTGAAGTCACAAGTGTCAGGAAACCATTTGGATGATCGCTCGGAGATGTTCAAGATTCAGAAGTACGGAATGAAGTTAAATCTGCTGAAGTGTTCTTTCGGCGTTGCTTATGGAAAATTTCTTGGTTTTATTATGAATGCAAGGGGCATTGAGGCTAATCCGGAGCAAATTAATGCCTTACGAAATGTTAGAGCCCCGATAATGAAAAAAAGTTACAAAGCCTGAATGGAAAGATTGCTGCATTGAACCGATTCATCTTTAGAGAAAAGGATAAGTGTATACCATTCTTTAATGCATTAAAGAAGGATAACAAGAACTTCGAATAAAATCAGGACTGCGAGGCTGCTTTCAAAGAATTATTGCGACATATGGAGATATCATTGGTTTTTTCTAAACCAATGGACGAAGAGGACTTCTTCATTTCCCTAGCGTTTAGTGACCCATCTACTACATTAGCAAGTGATTTACTAGAGCTGAATGGAACTATCCAAAGTTGAAAAAACTAGTGTACTGCTTGCTAATAGCATCTAAGAAGTTGCGACAGTATTTCTAGGCTCACTGTAAAGACCCAAAAGTCGACCTTCGAAAATCGGCATCCGTACTTCACTTGTACTCAAAATGCCGTAGATTCAAACGTCGAATCTGGTTCTCCAGAGCTTATAACAACATTAAGTAAATAACACAGCGGAAAAGAAAAAGAATATAGATATACAACATCTGATACAATATCTAAATACAATGATGATACAATAATATCTATATACATCAGAGATATGATACAAGAAATAGCAACGGAAAAGAAAATAGATAACACCAGTAGTGGATAGAATATCTCCAATAGAATGCTCCAATCCATAGCTAGCGGAAAGCAAGGTCAGTTGTCCAAGGACTGACTAGCTCCAGATAATCTACTCAACCTGAATATCTGAAAACCCCAACTCTAGACTGCTCGTGTAGAAATTTATGAGCACCCAGAGTTTAGGAAAGGAACAATAAACTCCGAGTCAGTCGTGGGACTGGTGTGAGCAACAAAACACAGTTTATCTTTAAAAACGAACAACAAGAGAATTTTCAAAGTCAATTCGCAATGCTTTTGGAAAATGAAACTACCATAAGGCCTCCCGCACACACACACAATGCAAACGCAGAATCGGAGGAGATTTCTCCTTATGATAGTCAAAGATGCTTACTACGCAAATCATTGGATATTATTATTAGTGCATAGTGCAGAAAACATTTCGAAAGTATAATATTAATCTTAGCCAACATAGACATTCCGAACTATGCCTACTATAGCTACCATCTAAACAGTGGTGACCACCATAAGTAAATGGCAGGTTCTACAACTAAAATCGTACAAGTTCCATATTGGGAATTGGATTTCCAACAAATGGTCAGGCTAAGGAACTTCCTTTCCTCCTGCCGAATGGGATCGCCTCTGGCTGGACGTCCCGAGAGACAAACTTCTCTCTGCCAACACAAGGCCGGGTTACCCCTATAACAGGTAACTCACGAATATGCCATCCCCCGGTCCTTTGGGACCTTTATCCGAGGCCTCGGTAACCAACATCACACATAATAAATAAAGTGTGTCCACATGAGTAAGTATCTGGGCTCCATACCATGATACCACCCTTTTCCAGAAGGAAATGACATACCCTAAAGGGCACGACCCTCATAACCTTGCCGCATATTCCTGTTTCGACCATTTCCGGGTTGTGAGGTCTGACGAAGTATCGTTCACAAAGCTACGCTTTGTCACAAAGCCATGCTTTGGGTCAACAGATGATCAAAGTAATGATCACAAAGATAAATGATCAAACAAATGATCATATCACAAATGATCAAACAATGATCATCACACAGCAACACTCATCATGCCACATTACCAAATTGGGAGTATATCGCTGATAACCTTCAACTACATAACCTCTGAGCTCGTACGTCTCAGAGAAGGGTGTTAAGCTAAGAGAATAAATTCTCCGCCACCAACAGAAATGTATTTGAAAGAAATCTGCTTTATATCTCAAATTGTAATGTCAGACATGTAACCATACAAGTCTGTTCCGGGTTCGAACAGAACCGAAGGCACTTCCGAAGAAGCCTTTGCAAATCCGGGTATTCACAATCCCGATCGGATTTCCCATCACTTAGGGAATCTCTATACCAGGAGCTACCCAATGCAGAGACAATCGATAGGTTATCCTATCGTTTTCGCAAACACCCGGTCTTCAACACCGGTCTTCAAATGCTATCCATATACGACGTATCACTTATTCGGAATGGGTTATGTGACACAAAGGTCCTCTCCCGGCTGATCCGAATAGTGAGCGTAATATTTTAAAAATATATGGATATTGGGATTTCAATTAAGTCACAATTTATTACCTAAAACTTTCTTTTCAAATGGTTTAACAAATTACCATTTCCAAATCTTTTAAACAAAAAGATTCATTTTAACAACCTTCACGGTTTAAACAATTTCCATACTTTAATCTTTTAAACAAAAGATTCATTCACAGATTTTCCAAATCAATTTCCATTTCGATTTAACTCGTTAAATCTTTAAATCAAAGATTTAACTTATAGCTTTCAAACAATTTCATTTCAAATGGTTTAAACAAATCATCATTTTAAATCTGTTAAAAATAAACAGATTCAATTCATAGCTTTCTAAAAGAATTCATTCATAATTTAGAAAACCATTTTTCAATTCAATCTTGAAATTCCTATAATTAAACTGGAATTTCATTTCTTATCTGAAAGCTTTTATCCTTTTAAAACAAACAGTTTTCATTATGGAAAACTTGATTCATTTATACGAATTTAGGTTCTTGGGTTAAATCCAAATTCTCAAACCAATATTTAAAAGTGGTTTAAATTCATATAAAACACATTTATAACATTTTTAATCAAAATTCCAATCATTGAATTCAATTCCAAATATTGAATTCAAATTCAAATTGAATTATTTAAATTGGAAGCTTTATTAAGTTATTTAAAATAACTTTTATCTTACAAACTCCTTTTCGAAAGTTTTAACATTCAACCCAAATTCATTTTCAAAATCAATTGAAATCAAAATTTTAATTTCAAAAATATGATATTTAAATTATCTGTGACTTAACCGATTTCCTCGTGAAATCCATATTTGTGTGTGTAAAGTGTAGTCCAGGGGTTTAACACAATAGTGCAACATCATTCCATCATCACAGATTCAAATATAGAAATATAGTTGATAAGCGATATAAACTATATCGCTTATCTTTCATATACAGATCACAGATATATATCACAGATAAGTAAATTACAGATCACAACATAAATCAGGATGTATCACAAAGCATCATATATCAGGGATATCAAACAATCAAATCAATAGAACCCAAACATTCATAAGTAAGGTCAGTTAATTGTCTGATTAATTTAAATCAGATAAGTCATCAATCGTGGTTAATCATAAATTAATTTCAAATCATTTGATTGATTATCCTTTAATCATTTATTAATTAAATTAATTAACCTTAAATTATTTAATTAATTTAAGTTTTGACTGTAACTTAATTAATCTTACATTACTTGATTAATTCATTCCTAACCATTAATTAAATCTAATCTTACTTAATCAATGACCCTTAATCACAAATTAATTAGTCTTTAAATAATTTGTCTTAAACTTAAATTAATAAATTTGAATCTTAATTACTTAATTTATCATTCATATCTTTAATTAATTAAATTAATTAATTACCCATTTAATTACCTTAATAATTTAATTACTCCAAATTATTTAAATCTTAATTTACCTTAAGATAAAACATTATTCTTACTAATGATCAAATTATCATTATCAAGCATTTTAAAACAATTTTGCTTTTACATTCCATTTTAAATTTATGATTTAAAATGAATACAAATTTAAGTTTTGAAATCATACTTAAAAACCGGTTTATATTTAGTTTTAAAACATTGTTTAAACTCTGCTTATAATTCAAAAATCATTTGTTTTAGATTTAAAAACAGAACAGGCTTAAATGTTGAAACCTGTAACAAAACATTTTACCCGAGCCACCCCTACATTTCCCCGAGTAAAACCCTATACTGCTTCGAGTCATACGCGACATTATTTTGCTTCGAGCAAATACATGAATCCCCCGAGTCGCCCCCGAGTTCCACCTCGTCTTCGTCTTCCCCAATACTTCACCCAGATACGCAACTTGCACGTACACGTGCACAGATCGTCAACGTCGATCCTACCTCCGGCGACACCACGAACAAGTCACCGACCTTCCCCACGTGCCATCCCAGCACCCCAAAACCTTGATGAGACTCGCGAACGAAAAATGACCGTTCGAGCTCCAAATAAAAACAACACTCCGACCATCTCTCCCCTCGTTTAGGCGATGCAATCCCCCAGAAACTTTGAAACTCCGGCTACACCACCCTTAGCCCCCACACTACCTTCCCCCTAATTTGCGTGACACTCGATCAATCCATGGTGCCGAAAACGAGAATTTAACAGACCACAGAAAACATGAACCCAAACCCTACTTTTGATTCGAACCACAAATCCTTGCATTAGAAAATTTATTTAGCAATTTTCTTGGATTCGTGCATTGTTAAACTTGCTGTATAACAAATTTTAGCAGCTAACATTTGTTAATTCAACCGGAATTGATAAAAATGCAATTTGAGTTCATATAGAAATTTCACCATTTTTAATCATCTAAAAATCATTGTTTTTGGTTTAAAAATCTTAACTTTGTATGTTAAATCAAGATAGGGGATCAATTTAACACATTTAAAACATTTGAATTTCGACTTATTAATTTCTTAATACTGTAACTTGAATAAACAGTATCTATATAATACTGTTATGCTTCAAAACAATTTCCAGGCTTATAATTTAAGTTAAACAAACTTAATTAGCTTAAATTCCTAAGTCTAAATTAGTTTAAATGAAGAAGTATAAGCTTCTTTACGCTTCCTTGCTCAGAAGCTTTAAATCTGCTGAAGAACATCACATATTTAACTACCAGAACATCACAGAACTACATACTTCCAATACATAGCAACCATAATTATTTGCATAACTAATTACCAAAACTTAAACTTTAAAATTTTATGTTTACTCACAAGCATCAAGATATCAAACAGGCTAAACTTCGAAAAATAGGAGTTTGCTCACCTTGTTTTTTTTTGAAGAACAGAGGGGAAAGAACAGAGCTTTTTTATATTGAATCAGGCTGTGAAACTGCAAGCTGGAAACCTTCTCTTGTATTGATTTGGATTGTATTGTTGTTTAAATCTGGGTTGTTGTTGTAGTTGAGACTTGAAACAGCAGCTTGAATTCACTTGCATGTTTCTGATTTTGATCTTAGGCTTCAAGTTGTATTCTATTTTGAAGTTGCCTTAAGTTTTCAGATTTTTCTATTTTGTTTGCATTGCTCTAAGTTGAAGTTTATTTATGGTTTTACTTAGTTTCGAATGAACAACTGATGAGAAGAAGAGGTTGATGTATAGAAAAGAAAAGAAGTTTACTGGGTGTTGTATAAATCTTGCACAGGTGATATTTGTTTATAAAATAGGGTATGGTTTGAACAATACAAAGCATGGCTGAAGAGGCTTGTACAGGTGGTATGATCTTGTGATGGCTTGCCTTAATGATATTGTACAAACAAATATATATATATGCTTTCCTTTATTTCGGCTGATATCATGCTTCTTCATTTCGCAAGTGTACATATTTAACTTGGCTTTGTTTATCTATACTTGAGTATATTTATTTCCTTTGCTTATTTTCTATGCTTTTGTTCTATTACTTTGTTTAATTACATATGCTTTTATTATTTTGTTTGTTAATATTTCGTACTATGATGTTAAGGTTTATTTACTTACTTTATATTTTATAAAACCAGGAAATTTTCTTCAAGGACACATTTTGGGGCTTTTTTTTATGAAGGACGGCCCATAAATATTTTTCTTCCAAGGACAAATTATCGTTTTTAGTTCTCCGGTCCTCGCGCGCTTATTCTTCTTCTTCATTCGATCAAAATTTTGAGTTGCGATCAAATATTTTTCTCATAATTGTAATATCAATCAACGTTATTCGTTTATTTCAATTTCGCCCACTTCAACGATTATTTTTTTTCCTTCCGTTTATTTTGTTGATCTCGTTCTTTTCATATCTGTACGGTGATCTCGTTTTTCTCAGGTATGCTTATATCAATCTGTTTTTTTGATGTTTTTCAATTCGAGTTAAATAAAATTGTTCCTGATTTATAATTGTGTTTATTATTATGCCTGATATGCAGTGTTGTTCTTCTCTTTGTTTTTTCATTCGTCGATGGATGACTGTGGAAGTACCAGCAGGTTTTTTATTGTTATACTCGTTTCTTTATGCAGTGTTGTTTTGTAGTTACTTTTCATTTGATTTATTTTGCATTCTCTTGCATTACTGTTGGGATGATTGGAGAAGTATCGTTGGTTGGGTTGTATATTAATTTGTTATTGAGTGGAAAACTATTGTATTTTAGGTTCAGTTTCTGGGTATCATTTTTATATTTTCTTAGTATCATTTTTTTTTCTTCAGTATCTAGGTATCAGTTTTATCTATGGTAGGTATCAGTTTTGTAAAATTGAATAATTACTGTTCTAAATTGTACATATTTTTACTGATGTTTATTATTTTATTTTTTTTGCAGTGGGGATAACAGCCTTCTTTGTTTGTTTGTGTTGAATAATAATACTTTTAGCACTCGATTGTTTATCGATTGCTCTTTGTATGATTTGAAGAGTGAGATATGCCGATATTGGTCTCAATTAACTCCTTCTTCTATTCAGATTTCTTATGTACTTGAGGACAAAGTTATTATGGTTGACACTGATTCTGATATTCAGAGCATAATTTGTTTTCAGTTACACAAGAAAAGTTCTTTCTTTGGTTTTACTATTAAGGTTAAGGGTTGTGAATTGGAAGTTGTTGATGGTGCTTATATTTCAAGTTCATCCTATGTTCCTGCTTCTTCATCTTCTATTGTATTTGTCTGTTCAAATGTTATTAATGGTAAAAGTTATTTAAAAGATATGTTGAGGAGAGGGTCGACATTAAGCATTTCCAATTTTGTTGGTTTTTGTTTTGGAGGCGCTGAACATTTTAGAGAGTTTTTGATAGCATATCAAATTCAAAAGGGGTATGAATTAGTATTTTTAAAGAATTGTGCTACAAGAGTTACTGTGATTTGCTCTTCGTATAAGAATGGTTGTCTTTTCAAAGTCCATGCTTCCTGTGATTCTGGAGAATTGAAAAAGTTCTTTATGAGAAATTTGGTTTCTGATCATTCTTGTGGGGCTGGTCTAAGACATGTGAATAATCCACATATATCTAGTTCTTTTGTTAAATCGATGATTATTGATGAGATCTGCGATTGTCCAAGTAAAAAGCCTAAGGATATTATACTTGATTTTAAAAGAGAATACAATTTTCAATTGTCTTATGGTTATGCTTATCATGGGAAACAACTTGCATTGATGGAGTTGCACGGTAATGATGCTTTGTCTTATAATGATTTGAGTTGGTATTTGGAAGCAGTGAAGAAATCTAATCCAGGTAGTTATGTTGATATGGATGTTGATCCTTGTAGTAATGAATTTCAAAGGGTGGTTATTGCCTTTGGCGCTTGTTTACTTGGTTTCAAGTCTTGTCGTCCTATGATATTCTTAGATGCTACTCACTTGAAGGGACGTCCTGGTGTATTTATGGGTGCAACTGCAAAAAATGGTGATCAAGGTATGTGTTTGTTTTCAAACTTGATTTGTTTATATTGAGATTATAATACTTGGCATAATTATTAATGTACATTCTTTTATCATAATTTGTATTCTGTTGGTATCAGTTTTAAGAAATGTAGTTTATAAGTAGCAAGTTTCTAGTATCAGAATTTTTATTGTATTAAATTGTAAGTTTGTATTTCGTATAATATGTTCATACTGCTAAACAGGAGATTAGTATCAGTTTTTGTATATTATTAGTATCAGTTCTAATTAGTTCATATATGGTATCATTTATAGTTATGTAGTATTGGAATTTGCTTTGTATCGAAATATATGTCATTATTTTTGTTTCTTTGTTGTTTTAGAATGAAGATTAATGTGCATAATGTTGTGCTTATCAATATTTTTATAATGGTCATATCAGGTTTTAGGTATCAGTTTTGTTACTGTTAGTATCAGTTTTATGAATTGTTTTATATTTATGGTTGTATTTACTTTTTTTTTAACTAATTATTTTTGCATTTGCAGGTTTCTTCCCTTTAGCTATGAGTGTAGTTTCTGTTGAAAATGTGGATAACTGGACATGGTTTTTGAACCATTTAAAACAAATGCTTCAAGAAGAGCGTACTTTAGTTTTTATGTCCGATCGCCACCAAGGTTTGCTTTCAGGTGTTCGTGATGTTTTTCCTTCAGATTATCACAGTTATTGCTACTTGCATATGGAACAAAATCTTCTTTCTGCAGTAAAAGCCAAAAATGCAAATGTGTCTATTGTTGATTTATTCAAAATGTGTTCTAGAGCTTCAAATTTATATGAATTTGACGGAGCATATTCTAAGTTTTGTCAAATTGGTGGTGTTGCTGGTGTTAATTTTTTAAAGGATAAGCCATTTGATAAGTGGGTGGATTTATTTTTTCCAGGGAAACGTTATGGTGAATATAGTTCCAATGTTGCAGAAAGTTTTAGCAGTTGGATTTTAAATGAACGAGCATTGCCTATTACTTTGTGTTTAGATGGTATTCGTATTAAGATTATGGAACAAATGGCTAGAAGAAGAGAAGAATGTCGTTTGTGGAGAACAAGTCTATGTCCTTCTATGGAGTTACGTTTAGATGAATTGATTGAAGAAGGGTTTGGATGGGATGTATATAAATCTTCTGATTTTGCTTTTGAAGTGAAATCTCCAAACTCTCATTGTGTTGATTTGAAGGAGCGCATTTGTAGTTGCAACAAGTGGAAAATTACAGGATTTCCTTGTGCTCATGCTATAAAGTGTATGAACAAGTCTAAGTTGTCTGTATATGATTTTGTCGAGAATTATTTCACTGTTGATTCTTATCGATGTTCTTATGCCAATGCTATAAATCCTATTCCAAATTATGATAGGCCCATTGTTGATGGTAGCATACAAGATGTTATTAAGCCACCAAAGGAGAAACGTGGCACTGGCAGACCATCATTGAAGCGCAAAGGAGGATTTTCATATTTTCATAACAAGCAAAACAGATGTGGCGAATGTAAGCAATTTGGTCATAATAAACGGAATTGTCAAGCTTCAAAGAGAATATGATTTGATTTTATATTTTTAGTTTGTTTATAGTAATAAGTGTATGTGAGACTTGTTTCAGTGGTCTATAGTAATTGAACCTTTTGTTATTACTTTGTATTTAGTATAGCATATTATGGAATTGATTATAATTTCAGCTATTTTTAGTATAGATGATAGTATCATTTTTTTGTTTTTGCAGTATGATTTATGTGGTTTGTTTGTGGAATTTTTGGTATCAGTATCTTTTTTACAGTATCATTTTACAGTATCATTTTTTACAGTGCCAAATATTATCAGTTTATAGCTGCATCAGTTTTTTTTAAGTTTTGGTATCATTTTTTAATTTTGGTATCACTTTTACAGTTTTGGTATCAGTTAATTTGGTTGGAGATAATGTTTCATTGATTGGATATAAATGGTTTTATTATCAGTTTTTGTTTGTTTTTAGAATCAGTTTTGTGTATTATAATATGTGGTATAATTTACAGCAGTAGTCCTTAATAATTATAATAATATATGGTGTTTGCAAAATCTGATACCTGAACTAATTGTTGTTTCATACAGTATGTTGAGTATAAGTTTTGACAAAAGTGATACTATCAGTCATACGAAGTGATGCCCAGTTACTGTTTTGTATTGTAATATTACATGAAATTTGATAATATCATTTTACAACTGAAAGTTGTATCATAGAACTGATAATATTATGTTGGATCCATAGTTGGATGATAGAACATACATTATTTAATCTTGTTATAATATAAACAACAGGAAAATAAAAGAACATCACCACAACATATCATTCCAGGAGACGAGAATTGTTTTTACAAGTAAAAGCAGCAGTGTTTTGCTTACAGAACAACATTACTTCATAAGTATGAAATTACAACAGAACATCATTAATTCGCAACTATACATTTCAACATAACAACATTACATCACAGGTATCAAATTTAATTGTGAAATAATGCAATGTGAACTCATTTCCTTTCCTTTCTTTGTTCTTCTAGGCTCGACATGTATTTTGACAGACTCCAGCAGTGTTCATCGTCTGTTAATATTGCATGTGCAATTCTTGCTCTTGTTGATAATACATCTTTCTTTTCAATTTTTATCGGTATCCTGCTTCTGTTCAGCGAAATGATGAATATCATTACAAAAATTCCACAGTCAAGCCTGTTGAAACCAAGATGAAATATTAGTATAAATTTTCATTTGCTTTATTAATAGGTTTATAATTAGTACAAAAATTTGAATTTTAGAAACAATGGTACAACAATACAGTATGGTTTGAATTAAAATATTTAGTAGTTATACTAGTGCACTATGTACTTATTTCTATAGGTATCAGTTTATTTTTTGTAGGTGTCAGTTTTGTTTGTGTAGGTATCAGTTTCTTGTTATGTAGGTATCAGTTTTCTTCCTGTAGTAAATGTTTATTTGTATTTAAAGTTTATTGTATTGAGGGATAATAATTCTCAATATTTTTATTACGAATGGAATTCAATTAAATATAAACGGTATACAATGATGTCTAGAAGTATGTATGGAAAATTATAATGCAAAAAAAATTTTATAATGGAAAAAACTTACGTGTCTGCTCCCTGCTGTGCACACTTTATTTGATGCATTTCATCTGGTTTCACTGCCATGTCTTTTATGTCATTGCTTTTCCAGATTTCTTGGAGCATTTCCTCTATTTCATGTCTCTAAAACAGGTAATATATTAAAATTTTAGCTCATATTCACGGTGATAAGTATTTTTTTAAAAGAAAGATAAATCTCATATCAATTTTATAGCCTCCTTTAAACTTGAATTGTTTCTTTCGTTTGATCTTCTAGGGCGGTTAGAATCTAAGTGGCACCATTGCATTGTTGGGTATGTTAAAGTTACTAATGTCCAGTGGTTCTCACAATGCAAAGGAAAATATATACTTTCAGTAAATTTGTCGTGTACAATAGATTCTAGCATAGGGAGAATGAGACTTTTCTTCACACTCTTCATACCACACACAATTGCTTTCTATTTTATATGAAAATAAGTTATGATATAATAAATGAAGCAATTATTATGTACTTGAATATTAAAGTTTTATTTACCGTCATTGTAGTTGTGAAAGCATAGTTGTGGTCTTCTATTCCACATTTTGAAATGTACCAATCTATGATCTGTATTAAAATCAGAAATGTATACAATTTAAAATTTGTGGAGCAATTTTAAATTGTTAATAGTTTCAGTACTCTTAGTAGTTGCTGTGTATGTTGATAATTATAGAAATAATAAAGCATAAGGTCAATTTAAGCATGTTGTGGATTTTGGTATCAGTGTTGACGTAAAGAAAAAAATTATTATGTACCTGCCCATCTGTTTCGCCTCCTTCTAGTAGAAGTTTTAGTGCATTCTTTGTTATGACACAACCTCCTCTGATTGTGTCATTGTCTTCCCATGCTACTACACTATTTTGATAAAAACAATTTGTATATGTTAGATAAACTTAATTTCATATTTAAAATTAATATACATATTTGTACACTTACTTTTGTGATGATATTGTTAATGAAAAGAAAGTTTTGATCACATTTTGTTGCTCAACGTTGAGGTAGATCAAACATTTGCAATGACCAAGCCCCATCTCGTAAAGTGTTGGCTCTATTACTGCAAGTGGCTTTGGATTATTGTCTTGTTCACTTTGGTTTTCAACATTTTCTTTTTTTTCACGTTCCTGTTTTTGCTTATTTGCAACTTTCTTTTGTTTCATCCCATATTCAAAGCTATCACGTTGTTTTTTCACTCTTGTTCTTGCCTTTAATCTTTGAATATAGGAAGCTGTCCCTTTTTGTGTTGCTTTGATTTTTTTGTCAGTTGATTTTATGACTTTTTGTTTCTCTTTTCTAGCAGCTTTTTGCCCATGTTCTTCTGCATCTTTTTTTTCATTTTTTTCGCTTTCAAAGTCTTGTGTGTCGTAAAGTTTGAAAGATGGAGGGGTAAAGTCAAGCACATACGGTATACTTTTGTTTTTTTACATCTGTATCTCGTTGAACAGTTTGAGTATCTTCTGAGTTGTCTCCCTGCACTTCAGTTTCTTTTTCCATCTCTTCTTTTGTTGGAGTCTGTTTTTTTTCTTCATGGTCACATTGTCTTTCTTCACTGCTTGTTTTTTTAGCCAATTCACTTTCTATTTCGATTGGCATTTGTTTGTTCATTTCTTCTGTTTTATCTGCTGTTTTTTGTACACTCTCTTCAGCTATTTCTTCATTTTTTTCTTTTTCCATTTGTACAAAAGTATCTGCATCTAGTTCAGTTTGTAAAATGTTGCTTTGTAGGTTGAAACTTTCCTTTTTATTTTCACCATTTTCATCACTGTCATTCAAAACATCTTCAACTTTGTTGGTGTTGTCTTCAGCCTGTGATGTTTTCTCTTCATTATCTTTCAGTTTCAACTTTATTTCTTTCAACTCTTGTTTCAACCTTAAAACTTCTTGCTCTGCTTTAATTCTTTTCTTTTTTTCCACTTCTAATTCTTTTTTTGTTTTCTTTGTTTCTTCTTCCAAATCTTTTATATGCATTTGGAAGATCCTGATGCTTACGTCTTCCTAAAATGACTGTGCAGTTTCTGTGGTTTCTTCAAACTTTCTTTTCTTTCCATGCTTTTTTTTTGAATTTTGGGGAATTTGTGTTGAACAGTCTCTGTTTGAAGTAGACTTTCTTCATATGGGCTGAGATTTGTGATTTCTTTCACCTATAAAATTGGTATTGGAAAATTTGTTTCAGTTTTAAGCTATGATATCAATTTGCAATGATAATTGAATTTTTACTATATGAAAAAAAAAATTGTATTCAATACAATAAATATGTATTTATTTTTATTTTCTGATACTATTAATATCAGGTTCAATCATATTAGTATCAATTTCTTATACTATAAGTATCAGTTTATAATCATATTAGTATCAGTTTATAATCATATTAGTATCAGTTTCTTATACAATAAGTATCAGTTTCTAATATGTAGAACTATGGTATCAGGTATTTGACTGTAGTATCAGCGTAAATTGTGAAATTATAAGCTATCAGTTTTTGCATTCTAGTATCAGTTTTGAATACATCCACATTTAGTTTCAAGCATGTACTCATTTGTTATCAGTTTTTGCATTTTTGTCTCAGTTTATGATACTTTTAGTATTTGTTTCAAGCAATTAAACATATGGTATCAGTTTTTTTCATTTTATTTTTTGTTATTGATACTATTTACTATGTTTTGATATGGTATCATTTTTTGATCACTGTAGTATCAGTTTTATGGCATAGGATAAATCATCGACAATAAAACTTTATTCTGCATAATAGTTAAAGCATATTGATTAACAAAAAATGAAATGGAATTTTTACTTACATCACCCTCTTTCACGTTATCAAAAACTGCTTTGACTGCTTTGTCTTTGAGTTTCCTTAAATCCCATTTTGCAAATCTTGGTAAGGCTGGAGTATAATATTGCCTTTGTTGAATGAGATCCAGTTTCTCACAAATGCAATACTGTTAACATTAAAAGAATTGATTAGATATGTTTGTTAAAAAAAATAACTAATAAATTTTTGAATAAGAAATCTTACCAGTGGAAGCATGGAGCATCCCGACATATTTCTTGGATTATGAATGAACTTCTTAACAAATTTATTGAAGTTCTTTTCTATCGTCAGTGGCCAAGAAACTAATTGCATTGTCTCTACATTAATTAAGTATGGCAGAAGTCCCCATCTTAATTTTTGTTGGTTGTTTGGAAAGAAAAATGTTAATAGTATTTCAATTACTATTAACATTGGCAAGTCTTCTTCGTAATCCTTTTTCTTTTTTGCAACTTCTTGCTTTATTCTTTTTTCCACTACGTTTCTTGTTATATAAGTGCTGTTGCCGAAGTTTCTGTTTGCAAATTCTCTACAGTGCACTGGAATTGTTTTGTTTGTCATTTTTTGAGTCGGCTCAATGTTAATTCCTTTTAGTGGTAGGCCAAATAACAAACTTATATCCATTGCTGTAACTTTCATTCTTTCTGTGGAAAATAAGAAAGCATCTTCGACAATTGAGTAGCATTTGTATAAAGCATCCAAATTGTGTTGATGCTTTTTGCATTCTTTCATTACAATTTTCTCTTCATAGAAAACTCTAAAGAAGTTGTAGAAAGGAGTGCTCTTCATTATATCCATTTGCTTATTTGATAGAGCATTTTTTTGTTTTATCATTTTAACTGTTTTGAATATTGCCTGCAGTCCACATCTGTAAGCTGTTTCATGCTTTTTATCTTCAGCTTGTTGTTTTGTTTCTGATCTTTTTTTTATGTATTTTGGATGAGCATCAACAAAATCATCATCATCCTATTTGTTCAAAATAAAGACAGTAAGTTATTTGTCAAATAAATTATGTTTAAAACATACAATAGATTCGGGTTTTAGTTGTAGTGAAATATCTTCTGTCAAATATATAACAATTTCAAGTTTGAAGTAACTAAGTATCAGTTTTACATTACCTAAGTATCAGTTGGTACAAAGTAGGTATCGGTTTTCTCTAATCAGGTGTCATTTTTTCAAGTAGGTTTCATTTTTTTACAACTAGGTATCAGTTTTTTGTAACTAGGTATCAGTTTTCTATAAATAGGTATCAGTTTTGTAAATAGGTATCAGTTTTTTGTCTGTTCATATTTCAACTAAATTATACTGACTATTATTTTATCAAACAATTTACGCTTACTGATAAACACTATTATTACTTGTTACTAGGTATCAGTTGGTACTAATTAGGTATCAGTTTTCAGTAATCTGGTATCAAGTAGGTATCATTTTTATATAACTAGGTATTATTTTTTGGTAATTAGGTATCAGTTTTTGTTAGTAGGTATCATTTGTTTGTTTGTATCATATTTGAACTAAATGTCACTGACTATTGTTTTATCAAACAATTTATGCTTAATTATAATGACTATTATACTACTAATTGGGTATCAGTTTGTTATACCTATCAGCCTTTTCTTTTACCAAATGATTTACAGGTAGTATTTTTGAAATATACATTATGGTATAAAGTTATGATGTTTTATATTTTACCGAGTTGAGTTGTTCTTCTTCCAGTTCTTGATCCGCAGCTTCTTTATCTTCTTTTTGCTGAGATTTAACAAAATGAAATTATTAGTATTTCAATGTTGCTATAACAAAACTATACTAATTTTGTTGTGTTTGATTTTATATTAACAGTTACCTTCTTTGATATACTTTCACTTATTTGTCGTTTGCTTGTTCTTGCTGTCATTTTTTCGTCTCTTCTCTTTGTCCTTTTTTCTCTATTTTGGTTTTCTTCTTCTGTTGCTGTAGGTTTTTTAAGCCTTAATTTGTTGCTTTTTCTCTTTAGTGCCGACGCTATCATTTGTGCTAAAGGAAGGTTTTCCTCTTCTATCTCTGCATTTTCTTTTTGAACATCAGCTTCGTCGACATTTCGATTTTCGTTTTGTTGATTCGCTGTCGACTTAGTTAGGTTTTCTTCGGCTTTCGATTGTTGTGGTTGTTCTTCATCTACAGTCGATTTGTGAGGTTTATTTCTTGTTTGCGATGCCATTTTTTACTGTCGAGCAATATTAACGTGAATCCTTTGTTTCGAGCAAAATTACCGATTGTTGGAGTGTAAGGAAGGAGAAAGAAGATGGACAGAATTATTCGTTTTGTTTGAAATTCTTTCTGGGCTTTGGGCTTTGTCCTTGCGATAAAAGTTATATGCGTGTGTCCTTCTGGACAAATATTTATTATAATTTGTCCTTAAAAAAATTTTCCCCTTATAAAACTATATATATTCATTTCAAAATATAGATGAATTTCTATGTTGTTATAATCTTAGTTAATGTGTTTATTCTCTATTTTACAAACTATAAAATTTATCTTGTATACATTTCTATTTCAATCTCTAACTCAAATATTTATAATTTTGTATGTTTCTACATATATATATTTTCTTACTTATTTTATAAGTGCATTTGTTTATATTATTTTATAAACTCGAACCATTATTGACCATCAATTCTAATTATTATTATTATCAATCATTATTATTATTAAACCATTCATTTACAATTTAAATTCAAATCAATTGTATATACATATATATTCACATATATACAATATTCATTAAATTTAAATGATTTATACAAAATATATTTGGATATCGGGGAAACTCGCTTCCGTTTATAATAAATTTTACAAATTTTTATTCAAAAATTCCTTTAATTATCAATTTAAATAAATTAAAAATCTAGGGTCGTTACAAACTTCCCCCCTTAAAAGAATTTCTTCCTCGAAATTCGCAAGCACGAAAACAACACAGAGATAGACAGATTCGATCTCCTATAATTCCTCAAACTTACGATATGAATTCCAAACTCAAGTCGGAATATCTCAAAGTACATACCAATTTGTTCCTCTTCGGACTTTGGTATTCAAAAGAAATTTCAATAGAATTTCAAATTCGGTTTTAAACGAAATCATTTTATTGATACAATTCAATTTTAGCTTCATATTCTATTAATCAATTTACCTTAGATTAAAATTTCCAATTTCAAATTCATTAAGGTTTAAATCGAAAAGCTGATAAGAAACCGATGAAGATACGAAGTAAGGATTTTCTACAACGATTCGTAGGGCCACCATCACACCGAAACTTCTTCTCGTAGCTGGTACAAAGAAATCAAAAGAATTTGGAAAGACGAATCAAAGGAAATTGATAGAGAAAGTTATTTCCACCATTGCAGGGTATTGACCATTTATAGTCGTATTCCCTTGTCCCCTATCTCGTCCTCTTCTTGCACTCATACTCACTATCAGTGGATAGTAAGAGAATTTACTGAGACGTTCAGACGGATATCTTAGAGATTATACTCATTCTAGAGTTTACTTCACTCTATCTCTAATGAGCTACTTAACGTGTTATACTCCTGAGCTAAAGTTCAACTTTAGCTCTGATAACACGTTGTAAAGACCCAAAAGTCGACCTTCGAAAATCGGCATCCGTACTTCACTTGTACTCAAAATGCCGTAGATTCAAACGTCGAATCTGGTTCTTCAGAGCTTATAACAACATTAAGTAAACAACACAGCGGAAAAGAAAAAGAATATAGATATACAACATCTGATACAATATCCAAATACAATGATGATACAATGAATATCTATATACATCAGAGATATGATACAAGAAATAGCAGCGGAAAAGAAAATAGATAACACCAGTAGTGGATAGAATATCTCCAATAGAATGCTCCAATCCATAGCTAGCGGAAATCAAGGTCAGTTGTCCAAGGATTGACTAGCTCCAGATAATCTACTCAACCTGAATATCTGAAAACCCCAACTCTAGACTGCTCGTGTAGAAATTTATGAGCACCCAGAGTTTAGGAAAGGAACAATAAACTCCGAGTCAGTCGTGGGACTGGTGTGAGCAACAAAACACAGTTTATCTTTAAAAACGAACAACAAGAGAATTTTCAAAGTCAATTCGCAATGCTTTTGGAAAATGAAACTACCATAAGGCCTCCCGCACACACACACAATGCAAACGCAGAATCGGAGGAGATTTCTCCTTATGATAGTCAAAGATGCTTACTACGCAAATCATTGGATATTATTATTAGTGCATAGTGCAGAAAACATTTTGAAAGTATAATATTAATCTTAGCCAACATAGACATTCCGAACTATGCCTACTATAGCTACCATCTAAACAGTGGTGACCACCATAAGTAAATGGCAGGTTCTACAACTAAAACCGTACAAGTTCCGTATTGGGAATTGGATTTCCAACAAATGGTCAGGCTAAGGAACTTCCTTTCCTCCTGCCGAATGGGATCGCCTCTGGCTGGACGTCCCGAGAGACAAACTGCTCTCTACCAACACAAGGCCGGGTTACCCCTGTAACAGGTAACTCACGAATATGCCATCCCCCGGTCCTTTGGGACCTTTATCCGAGGCCTCGGTAACCAACATCACACATAATAAATAAAGTGTGTCCACATGAGTAAGTATCTGGGCTCCATACCATGATACCACCCTTTTCTAGAAGGAAATGACATACCCTAAAGGGCGCGACCCTCATAACCTTGCCGCATATTCCTGTTTCGACCATTTCCGGGTTGTGAGGTCTGACGAAGTCTCGTCCACAAAGCTACGCTTTGTCACAAAGCCATGCTTTGGGTCAACAGATAATCAAAGTAATGATCACAGATAAATGATCAAACAAATGATCATATCACAAATGATCAAACAATGATCATCACACAGCAACACTCAACATGCCACATTACCAAATTGGGAGTATATCGCTGATAACCTTCAACTACATAACCTCTGAGCTCGTACGTCTCAGTGAAGGGTGTTAAGATAAGAGAATAAATTCTCCGCCACCAACAGAAATGTATTTGAAAGAAATCTGCTTTATATCTCAAATTGTAATGTCAGACATGTAACCATACAAGTCTGTTCCGGGTTCGAACAGAACCGAAGGCACTTCCGAAGAAGCCCTTGCAAATCCGAGTATTCACAATCCCGATCGGATTTCCCATCACTTAGGGAATCTCTATACCAGGAGCTACCCAGTGCAGAGACAATCGATAGGTTATCCTATCGTTTTCGCAAACACCCGGTCTTCAAATGCTATCCATATACGACGTATCACTTATTCGGAATGGGTTATGTGACACAAAGGTCCTCTCCCGGCTGATCCGAATAGTGAGCGTAATATTTTAAAAATATATGGATATTGGGATTTCAATTAAGTCACAATTTATTACCCAAAACTTTCTTTTCAAATGGTTTAACAAATTACCATTTCCAAATCTTTTAAACAAAAAGATTCATTTTAACAACCTTCACGGTTTAAACAATTTCCATACTTTAATCTTTTAAACAAAAGATTCATTCACAGATTTTCCAAATCAATTTCCATTTCGATTTAACTCATTAAATCTTTAAATCAAAGATTTAACTTATAGCTTTCAAACAATTTCATTTCAAATGGTTTAACCAAATCATCATTTTAAATCTGTTAAAAATAAACAGATTCAATTCATAGCTTTCTAAAAGAATTCATTCATAATTTAGAAAACCATTTTTCAATTCAATCTTGAAATTCCTTTAATTAAACTGGAATTTCATTTCTTATCTGAAAGCTTTTATCCTTTTAAAACAAACAGTTTTCATTATGGAAAACCTGATTCATTTATACGAATTTAGGTTCTTAGGTTAAATCCAAATTCTCAAACCAATATTTAAAAGTGGTTTAAATTCATATAAAACACATTTATAACATTTTTAATCAAAATTCCAATCATTGAATTCAATTCCAGATATTGAATTCAAATTCAAATTGAATTATTTAAATTGGAAGCTTTATTAAGTTATTTAAAATAACTTTTATCTTACAAACTCCTTTTCGAAAGTTTTAACATTCAACCCAAATTCATTTTCAAAATCAATTGAAATCAAAATTTTAATTTCAAAAATATGAAATTTAAATTATCTGTGACTTAACCGATTTCCTCGTGAAATCCATATTTGTGTGTGTAAAGTGTAGTCCAGGGGTTTAACACAATAGTGCAACATCATTCCATCATCACAGATTCAAATACAGAAATATAGTTGATAAGCGGTATAAACTATATCGCTTATCTTTCATATACAGATCACAGATATATATCACAGATAAGTAAATTACAGATCACAACATAAATCAGGATGTATCACAAAGCATCATATATCAGGGATATCAAACAATCAAATCAATAGAATCCAAACATTCATAAGTAAGTTCAGTTAATTGTCTGATTAATTTAAATCAGATAAGTCATCAATCGTGGTTAATCATAAATTAATTTCAAATCATTTGATTGATTATCCTTTAATCATTTATTAATTAAATTAATTAACCTTAAATTATTTAATTAATTTAAGTTTTGACTGTAACTTAATTAATCTTACATTACTTGATTAATTCATTCCTAACCATTAATTAAATCTAATCTTACTTAATCAATGACCCTTAATCACAAATTAATTAGTCTTTAAATAATTTGTCTTAAACTTAAATTAATAAATTTGAACTCTTAATTACTTAATTTATCATTCATATCTTTAATTAATTAAATTAATTAATTACCCATTTAATTACCTTAATAATTTAATTACTCCAAATTACTTAAATCTTAATTTACCTTAAGATAAAACATTATTCTTACTAATGATCAAATTATCATTATCAAGCATTTTAATACATTTTTGCTTTTACATTCCATTTTAAATTTATGATTTAAAATGAATAAAAATTTAAGTTTTGAAATCATACTTAAAAACTGGTTTATATTTAGTTTTAAAACATTGTTTAAACTCTGCTTATAATTCAAAAATCATTTGTTTTAGATTTAAAAACAGAACAGGCTTAAATGTTGAAACCTGTAACAAAACATTTTACCCGAGCCACCCCTACATTTCCCCGAGTAAAACCCTATACTGCTTCGAGTCATACGCGACATTATTTTGCTTCGAGCAAATACATGAATCCCCCGAGTCGCCCCCGAGTTCCACCTCGTCTTCGTCTTCCCCAATACTTCACCCAGATACGCAACTTGCACGTACACGTGCACAGATCGTCAACGTCGATCCTACCTCCGGCGACACCACGAACAAGTCACCGACCTTCCCCACGTGCCATCCCAGCACGCCAAAACCTTGATGAGACTCGCGAACGAAAAATGACCGTTCGAGCTCCAAATAAAAACAACACTCCGACCATCTCTCCCCTCGTTTAGGCGATGCAATCCCCCAGAAACTTCGAAACTCCGGCTACACCACCCTTAGCCCCCAAACTACCTTCCCCCTAATTTGCGTGACACTCGATCAATCCATGGTTCCGAAAACGAGAATTTAACAGACCACAGAAAACATGAACCCAAACCCTAATTTTGATTCGAACCACAAATCCTTGCATTAGAAAATTTATTTAGCAATTTTCTTGGATTCGTGCATTGTTAAACTTGCTGTATAACAAATTTTAGTAGCTAACATTTGTTAATTCAACCGGAATTGATAAAAATGCAATTTGAGTTCATATAGAAATTTCACCATTTTTAATCATCTAAAAATCATTGTTTTTGGTTTAAAAATCTTAACTTTGTATGTTAAATCAAGATAGGGGATCAATTTAACACATTTAAAACATTTGAATTTCGACTTATTAATTTCTTAATACTGTAACTTGAATAAACAGTATCTATATAATACTGTTATGCTTCAAAACAATTTCCAGGCTTATAATTTAAGTTAAACAAACTTAATTAGCTTAAATTCCTAAGTCTAAATTAGTTTAAATGAAGAAGTATTAGCTTCTTTACGCTTCCTTGCTCAAATGCTTTAAATCTGCTGAAGAACATCACATATTTAACTACCAGAACATCACAGAACTACATACTTCCAATACATAGCAACCACAATTATTTGCATAACTAATTACCAAAACTTAAACTTTAAAATTTTATGTTTACTCACAAGCATCAAGATATCAAACAGGCTAAACTTCGAAAAATAGGAGTTTGCTCACCTTGTTTTTTTTGAAGAACAGAGGGGAAAGAACAGAGCTTTTTTATATTGAATCAGGCTGTGAAACTGCAAGCTGGAAACCTTCTCTTATATTGATTTGGATTGTATTGTTGTTTAAATCTGGGTTGTTGTTGTAGTTGAGACTTGAAACAGCAGCTTGAATTCACTTGCATGTTTCTGATTTTGATCTTAGGCTTCAAGTTGTATTCTATTTTGAAGTTGCCTTAAGCTTTCAGATTTTTCTATTTTGTTTGCATTGCTCTAAGTTGAAGTTTATTTATGGTTTTACATAGTTTCGAATGAACAACTGATGAGAAGAAGAGGTTGATGTATAGAAAAGAAAAGAAGTTTACTGGGTGTTGTATAAATCTTGCACAGGTGATATTTGTTTATAAAATAGGGTATGGTTTGAACAATACAAAGCATGGCTGAAGAGGCTTGTACAGGTGGTATGATCTTGTGATGGCTTGCCTTAATGATATTGTACAAACAAATATATATATATGCTTTCCTTTATTTCGGCTGATATCATGCTTCTTCATTTCGCAAGTGTACGTATTTAACTTGGCTTTGTTTATCTATACTTGAGTATATTTATTTCCTTTGCTTATTTTCTATGCTTTTGTTCTATTACTTTGTTTAATTACATATGCTTTTATTATTTTGTTTGTTAATATTTCGTACTATGATGTTAAGGTTTATTTACTTACTTTATATTTTATAAAACTATATATATTCATTTCAAAATATAGATGAATTTCTATGTTGTTATAATCTTAGTTAATGTGTTTATTCTCTATTTTACAAACTATAAAATTTATCTTGTATACATTTCTATTTCAATCTCTAACTCAAATATTTATAATTTTGTATGTTTCTACATATATATATTTTTCTTACTTATTTATAAGTGCATTTGTTTATATTATTTTATAAACTCGAACCATTATTAACCATCAGTTCTAATTATTATTATTAAACCATTCATTTACAATTTAAATTCAAATCAATTGTACATACATATATATTCACATATATACAATATTCATTAAATTTAAATGATTTATCCAAAATATATTTGGATATCGGGGAAACTCGCTTCCGTTTATAATAAATTTTACAAATTTTTATTCAAAAATTCATTTAATTATCAATTTAAATAAATTAAAAATCTAGGGTCGTTACACTCACTCAATCAAGGTATTGATAGATCAAACCTTGAAACATGTACTTTATCAACCCGAGACTTCAGGATGGCTTCTAAAGTGGAACATTGAGTTGAGCCAGTGTTACTTACTATCCTCGAAGAGCGATTAACGGATAGGCGTTGGCTGACTTCATTGTCGAGTTCACTTTGAGATGGTGAGGAGGACACAATGATGACGGTATCCCACTGGAAATTGTACGTGGATGGTGCGTCAAACGAATTCTGCTCAGTAGTGGGAGTTGTGCTTGAAACTTCCAAAGGACGATCAATTTGATATGCACTGAAGTTGGAATTCCCTGTCACTAACAATGAGGCGGAATACAAAGAATTGTTACCATGACTATTGCAAAGGAGCTGGAAATAAAAACTTTAGCAGCAACTCCCAACTAGTCGCCTGCTAGGTTAGAAGGGAATATCAAGCTAAGGGCGTGAAACTTGCCCCTTACTTATCAAAAGCTTGGGAGTTACTCAACGAAATTGAACACTACATGATATCCCACATTCCCAGAGAGGAGAATATAAAAGCCGATTCCTTAGCAAAGCTAGCCAGCTCAGGAGAAGCGCAGCTGATGGGATTGGTTCCAGTGGAAGTATTGATTGCTCCTAAGATAGATCGAATGGCTGTTGATTAGATTTTGGAGACTATTGAAGAGATAGAGTCATGGATGACGTCAGCTCCCTAGAGATAGAAACGAATAAAAGAAACTCCTTCGAAAGGCACCATGATTCATAATATAGGATGTAGTCCTATACCACAAAGGATTCTCCTTCCCTTAGCTTAGGTGTGTAACCAAGGATGACGATAGGAAGAAAGATCCTCATGGAAATTCATGAAGGCAGTTGTGGTGACCACACCAGAGGGCAAACATTGGCAGAGAAGATACTGCGCTACAGATATTTCTGGCCAACAGTAAACTGGGATGCAGCAGACTACACTAGACCGTGCGATCGATGCTAGAGATTTACAAAAATTCTGAGAGCCCCATCTTCAGAATTTACGAAGATGGTCAGTTCTTGGCCATTTGTGATCTGGGGAATCGATATAATCAGTGTGCTACCGATAGCAAAAGAAGGAGCCAAATACACTATCATTGCATTTGATTACTTTACAAAATGGGCTGAAGTGGAACTGCTCCATGATCATAAGAAAGTAATTAATTTTGTAATGAAAAATAATATTTGCAGGTTCGGAATACCGTAGAAAATTATCATAGACAACGGGACTCAGTTTGAGAGCACCGAGTTCAAGGACTTTTGCAAGCATTACCGGATCGAGAAGAACTTTTCCGCATTAGTACACCCACAAGCAAATGGGCAAGTGGAATCAGTGAACAAAATAATCAAATCCACCTAATAGAAGTGGCTGACGAGAACAAAGGGCAATTGGGTTGATGAGTTTCCACTCGCACTATGGGCCTATAGAACAATACAAATCAGCGATTGGGCACTCACCGTTCGCCTTGGCATATGGTTCAGATGCTATGATCCCAATGGAACTGGAGGTCCCTTCTCGTCATAGAAGACACTTCAATCAAAGAGAGAATGAATAACTAGTGCTTGAGTCCCTCAACCAAATCGATGAAAAGTGGGAAGAAGCTGAACTAATGGTCGCTGCTCACCAGAAAAGAGTGGTGCCCTACTTCAACGCCAAGGTTTGCAATCATACTTTTGAAGTGGGAGATCTTGTCTTGAAATGAATCTTCCCAAGTAAAGGAGTTCTTGGCCCAAACTCGGAAGGACCTTATGTGATTGACCAGGAGCTTGGAGACGGAACATTCAAGCTGGCTACAGTAGATGGGGTTCCCATCCTGCGTTCTTGGAACAATGACTCGCTATGACACTGTATATCCAGTTTACCTAATTTTCACAAATAAACCATCCAGGGACACCGAAGGCACTGTAAATAAGAAGGACTTGCCATCTCTTCTATTTATCAATAAAATTATCCTCTTGAACCAATGTGTTAACGAATTTCTTCTTTAACCCCAAAAGTATAAGGAAAGTGAATTTCGCTAAGCTAAAGTAATTCTAGGCTATGTTGCTAGGATGGAGTATGCACCATATCAAATACATGAAAGTCTTATATATGTTTAACATCAAAGCTAAAGCCACATCGCATGTCATATACAAATCATGTAGAGCAATCAAACTCAAGATTATAAGTGCTTTCAGAATTCGAAGCACATTATGATGTAAGAATCACAAATGCTTTGGAACTCGAAAGCAAGCCATAATTCAAGTAATCTTGTTCTTATTTCAAATAATGTTGAATGTACAATATCTTATGTGCAATAGTTCAAGCACTACAATCGACTCCAAATCACTAAATCAATTTAAGGTACAAGATTTTAAAATGTAAGAAAAGAGATAAGAATGATTCCTTTCTCCATTATCCATAGATCCGTATTTATAGAGATGTAGCATTGTTGTCACGTGTCCATGCGGCATGCTTGGCTTCGGCATCGATATTGATGGCAAATGGCATTATATTTTGGTTAACGATGAACTTTGAAATGGTGAGCTAGCACTTTGCGTTTATATTGCCTTAATAGTCTTTATTCATGATATATGTTATTAGCATTACTTGATGGTTGATAGAGCACGATATCACTAAAGCACGACACTGGTAACTGCGTTCATTAATAAGTGGCAACATTATCAATGAGCAGTATTGATTTGAGTCTGCATTAACAAGAGCCGGCATGGATATAGAAGTGACGTTGATAGGAACCAGCATCAATGTAGGTGTGGCATTGATAAGAGCCGGCATCGATTTCAGGAGGAATTGATAACATACGACATGGATCATAAACAACATTGATAGCAAGCGATATTGATAATAGCAGCATTGATGATTGGCGTTATTAATAGGAGATGGCAATGGAGAGATGCGATATTACTTTGAAGGGTGACACTGGAATAAAGCAATGTAACTCTGATGCGATATTAATTATTCTGGTTTCATGAAGTAAATGCTTCATTGATAGAATGTGGCATCAATATAAGGCGGCATCAATATTACTATAACATTGATGGCTTACGATATAAGATCCTTCGACATCACTCATTCTTTTTTATGGGAAATATGTGGCATTTACAAACTTCATCACTTTTAGCTTTATTGATGCGAGATCATGACTATATCGCAATGCTACATTCCTTCGGGATTGATATTGCTAGTAACATTTGCCCCCCAATTATGAAGGAAGCTTTAACTTTTCAGGTCAACATTTTCGACATGTACTTTTTACCGCCTATTAGTATTCTGTTTGAATCTAACAGTTTATTTGAATCATATTTAACGGCCTCTGCTTGCTTTCTTCCTCCTATAAATAATGGAGCTCCTCTTTTACTCCTCTTCCACCTATAACTAAAAGCTCAAGCAAACAAAATTAAATCTCTCAAATTTCCAAAAACCTCCGTCTTTAGGTATTAACGTTGAAATTAAGGCATGAATCTTATTCTGATAGATTAAATCGACTAGCTTAATTCAAGTTTTTATTCAATTAACTACTAGGGTTTAATTTTAGGCATTTTGAATTCAAATTGATGCTTATGTTTTGATATTAGATCGGGTTGGTTAATCTTCACGTTTTCGGTTAAATCAATAATTACTTATGCTTAGCGATTGAATTAGCAATGAATTTCTTTGTTACGTGGATGTTTTACTTGATTAATCAATATTGGGCGACATCGATTTGGAAACATAAGTATTTTTAGCGAGTAAATTATTAGACCCATTACCCAACATCGCTTTTCTTAATTTTCAAAATTGGTACTTTATAGTGTTACTTAGTAGTTGGAAATTGTTATAGCCGTAGATATCATATTCACAACGCCTGTTTTATATCATGCTTTATTAATACTACGTTGTCTTCATAACGCGTTGATCCCATATCATATGCCATATTGACTCCATGCTGCATTTAACTAATGTTGCATTGACTTCATACCGCATATATTTCATGCCTCTTATTAACACCCCTGAAGTGATCAAATGTTGCATTGACTTCATACCGCATATATTTCCCACCCAGTCGTCCCGTCTTATCTACACGTCCTGGATGGGGGACCTTGGTTCATTCAAGGGCACTATCTTAGAGTAAGCAAGTGAAGACCAGAGTTTAGACCATCCATGGCGTCTATCAATTCAAGCCTGATTAGATTTCCGGGCTTATCCATATTTCAAGGAGCATATCTTGCCCAGTATATTAATTGGGAGCAAGAGGGTCGATTGGATAAACAATCCGCAGAATACTATAGGGGAAAATAAATAATAGGCCAGGTTTTGTCTTGAACTAGACCTTACAAAGCCGCTTGTCTCACATGTATGTCCGGAATGACTATGGTGGCTTTCGAGGGCTTCCGGGCGCGATAGCTTAGGCAGTTTCTGCGCAGAAATTCCACATTCGATCCTCCTTTCGAAGGCCGAGATGATCCCGGATCACGATCGCCCCAAATGGAAAAACAATCGGCTTCCTCTCTTAGGTGGGTGAGTCAGGGGGAGGAGGGGGCCCGGACTCCCACCCGGTCATCCTGGAACGACTATGGCGGCTTCAAAGGGCTTCCGGGCGCCATAACTTGGGCAGTTTTTGCACATAAATTCCGGGTTCGATCCCCTTTTCGGAGGCCGAGACGGTCCCGGATCGCGATCGCCCCAACTAGAAAAACGATCGGCTTCCCCTCCTGGGTGGGTGCGTTAGGGGGAGGAGGGGTTCCTGGACTCCCACCCGGTCGTCCCGGAACGACTATGACGGCTTTCGAAGGCTTCCGGATGCGATAGCTTGGGCAGTTTCTTCGCAGAAGTTCCGCATTCGATCCACCTGGGTGGGTGGGTCAGGGGGAGGAGGGGGGCTCGGACTCCCACCCGGTCGTCCCGAAACGACTATGGCGGCTTCCGAGGGCTTCCGGGCGCCATAACTTGGGCAGTTTCTGCGTAGAAATTTCGGGTTCGATGCTCCTTTTGGAGGCCGATACGGTCCCGGATCGCGATCGCCCCAACTGGAAAAACGATCGACTTCCCCTCCTAGGTGGGTGCGTCAGAGGGAGGAGTGGGGCCCGGACTCCCACCCGGTAGTCCCGGAACGACTATGGCAGCTTCCAAAGGCTTCCTGGCGCGATAGCTTGGGCAGTTTCTTCGCAGAAGTTCCGCGTTCGATCCTCCTTTTGGAGGCCAAGAACCACCCGGTCATCCCAGAACGACTATGGGTAGGAGGGAGGCCTGGACTCCCACCCAATCGTCCCAGAACGACTATGGCGGCTTCCGAGGGCTTCCGGGCGCCATAACTTGGGTAGTTTCTGCACAGAAATTCCGGGTTCGATCCTCCTTTCGGAGGCCGAGACGGTACCGGATCGCGATCGCCCCAACTGGAAAACCGATCGGCTTCCCCTCCTAGGTAGGTGCGTCAGGGGAGGAGGGGGGCACGGACTCCCACCCGGTCGTCCCGGAACGATATGGCGGCTTCCGAGGGCTTCTGGGTGCCATAACTTGGGCAGTTTCTGCGTAGAAATTCCACGTTCGATCCTCCTTTCGGAGGTCGAGACGGTCCCGGACAGCGATCGCCCCAACTGGAAAAACGATCGACTTCCCCTCTCGAGTGGGTGGTTCAGAGGGAGAAGGGGGGCCCAGACTCCCACCTGGTCGTCATGGAACGACTATGGCGGCTTCCGAGGGCTTCCGGGCGCGATAGCTTAGGCAGTTTCTGCGCAGAAATTCTGGGTTCGATCCTCCTTTCAGAGACCGAGATGGTCCCGGATCGCGATCGCCCCAAATGGAAAAACGATCGGCTTCCCCACCTGGGTGGTGGGTGGGATAAGGGGAGGAAGGGGGCCCGGACTCCCACCCGGTCGTCCCGGAACGACTATGGCGGCTTCCGAGGGCTTCCGGGCGCGATAGCTTGGGCAGTTTATTCGCAGAAATTCCAAATTCGATCCTCCTTTCGGAGGCCGAGAACCACCCGGTCGTCCCAGAACGACTATCATCGATTCCCGCTTATTAACACCACTAAAGTGATCAAAGCTTCTTTGATTCTACTCTTACCCTATCTAGTTGTTCTAATGGGAGTACAAGTAGGAAGGCCGAACTCACCTCTGCTTGCGATAAGCTCTAATGACTTGACTCCCACCCGGTCGTCCCAGAACGACTATGGCGATTTCCGAGGGCTTACGGGCGCGATAGCTTGGGCAGTTTCTACGCAGAAATTCCGGGTTCGATCCTCCTTTCGGAGGCCGAGACGGTCCCGGATAGCGATCGCCCCAACTGGAAAAACGATCGGCTTCCCCCCTGGGTGGGTGGGTCAGGGATAGGAGAGGGGCCCGGACTCCCACCCGGTCGTCCCGAAACGACTATGGCAGCTTCCGAGGGCTACCGAGCATGATAGCTTGGGCAGTTTATTCATAGAAATTCCGCGTTCGATCCTCCTTTCGGAGGCCGAGAACCACCCGGTCATCGTAGAACGACTATCATCGATTCCCGCTTATGAACACCCCTAAAGTTATCAAAGCTTCTTTTGATTCTACTCTTACCCTATCTGTTGGGTCATTTTAAAAGACCAAAACTTTTGTTTTAAAACTTTAAGAGTTAGTTGAATGTTCTAAAATAGAACTGTAATTTAAGAGTCAAGGGGAGGAGGGGGGCCTGAACTCCCACCCGATCGTCCCGGAACGACTATGGCGGCTTCCGAGGGCTTCCGAGCTCGATAGCTTGGGCAGTTTCTGCGTAGAAATTCCGGGTTCGATCCTCCTTTTGGAGGCCGAGCGGTCCCGGATCGCGATCGCCCCAACTAGAAAAACGATCGGCTTCCCCTCCTGGATGGGTGGGTTAGGGGGAGGAGGGAGGCACAGACTCCCACCCGGTCATCTCGGAACGACTATGGCGGCTTCCGAGGGCTTCCAGGCGCGATAGCTTGGGCAGTTTATTCGTAGAAATTCCACGTTCGATCCTCCTTTCGGAGGTCGAGAACCACTATCATCGATTCCCGCTTATTAACACCCCTGAAGTGATCAAAGCTTCTTTTGATTCTACTCTTATTCTATCTAGCTGTTCTAATGGGAGTACAAGTAGGAAGGTTGAACTCACCTCCGCTTGCGATAAGCTCTAACGACTTGACTCCCACCCGGTTGTCTCGGAACGACTATGGCGGCTTCCGAGGGCTTCCGGGCGCGATAGCTTGGGTAGTTTCTGCGTAGAAATTCCGGGTTCGATCTTCCTTTCGGAGGCCGAGACGGTCCCGGATCGCGATCGCCCCAACTGGAAAAATGATCGGCTTCCCTTCCTGGGTGGGTGGGCCAAGGGGAGGAGAGGGCCCGGACTCCCACCCGGTCGTCCCGAAATGACTATGGCGGCTTCCGAGGGCTTTCGGGCGCGATAGCTTGGACAGTTTATTCGCAGAAATTCCACATTCGATCCTCCTTTCGAAGGCCGAGAACCACCCGGTCGTCCCAAAACGACTATCATCGATTCCCGCTTATTAACACCCCTGAAGTGATCAAAGCTTGTTTTGATTCTACTCTTACCCAATCTGTTGGGTCATTTAAAAAGACCAAAACTTTTGTTTTAAAACTTTAAGAGTTAGTTGAATGTTCTAAAACAGAACTGTGATGTAATTTGAACTTCCTTATCGTTTGTAAACTTTTCTTGTGATAAATGAAAGAGAATATTTTTCATGTATTCACTTTCCTTTTATTTTTTTGATTAGGAAAACCAACTAGCACTTGCAGCCGATTCTATATATGTTTTCTCGCGGGTGATTGAGATTAAAGATAGACTAATAGCTGATATTGAAAAGAGGCGGTCTTCCCAAGATGCTTCTTCTTACGGTTTTCAAATAATCCGAAGGCATAAGAATGACACAGGAAATACTTTCAACTGAGATTGATTTTTAGAGGTTTGAAGGAACAGTCGTCTAACTTAAAAGGGGAAATTGAAGACGAAGACAAAGGGGTCCAACTGTTGAAAGAAAAGATTGACTTGGTCTTAGAATCTAGACCTTTAGTTGAGATTGATGCCAAAATAGCAAGGTTGCAACAACAAATAAATGATCTTGAAGTGGAGCTAATGAAAAGTCAAGTCTACTACCAGCCGTTAGAGCTTATCGCAAGCGGAGGTGAGTTCGACCTTCCTACTTGTACTCCCATTAGAACAACTAGATTACGATCTTTGGCTAGTCAAGAATTTCCTACTTTACTAAATCCTCCTCTTGGCCTAAGTAATGATGCAATCTCCATATAGAAGACCAGAAAACCCATCTGGTAGCAATGAAGGCTGACTGAAAAACCCATATGGTAATTAATAAGAAAGATTAGAAAACCCATCTAGAATCTGAAAATTGCTTTTGCTTTGGAGCATAAACGACTCATATTTGACAGATCTTCATCTAGAAGACTTCTTTTTTGCTTTGGAGCGCTAATTGGCTCATTTCTGACAGATCTTCCTTTAAAAGATTGATTGATTTTGTTTCGGAGCATAAATGGCTTGTTTTTGACAGATCTTCCTTTGGAAGATTGATTGATTTTGTTTCAGAGCACAAATGGCTTGGTTTTGACAGATGCTTCTCTAGAAGATTTTTTTTGATCCATTCTTTAAGATAGAATTAGTTTTTCTTTTGAATTTGATTGGCACCATCTTAGGTGATGATTATTTCCTAGTGCATTTGGTTTGCTATCTTAAGCAGAATCAAAGACTTATCTAACCTCCCTCTAGGAGGTGCTTTAGCAAGGCCTTGGACACGGCATTAAACGCTTGTTCGGAGTGTTTGCTTAGCTTTTCTTAAGCAAAATCAAAGACTTACCTGACCTCTCTCTAGGAGGCGCTTCAATGAGACCTTTGATGACGGCACTGAAGGTTGGTTCGGTGCTTCGATCAGGTACCGAAGGCTTACTCCATCCTCCCTCTAGAAGGCGCCTTGGCCAAGCCGCGTAGGCAGGACCAAGGGCTTGCAGAAACTTTGGACAGGCCGTGTTTAAGTAGGACCAAATGATTACTCTGACCTCCCTCTAGGAGGCGCCTTAATCAGGCCATGGAGACAAAATTAAAGGCTTATGCTCCGACCAGGCCACGTAGGTTGGACCGAAGGCTTAGTCAGTGCTTTGGTCAGGCCATTTCAGGCGAGTCCAAAGGCTTACTCCGTTCTCCCTATAGGAGACGCTTTGACCAGGCCATCTTGGCAGGATCAAAGGCATTTTCCTTTATTTTAGGAGTTCGTTTTCCTCCTTAAGCATGTAGATGCACTTATCTCATGCAGAAAATCTTATTTTATTTACGACTTGTCTAACATCTTCTTACAAATTCATCAAGCTTCCCATGCCGTAGAAAAAGGTTAATCAAGCCTTCCAAGCTTCGACTTTGGTTTGTGCTATATCCATTGGGGCGATGATAATGGCAGTATAATCCTTTGAGGTTCCATTCATTCTTTGGTCGCTTCTTTTGAGAAGGCTAGTAGTTAAGTTCATCCTTGGTCAAAAGGTAGATATTCTCATAGGAAGTAGTAAGGCATCAATTCTTGGAAAGCCTTAATCTTTAGGAAACAATTCTTTCTTGGCTCTTTCGTTATACGTGATGAGCTCCTTAACTTCTATAGCAAACTTTTTTTCCAAAGAGCTTTGAGCTTCGTTCAATTATAGGAATGACTAAGCACATCCTCCCATCTCTTAGTGAATTTATTGAAGTCTTTTGTTATCTCTCTTTTATACATTGTTCCCCTTACTTGGAGCTAGATTTCTTTTCTCATTTTCATGAAAATACCATCTTTTTTATACTACTTCCCTAGGGAGAAGATTGGTGTTGGCCCCACATGAAATGGATTCTAGCTCCATTTTTATAGATCGTAAGGAGTTATTTGTCTTTTCTTTTCTTCCATAACTTGTAGTGCCAGAAGCCTTAATATTTCCTCTTCATGAAGTAGGGGATCATTAGAAATTTGGTAAGTTGGCCTAATAATTTGAGGCTCGAAGGATCCCTGTTAGGAGATTTTAACATGATTAATTGGCATGACAAAGCAAAACTTAGCTAATGCGATTAATTAATGTTAAGAATCAAAGACAACTTAGCTTGGAATGTGATACGCTTAGTAGGGTCAAATCTTTAAGCCCTATATATGCAGGCTAGGGTAGTTCTACTTAGGGTTCTAACGGAGATGGAGGTTCGAGTCCTCCTTCTAGCGCCATAATGTTAACGAAATTCTTCATTAACCCCAAAAGTATAAGGAAAGTGAATTTCCAAAGTAATCCTAGGCTGAGTTGCTAGGATGGAGTATGCACCATATCGAATCCATGAAAGTCTTATGCATGTTCAACATCAAAGGTAAAGCCTCACATATCATATGGGAGTCAGTAGTTCAAATCATGTAGAGTAATCAAACTCAAGATTATGAGTGCTTTTGGAATTCGAAGCACGTTATGATGTAAGAATCACAAATGCTTTGGAACTCGAAAGCAAGCCATAGTTCAAGTAATCTTGTTCTTATTCCAAATAATGTTGAATGTATAATGTCTTATATGCAATAGTTCAAGTGCTACAATCGGCTCTAAATCCCCTAATCAATTTAGGGTTACAAGATTCTAAAATGCAAGAAAAGAGATAAGAATGATTCCTTTCTCCACTACCCCTAGGTCCATAGTTATAGGCGTTGAGGGATGTGACATTGTTGCCACGTGTCCATGTGGCATGCTTAGCTTTCGACATGGATATTGATGGCGCATGGCACTATATCTTGGTTAATGATGAACTTTGGAATGGTGTGCTAGCACTTTGCGTTTATATCACCTTAATAATCTTCATTCATGATATTCGTTATCAGCATTTCTTGATGGTTGATAGAGCGCGGTATCACTAAAGCATAGCATTGGTAACTGTCGTCATTAATAAGCGGCAACATTAGCAATGAGCGGTATTGATTTGAGTCAGCATTGACAAAAACATGCATGGATGTAAAAGTGACGTTGATAGGAACCAGCATTAATGTAGCCGAGCGTTGATAAGAGGCGGCATCGATTTCAGGCAGAGTTGATAACATGCGACATAGATCATAACCAACATCGATAGCAAGCGATATTGATGATAAGCAGCATTGATGATTGGCGACATTAATAGGAGATGGAATTGGAGAGATGCAATATTACTTTGAAGGGTGACATTGTAATTAAGTGGCATAACTCTTATGAGATACTGATTATTCTGGTTTCATGAAGTAAATGCTTCATTGATAGAATGCGGCATCAATATGAGGCGGCATCAATGTTGCTATACATTGATGGCTTACGATATAAGATCTGTCAGCATCACTTAATTATTTTTATAGGGGATATATGGCATTGACAACCTTCAACACTCTTAGTTTTATTGATTCGAGATCATGACTATATCGCCATGCCGCATTCCTTTGGGATTGATATTGGTAGTAACACAATTGAACCGTGTTCTCAAGCAAAACCATCGAGTTGATGGGGAAATCGACTCAAATCGTCCGATCGATGGTGAAAATCAATCGTAAACATCTGAGAACCGACATTGCTCCGGGAACATCAGTAAGGTCAAAACCGTCGAGTCGATAGGGAAAATCGAATCAAACTGTCATATCGATAGGGAAAATTGATTCCTGTCTTCTGAGAACTGGCATTGCTCCAGCAACTTCGGGAAGGCCCAAACCGTCGAGTCAGTGGGGAAAATTGATCCCCACCTTTCTAAAAAAAAGCATTGCTTTAGCAATGTCTTAAAGGCCCAAAACCGCACAGTCGACCGTCAGATCAACTCCTACATCCTAAAAATAGGCATTGCCCTAGAAACATCAGTAAGTTTTGAACTACCAAGTCAACCGAAAAGTCGGCTCGAACCTCTTGGAACTTGACATCATCGAGAGATGGCGATGACAAAAGGAATTAACAAAGGCCTAAAGGTTTGCAACATCAAGGAAAAATCCATGGAGTTGAGCTGTTCGTGTATAAATTTCCGGAAATAGAAACTGGTGCACGTCCAGGATCTTGACACTGAATTTAGAAGAATTTGGTATGATGAAAGAAGATGATGATACGTCTTTCTGATACACACATCTAGAATGACATTGGCTGTTGATGTCAACTTGGAAGAATTCAAAATGCAACCAAGGAATTGGCAGCATTAAAAATATAATGCTTGGAATCAAGCAACAAAGTCATTGGTTCATGGAGATAGGAATTACCGTGAAAACTAGACTAGGGGCAATCGAATGAATTGCTCAGGGCATCTAGTCTCTCGTCGATGCTTGAAATCTAACATACAGCCCTAGGGCACATTCGGCGACACTTCGTCGAAAAGAACTCGATCGAGCCTGAACAGGAATAGCCATAGAGTTTAGCCAAAATTAGACCTGTTACGCCGATCAGAGTATTCTGATAGCGAAAAACAGAGATAAGAAACATAATATACTAAAGCAATTGCAGGAATATTATTTATACGCACAAAGTTGCGGTAAATAAACATATTACACAGAAACAGACGTATATAATACATGAAATTGCAGTATAAGCAATCATGTTATGTACACAAGCAGTAAAGCATAAACATGCATAATACATAAAACGCGGAAAAATACATAAAAGAGAGACTACAAAGAAAAAGATAATCTTTCATTACTTATAAATTTTTTATGTATAGATAAACAGCGGAGGACGTACTCGCACAATCTTGGCCTGTTAAAAGCAAAATGACAAAAAATACAGACTCGGTCACAACAACACAAAAAATAAAATGACTCGGCTGTCCCATCCTACTAGGCTTTCTACTTCTTGCCTCCTTGGCTGCCCTTACCAAACTTACCCATATGGGCCTTGAGCTTTTTCCTCCCATTGGGTTCCCTACCAGGGGGAGTGCCGCCTTTCGAGTGGAAGGACCCTTCATCAGTAGTAAAACTAAGGTCTCCGGACTTGACAATAGGGTCATCAGCGTGCTTCGGTGGCCTGATCTTGAAAGTGGGAACTTTTCGCCAGGGACTAGTCAGCTTTGAAGATGCAGGCATGGTGATCAAAGATTCTTTCTTCACTCGAATCTTCTCCATGTCCTTCCTCAAGCTCTCGGGTATTGTTTCGTGCTCGATTGGGTGGGAAGCACTAGTGATAAAACATCCTCCACTTAAGAGATAGAAATGTCCTCCAGGCTCTCTAAAGCGGTGATCTTATTAGAGTTAGGACCCGGGCCAGAACTGGAAACATGAACAGATGCAGAAAACCCCACAGAGATGGTCGTTGAAGTGGTAAAAATCGCTTCGGTCCCTGAACCATGTGTAGCTGGAGGCGAAGGAGGCAATCGAGGTTGACCTACAAGTTGGCAAACAGAGTGATAGGGTCTAATGACGGATTCTTGTGAGAACGGAAGCTTCTCGAAGACTGGTGAAATAAGAGATATACATGTAGAAGGATCCCGTTGGGATACGACGAATTCACCTTCTTCAGTCTCGAACTCCCCAGGCTGGACCACGATGGGAGGAACATATTGTTCATAGGGAGTACCCATTAATGAAGCCAAAAGAACGCGAGTAGTTGCAGACCTAACTCCCGTAGAAGCAGGAATGATTGTTGTTGGCTCTTGAAATTTTGAAGTGGATGTTTCACCCTGCGAAGAGCTCGGAGCAGCAAGAGCTTTGGCAACATCGACAGCATCCTTAGCTAGGATAGCATTTTCAATGGAAAAAGCTTCGATATCTTCAGCATCGAGATAAGCTGCCATCGGTTCTCCTTTGGAGCGGTTGTCTCCAGCTTGCGCAGTTCTACGTAACACTTCTTCCCAAGCGCCAGAAAGTGCTTTAGGATAGTCTTTGCCCAACCATTTCAGATTCTTAAACACGACAATATTAGTGTAAAAGTATAGAATCTTGGCATCAAGCTTGATCAAGATGTATTTTTTCTCATCTTGAAGCTTTTTGAGCTCATGCTCGAAAATTGTAGGTTCAACACTGACGGCATCTTTGTCGGTGGACAACTGCTCCTTTTCATTGGCAAGTTTTTGAACCTCCTCGTGAAGCTTGGTAAGTTTAGTACCTTTCTTCGATATAGTCTAGTCCCGAACCCAGATAACTTCATTTTTTTGAGTAAGCGCTTGCGCCTTTTTGTCGGCCTGTTTTTTGAACTTCGCATCCTCAACATGAGCAGCTTTCAATTTGTTCCTCATTAAGATTTCAGTGCGGCTGTGGGCAAGCTTTAACTCATCCCTTAGCTTATCTGTGCTCTCCTTTTGCTTCACAACAAGATACCTCTCTCCAGTAAGCATAATCAAATCATCCTCCCTCTCTTTCATCATCTGCTCGAAAGCAGCTCTTTCAGATTCGAAGGATTGAATATTGGTGTAGTTGATCTTGTTTACTTCAGAAAGAGAGTTGCAAAGTTTCTTCCACTTATACCCTTCGTCAACGCCCTACTCGACGGTCTTTAGATTTTGCATTACCACCTCTTTTGGCGTATCGAAGATGTCCTGGTCGAATTCAACACCATGCTAAAAGAGGTATGGGAATGGGACTTGCAAGCATGAAGGACCAGGCTGAAGAGTGAATGAATGACCAGAGACTCCCTTGGAAGTAGGAAGGACTATTGAAATCATAGCTTGAGAGGTCGGAATTTGTTGAGTTGAAGAAGCTGAGCTTGTGTATGATGTCGAACATCTATAGAAATACGCCAATGGCACTCCGAGGAATCTCTTAAGCACTTAGAAGGGTCGTGAGGTAGCTCAATATCGGCTTCTCTCTTCCTTCTCTCCTTCTCCCTCTTCCTATCCATCTCCCTATCGGCCTTGCGAGCTTTGTCATACTCGCAGTCTTTCCTCCTTTACCTCTCTTCCTTGAACTCATAGCGATGAGGCAGATAAGGATCGAGAGTTTGGCCTCTATGTGCACTAGCATGGTGGGAGAACTTCTTATAATAACCATGGTCCATGGAACCTAAAATAAGGAAGGAAACAATATTAATATTTGAATTTCGAAGAAAAATTCAATGCAAGAATGAGTGTCTGTGATCCTAGTGAAGTGTGTGGTGCTAACGACCCTTTAAATACTCTAGCAACTATATTGGCAAGGAAATAAAGTGGGATTCCCTCCACCTTCGCTTACAAAGCCTATTGGCGAAAGAGAGAGTTCTAAACTAACATCCTCTAGAATGTTGCTAACGGTGAAGTTGAACTCACCAATGTCATTTAAGCCAACGAAGATGTCGCTAGTGGGCGGGATCGGGGCGAGATCTCAACTAAAGGCAATGCAAATTGATCTCCAGCCATTTTGGAAGTTTCTACGGTGATGTGTTCCTGACGAGGTGAGCTAGGGATATCAAGACTCATCCTGGGTGGTTCACTGAATGATTGGTCCCCTTCTTCGCTGGTACGATAGTCGCTATCGCTATCATTGACATCCTCTTCTTTCTTGACCACTTCCTTTCCTTCTCCACCACTTTGAATGTCGGCTTCGACAGGCCCTACGGGCTCTCTCATCATGGGTTCTTCAGCATGTACTACATCGGAAGGACCCGCAACTTCCACTTGAACATTCTCGTCGAAGCTACGAGCAGGGGAAAAAACTAGTATGAGCCCTGGAGCCGCTTTGCGTTGGAGAATCAACAACGACAAATCTGTTATGGCAAAGCAGACCATACCATCGTAGATTATCGTTCGTCAAAAGGAACGCAATTGTGCGTTGATTGAATCTAATTTCCTTCGAAGCATTGAATGTTCTCTCGTTCTTCTGCCCATTGTCATGAGCATGGGATGCCTATGTGGAAACACACATCAAGTTAAAACTTAGGAATTCTGTCATGGGAGAAGCAAGGGGAAAGGAGACGTACATTAGAAAACCGAAGCTGATTAAAACCGTGCGGGCATTGCATAAAGAAATATTCATTCTTGAAGGCAAAACACTTGTTGTGGAGCTTTTCAATCACTTTGCATCCCTTCCATGCTCTATTATTAGATAGGATTAGGGATCCTGCCTTTCTTGAATTGTAGAAGATAAGTCAGCTCATCGGACCTTGGAGGTCGGTTGAATCTATTCATGAAGAGGATGTACAACGAGTTTAGAAGAGAATAGTCGTTTGGGTGGACTTAGAATACAGGGGAGCTAGTCCAAGTTATTGTAGCACCATCATTAAAAAAGAATTGAATGGCGGGACGACACTGCCTAGGCACATATACCGATTGCCTGTTGTGAAGTTCGGCGGGGGATTGTAAGTGAATTTAGCCCTTGTCGGCAGACAAATATCATCCTCAAGGATGCCATGTTGAAGATATGTTTCGAAGCGACCTTGCAAATAGGATTGAAGGCACCTGCTTCGGCAGGTTGTTGAAGATTCTCAATCTGGAGGCAGCTGACCCACAACCGGCTTAATTAGAACTATTTGACTTTACGATTCAGGAGTTTCAGTTTGATTTGTCCGGATAGGAATAGATGGCAAAGCAAGGGTTCAAGAAGATCCATCTTCAGGAGGAGTGAAAGTACCTTCGCCAGACTTAAGACGGGGTGATCGGCGAGTCATTCTAAATAATAAAACTTGGCATTCAACATGGTCAGGTATGTTTTATTTTAAATAATAAGCCTGTGTGACCAACGCCCGGACTTCAAAGGATGTCGATATGTGTTGACCAATCAGATTACAAGCATTGACCGGGGAAAGTGTAGTATGTTAATCTATGCAGTGTGAGTCCAGTGTTCCGTACACCACAAACGAACCATCTTATGTAGATAGCTCGCTCGTGCTAAAATAACAAACCGCAAATTACTTTGAAATTATATTTTAAAACTTATCTGTTATTGATGAGTAATCGATAACGGAGCCGCTATCCGGAGTGATGCAGAAAGCTTTTCTTTTCAGGATCACTTGAAGTGCGGAAACAGGAAAACGTAGTGATGGGATCATCCAGAGCGACTGATCTCAGGATAAATCATGGCACCAAAATTCAAGCGGCAATAGATACTTAGCCAAATTCTTGAAGAGAGATAGTTGAATCTGAAGAACATGACTTGTATCTAGAACCGTGTGCATTCGACCAGGGCAAAGTTCAACTTCACCACCGATCAAACACAACCCGAAATTCATCCATCTCCTTTCAATCGCAGTTAACCAAACCCCTATCACCATCATCACCATCAACCATCGCCAACCTCAAGTTTTAGATCAGATCGGTGCTAGGGTTTCTCAGGGCCAAGCTATTTGAACGGTGGATGAGTAGCGGTGAATGGTTTTAGGTGGCGGCATCAAGTCAGCTGCAAGTGGTGGCAATGATGGAGAACGGTCGAGGGCGAATTTGGGTTGGGGCAAAATTAGGTCGGATATGAAAGATTGGATGGCTTGGGTGCAAAGAGAATAGAAAATGAAGAGTAAAATAAATAATTTCTATGTGTTGAATAAATAGGCTCTGGGGAAAGTAATTTAACTTAGTGCCGAGTTAAACAACTCGGTGTCGAGTTGGTTTTCCCCCTTGTCTGTTCCCGAAATCGTTGTGGAGAATAGATGCGCCAAGCTAAAGCGTGAAGTGATCTCCGAAGTGAAAATTACATCACCTATGCAAAGAAATTGAATTTCAACTACAACTAAGCCGAACGGTTAAAGGAAAACTTACCAAGTGAAAGCAATGTCTCGAGACAACACCTAAACAATTAATTGAAATTTACAGGATAACAGTCCAGAAATTGTCTTGATCCAGAGCACACTTTATTTTCAACGAAAGCATACTCTGGGGTGCAAGTGTTAACTAGCTTTTTTTAACCAAGGAGAAGCCAATGGAAAATAGAACGATAAGATGAAGATGAAATGACTCAAAACTTTGGAAGCACACCTAAAAGAGCCAAGAAAACAACTCGGGAAAGTTTCACCCAAAATGGTGCTAAGGAAATAACTCGACACTGAGTTATTTAGCTTGGTACCGAGTTATTTTGCTCCCTCCAATCACTTTCCAATCTTCATACATCTCATACCTTACTCTATCTAATCATGATCAAGTGGTTTTCACTGAGTTTGGATGACCAATTCCAAAAGTGGAAGAGAAGAAAGCCAAGAAATCATGGTAACTCAAGCGATTATGGAGCACTCACTAGAACCTGTTAATTACTTTGATTGACTTGGTACAGAGTTATTTATTCAGCTCGGTTGCCTCCGAGTTAAATGACTTGGTACAGAGTTATTAATTCAGCTCGGTTGCCTCCGAGTTCTCTTGTGTGACCATGGGCCGACGTTTGGACTCTACTGCAAGTAGGCTTCTGATCCGGTACATATGTTTCTCTATAAATACTAGCCATAGTGCAACCAAAATAGGATCTTCTCCCTGCTCTTTCTTCTTCACTTTGGATATGAGATTCCATTGCTCTTCATCATCTTCCTCCTCACTATAGTCACCAAGGAAGCTATTCTTGGCAATTCTAGGCCTAAGAACCACTACACCAAAACAGGCAAATTCTAACATTTATAAGTGTTACAAATAATTTCAGTAACACTTTTTAAGTGTTACTAATGGACTGTGTGGAATGGAGCGGCGAAATTTGTAACACTTATAAGTGTTACAAACATAGGTATTACTAACACTTATAAGTGTTGGTACCTAAATATACAGTAACGCTTATAAGTGTTGGTAACGAAATATATGATAACACTTATAAGTGTTGGTACCTAAATATACGGTAACACTTATAAGTGTTGGTACAGAAATATACGATAACGCTTATAAGTGTTGGTATAGAAATATATGGTAACGCTTGTAAGTGTTGGTACAGAAATATACGATAACGCTTATAAGTGTTGGAAAATGATTATTTAGTAACACACATATATATATAAACCAAAACTTAAACGCAAAGTTTAAATATAAACACTCTGCAAATAATGGTTTCCATATCACAAATAATTCATCATACATATTCAATGCAAAGTTTAAACGCTCTGCAAATGTAGTATAATATATCATAAACAATTATTTACATTTCTAAAATACCACAATGTCGTATATTCAGATATTATTATAACATAAGCTTCAATTTTTTTTTTCAAAATACACTTATAGTTTAACTTACGGTTAACCTAACCATTCCTGATCATCCACTCTAAACTCTAATGGTTTTGAATATTCTTTGACGTCCAATACAACAATCCAAATCGTCCTTCTTCAAGTTCCTGCATTTAATATAAACACTCGATAAAAACGTATACCTTCAAAAGCAAAAGGTTAAAGACTGAATTGCTTTGTGGCTTGAAGGTGAGGAAGCCGCGCGGTGGTTGCAAGGTTGCAACAGTGAAGATTCGCGGTGACTCTGGTTTCATGCGAATTGCAGGTGATTGTTTTCGATTTCGCGTGTTTTGAATTTTGGTTGTGGAATTTATGCTTCTGGTTATTGCAAGTGCGCGATTGAGAGATGGTCTTGGGTATTGGGTATGGCACTGGGTATTGGGTAACAAGTTGTGGATTACTGGCGATTCAATAGTGATGTCGAAATTTGTATTGAGAGAGGAAGAGGCGAACACAATGTGGAGTACATGGGGAATGATGATATGTGCAAACAGTTTTGAGCAGTTGATGTTTTATGTTGTGGAATTTGGGTATTGTAATCAGCGGTGACAGAGGTTGTATGTTAGAGGAGGTGGCAGCAGCCTTGTGTGGCCGGGCAGTGGTAAGTTGAAGTATGAAGGCATAGTGCTTGTCGAAGCAGGGGGTGGCAGTAGTTAGGTGATGCAGCAGTTTGGCAAGAAAGATGTATGGGTTGTATGTTGACAGTGTGGTAATGGGAATGGTTTTAGAAGTTGACAGTGAGGTGACTGGTTGGAGATATGAATGTAGGCTGTGGTTATGAAGTGAATGTATGGTTATTGGTGTGGTATGGCTGAAGTCGTGATGTGCACTTGTATGGTCAGATGATGGTGAAGTTGATGGTATGACAGGTGTGGGGAGTGTTGTAGGTTATGGACATGACTGTTCTGGTCACCTGCAAATGGTCACTTGCAAAATCCCACTGCTTCCTACCACAACAACCCACAGCCCTCTCTCACAACATCAAAGCAAACTGCTATATACATCACTGCCATACTTGCTGTGACAACAATGAACCTCAACCAAACAAACTGCACACAACTGTTGTGACAACCATCTCAACCAAACAAACTTAATACCAACATCAGTCATCTCCTCCAAATCATCCACCAATACAAAACCTCCCTGACTGCTCCAATACACTCACCACACAACTCATCCGACCACACAACTCTGCCTGCTCAACTTGTCTGCTGCCTCAAAAATCCATTTCATCATCTCACTGCTAAACTTCACCCGATTGCAGTTCATCAATCTCTATTCATCATCAACCTTCGCTGATATCTTCCCCATCCATATCAGTGCACTTCATATCATCAACATACCTTGTGCATTTTTCGAAACCATTGTCAACTCAGCCTGTATATTCCCCTGCCACAACATTAGGAAAACTGTTATGAATAGAGATGTATCCAGATGAAACTATATGAATACCCATAAAATCATTAAATTATGGCCTATAATATTATATAGATTTATCTAAAATAATTTGCAGTCAAGAAAAACTGTTATCTCAAAAGTAATAAATATTAAATGCAATTTACATTAAAAACTGAATGCATATCTAACATTAGGAAAGAAAAAAATTAACTAACAGCAAGAATTTGTACCAAGTGGTTCAATAGGTTACATAAATAGATTTATATTTTATCATAATGGTTTAGTAACACAATGAACCAAAAAAGCATAGTTATTAATATTGTCTTTATAGTTCCTATTCCGTTATAACCCATTTATGTAACGTAAAGCTTTTGAAAGTTGAGTGGGAAACTGAACATAAAACTATTTTAGAAAAAAAAAATACAATTTTGTACATAAAGCAACAATTTATATTTTGTGCATGTTGTTTTAAGGCAGTCTATATTGTCCTAATTCATTATGAACCACTTGTTGGCTTTAGTTTCTTAAAGTTTTGCATTCATAAATTTATTTATCTAAACTGAAAATATGGTTTATGAAACTGTGTTTAGAATCTGAACATAAAGTGATTTAACTAACCCATTTTACATTTTACATAAAGTTTGCATCTCTTTACCATTCTTAGATTATGTTACAACACTATTTATGTGCGCCTAAAATTATGCAAAACCTTAAAAGAAAATAGATAAATTTAACCAATCATCCTCACATATATTTCAAATTCTGAAGATAAAACCTAAAATGGCAACTCTTTTGTAAAGACAAATAGAAACTCTTTTGTAATTTTACTACAGGACATCTATATTTTTCACAAGGATTCATAGTGAAATAATGAAATAACAACTCCAAAAAATTGAATTGTTAATGTACTTAAGATATGTAATTTAATGTTCCCATAAATTTCCCTCTATTATCATAAATAACTCCATTACATTAAATTTTTATTCTCTTAGTGAAAATGATTTTGAAAATAATATACATTTTGAGATAACTAAATTGAAAAAATGGACAGTAAAAAAAGCATATAACCTAGGTTAATTTAATACAAAAAAATCTCTCATTTCCCACCTGTACACCCTTGGACACAACAAAACATGTTATAATTCTTAAACTAGCATTACCTGCTTTTGTAACTCAACTTTTTACCATAAAGAAAATGGTTAAAAAATTGATAGTTTTGATTTAGTAACATAACACACCACATACACTTCTTTTAAATGAGCAGGTTTAAGTTTACTACTACTGTTTTGACGTGGTGCATATCTAAATTCTAGAAAAGTGGACTTCAAGCATTTTCTTTCAAATAAAATTTAGTTCTATATTTTTTTTTGGTTAAAAATTTAGATATCGTATGAGTTATCATTTTTATTCACATTCAAAATTTATGCAGTTAATATTTCTCATCTATTCACAATTTTGAATTCATGTTTTCGAAAGGTGTGAAATGTACCCAAATTAAAAATGTAAACAAATTGTTTAAAATTAGTTTAAAAAATTAAAAGTTCAAAAAACATATTTTGAATTATATTTCATATGCATATTTCAAAAACCTGATCTCAAAGTTAATTCAACGTTCAAAAATCATATTTGAAAATCCCATTTCAAACAATGTTTAAACTATATTTTTGAAACTTTGAAACAAATTTTTATGAGACAAATTTGTCTATAACAGAGAGGTGAAGATGAACCAAGCAATTGGAAACAATATAGCTGTTTCACTAGCATAAACAAGCATTATACTTGATTGTAATAACAACATCAATGACATTAGCATTACCTCCATTTTTTTGTGCTTTAGCTATTACACGAAGAGCTAGTGTTGTTTTCCCTAAAGCCTCTGGACCAAATATCTCCACAACACGTCCCTGCCAAAAGAAAAAACATGAAACATTAACTGATAAGAGATATATAATGAAGAAACATATAGAAGGGAACCAAGTTTCAGTGAGAGAGACATCAAGTGCACAAATCTATGATAAGCATATAGACTAACCAGCATGACGTTTAAGAGTGGAAAGGTTGGTAAATCCAAAATATAAGGTACAATAAAAGCAGGAATATAATACGTAGCCATTGGCCACCACGACAGCTTTATTCAATTGCTTATTTCATGTAATCTATCAAACATATTGTGCCACTTGACTCCTCTTGACTGGAGTATTAAATGGACCCTAAAAAATGGAGGCTCTCCTGGTTTTTGTAACTGGATAAGTACAACATTCAAAAGTTGTCAAATCATCGAGTTTATGTCCAATCTACAGAGATAGATCTGAACCAAAAAACAAAACTTAACGAAATTTTGATTTGTAAAATAAGTATCGTTCATTAATCACTAAGAAACCAACCATTGCAAACTATTCAAAAATGCACCACCATTCTAATATAACCCAAATGGATAATACCATAAAAACAAAGCTATATTAGTTTACATATTGAAATATAGGTAAATAGAATTCTATACTGACAATAGTTTGACAACATCCAATGGACTACATGAAAAAGAATCTTACAAATAAATCAAAAGGCAACAAATAGAGGATCATCAATTCTTATCCATAAAGTGTTTACTATGAGTTGGTTATCTGAGCTAATGATTATAAAAATCTTATAATTTGAATCACGTTGTAGATTAAATCTCTCCAATTATGTTTGATTCTCAAATTTTGATTTAAAACTCAAAAAAGCATTTTAGAAAATTCATTCAATCCATGTTGAAATAAAAATTTAAAGATGCTTGTAAGAATCTAGAATTCATGAATTTATTATCTCCATAACAAAGTAAAATGGAACAAAATAGAAAAATATATGAACGAATTAACACTGCGGACGTGGCCAGCTAGTTGCTCCTATATGTCGAACCACTCCCTAACTGCTAGTCGTTCCTTCTACATGTAGTACAAATTCATCATCCGTTGGTTCAAATCCAGTTGGCGCAGATTGGTTCTGCAAGTATAGTCTACACCTAAATGCATAAAAAGAAATTTGTTACCCAATTAAAGAAAAAAATCTTATTTCTTTTTAAGATAGCTCAATTAGTTGGGAATCACTTATCTATTTCTTTTATAAACCTATCATAAGCAGTAAAGTGAAGTTTGTTTGAAGCAGGTGCCATGAGAGTTTCATATGTGAAGCGTGCATTTGTGACATCGGCTAACAAGGGAAACAAAGATCCCAACCATTCAAATGCTTCTTCTCCAACACTCATCTCTCTATCTAAATATATAATTTGCATTTTTAACAAATAATAGAATCAGACATGACTAAAAATTTACAGAAGTGATCATAAATGAACTACTCACAAGTAATGGCATTATATTTGAGTAGAAAAGGGGGATATCGTCATCGATGTGCTCTCCAACTAAAATAGTCTTTTTATCTTCTGATTCCTTTGCAATTCCTTCCTAACCATAAAACATTGTAAAGGATTTTAATTCATTAACTTTCATCACTGCATTGATTCGACTCACAAAAGAAAATGATATACTAACTGAGAAAGATTCTATCGACGGAGCTGGGCATCTCCCACGCTAGCATCATATCAAAAGTGAATCGACCTAAAGAATCATCCATGATTCTCTCTCCTGTAAATCTACATATATTTTCTAACGCTTTTATGCTACAAAATTCCACTAATATTTTGGAGTAGTTGAATACTTCTGGCTTCAACTTGGATTCAAAATCGTCTAAAAGTGCATCTCCTGGATTCAAAATCAGCCGATCCAGCCGCCACGGGAACAGTGGCCTCGAGATGTCAATTTGGTCGAGCTAATGATCCAATAAAGCCATGAGTTATCGAAACTGTTGATGTCGGAGTCAACAAAATGTCTATCCAGTCGGCGTCGGTAGTCAATGTTGAAGTCGGCGTGATTTTGGTGAGAAGAGAAACCCTAAATTCAATTGAAAGTTATGCGGCCAAAAATGGGTAAGCGTGAGGAAAGAGGATATATGGATTAATTACATAAACTCCCCTTTTCAATAAGTTATTTACAGATTTACCAAGCATTGTAACACTTATTTATGTTAGGAATCATAATCAATATAATGCGAAATTTATACAAAAGGCTGTTTATTTTTACCAACGCTTTTTTGGGTATACTAACATTTTTTTATTGTTGGTGGTTTATAACACTTATAAGTGTTAGAAATTGCCAAATATAAAATGTTACAAAATCAATGATTTGGTGTAGTGAACCTGTTAATTACTTGTACTTGTAACTCTAATTCTCTATAATCACTTACAAACTATCTCAAATCCACAATCAATAAAACTATAAAGTGGACGCACTACAACAAAAAGGACCTTTCGCAGCATTTTAAAAGTGTTGTCATAATCATTAGCAACATTACGAAGAACGCTGCCTGATACATGATGCAACAGAGTTAGGAAATTCTGCAGCGTTTTTGAAATGTTGCTAAATAAATGGCTATCAATGCATTTAAAAAACGCTGCAGTAAATTAATTTTGCAGTGTTAATTAAAGGCTACAAACTCATTTAGCAGCGTTTTGGCAACGCATTCTAACATGGAGAACCAGTAATATAGCAGCAGTTTTGAAACGCTGCAAAAGTAAGTTATGCAGCTTTTTTGAAACGCTGCGGTATATCAACGTTTTTGCTACATTTTACAACTACTGCAGCAGTTTTAAAACAATTATATAAACCATGAATAATGTATTCAAAACAGCTCAATTTATAAAACACTAACATATATAATCTGATATTATAAGCAATTATAACGATTAAACATAATCAAAGCTACATCAATTTCGTACACCATAAAATTTAGTCATATACAACGTTTCATGAACAATGTTTTAAGCACAAATGTTAACGACATAAAATTTTACAGAAAGAGCTTGCTAAAAGAGAAAATATAAATCATGGAAAGTCCAAGCCCGTCTTCTTCAAAAGTCTAATATGCCTATAGAAAAAAAGGCAATAGAGATCAGTAGAAGAGAACAAATATGAATTTATTATATAAAAGCCAAAAAGGAAATGAGATACAGACAGTGATCCATTATCATGTCAATTTTCACATATTCCATCATCATTTCTCTTTCTACTTTTCATTTACTACTAACTCAAAAAACCCAAGCATTTGAACTGATTAAAAAGAAAATTGACTTAAAAAATCAAATTCAAGTGTAAAATAGTGTGCAATCAGTTAAAAAGACAAGATTATTATTCACTTCACTCTGTATTACTAATATAACATCCCTGATTCACCTAAAGTTCTTATCTAAAGTAGAATACCCTAAATTTAGTTCGGGTTCATCAAGAGACCCAGGTGGATATGGCTTAGCAAATTGTGATGGCAGGAATTCTCTAGTAGTGTAGATGTATTCTATGTTCAAAAAATAGTTTATGTAAATATTCACCACAATGTGACTATATACAAGCTAATCATAATATTAAACATGTTGGTAATATTAAAGTTTATCTATCTAATTTGTATGTGTCATGGCTTATCTATAGATCAAATAATACATTTTCACAGAATATAGTTAAGATTACATCTAATAATTATCCTTAACATACTATATATTATTTATGATCATGAATGAAATATATTTTATCATATATCAATGTAATAAACATTTTATTATCTTCATAAGAAAATAGTTCCACATCGAGTAAACTAATTCTTATATCAAGAAAAAAAACGTTCAAATTCTTTAGCCAAATTGAAATTTATCATAAACTTGCAATTGTTGTTCTTGTTATAAACTTAGATAATTTTTATAAAATTTAGTTAATTTATTATTATTATTTATAAAACTTAGTTAACTTAGTTAAACTATTATTCTTATTCTTATAAATTTAGTTAATTTTTATAAAACTTAGTAAACTTGGCTAATATTTTATAATTTATTATTATTACAAACTTAGTTAATTTTAATAAAACTTAGTTAACTTATTATTATTATTTATAGAACTTAGTTAACTTAGTTTAACATTATTATTATTCTTATTATTATTATAAATTTAGTTAATTTTTATAAAACTTAGTTAACTTTGTTAATATTTTATAATTTATTGTTGCTGTTATTAATATTATTATTAACTTAGCTAATTTACTATTATTATTATTTATAAAACTTAATTGACTTAGTTAAATTATTATAATTACTTTTTTGAAATGGTACTTTATATACAACATGTCACTGGGACAATATATCGCATGTCAATAAACGTTCGAATCACGCTACGCGAGTTTCGAACTTGTGACCTCTCGCACCAAAGCCGAATCACTTAACCACATGGACAATAGTGTTTATCACTTAGTTAAATTGTTATTATCATTATTATAAATTTAGTTAATTTTTATAAAACTTAGTTAACATGGTTAATATATTATAATTTATTATTATTATTAATAACTCAGTTAATTTTTTATTATTATTTATAAAGTTAATTAACTTAGTTAAATTATTATTATCATTATTATAAGTTTAGTTAATTTTTATAAAACTTAATTAACATTATAAATATTTTATAATTTATTATTATTATTAACAACTTAGTTAATTTTTTATTATTATAATTTATAAAACTTAATTGACTTAGTTAAATTATTATTATCATTATTGTAAATTTAGTTAATTTTTATAAAACTTAGTTAACTTGGTTAATGTTCTATAATTTATTGTTATTATTATTAACTTAGTTAATTTATTATTGTTATTTATAAAACTTAATTGACTTGGTTAAATTATTATTATCATTATTATAAATTTAGTTAATTTTTAGAAAACTTAGTTAACTTCGGTAATATTTTATAATTTAATATTATTATTATTCAAAATCTGATAGCACCTCCTTTGCATTGTTAGTGCTTTCCCGCCCACCCCAATTCAATATATGTACGTTATCAAAATAAGATTGGATTCATATCGTATATCACAATATATACTCCAAGGTATTATACACACACACACATTTTAAAGCGTAAAAACATACCTTTTAATAGCAAATGTTACTGAGCAATCTTCTATATGCTTTGTGCATGTTCAGCTTTCCTACCTCCCAGCACTAGGCTTTATTAATACAGCAAAGTATCCATTTCCCTGTAAATCTCGAGCATACTGAAAGTGAATTCCAACATAAAATTGCTTTCTGATGCTTGTTTAATCAATGCTTTGATAACTCGCGGCATAATACCAGGATCTTCTAGCCTACCTTCCTATGGTTATCAAGAAATGTCAGAGAGTAATGGTTATTGTTAAAAAAATCTTAGTCTTAAAAAAGAAAAATTTATGTTGTAGAGTTTCTCACCACAGTATATGGGAAACAGAATTTTTGCTACCTTGCATGGAGCTTGGATGAAAAACCTTGTCAAAGCAATACTGTTTACTCTTAAATTTGACAGTCTTGAATATCACTTTGCTGGAATCAGAAGTAACAATAGGTGATTCATGCATGTGTATCTTGTCTTGTAAAGGACGTATCCGACAAAATACAAGGATGTTTCTTGTAGAAAATAGGAAAAAAAATTGATAATCCTTTTGCATACGGCTCAACTTCTGTGGTAGACATTTTATGGCTCTTACCTTTCAAGTCTAGGTAATCATTTAGGACTACTCTTCTTTCTATACTCGGATTGTTAAATTGGTCATTCCACAAACTGATTTCACCTGCCATATGAAAAAAGTACTGGATATCATAAGTTTACAGTACCAAAGTTGGCTTGACAAAAAAGAAAGAAAGTAAATTACTGTGTACCTTGAACCTTTGCTATGTCTTCTTGCCTTTCAGGTTTGTCTTGCTCCATTGCTCCTATATCGAAAGATTCATTTAGTATCGACAAACAGATTCAGTCTTGCTTCGAGTCAAGTTTGTTTTCAAACCTCAAAGTAATATATGGACATTTTTCCATCTAAAATTATTTAATATCTGAGGTATTTCTCTTTTTATCGATATAGATTGTAGATTTGTCTTTTTTTAGAACTCATCATTTATTCGATATATTGAGTTTTTTTATTTCAAAATTCTATATAGAAGAAACTGAATACTATCAACTTGCAATAATTCATAGCAATAGTTTCAATGTGTAACTATAAATAATTAAGTTAGTTATGGTTACAACTTTTTATATAAGATTCAGAATGATCAAATTTTGTAGAGTTGAAAAAAACCTTACTTGGAATTTGATGCAGAACAGAAATAGACGATTGAAGTGAATCACATTTAGAGCTGTATGGAAAAGTTTTTGTGCAATTTCCATGCAGCAACATTTAGAGTAAATTGTGATTAAAGATGCACTACAACAAAATTCAGTTTCAACAGCAATTACTATCAGCGTTTAGGGAGCAAATGCGGTCAAAAGAAATTTTGGATGATATGGACAATTTGTGTAAACGCTAAGATAAAATTTTGTACGTGTAAACGTGTTTCGTATAACGCTGAGAAAAAAATTTGCCACGTACTTAGTAAAAAAATTTTCCCTTCCCTCGTATTTTATTTTTCTTCCCCCTGTTTTCGTTTTCTTCCCTCCATCATTGCCTTCTTCCCTCTATTTTCATCTTCGTCCCCTATTTTAATTTTCCCCCTTCTTTCTGTTAATTTCCTGCCATTAATTCTCCTCTCTTCCTACTCTCGTCATCTCATTTCTTCTCATCGTAAATTCTAGGTTTTGAGGTACGTACCAAATTAATTCCCGTTAGATTTTGATTCTGATTGCGATTCTTCTTATCATCTCATTTCTTCCTTCTGCCATTCGATTGAGTTGCTCGTCGACAAGCCCTAACTCAGAATTTGGATTTTGTAGGGTTCACGCGATTTGATTCAGTTTCGCTTCAGATTCGAACGGTAATTATAGTGCGTTGTTGAGATATATTAGATTTGTTTCAGTTATTTGATGCGTTTCAGTTATTAGATTTGGATTTTGTAGGGTTCATGTGATTTTCATTAAAATGTTTTGTATTCCATGACAACAAACCTTCCTAGCTTGTTTAACTACTCATCTGCTACTTTATCAAATATCTTCCATAACAATTTTTTGTTGTTGTTGTTATGAAGAATGTTTGTAAATATAAACTGGAAGTTTATAATTACTTCCTGTGTCATTCCAATTTTATAATATATCATTGAGGTTGGATCTTTTAGTGTTGGGACTAAACAACTTAGCAGAACTTTAATTAGGAATCCTAAACCGCTTCATGTGTCGTTCTGAATCCAACAGTTTGATTAAAACTTATTGATTGAGATGGTTGTATAATGTAGATAAGCTTTCAACAGTAAGGATACAATATGTAGTCTGATATAAATTTCTCCACTAATTGTTGTACATACTCAACTAATGTACAATACTCTTAGTAATTCAGAAAGAGAAAATAAAATACAGAAATATGATTTGCATGTGTTGCCTTTTAAACTAGCTAGGAGATTGCTAAAATTGTCACTTCAATTTAGTGATGTATGTTTGCTACATCTAGTTTTAAACCTGACCACCATCATTATTCATCTTCGTATATGGAAGTTGCTCGTTAGTCATGGCATGCCAAATGACTTTGTATGATAACTATTGAATAAGTCAATGTTTTTTTACTTGTGTATTTCCTACTTTCTTATTTATGATTGATTTTTTCATATATGTTATTTCAGCAGTGAAACATGTTCTTAATGACGATTTCATTTTGACCCATCAACCTGAAGCACTTGCTTTGTTCCGTAATCATAGACAGTGAACTGATAAGGTTTCATGTTTGGAAAAAGGTCATTTGCTTGGTCCATACAGTCTATGACAGTTTGTATCAATCAAGTATTTTTTAATAATTGATTTGCCTGTAGGCTTAACATTGTTTTATAGGATACCATGTTGCTTACTACAATTCATACTATGAAGGCAAATAACTTTTAATAATTGATTTGCCTGTATGTTTCTCTTTTCAGCTATGCTATGTTTTTCAATTTGCATGAAAGCTGTTAATGGATAAAAATTTAAAATTTAGAGCAAAATGGTGTTAAACAACTTATATTTGTTGCCAAAATAAAGACCACGGACAAGTGTTTCACCTAATGAACCAGTTTTAAGAAGACTGGAGTACATTTGTTGGCACAGAAAACTCAAAATATACTAAAATAAACATTTTAAAAATGTCTTTCCGAAAACCACAATCCTAAGAGTACTGCTAATCTTTTATACTATTTTAAAAAGAGTCATGGAAATGCAATACCCTTATCTTCTGTATGACAAGTTAAATTTTGTCAAAACAAATAATCAAACTATAACGGCATTCAAACATATTACTCTTTAGATTAATTTTTATTTTCTTTTAATTTGTGTTAGTTTTCATAAAAAAAGTCCATTTTTATTTGCATGTGTTAGTTTCAATTTGTGATCTGTTTTCTTTTATTTTGCATCTTCTACTTTAGTTTCAAAAAAAATTGAATTTTTGTTTTGAATTTACTGTTCATTTTGTGGTTAGTTGTTGCAATTTGATTCACTGTTGCATTTTCTTGTCATTGTGCACTTGTTAATCCTGTCCCTATTTTCTTTTGTTCCTCTATTTTGTTACTTTTACAAATTGAATCACAGTGCTAAAAAACAAACATTTTATTGCATTTGAATCAAAGTTCTCTTTTACAAATTGCATTTGTTTTGTTTTCTGATAACATTTGCACTGTGCATATCACTTCTGCCTACCTCAATTCAATCACCAGACTCCCTTTTCCTAACCCTTCTCCTTCTCCGGCATCACTACATTAAGTGCGAATATATAATGTTTTTTGCTTTTAAACAGTGATAGTAATAAAAATTAATTCGGTTAGACATTCTTATGAAGTTAAACAAAAACCAGATTTTACATGTTTAGAGTTCAACAAAATCTATTTGCCTTCATACCAGACTAATATGTAGTTTTTCCATTATTGTTTTATTCGTTCAGCCAAACTTAAAAATTCACATGAATGCCAGAAGGTTGTTTTCGAAGAGGAGAATTGCTTGTTCGATTTTATCTAGTTAGGATTTTGGAACTCGTCAGTGATATTTGTTGGATTATCTGATTGTGGCATACTGCCCACTGCCTGGTTGAGATAGAACTTAGGGTACATGCACAGAATTAAGTAAAAGTTGGTTTAGTGAATTATGGTTTTGTGAAATTTGTGTTTCTATCATTTTAAACTTTGACTGCAGTTGAGATGTAGGATTATAAATGTAGTTATAAATTTTAATGAAATGGTAAGTTGTATATGAATCCATGTTTTTAGTTTCCTGATCCATCCACAAAAATGGCATCTTTGATCATTTACATAATTTAAAAAATAATTAGTTTATCTACCACGTCACCTTTTCTTTTTTTACTACAACAGGAAAGGTAAATCAATTTTTACTACAAATAATTTGATACTACAACAAACCATGTGTTTTCTATAATAACTTCACGGATCTTTGGTAGAAAACTAGTGAGTTTGTTTTAGACAGGGTATTTTAAACGCTGTGGAAATGTAAAATACCACTCTAAACACTTTTCCACAGCAAAATATAAACGTTGTAGAAACTAAATAAACAACGACAAAATAACGCTGTGGAAAATTATTTTTGACAGCGTTGTTTTTTCGCTGTTTGAAATTACATATCAACGACCGCATGTCGTTATACAGCGTTCTTCACAACGCTGTTATATCATTTAACAGCAGTTTTTAAACGCTGTTAAAAGGCTATTTTGTTGTAGTGATGTTTGGAGATTAGAATCAATTTGGATATTGTTGTCAGTAATGTAGGAATGAATTTGTTGACCATATGTGAGATTTTCTATGCGGCTGCTAGCATTGAGAATGGTGGAGAGGATTAGTGGATTAGGAGTTATTTCTGAATATTTTATGTCTTTAAAAAGTTTGAGGACTTCATGATACTTACCAGCTTGACAATAACTGTCGAAACACAAAGGAACTAACAATATTAGGTTGAGATGGCTATAAAAAAAGGGTGATTAACATAGTTTTGAACACAAGACTAATCAGAATAAATCAACCAACAGTACTATTTCCCATAAAAAATAGTATTTACTCTTATATCTTCATCATTACCGGTGCGCATCGTGATTATTGTTAGTTATCATGAATTGCACTTGTGATTTATTCATGTCCATTGATAGATTACAAACCAAATGTATTATAAGAAGACGTGTGGAAAAAAAATGATGTGAAAGTCTAAATTTAAAGTGCGTACAGATTAACAGTCCATTTAGCATTCATAATCCATTTAGTTGTTAAAAAAATAATTTGTCTGATAAACAACAAACAAATCATAGATTGAGTTTAATCTGTTTAGATAATGCAATTTACAAAATTTGAACTATTTGATTTTATATTTGTTGCTACTAACTTGAAATTATGAAAGTATACTCTCTTTTTCTTTTTCATCATTTTACATTTTACATTTTTACTCCCCTCAAATCTTGCTAAAAAAACATTTATATTCTTACTCTACTGAAAGTATTGTACATTGGGGTCTATATGTCTAAATGTATATAACCACTTACTTCCAATTCACACAATAACATCGTACACACAACAACATTTATAAAAAAAATCATCAATATATTCCTCAAAGTAAATCCCACAGTAACAAATAGAGGCATCAAAAAGTGGAGGAGTTTATCAAACATTGACTAGCTTTGAGCAATATCAAACATTGACTAGCTAGCTTTAACCAAGTATCCAACATAATCTATTTCGAGAGGACCAGAAATTTATAACACATTATCATTGTAATTTCGCCAACTAGCAATGAAGGAGTTTCTACAGCTGATGACCATAGGTGGCAGTAGAAACAAGAAGTTGGTATAACCAATAATATTAAATTCAATCCACAAGCATTTACATCTCCATTAGGAGAACAAAACAAATATATCTTGCATTACCTCAAAATCTCTATGGATTTGTACTCTGAGATCCTAATATTCACTCACTCACATGTGAATGCCGAGATGAATTGAAAAGAAAATGTACTCTCATTACTAGCAAGCATTGGAGCTACAAAAAAGAATAAACTTTCTGACTAAAACATTGCTAGTATGAACAATATCAATCGGCTATCAACCTCCAACAAGCAATTGTACCAATTAAAATGACCATTCAAATCAGTTTATGATTAATCATTTCATGTCCAATAACACAATGAACACAACCAAAATGTTTCTTCCAGTTTTCCAATAACACAGAAAAGTACTCCCCATTATTATTCCATATATTTAATCATATATATGTACATGACTGAATTATATAACTAGAAATAGCATATTAATTTTTATATGGTTAGCTGCTTCCTGGTTAGTAAATTAATTATACCTAAAAAATGGAGATACAGTAAACGTTGAAGATTCCATCAATTTTCTCCCTCGCTGATGCATTTATTTGTTGACTCTATCGTTTAGGAATTAGGATGTTTTCAATGAATTATAGCTTCAAGGTTTGAACTGATGGACCATTGTAGAGTGGTGTTTATAGTGTATTTGTTGTTCGAGAGCTTTCAGACTTTGTAAATGGTGTGCAATTTTCTCTTTACCACATTCAAATTTTATTCTTATTGTTATAAGAGTCGTTGGTTTGCAGTTGCTTTGTTGCAATAGAACGAATTATGGTATGCTTCGATACATTTAAGATATAATTATATCTATTAAATATCTCACACAAGCTATAGTAAATGTGAAGTTACAAACCATAGTAAAATTTCAATGTTTTAATTAGTTACGGTTCAAAGGTGTGGGTTATGTTCATGCTAAAAAACAACCTGTGCATATTTACTGGTATCTGTAATGAAATTATCCCTACAATAACCAAAGTATTTGTACCATGGAAAAAGGAGAAAGAAAACAAAATAAAGAAAAAGAGACGCTACAATATAGTAAACCTTACCAGTGAGAGTGACTACTCAGTTCATTAGCATTTGTCGACCCAACCGATCTGTTCTTCGCTCCAGTCTAAAGAATATCCCACACCTCATCCAAGCTACTTACCTTAGTATCTATAAGACCAGGTACTTCCTGAGTTCCATTTATCTGCTTTATATCCAACCTTCTCGAACAACAAAACACTATTTATTTGTTTACAGGAGAAAATAAATTAAACCATAAAACTTAGAAATTAGATTCGTACTTCTTAGCAGGAAGATTAGGTGAATTTTCATAGAGGAGATCCCTTATCTTTTCATTATAAACGTCAAACATGCTAACAGAAAACTCATATCTATTTGTTGGCATTTTATCAGTAGAGCCCTTGAACAGTTCTTTCAATGCACGATATAACTCCTCGGTTTTTCAAGTCTCCTTCCATGGTGAATGTCTTTCCAGTTCCAGTTTGGCCATAGGCAAATATGCACACGTTGTACCCATCCATTACTGATTTTACTACTGGTAATGTCTCTGCAAACACAGTCTCTGCATATATGTGAATACTGTAAGGCACTAAATTTCAGCAAAAATGTACACACATAATTTATTTTCCTCATCTAAAATATGATAATTTTAAAGGAAAATTCATTTCAACCTCAAGTTTTACTTTATTGATTATACGAATTTTTATGAAAATACAGATTATTCTTTCCATACCCCTTACATACTTTTTCAATTCTATCATTTATATATTTAATTGTTCCTTACAAACCAAGTTATGAAGTATCAGAACAGAAATCGATCATGTTAAGTCACTTAAATTTTATATGCCTAATAATTTTTATCATGCATTCAGTTAGATTATTATCAGTATGATGATTATTTTGTTAGCTGTTTACTTTAAGTAAAAGAATTCATAGCTTTTTTTGAGCTAAAATTGAATAAATTTGGAAAAAGAAAAAAAAATTGATAGGACACTTTGAATCTTATGCCTACATAGTGAGATTAAGATAATGAATCAATCTTAATTTTTTTGTTATTCTTTTATCATATTTGTCAACAGTTTCTAAACAATTTTTATCTATGATTTCTAACATTTGAATCTTGATTGTGTTAAAAAAAATGAATTAACTAGACGGTGGTGTGATCGTTTGAAAAAAAAATTCTAGCACATTATAAAAATTAATATTGGAGGTTTAAATATGATTAGCCAGTTATAAAACCCAAGTTTGCTAGCTCACTTAATTAAAAAGGAGTTACGATATATAGGCATGTCATAAACTTAATTCAATCAATCTCACTTATAGTTATTAACGACGTTTCATTGTAAATTTGTATGTTTCTATGCATTGTAAATTTGTACCTTGTTGATCTTTCGGACTGAAAACATGATCAAACCTGAATTGCTTCTTAATACCATCAGCCAAGACAACTTGACTTGAAGCTCAGACTCGTGAGAAGGATCAAACTCGACAACAGAAGTAAACCCTTTAGATAACTCTTCCGAACTTAATGCCCAACATCTACAGAATACTCTTATATTTCCCTTGAGTTCTATTATCTCATTGTACAGGCGCTTTCTTTCAGAGCACTCTCGAGTATACTTCTTCTTTAATTCCTCATACTTTGGCTCGCAGTCTTTTGCACATTTGTTGCTTAGAACTTCAAATTCTATCTTCAACTTATTGGTTATATCATTCTGCTCTTGGTATTTACTAAGCAGTTTATTATACTTTGTTCCTACGATTAATCTAAGTAAATGCTTGTAATTTAACTAATCATACATATCACAAATCACAAATAATAAAAAGAAAATAAATAAATAGAGAGCAGTATACTACCGATGATTTGAATTGCAGAGGCTAGATCAGGTGAAGAGTATGATGTTAATGACTCAACCTTTAGCATAGGAGATGGTATAATACTACATTCACTGTCCTTTAATCCATGATAATATTTAAAAGGATGATAAACTTCCATGCTTTGAAATTTGAATTACTCTTCTGTCCCACCAATTTAGACTGGTATTGAAGAAAAAACTGACCCTAAAAAAAGAAGAAAAAGGAGAAAGTAAAAGAAAAAAATTCACCTGTAAGATATCCATGTTCTCGTCAATAGCTTCTGAATCGTACGATTTAAGCCCTAATTCATCGAGCAGAAATAGAACTATTCAAAATAAAAAAAATTCAAAGTTCAGAATAATGATACAGTGTGGAAAATTATAACTATACCATTTTCTTTTGTTGCATCATCCACTTCTAAAATTGTCTCTTTTTCCATTTCCTAATTCAAACAATAAGATTAATTTAGGATTTTAGGTTACTATTTGCAGAATTCTAGGGTTTTAAACAAATGATATTAAGAAAATTAGATATTGGGAAAGTTTCGTTTAGACTTCATAAAGTTGATTTAAACGTGAATATATCCACTAAATTCCATCAAATCGACTAAATATAAACAGCTGGGCAATAAGAGAGGGAAATTAAAAAAGAAATAAAAAACATTTGGAGATTGTACCTTGTTTGGTTGCTCCTGCTATTTCAGATCGATGACTTTTGGAGATGTAGAACACTGGAGAATTTCTAAAGCTCGGAGAACTGGAGGATTGCTGAAGCTTACGATTGACTGTGGAGTTATGAAGATTTAGATAGAGATTAATAGATTTCGATTTTTAATGAAATTTGGGATTAAGGATTTGTGGGAGAGAGGGATTCAATGTTTCAGTGTCTCGTAAGAAAGGCGGGATCCTTTTTATTTCCACGCAAAGTAGTAGCGTTTTAACGATTCTTTTTCTTTTCTAAATTAATAATCCCCCAATAATCGCAGCTTTTTCATTAAAACCCTACGAATTGGTGCTGCAAAACTTATATTTTGTTGTAGTGACGTAGGTTAGAGATTATCAAACAACTATAAAAACCTTATGTCGTCCTATTCTATTTTCTTTTATTTTCAATACTATTAGCTAGAACTAGGTCCTACAGGTTCCCTACAACTCATTCTTGAGTGTTGATCCATTTTTGGCATCAACACCTTACATCGGTACAATGTATACACAATTGTTGGTCCCTCGCGAAGGGCATACTTCTGTTGTGTAACATTACTGACCTCATATCCCAAACCATTGTCATTTGTAATGAACTTAAATGTTGGACTACACCCAATAACCTACACATGTCATAAACGCATTCTTGAGGTTATATAATTTCAATTGGTAAATTATTATGCCTCCTAAGTTCAATTATCAGTATTCATTTACTTTCCATAAAATTACTTCTTATTTTATTAATATCAATAAATATAATTTACTAATTCTTTTCCATTAATACAATTAAGTCTTGTTTACTGCTTCTTTTCAATCAATATAGTTATCATTTACTGCTTCTTTCCTATAATACAATTAGGTATTATTTATTGATTCCTTTCTATTAATACAATTAAGTATCATTTAGTGCTTCTTTTCTATTAATGCCGATTTTAACTTGATTAACATAACTTTCCTGGCTCTTTAATTCATTGTTTTATTCATGTGTAGCACTTATTATTTATTTCCTATCTTATATTTAATCTACAATGGAATTATTAGTACTATCTCTACTTATAACACTTTAGTCTTACTTTTGGGGATTTCTGCATTTTGGTGCATTGAAATTGTATCTTCCCCAAAAGGAATATTATCACTGCAACTTCCCATAAATTATCTAAAAGAGGAATCGTGCTATGTTTGGAATTACAAGGAATTATCCTTTCTGTTTTTATTGAAATAAATAGTACAAAATACAGTAAATATCTCTATTTTGTACATCTCTTTCCTTCGGGCATATTTCTTGTTATTTCAGAGGACACACTTTCATATAATATTGTAAAGCTGGGCAACTTATAGAAATTCACATAGAAACATTCTTCATTCCAAGGAATTAAAATATAAACTTAAATCCCAATCAAATTTGAAACAATCTTCAAATCAAGTTTAGTAACTTATAACATTCAAATAACAAAATATGGAATTAACATACAACCTTATTAATGTCTTATCTCATACTTTTAGGAACTACTTTTGCCCTTACATTCCAGATTTAGGTGTATACAACATTTAATCAAAATTATCAATTTATTAAATATGTAGGCAAGAATCTTAAGTTCATTTTATGTATATTTAAGCCTACAATTTCATAATTTATATTCAGGCATAAAAGGAACATATTCACAACGATATAAATCCAATATTATATAAAATTTCCCACTCACCTCTAAGCTTCCAAATCTCCAGATCCAAATTCATTCTCGTTATTTCACTCCCTTTCTTTCAGTCAAAATATGTATCTAAAGTGCATACATATTTATTAGAATTATAGATCTAGGAAGAAATTTGAATTAACCAGTTTAAATTTAGATTTAGAATTTACCTCTTCTTTGTAGAATCGATTCACCCATATTCTTCTTCTCTTTTATTTTCCGCTATTCCACACACACACACACATATATAATTTTACAATCCTAGAATTAGTGGAGAATAGAAAATGGTAGACCTTCGCTCCTTGATTCAGAAAATATAAAAAGAAAAGTGAGGGGCTAGGCCTGTACTCACAGATGCAAAATTCAATAATATCCATTAGATTTTAACCTATTAAATCCAGACCGTTAGGCTGAGGTTCATTCTCAGCCACCACAGCACTACCAATCGACCGATCAATAGGGGTAGTCGGCCAATAGGGGTCGATTGGTCCCTATACCGGTGTCGATCGGTTAGCATTAATTAATTAACGAGATTTTTTTCCTTTGATAATTTATTCCCTTTAGTATACTCCGAATTATTTTCGATTTCAAATCTTTAAACATTAATAACTTTTCATTTGAATCCTGATCATAAAACTTTATATATGAAAGTTGATCAGAAAATCACCATGAATATAATGGTGCAAGCTTTGTAGCCAAATTTTGACGTTTGTAAAAATTCTATTTCTGAGCTTTAATAAATATTTTTTAATTCTTTTTAATTAACCACCATTTAATTGTCGGGGTGTTACGGAGCATTGGTAATGTGGCTGTGAATGTTGGAAATTCTAGTAATTATAGGAAGAGAAATCCGAACATTGGGATTATGCAAAATGATGCTAATAAGCATCAAAGGAATATGAAACTGAATGAGTATATGCCTATGAACGATACACTTGAGAACATGTACCTTACCATACAAGGCATGGAGAGGTATAAAAAGCCGCCTAGGAGAGAGGCGACTGAGGTGGAAAAGTGCTTCAAAAAAATTTGTCAGTTCCTTTAAACCCATGGGTATAACACAAATGAGTGTAGACATCTTAGAGATTTTGTAACAACCCACACCCAGTGGGCTTGAATTTTCGTTAAATCGAAAACCCAAGTCCACCAAAGCATGGATCTTTATTTGCTATCTTACAGATAAAACAAAATAATGCACATCAGAGCTCTAACGAAATAACTTGCATCAGAATAATTAAAATATAATAGATCACATAAGCACTGACCAAGATTTGACACATCAAAATTCAAATGTCCTTGTTAGCACCGAATATGCCAAGCACCAGTACTTGCCTTTCTAACCATCCTGTGGGTTGCAAGGAGGAGGGGGTCAGAACAACGTTCTGGTGACTGGTAAATTATACATCTTATAGAAAACACTATCTTATGCCGATTGTTCATTATCTCATGTTATGTCCGTTTACATCTTATTAGTCGTCTCGACTCCATATCTATGTACTATCCTTTCCCTTCTACCTTCCTTAAATTTATATCTATGTGTGTGTTTATATATATATATATATATATATATATATATATCACATGGTTCCCTAATGTACCTAGATACTATCCCCACTAATATCTCTCGTTCAGCACTACGTCAGGATCCAACGCCTCATCATATCGCGATCTCGTTACCGTATAACTCGAGGAAGTCCTATAGTGCTTACTGACGGCCTTTCATTAATTTCGTCATATTCTTTGTGATAACCTTTCATACATTTCGCTATATTCTCTTTGGAGATTTTCTACTTTGTCTGCTTCTTAACATGAGCTCGGCTCCAGTAACCACCCTATCCATGTTTTGAACGAATCTCACTATGGGTTAACTAGTCTTGCCTTAACAAACAACAACAAAAACTATGGCGGTGCATGACCATGTGGTCTACCCTGGTAGGCTATAGACGAAGACCCACTAGGTGTAACCCTATCCTTCCCGTTGACCGCTCAGGACTGATGATGTTCTCGCCTTATGACAGCCCTACCCTTAAATTTGGTACCAACGCTCGCTGCATAATGCATGATCCCGCTCAACATCCGTTTAGATTGCCTAATGCAACCAAGGCAATACCCTTCTCTAAAATAAATTTTGAGCAGACTACTCTATCTCGAGGGTACCCCTGCATCTATACGCAAGCGTATACTCTCCACGGGTCCTATGGTTGGACATGTCCCATACCAGTGTGGTGTTACAAAACAGCTGATAGCCCTTCACGGTGGGCAGAATTCTATTGTGTAACCATGTTGAGCTTACATTCCAACCTGCTCTAATGACTTTCATCATTTTATTTATATAGTTTATACATTAAATTATAATAATTAACAACCCGCCATAAATGCATATTTGAGGCTACTTATATACATATATCTTATACACACATATATATTCTCATTCTTACAGTCTTTTACTTTCATTACCTCTACAATTCTTACAGTTAACCATATGTCTTTATTTTATTATGCGTTTTACTTTTCTTCTTCAAGTTCATTTACTGGTTCTTTCTATCAAGTACGTAATATCGTTGCCAATTCATTTATCAATTATATCTTCCATTTCTATTTATTCTTTATTTCTTCTTGCCTATTTCCCATACTTTCTTTTTATTTGTTTTCCATCTTATTAGTATTCTTATTTCATTCACACCTTAATGTTCAACTTTTAAAGTTTACTATATTTTAATACATTGGGACTAAACTTCTATCATATAAATGTTAACACGGTAAATTTCCATATCTTATCCAAAGAGGAGATGTCTGTAATTACAAGGAATTGTCTTTTTATTTCTTGTAATAGACGGTACAAAATGCGGTAACTATACCTATTTTGTACCTCTCTTTCTTTTTATATACATATATATCTATTCCTTGTCATTTCAAACGTCACACTTTAATTTCTTTTAAACTTGATAATATATAGAAATCTAATTGCAACAATATAAATTCCAATAAACTAAAATATCACTAAAATCCCAAAACCAAAACAAGCTTTATTTTCAATTTAATTCATAAGACGTCGAATAAATATAAACTCCTAATCATTACGCAGCACATTATGGTTTCATCAAATTCATATCCAACGTATAAATATAAATTTCTAATCATCATGCGGTATATTAGGATTTCATCAAATTCATATCCAGCATATAAATACCAATTCTAACCATTATACAATTCATTTATATCTTCCATATGCAATTTCCAAACTTGTGTTCGTAACAAGAAAGTATTTGATTCATTAATTATAGATTATATAGGCAAGTTTAGATCTCAACATTTCATTTAATAAGATTTTACTTACAAATTAAATTCAATTTCTTAAGCATATAGGAATAGATCAACAACGATATAATCTAGTATTATATAAAACATATAATATTCCCACTCACCGTTTTAAGCGCTCTCAAATCTCCAAATCTAATCTCTGTTATCTGTATTTCAATTTATGACTCCCTATTTGGATTTCCATATAACATTTACATACAGATCTATTGGAATTTGGATTAGAGAGAAGATTTAGATTAATTTATTAATTAAAACCGGATTCATAGTTTACCTCTGATGTAGCGACTTGGTTTGAACCTATTTTCTATTTTCTATCATCTTCTATTCTTCTCCAAAGTGTATAAGTGCAAATTAAATCTATTTCTATGAAATCTAGAATTTCAAAGGAGAAGAGAAAGTGAACGAGCTTCTACGCTCATTAAAAAATTATGAGTTGGAAAAGTTAAGCCCTAGGTCTATATTTATAGAGGTTTCAAATAGTGCTAACTATCGGATCAAACATATATTTATAGGGTCGACCGCTAACGGTCGACCTGAGAAATAATGGGTCGACCTGTGTACATTTTAAACGATGATTCGTTTCGTTCTATGATTTTATTAATTTCTTTCCTCGGTTCAATTCATTTTATTTATTTGTTTCCTCCGTTCATTGATCTCATTCAATTCTTTCCCTTTTTATAAATTCCCTGAGATTTTTAATTTAATGTTAACATTTATTGACATCCAATCTTACCAATTAGCATTAATTGATTTCATTTCCGTATTTACATATATAGTTATTTCCAACGCTAAAATTACAAATGTTAATAACTTTCTTTCGTTTGAACTCCGATCGGAAAACATTATATATGAAAGTTGATTAGAAAATTATCACGAACACAATCATGCAAGTTTCGTAACCAAATTCTGACGTTTGCAAAAATTCTATTTTTCATTGTTTATTATTTATTAATTAATTTCTCTTTAATTAATTAGCACAAAAACATGGGATGTTACATTCTCCCCCTTAAAAGAATTTCGTGCCCAAAATTCCTTAAAGGCTTAATCAAGAAACATATCGCACATCCATTCTAAACTAACAAATCATGAGTGTGCCCAATTTTGTAACAAATCATGAACGGTGCACGGTGTATCACAACATATATGATATCCAAATTGAGCAATTCTAAATTGGCGCCTAATATATGAATACATCTTTTTAAAAAAATTCCTAAAATATGGTGTGAACATCCTAAATATACCGGCAGTTTTACATGTATGCAACCTTTGAAAATCAAAAACTCATTTTTACATCCAACTTTTTTCCACACTTCTACTAATAGAAGTATAGTTCAACTAATTTCGCATCTAATACCTAGCATCCAAAATCTTAACACACCGTTGCTAACATCCAAATTTAGAAAAATTCAGTTTTTTAAACCTATCTTCTTATGCTACGAAAGGGTCTAGATGGAACATTCCATATTTCCATCCTTCTCTTATGTATCCCTTTCCCCTATATCTTGGAATCTTCTCCTTTGCTTACATACTTTTTACAACTTTTTCAAGTACAATTTGCATAAGTCAATTTCTTTTTAAGTTTTTAAAACATGGTTTATTTCAAAAATCAACCTTTTGGTTATTAACAAGATATGAAGAAAGTGATTCCCTAACTATAATAGATTTCTCCCTTGTTTCTAACCATGTTTTATTTTACTGTCATCTCTGCAGCACGGTAAAATCCTTACCGCCCAACCTGTTAACTATCCCCCAACGTCAAGTATGTGGCATTTTCAAAATTTGAAAATTTCTTTTCAATTCAAAAATATTTTTATACTACTTTCTAAAATATTCATAATTTTTTAACTTAAAATCCTTTCAAAATATTTTGCAAAGGTATTTTTATTTTTCAAAAATGTACATATGTATAGGTTTTCCAAAACACAAGTTTCCACATCTCAAGAAATCAGGGTTTAGTCAACAATGCAATGTCCATAATGGACTTCTCTTAATTTACGTGGTAAAATTTAAGTTCCAAAAACTTTTCTTTTATTTACAATAGCAACCAGCAACCAAGTGCAATTGTAAATTTAATCCTTTGAGGTATAGGGACATTGACTTGTGGATACTCAACATTCCTCCCCTATCCTCCGCTTGCTGAAATTTATCGGTCTTATTTCATTTCTGTTTTAGTAGTCAATAAATTTTATTAATTTATTTCTTAACTTCCAGTCTCTACAATTTTCTTTTCTTCTGCATTAATAGGCTATCCTTTCTTAAATTTCCTTAGGTTTATTGTTTTCCCATAACATTGCAGTCCACATTGAAAACAAAGTAAAAGGAAAATTTTCTATAATATCATACGTGCTTTTACCTCTAATAACAATACTGATGCTTACAACCCAACCTAAATAGAAAAAATACTGGAAGTTTGCCTTCACCATCAACCAACAGTAATGATTTTGTGACCCTATCACTTCATACTCAAAATGAATGGACCTTCCTCATATCTTAACTTTTCCTATATTGCTTCTGATGAATAAGGCCTGTATATTTCTTCCATCAACATATCCGACTATGGAATGAACGGTGCCTCTCCACACTGTTGTGGATAGGAAATAAGAACTATGCCCATCTTGAATAACCCATTGGTAATTTGCCTTCGCGGAATAACATCTCCACCTTTTGTCTTGCCTTCCTTAATGAGTTTACCAAGTCCTCTTTGTGTGTTTGCCATCTCCTTTTAACCCAAATCTTTAATGGTTTTCCCAAATCTTAATATTTACTTTCTTCATCCTTCATCTTCGTACGAGCATACACTAGAAGTCATTGAAGCGTGCTTTAATACTAATTATCATTTCTTTACAGGTTCTTTATATGGCTTGCATACATAACTAACAAAATATTCCTAGGTTCTTACTATTATCATTTACACTCTACGAGGTTCCTTATTACTTTTCCATGAGTAATCATTGCTACCTTCTTCAGAGCCTTATTCTTTACCCCGTCTTCCCTATGCACTAATTCCTATCTACTCCATATTTAAAATCTTGGTTTGGTCTTTACATTTTTTTCCAAAAATTAGAAACTTCAAAATTTTTGAAACACTTAATCCCAAAACCTTTGTCTTTAAAAGTACAACTTAAAATCCTTTATTAAATCCAAAAGTACTTGGTGTTTTAACCATTTAAAAACTTTAACTAATTTTTTTAATTTATCTTACTTATTACATCTAAAGGAAATTGTTAGCAAATCAAATTATAAAAGTTCCTTTCTTTCTCTTTCAAATCAATATTTCCTTTTGAAATACCTTTTCACTTTTCTTTTCTAAAAATTGGGATTTTTAATTCAAGCTATTTATTAAGTTTTTCTCCCTAAAACTTGTTTGTTACACCAAACTATTCTTTTCTAAAAATGCACTTGGTAGTTTTTTCAAAACATCTTTTATAAATTTTTAAACACTAAACTGAGTAGATAAGAACAACTCTCACTCTATTATTCTTTCTATCTCCACTTTCAATCTTTAGCAGAGTCTCTAATGTCATGAAAAGGGGATTTTTAAAAGATAATTGAAGTGCACACAACAATGGAGATTGTCCATTTTTCTTTATTCCGTCTTTAATTTCTTATGCTGCTTATAATTAGATTACTAGCAAAATATCTTTTCATAACCTCCTACATAATTTCTAATTACTACACTTTTTATTATACTTAAGGATCCTATACTTTAATGCATTAGAACCACTTTCCCCATTCAAATGGAATTGTTAACGCTAAAATTATCTATGAATCTCTTAAAGGAGAATTCGTGTATTGTGTGAAATTACAAGGAATTATACTTTATTTCCTTATTGAAACAGGTAGTAAAAAATACGGGATTTTCCATATTTTGTACACCTCTTTCTTTACATTTACATTGATTCATATAAACTTATATTGTTATCCCTTCCATTGAATTAAAATATGTCAAATTCCAGCCTAAGTACAATAAATCAAACCTCGTTTCTATTTATATTTCATAACTTTTCTACTATTTAACTCCTCTACCTAAACTGCATTTATTCCAATTATGTTTCTCTTATTTACTGTTTTCTTACTTGAATCGTTGCAATGGGTTGGAATACAACTTTGTTTTAGGGTTCTAAATCTTCATTTCTGTACTATTTACCCATATTCCAAACTTATACCACTTCTTATTGTCCATCATAAAAAATTGGTTTACAACTTAAAAAACTTTCAATACAGAAAATGTGTGAGCTATATTGCTCTACTATTTTTCAATTAAAACAAATAACTTTCTACAAAGCTTCCTTCAACAAAAAATTTAGATTTTTACAAATCTTTATATTTGTTAGACTTCGTATTTACACTTTTCTTTCTTTACAAAGAAACTAGCGAGCTATATAGGCTCTATCATTTTTCTCTAAAATAAATTACTTTTATAAAACCATTTTATGGAAAATTTTCAGTTTAACTTCCAACGAAACTTTTATTATATAAATACTTTTTCAAAATCCAATATCATATATTTTTCTCCAAGATCCAATATTTGCTTCTTTACTTTTTCAAATATATTAATTATATTTTTTTTGTCTCCACTTTTAAAACAATTTTCTTTTGGGTTGGACTCTTAGTGGATTTCTAACTGTTCATTTAAGAACATCTTTCCTTCAATTTAATAACCTGTTCCTTTCTAAATATAGAAAATCAAATTACCAACTAGAAGTGACCATTTCACACCCTACTTTAGGAACTTCCACATCTCCCACCATCTATAACATATGGATTCTTATTTCCCCCTTATTTGGACCTATTGTACATCATCAATCGACAACCATATGTGAATTTACAATCATTGGGCTACTAAGGGCCAACAAGGGAGCCATGTACCGTCTAGCTTCAGGGACTATTCATATGTAACTATTTTATAGTTAGAATTATTAGGATTTAAAGTATATTATATTTATAGGAAAAATACAAATACGTTCACTCAATGTTTCCTAATTTTAAAGATTGACTAACCTAAGCTCTGGTACCAAATGTAACAACCCAGACACTAGTGGGCCTGAATTTTTGCTAAATCGAAAACCCAAATCTACCAAAGCACAGATCGTTGGTGTAGTATCCTACAAATAAAACAAAAGAATTCATATCAGAGCTTTAACGAAATAACTTACAGCGGAATAATTAAAATAAAATAGATCATATAAGTACTGACCAAGATTTGACACTTTCAAAAATCTAGTGTCCTTGTTAGCACGAATAATCAAGCACAAATACCTACGCTTCTAACTATCATGTAGGTTGTAGTGAGGAGGAAGTCAGAACAACGTTCTGGTAACTGGTAAATTATACACCTTATACATAACACAATCTTATATCGATTGTTCATTATGTCATGTTATGTCTATTATTTTTTATTAGTTGTCTCGACTCCATATCCACAAATGTATCGTATCATGATCTCGTTACCGTAAAACTCGAAAAAGTCCTATAGTGCTTACTGATGGCCTTTTATACATTTCGCCGTACTCTTTTCAATGGCCTTTCATATATTTCTCCATATTCTCTTTGGGGATTTTCTACCATGTCTGCTTCCTAATGTGGACTCGGCTCCACTAATTGCCCCATCCATGTTTTGAAGTAATCTCGCTATAGATTAACTAACCTTGCTCTAACAAAAAACAATAAACAAATATAGCAGTGCATGACCCAACGTGGTCCACCGTGGTTGGCTATGGAGGAAGACCCACTAGATGTAACCCTATCCTTCCTGTTGACTGCTCGGGACTGATGACGTTCTCACCCCATGACAGCCTTAACTTTGAATTTGGTACCAACACTCGCTACATAGTGCACGATCCTGCTCATCATCCGTTTAGACTACCTAGTGCAATCAAGGTAATACCCTCCTTTAAAATAAATTTGAAGCAGACTACTCTATCCCGAGGGCACCCCTTTATCTATAAGTAAGCGTATACTCTCCACGGAACCTATGGTTGGACATGTCCCATATCAGTATGGTGTACACAACAGCTGATAGCCCCTTACGGTGGGGGACTTTTATTGTGTAACCCTACTGACCTTGCATTCCAACCCACTCTAATGACCTTTATCATTTTCTTTATATAATTTATACATTAAATTATAATAACTTGTAGCCTGCCATAAACGCATATTCGAGGCTACTTATATACATATCTCTTATAAATACACACATACATACATACATATATATATATATATGTGTGTGTGTATATATATATATATATTCTCGTTCTTACATTCTTTTACTTTCATTACCTTTATAATTCTTATAGTTAACCCTAAGTGTTTAATTTATTATGCGTTTACTTTTCTTCTTCAAAATTATTTATCGCTTCTTTCTATCAAGTTCTTAATATCGTTGCCAATTGATTTATCAGTTCTATCTTCCATTTCTATTCCCATATTATTCTCTATTTTTTCTTGCCTATTTCCCATACTTTCTTTTTCTTTGTTTTCCATCTTATTGGTATTCTTATTTCATTCACATCTTAATGTTCAACTTTTAAAGTATACTATATTTTAATACACTGGAACTAAACTTCTATCATATAAATGTTAACACCGTATGTGACGATCCTGACTCGGCCTTCGAAAATCGACACACGTACTTCACTTGTACTCGAATGCCGCATATTCAAACGCCGAATCTGGCTCGTCGGAGCTTATAACACAGTAAGTATAACAACACAGCGGAAGAGAGAAATGAATGATATCATATACATCACAAATGATACAATATCCAGAATATGATATACAATAATGATGTCTATATGATACAAGAATATTAGAGATAAATAAAGATGCTACAGCGGAAAACAGAAGTGATAACTCCAAATAATCTTTAAAACAGCATGAGTCCAACAACTCCAACATCAAGCTCGAACCACCATCACCGATTCACAAAGATAAGCAAGGTCAGTCCCGAGTGAACTCCAAACACTGAACTAGTCCAGATACTCTACTGAACCTGACTATCTGAAAAACCCAACTCTAGACTGCCCGTGTGGAAAATTGTGGGCACCCAGAGTTTAGGAAAGGAACAATCACTACAAGAAAGTTTGTTATTAATAACGCCAATTGATAACGCATTATTCTAAAGCGTTATTGTTTAATTTGGATTATTTAGCTTTTTACCTTTATTTGTTTTGTTCACACGTGTAACGCTTGGCCCCAAATACGAAACCCCTCCCAAAATTTTCATCTCCCTCTCAAAATACTTTATCACTTCTCGTCTTCCTCACACCCATGACCTAAATAATAGTAACTAATTTTTGTTCACTCATCTCACTCGCCACATCTCGCTCGACATCTCCAATCTTTGATCCAACTCGCCATCTCTGTTCTCCGATCCAGCTCTTCAGCAGTTCCAAAGTCGACCGAAATCTATGCTCGAGGAAATCATCACCCTGATATATTTCTGTTATCGATTATCTGCTCGGATTTCTGGTAAATTATCTACTCTAGGAAATCGTCGCTCTAGTAAATTATCGCTCTAGTAAACTATCTGCTCAGATTTCTAGATTAGAAATTTCTAGGTTATGTTTATCAATTTATGCATTCATTCTCAATTGCTTGCACGATTTGTTTAGATAGCAGGCTTGGTTAAAAATCTCTTTGTTTAACTGTTAATGGACTCTACTGTTGAAAATGCATTTATATTGGTGGTTGGCACTGCTAGAGGTTTTTTTTCACATTCATATCTTAAGCTAGAATTTGGATTACGTTCACTGTGTAGCTAGAATTCATGTTTGACATAACAAGTTTTAGTAGTTTGAATCAACTTTTGCATGTGAAACTATTTAGGTTTTAGGAAAATGAAGTTATATGCAGTAATGCTACTATTGTGTAGTGGAATATTTTTAAAGACTGAAATACTTATTAAATACTTTATCAGGCTGGTACGTATGTGTGGCTGACATATAAAGAAGCGCATGACATTGCTTAGTACTTCCATTCAAAGTTGCAGGTTCTAAAAGGTCGATATATTTAAACACATTTTATTATAGGACCACTGTAAAAAGTAGTTTCTTTATTTGTTTTATCATTTTCTTTGACCAATGCATAGAGATTAATCATGTGATATGTTTATATTTATATCTACGAAGTTACATACTCATGCAATTTCACTATAATTAAAAATAACAGTTACAATATATTTAGTTCGGTAGACAAAAGTTTGTATAGGTTTTCAAAGCATTAAGTACATTTTCTAATGAATATGCAAAATTGTTATTCTAATGGAAACTATTGTTTAATTTTATCTGTTTGGTATATATTCTAGGCCATTGTTTAGTTTTATGTAAGTTAATGCTTGAATAGTATAAATTGCACAGGTGTATGTTCATATTGTTGGTGGCCATGTTGGTGTAACCACCTTGCTTCTGTTCTCTCAGGTGATCTTCTAGACAGAATATGTATTAAATTAATGAAGATTGGGTTAAAATCTCATGGGTAAATTATAAAATCTGTTGCTACTTGATATTGGATGGAAACAATAAACTGAGTTATAAAAGATGCGGTTGGAACTATTTTCAACAATATTTATCTCACCTTATGTTTATAAATAAAGGAATTTATTATAAATAAAAATATTTATCTCACCTTATTATCAGTGAAAATCAATTTCATCTGAAGCCAAAATTACACTCCATGTTCTTTTGTTTTGTCTTTCCGTGTTCTCCTATGTATTCTTCTCCTCCCATTTTGTCGTCTAAAGCCCTGTTCTATCTTTGTTCTATATTTCTCCTTCTTTATTCCCTCTCAAAATTGAACTTCTCATCCAAATTTTTTTTTACTTTCCTCAACTTACTAATTTATTTAAACCCTAACCCGAACAGTTTTTGAGCTCGTGCAGTGCTTTGACTCGACACAGCAAACTGTATCCCCCACCGCCAATTGCACCTGCAGTTCCGCCTGACTTGCTAAACTGAACCACCATCGATAAACCTGAAACCAGCACTACCATCAACTACGTCGCCTCCGTCACCTAGCACATCTACAGATCTGCTTGATTCTTCCCCATCGATTAATTATAAAAGGTATGATACTAAAGTTAGCGCCCATGTTTAGTCTGTTGAATTGGTAATTTTCATTTGCCTTTTATTATCTTGTTTGGTATTGTGTGACAATTGGTGGATATATTTTATCTTTAATTCGACATGAGATTTGAGTGTTCTTTTGTTGAATTAGTAATCTGGACAGAAACTCGATAGTCGACGTAATAATTTTGAGACAAATTAGGGAACCAATTGCTATTTTTAGGATGCTAAAGTTGTAGAAATGTAGTGAAGGTTTTAGATTCTAAATGAAAAAAAGGTTAGGATGCTAGAAATATATTGATTTGATCTTGAATTTTTTCAAGCGTTCTATATGGTTTGAGTGAGTAGGATGAACTTAACCTGTACTAGTTTTCACATGTATTAGTGTAATTAATTAGATGAGCAAACTTTCTTCACCAACTGGAGCACTGAAGGTACTAGTAATTATCTACAAGCAGGTGCAAACAATTGCCTAAACTTCTTTCCTTCTACAGTTAAAGTGTAGGTGATAATATCTAATTTGTTAAACGTGAATAGCTTAGAAACCAAGTCAGAGCTAGGCGATATGTTTACCGATAGAGGATGATGTAGAAAATACATAATATCACTGTTGGTTCGAAAAAGAGTTCACTGTTTTTCATTTTCAACAGTGTACGTGAAAATGCATAAAAGATAAGTAGAGGTGTAAAATGCTAAATTAATATAATTTACAGGAAAGTTCATACATTACAACATAGAAGGTAAGACACAAGTTTGTTGTTTGAACCACGGCTACAAAGAGGTAGCTTGATTACTAAATTGGGATATAATGATTCAGAAATAATGATATAGGAGAATCCAAATGTGTTGTATCATAGTGAATGGTGTGTGTGGGTAGAAAACAGAAATTTATTGAGCTAACTTTATTTTCTTTCCTTTTTTTGAAACAAAAGGTGCTTTATTTACTTTAAATAAATTTACAAGGGTAAGATTACTAGCATCCTAAAGAAATGCAGTTACATGATCAACTATAAGAAGAAAACATTTATACGGGATGACTAGTAAAATCAAATGGATAACATACATTGCTAGAAGATAAAAAAGCTATCTCGAACTATCAGAACATATTAACTCCACATTATTATTATTTTAACCTAACCCATCAAGCAAATTTCTTACTTCATTAATGGTTGCCAAAGCAGATTCAATCTTAAATTCTCATGGAACTTCGATGTTGTCAAAATTACAAGCGAGATTATTAGCTTAGTCAAGAGGAGCAGCAGCAGGTAGCTTTCGATAGATCTAACTAGAAGACTATAGACCATCCCATCATAGATTCAAACGAAGTAGTACAAGATAATTTTACTTGTTTTCTTATTGTTTGCCTGTTTGTAAATTTTTCATCTAACATAAAAGATAAGTAGAGGTGTAAAACGACAACTCTATAGATATTAACAAATCTTTATATCGATTAAAAATATGATCAAGCAATTAAACCTCTTTTAAAACTCAAAACGCCCATCTACATATATTATCAAATCTTAATATCGATCTAACAAATAAACTTCTTTTACAAATTTATTCTTTATTAAAATAAATTTCTTTTACAAACTTTTTATTATTAATAATATAAATAAAAATTCAAACTAATAAAAAAGTAAATGTTATAAAAAATAATTCAAACTAACCACACATGATTACACTGAAAACGAAAAAACATGACTAAATATGTAATTAATTTAAAAGTGCAACAAATATAAATATTATTTCCAATGATATACTCAAACGGTCAGTTTTTCCACCGTTGTGCAGTTGTACTACTTTATTTTTTAGGCGTTGTGAATTTTATCAGGTGTCTGTCCTAATAAACGAAACCAATGATGAGGTCTGTTTGGGCTATAGCGTATGCATGTAGTTTTGTGTGATTGGTCATTTCATGGTTATTTTGAATTTTCCGAGTGTATCCAAAACTGGCTCAAGCCAAAAATATATCATTTGAAACATATTTGATTGTGTTGTATACTTGTAAATCTTAAATGTTACTTTGATTTTCTTAGGCAACTCTGGCAACTAACATTGCTAGCTAAGGAAATAAAGGTCCTTACAGAGAGAACTTGGGATGGTGGTTCTAAAGTGGTTGAAAAAAAGCCTGGAAAGGGATCTGCAACTTTCTCTATGGTGTAAGTTTGAAGTTTATAACTTATGACATAACTTCATATGTAATTTTGATCAAGTATGGTTGAAGTAACATTGCTTTTTCAAAAATTCCATAAGCAAAATATCACTATTCAACTTTATTTTACATGGATATATCTAATCACGTAATGTGGTATACATTTATTATTTATAAGTTATAGTAACCAAATATCAAAATTAATTATATATTTTAAATTAAAAATCAAATTACATCCAAAACATTTATAGCTATTACTGTTCAATTAAAACTACTTAAAAAGTTAGTATAAAATATTGGCTCTACTTTTGAAGTGTGTAATAACCAAGCATATTAGTTACCTCAGCTTGTAGCTTGTTATTCTGAGCTTGAAGAGCTGAATTCTCTCATTCAATAACATCGACCTGCCTCTTAAGCACATCATAACCCTTCTCTAATTGCTTAGTCTTACACCTTGCTCTTCTGTTCTGAAACCATATATCAACCTGCCTTGGCTGTAATCCAATTGCACTAGCCAATTGCATTTTCCTCTCTGGCTCTAATTTATTGCCAACCTTAAAATTCTTTTCTAGTGTTCTCACTTGCTCAATGTTCAACGTCATCTTCTTTTCTCATCCTTTAGAGTAGTCATCGTCGTAATCATCCTCTTTAACACCTATAAAACTTACAATTGATCATAAACAACTGCTAAAATGCTGATATAATCTCTGTTAATTAGTATCAAAATTACCTTTAAATTCATGAGTATTAGAAGGAAGAGTGAAGATAGAAGAACTATGATGAATTGTTGATAATCTTATGGTTCATTTTGAGCTTGTAATTGTACATGTGAGCTTTTGCATATATAAATAAAATTTTAACATCAACTTGCGTGTATTGTAAATAGACAATACTATGTAATATATTCATACATGAGAGAAATGCTATACCTGTGTCATTGACCTGATAAACATGCAATTGAAAAAATTACTTCATCAAAGCTATTCTAAAAAAGCAGGTTGGTTGTTTTTTTTTTGGTGATGGCTCCGGTTAAATTTTAGCTTTTGCAATGGATTTCATATTTTGTTACTTATTATAGGTGTTGATGTTAAAGATGTAAGTACAAATTTTCAAACTCATTATATTGTTAACCATGTTATCATCTTTTATCCATATTAAAATGGCAGTGGTTCTTAATTTAGTGGGTAATTTAATGCCTTAAGTGCGAATTCATGTATCTTAGGCAATGGAGAAGTACTAGGAGAATAATGTGGAATATAGATTCAAAAGTAATATGCAAAAACTGAGTTCTATATTTTATAAATATTTAAACGTGTTGTTTCACCTTTCTTTTCCCTTAGAATTTTTGAAATGGTGCAAAGTGGTGCATCTTTTCCAACACTTGTATCACCTGCTATTGCTCATAATTCAAGGGATGATTTTTACAAGTGATGGTTTATGAAATGTGGTATCCAATAAGGTATTATTATTTGATTTTTTACTTTCTACCATTACAAGCTGCCTAGTATAATCAATTACTACACTATATTAAAATGAGTTTGATTTAGGAAGTTGGTGTTATCCTTATTTGTTAACTAAGTTTTATAAAAACTAAATAAATTTATAAAAATTAACAATGTTCATAATAAAAAATTTAACTAAGTTTGTAATAATAATAATAATAAATTATAAATTTACTTATTTTTCTTCCATTTATTTTATTTACTTATTTCTTGTGAATTTTTCAGAGTATATATATGAGAGAGCGTATTTTTTAGTGTTATAAAATGTTTTATATTGTGTTAATTTGTTCCGTTTTGTATTTATAAATTCTGGTCGGTACATAGGACGCTATGACATTAATAAGGATTTCTAAACACTTAATAGGACAGACCGACACAATATTTGTTTTGAAATATAGGTAAATGAAATAATTTTACCTATTGTATATTTTTATATAAAATAGTGATTTATAAACTATATACTTGGTTGTAATAAATTGGTTGTTAGGTAGTGAAATTTATAAAGATTGGTTGGAAATAAGATTTGAAAATTAAATAAATGAAATTTGGAAATTTAGAACTTAAGTTCCGGGGTTTTTGAAAATCTCTTTCAAATGATTTTGATCGGTAATATGTAAATATGATAAATCAGTTAAAGTAATATTTTAAAGCAAGGTATGAAAATAGTAACCAAAGCTAGGTGGTTTAGAAATTAAGAGTTAATTATTTAACTTAGAAAAGCATGAAGATAAAGTATGTGGGCATGAATCAGCATGATGATGCAAAACCATATTCATCTCTTCTTGGTGTAATAGTTACCCTAATTAAAAGATCTTTTACATGAACAAATTTGAGTAAAATATATATTGAATCGTTATGATTAGTAATATATCCATTTATAGGTGAACAAATGATAAATTGATAAAAATTCAAAATAAATACTGAATATAATAATTGAAGCAAGCTATAAAACATTGATTATGTTACCTGTTATGTAACCATGAATATTTTTTCATTTTACATACTTGACAAATAACCATTTTACAGAAATAACTTTATGCAGTTTATATTAAAATAACTGAAGAAATACCTATTTAGCTTAGGAGAAGCTGAGAGATAAAGTGCGCGTAGGTGTTGCAATGAAGAAAAATCAAATTCACACCTCCTCAGCATATTAATTACCTTGTTAAAAAAGTTCGGGTTCTTCCTTCTTTGTTTGCTTAATCCTCTTTGATTCATGTACCTATAATAAATCATTTAAATATTCTGTATCTTTATAGTTAATTTGTTACGTATGTCCAAAAACATTGCAAGAAATTTCCTACATCAACTGCACCTCCACATGTTCGAAGAACTCGGAGTTCTTCGACCATCCCATAATGTGTTGTGAATCAAACGGGAGATGAATGTTGCTGACAGGCATTCATTCTCCCTGGAAACCCACACTTTCTTTGTGATTTTGTTTGGGAACCATTGTAGATAACACTATATGTATGTAAGTGTATGTGTGTGTTTATAGTGTTTCGTGGCTTGCTTCTTTCAGGATGTTGGTCTGAAACTGACTTGAAAGTGGATGGCAACAAGTCTTTATTTATCTCTTTATTTGGTGATGTGGATAGTTTGTACAAGTTAACATGGTATACACAATACCTGCTGCTTATATGAATGTGTATTACCACATACAACATACTTTGGGGTATATGCAAGAAAGTACACTACATGTCTGAAGCATTTTCTTGCATTAGAAGTTGTTGAGTTTGAAGCTCCTCCCTAATCTTATTTGAAAGAAGATTGCCTTTGCCGAATTTATCTTAAGACCGGTCTCTTAATTTCCTCCTAAAACATCAGATTTGTTAATATTCCACAAGACAGTGTAGGGGTATGGTGGTGGTAGACAGTGTAGGGGTTTGTGGAATAGGGAACGGTTGAATGAGTTGTGGCAGTTGAATGAGTTGTAGTCACTAGTGGCTGTTGGAGCGGTTGCTGCAGCAAATGGTTGGAGAAATGTATGGCAAAATGTTGGAGTGTTAGAAATGCTTCAACAGATGGTTGCTGCAACTGAGAAAAGTGAGGTTAACATTGCTTTAATCTACTTTCCATATTGGGAAAATAGATCAGTAGAAATAATCAATTGTAGTTTCTAGTTCATGCAGTTCATGCACTTGCTTTAATGTTTGTACACTGTAATGAAAAATATATATCACATTTCTATCTGAGCATGCACTTGTTTTAACATTTTCTATTTCTTTGTGTTAACTTCGCAGACTTATTTGGAAGGAAGCAAGGTCCTTAGTACGCAACTAGATCAGATCTTGCATGTTGGAACTTAGTAATGTTTGTACTCTGTAATATTTGGAAGGATTGCTTTAATGTTTGTACTCTGTAATGTTTGTACACTTATTAAATTGACATTATTTTCTGTTTCTCTGTGTTAACTTGGCTACAGGCTTATGTTTTATTCAATGGTTATGCACTTGCTTTAATGTTTGTACACTATAATGAAAAATATATCACATTTCTTTCTGAGCATGCTCTTGTGTTATATTTGTTGATTATAATCTTTATTCGTTTATGAAGATTTAGTTTGATTGCTATTATTAAAATGTAATATATAGGCATAGCTCTTGAAAAGTGTATCTACGATTTTTATAGCGGCATATATGAGCTGTAAAAGAATTTATCAATACTATAACATGTTGATTTAATAGCGTGAAATGACCGCTATTGAATAAATATTTTATAGCGGAAAAATGGTGTTATAAAGATTTCCAATTCTGTTGAGATTTAGCTGTATTATAGCGGCTAAAATGAGCTATTGAATAAATATTTTATAGCGGCAAAATGGTGTTATAAAGATTTCAAGTTCCGTTGAGATTTAGCTGTATTATAGCAGCTATAATGAGCTATTGAATTAACGTACCATAGCGGCGAATTTGCGTTATAAAACTAAGCTCAACCATAGCGGCATATTTTGTGTTATAAATATTCAACAGTTTTTTATAACATGTCGATATACAGCGCTTGTCAAACCGCTATGGTTGTGATTAATAGCGGCTATATGCCGCTATAAAAGACACTTTTTATTGTAGTGAATAAACTCCAGGTCAGTCATAGGACTGGTATGAGTAACAAAAACAGTTTATCTTTAAAACAAACCACAAAAGAATTTTAAACATTGAAATCCGCAATGCTTTTTAAAAAATGAAACTACCATAAGGCCTCCCGCCACACACACAATGCAAAAGCAGAATTGGAGGAGATTTCTCCTTATGTAGTCAAAAATGCTTACTACGCAAAACAAACTCTTTTGATATTATTACTAGTGCATAGTGTAGGAAACATTTCGAAAGTATAATATTAATCTTAGCCAACATACAACCATTATTGTATGCCTACTATAGCTACTATGTTCAATAGCAGGTTACCGCCACATTCCATAGCAGGTTATACAACTAAAACCGTACAAGGCTCGTATTGTTTCTTTGGATTTTCCAACAAATGGTTAGGCTAAGGAACTTCCTATGCCACGTAGGAACGCCTCTAGAGGGACGCCCCGAGAACCTACCCGGATCTCTGCCAACACAAGGCCGGTTACCCCCTTCCCGGGTAGTAAACCTGAGATATGCCGCCCCCGGTCGTTTGCGACCTTTATCCGAGGTACCTCGATCACAAAGCAACAATCACACAGAGTAAATGAGATTGGAGCAACCATACAGGTAAATATCTGGGCTCCATACCATGATACCACCTTTTTCCAGAAGGAATGGATATAGCCTAGGGGAGCTACCCCTGAAACCTTGCCGCATCTTTCCTGTTTCGACCATTTCCGGTTTGTGAGGTCCGATGAAGTCTCGTCCACAAAGCTACGCTTTACACGAAAGCCATGCTTTGATCAACAAATGATCAGCAACACACAGCAGCACTCAGCATGCCACACTACCAAATTGGGAGTATATCACTGATAACCTTCAACTACATAACCTCTGAGCTCGTACGTCTTAGAGAAGGGTGTTAAGCTAAGAGAATAAATCTCCGCCACCAAACAGAAATGTATTTGAAAGAAATCAGCTTTACATCTCAAAGTGTAATGTCAGACATACAACCATACAAGTCTGTTCCGGGTTCGAACAGAACCGAAGGCACTTCCAAAGAAGCCCTTGCAAATCCGGATAATTTCTAATCACGTCCGAACTTCCCATCACAAAGGGTGCTAAAATCTCTATACCGGGGATCAGCCGATGCAGAGACAATCAATGGTAATCCTTTCGTTTTCGAAAGTATTCGGTCTTCACCACCGGTCTTCAAATGCTATCCATATACGTCGTATCATTATTCGGAATGGGTTATATGACACAAAGTCCTCTCTCGGCTAAACCGAATAATGAGCGCAATATTTTAAAACATATGGATAGTGGGATTTCGATTAAGTCGTAACTTATTACCCATAATTTCTTCAAATGGTTTAAACACATTACCATTTCAAATCTTTTTAAATAAAAAGATTTATTTCACAAAGTTCACCCAGTTTCACAAAGATACATTCATAGTTCTCAAAATTATTTCAATTTCCAAATCTTTTATACAAAAGATACACCTTTCCAATTTCAAACACAAAGTTAAATGATCTTCCACAAAGATTCAATTATAGCTTTTTTTAAAACAATTCAATTTTCAAATTGAATTAACCCATTCAATCTGTAAATCAAAGATTTAATTGATAACTTTCAAAACAATTCACAATTCAAATCTTTTATAATATAAAAGATACACCATTTGAAATCCTCTTTGATTTCAAGACAAGGTTCAACCATCTTTCACAAAGGTTAATTCATAGTTTTCTCAACTATCTACAATTTCATTTCAAACTTGAAATGTTTCGATACAAATTGGAAACCCTTTCCTTTATGAAAGCTGTTATTACTTGAAACAACTAGTTTTCGTTTTGGAAAAAATGATTTTAATTACATAGGTTAAAGCCATCCAAGTATAAAACTTGGATTTAAATTTTAGATTTCCAAAACCACACTTTTAAATGGTTAAAAACCCAGATAAACACCTTTTATAACTTGTACAATCTTTTAGACCCAAAATCCCAAGTTATTGAATTCAATTTCCAATATTGAATTCAAATTTAAATCAAATTATTTGAATTTCAAATTCTATTAAGTTATTTAAAATAACTTTTATTTTTGAAACTTATTTCAAATGTACTCAATTCTAATTTCCAAAACTATTTTGAACTCAAGAATTCAATTCCTAAAATTATTAAAAATCGGTGACTTAACCGATTTCCTCGTGAAATCCATATTTGTGTGTATATGGTGTAGTCCAGGGGTTTAACACAATAGTGCAACAACATTCAATCATCACAGATCAAATACAACAATATATTTGATAAGCGGTATAACTATAACGCTTATCTTTTATTCACAGATCACAGATATATAAATTACAGTCATCCCAGATAAATAATTTACATTACAGATCACAACACAAATCATGATATATCACAAAGCATCACAAATCAAGGATATCAAACAATTCAACATTCAGTAGAATCCAAATATCCATAAGTAAGATTAATTAATTATCTGATTAATTTAAATCAGATTTATTACCTATGAACAAACACTAATCCTGGTTAATTAATTATTAATTGCAAACCATTTCCTTAAATTAATAATTAAATCCTTTGATTAATTATCCTTAATTAATTAGAATAATTAATCCTCAATTAATAATCATCCCTTAATCACTTTCATTAATAAATTAACCTTTACTTAACTAATTATTCTCAAATTAATTTATCACATTAATTACCTATAATTAATTACAATAAGTGATTATTCTTAATTATCTTCATTAATATCAAAAATCTTTAATTAATAACCTTACAATTTATCGTTATTAACACATTAATTTATTCAAGAAATTGAGGTTAATCAAATTATCAATTTATCTTAATTAATTCCATTATTTATTTAAAATAATTAATTAATAAATAATGTCATAAATTAATTAAATTAAAATTTAATTATTTTCAAAATAATTAACTTAAACCTTTGTTCCAATTATTACTTTTGCCATTAATTAAATCAAAACCCTTAATCTTGTGTTTAAACAAAGCTATTATAACTTTAAAATTTTCAAGTTTAACATAAAACTATACCCGAGCAAAATCCCTGGTAACTCGAGTCCAAACTGAGTGATTTACCCATTTTTCCCGAGTTTCCCCTCCTTCCTCACTTTTTCTTTCTTTCTTTGAAAATTTTAAGTACAAACTGTTAATTTTATAACCACTCTTCGACTCGAGTACAACCCCGGGTCAAACCCACAAATTCACGAACACGACTTCGAGTTTGCGCGATACTTTTCGAGACGAACCTGAGCCACTGTACCCTCTTCTTCTCCAACACTTCAACAAACCAGACTCAAGTGCACACGCGTGCACATGCACCCATGACGTAGTCCTCTCCGACCATCCCTGATGACCTCTACATGTTGCTGATCAACCTCGTACCCGATCACAATCATCGCATCGCCACCATAAACTCGAAATCGAAATCGAGCTCAACAATGGAAACCTGGAAACATAACTGACCTCACCACTCAAAACCTGAAATCATGTCGCCTCCGCCACCTCAACCACCGGAACTCCTGAAACTTCGGCCACACGATCGCCAACGTCTCCTCTACCACCTCCCAGAGCCTCGCAACATTCGATCACCTCCAGACGACGAACGGGACCGAATACCAAACCATGGTAAAACTAGGTTTACAAGCTAAAACTCGTCACCCCCACTTCCACGTTCAACTACTCACCAACCCAGTATTTTTCCCATTAACACCGATCACTCCTCCACATCCAGGAGTAAACTCGGCCTCTCCGAACAACGAGATCACCCGCGGTGACCAAAAATGCAAAATACAGTCGAACCCAAACTGCTCTTCATTCTTTGATCTAAAAATTGTGAATCTTGCTTTAAAAATCATGTTATAGTATAGGAATTCAATTTATATTCCTGAATTCGTGAATGAAAAGGTTTAAATTTTAACCCATTTAAAGTTTCTCTCAGATATCTTGTTTTCCAGTGATAATACTAAGTTATTTTAACTTGAATACATTTTTAAAATTTAGTTCAAGGTCAAACAGACATTTTTTTTGATCCTAAGTCCAAACATCAAGTGGATTGGGAAGAAATGATTTTTAAAATCAAAGTTTCGGTGTTCAAAGCATCAGACTGTAAGCCTGTATAAACACTTCTAGGTTTCAATTTAAATACAGAGGATCCATGTATATATATACAACTTATTCACAGATGTACATATAGATAAACAACGATTTAATGCCTTTAAAATTCAATAAGAATGTGCTACTCACAGTGTTTTCCAGGAGAAGAAAACAGAGCTTGAATTTCTTTCTGCTTGCTGAACCCATTTCTTTGATTCTCTAGCTTTGATTTGATTTATGTTGTTGTTTGTTTATGTTTCAAATGATTTTCAATTTCAGTTTTTTCTCAGTTTTGAAATGAACGAAAAATGGGATGAGAAAGCTGATATACAAATGAGTTTACATGTGAGATTATTTTGTACAGGGTAATATAATTTATAATTTGTTTGTACAACAATACAGGGATATTTTTCTTTCTATGGTGGCTGCATTAATTAACATGTACCAACTTATACTTATCTTTTTACCTCCATTTGTGCATAGATGAATAGAATGTTGTCTTCATTTACAAGCTAATAGATATTTGTATGTATATTTGAATACTTAGTTGAATGTACTTGAATGTATACGTGTTTTTGCTTATCTTATGGCTTTGTAATATTAATGAAATCCTATTTTTAACTTAAACACTCATTTCTAACCTAAATAGTTATTGTCTACATATATATTTATTTTTATTATCTTATGAATATACTTTGTTTGTATCAATACATATTTACTTTATATATTTATTTCAATAGTTTATATTGTATATTTATTTTTGATGTATTTTGTAAGTACATTTTGTTTGTGTTTTATTTTACTTTGTATATTTCTATTTTAACTTAAATATTTATTCCTAGAAGTTTATATGTTCATTTCATATGTTATACAACTATAAATTTATTTGAAATATTTGTTTAACATCAACACTTATTTGAATTCCTTTTAAAGTTTAATTATCCAACATTTTATTATTTATTTTCAAATATCCAAATTAATTCATAATTTAACTAATATTTTATATTAATTACCCATTATTTCACAATTTTTATTCAAAAATGAAATTAATTATCAATTTAAACTTAATTAAAATCCGGGATCGTTACACCGTAAATTTCCATATCTTATCCAAAGAGGAGATGTTTGTGCGATGTTTGTAATTATAAGGAGTTATCTTTTCATTTTTTAAAATAGACGGTACAAAATACGATAACTATACGTATTTTGTACATCTCTTTATATATATATATATTCCTTACCATTTCAAACGTCACACTTTTATTTATTTTAAACTTGATAACATATAGAAATCTACTTGCAATAATATAAATTCCAATGAACTAAAAAATCACTACAACCCCAAAATCAAAAAAAAGCTTTATTTTCAGTTTAATTCATTATCCGTCGAATAAATGTAATTCCTAATCATTATCCAGAACTTTAAGATTTCATCAAATCATATCAAACATATAAATATAAATTTCCAACCATTACATAGTACATTAAGATTTCATTATATTCATATCCAACGTATAAATACCAATTCTAATCATTACGCAATTCATTGTTATCTTCCATATGCAATTTCCAAACTTGTGTTCATAACAAAAAAGTATTTGATTCATCAGTTATGGATTATATAGGCAAGTTTAAATCTCAACATTTCATTTAATAAGAATTTTCTTACAAATTAAATTCAATTTCTCAGGCATATAGGAATAGATCTGCAATAATATAATCTAGTACTATATAAAAATATATAATATTTCCACTCACCTTTTTAAATGCTCCCAAATCTGTAGATCTAATCTATGTTATCTATGTTTCAACTTCTGAATCCCTATTTGATTTTCCATATATAACATTTACATACAGATCTATTAGAATTTGGATTAGAGAGAAGAGATTTAGACTAATTTATTAAATAAAACCAGATTCATAGTTTACCTCTGATGTAGTGACTTGGTTTGAATCTATTTTTTATTCTCTATCATCTTCTATTCTTCTCTAAAGTGTATGTGAAAATTAAATCTACCTCTATGAAATCTAAAATTTTGGAGGAGAAAGTGATAGAGCTTCCGCGCTCATTAGAAAATTATGAGTTGGAAGTGCAGCCTTAGGTCTATATTTATAGAGGTTCAAACCAGTGCTAACTGTCGGATCAAACCATTTCAAATCCAGGCTATTTAGGGAACAATTTATTGCTGCTTTTAGACATACACTGGTCGACTGCCCCCTATCGAGGGTCGACTGCTAACGGTCGACATGGGAAATTATAGGTCAACATGTGTACGTTTTAAACGATGATTTATTTCGCTCTATGATTTTGTTAATTTCTTTCCTTAGTTCAATTAATTCTGTGTATTTGTTTCCTCCGTTAATTGATCTCATTTAATTCTTTTCCTTTGTATAAATTCTCTGAGATTTTTAATTTAATAGTAGTTCATTTAGTGTTTACCCCGAAGTCTAGTCAGCAGTCCGAAAGCTATTTGGAAGTGTTTCGACCGCTTCTCTTTCTTTCGAATAGCTATCCATGACTCATCTTTCTTATTAGTAGTCAAATTATGATGCATCTTTTAAGACAATTAATTCTGAGCTTAACTTGAAACTTTCAATCATGACTGAGTAGGATCTAAAGCTTTCCTTAGGGATGAGTTCCTCTGTGTTGGGAAAGGTATGTTCATTCTAGGTAGCCAAGAGGATACTTTCTAGGTCAAGTAGGTGGGTGAAGCCAATTTCGATGTGTTCCAGATGCCCGGATCAATCGTTTAGAATTTACTAAGGTCAGAGTCAGTCAATCGTTAGGTTGCGAAGTGCTCTGAAAGAGAAGGACAAACTAACGGGGCGCATCGGTCTTGGTCAACAAGTGATGTATAATAGCTTTTTATGTGAAAAAGATGCCCCGTAATTTGTCACATACGTGGGTTCGATCCTCCAAGGCTTGTTAGAGCTCTCTTCAACCTATTCATGGCTAGGTATCAAGTCAAATAGGAAGAACCGGTCGCTTCCTTCGATCGTGTACAAGAATCCTTCGGTTAATGGATCAGTCCCATTAGTCGCCTTGTCCCTGCTCACTTTGCTCATTAACATTTATTAACATCCAGTCTTACCAATTAGCATTAATTGATTTTATTTCCATATTTACATATACAATTATTTCTGATGCTAAAATTTCAAACGTTAATAACTTTTTCATTTGAATTTTGATCAACAAACATTATAAATGAAAGTTGATCGGAAAATCGCCACGAACATAATGGAGTTCCGTAGCCAAATTTAGGCATTTGCAAAAATTCTTTTTTTTTCACCGTTTACTATTTATTAATTAATTTCTTTTAGATTAATTAACGAAAAACATGGGGTGTTACAGATTTCATTAAAGAGTTGATAAGGAAAAAGAAGTTGCAGCAGTACGTTAAGGAGCCACGGGATGGCAGGCAGAATGTTAGACCCCAAGGGTTAAATGCCCAAGGGAATCAACCTTCAGCCAACGGAGAGGGATCTAGGTGGCTTGATGGAAGGATCATTATAAACATGATAAATGGAGGAGCTCATCTAGTGGAGAAAAGCTGTAATGAAGTGGAATGGTACACGAGTTTGTTGAGGCACGTACTGCAAGAGAGCTGCTTCGCCATTGGGCACGAAACTCCTGTTAAGAAGCAAAGGTTGATAACTTATGACACTGTGTTTTGGAATAGGGATTCTAACATGGTGGAAGTGCCAACCTTTGATCCTATGGTGGCAACGATTGTTATAGGCCCAACTACGGTGTATCGAGTTTTGGTGAATAGTGGTAGCTCGATGAATATCCTGTTCAAAAGGACGGTTGATCAAATGAAGATAAGTATGAAGGATTTTAAGCCTTATAAATCCAAGATTCAAGGATTTACTAGTAAGGCAAAGCAACCAATCGAGACTATTGATTTGTCCATGGAATGAGGTGGAGATCACAAGATTGTGCGGGTTTAGAAGTTCATAATTATGGATGAGTATTCGGTGTACAACGCCTTTTTGGGTCGACCGACCCTTGTTGCTTTTAGAATATCATTAGCTCCTTGGTGCTTGATGATGGAGTTCCCCATAGAGAACGGGATTGGATTGGTTCGAGGTGACCAAAGCGCTGGTCGAGAATGTTACATCAACGAGATCATGGAGGCAAAGCGATGGGAGAAAGGGAAAACTATAGAGAAAGCTTTCTACATTAAGAATACTAATGCATAGCAATTAATGACCAAGCCCTGGCTCGAGAACCATAGCAAATTCTATAAGTCTATGAATCCTAAGAAGAAGTCAGAGGAAGTGCGAGCAGCACTAGCCAAGCTGACAGTTAACATTCTGATTGATATGGACGATCCTACTCGGGCCCTTATGATTAGATCTCAAATCAACACTAGATTGAGGAAGGAATTGGTCAGTTCTCTCTGAGAAAACTTAGACGTATTTTCTTAGACACATTCAGATATGTATGGGATGTCGTCAGAGATAGCATGTCACGCAATAAATGTGGACCCAAAATATCCACCAGTAAAACAAAAGAGATGCAGTCTAGGTCCGGAACGATCCACTGCATAAAAGGAGGAAGTGTATATGCTAAAGGCAAATGACTTTATCCATGATGCTTTTTACCTTAAATGGGTCTTGAATCCCGTGTTGGTCAAGAAAAAATAGAAAGTGGCGAACATGTATTGATTACTTGGATTTGAATAAAGCATCCCGAAGGATAGCTTCCCTTTGCCTAGAATTAACCAGCTGGTAGATGGGATTGCCGAACATGAGTTACCATCTTTTATGGATGCCTATTCTGACTATAATTAGATGTTGATGCATATTCTAAATAAGAAGCACAGAAGTTTTTTAATAGATTTATGATTATACTGCTACCGAGTGATGCCATTCGGTCCGAAGAACACAAGAGCTACTTACCAAAGACCGGTGGATTCCATAATTGGGAATTAGATTCGATGAATAATCAAAATGTATATGGATGATATACTAATGATGTCATAGCTATCAACGAACCATATGGATGAACTTTCAGGTATATTCGAAGTGCCGTAGAAGTATGTAATGAAGTTAAATCCATTGAAGTGTTCTTTTGGGGTAGCATCAAGGAAGTTTCTAGGATTGCAATTGAAATAGTAATCCCTTCTCATCGAAAAAAGCATTGCATCCCCAAAGTCAATGGGGAATTCTTGCTTGAATCCTTTGATTTGATTGATGAAAAGCGAGAAGAGACCGAGCTAAGGGTAGCTGCTCATCGAAAAAGAGTAGCACGACATCTTAACACCAATGTCCAAAACCGTGCCTACGAGGTAGGGGATCTCGTTTTGAAACAAGTTCTCTTAGGTACTGGGGCATTTGGTCCATATTGGGAAGGTCCTTATGCAATCGAATAGAAGTGTCGAGTTGAAACTTTTAAGATGACTACTATCGATGGAATCCCGATTCCATCGACATGGAATAGTGACCTATTGCGATGCTATTTCACTTAGCTTTATTTAGTTTATTTTCTGTAAATAATCCACCCTAGTGAATTGGGGGGCAATTTAATAAGGAAGGACTTGGAGTGCTTTTCATTTATAAATAAAGTTAGCTTCTTAAACCAATGAAATCATGTTCTTTTGGGCAAAGCCCTATGCTACGTGATTAGTAGTAAAGTTAGGTACCGACTCCTTTGGTCCAAGATTAGGACAGAGGAATATAATCAAAAAGGTCAATCAGATCACTCGACCGTATCCCTCAAGTATTTACTATTGCTTGAAGATAGGCAAAACCAATGAGGGATGCCCAAGATCAGCCAACTAAAGCGTCGATTTCAAGAGATAGAAACTGGTATGCGGTAGAAATTTTGATGATCATGCTTGCGGCTTGGCAGTACGTGCTAGGTGAAGGATAAGAGAGGATGATCAACAGATAGTCTCGGTCGACACCCAAAGATAGGTGGACCAAAAGTGGATATGGATATGCTCGGTCGAGGATAAGTGAGGATGGTCGATGAATGCTTTCGATCAATGCTCGGAGATACTAGGATCGAAAATGGGTACCCAAAAATAAGTATGTTGGACTCCTCTGGTCTAGGATCAGGACCAAAAGAGTATAATCTGACTGGGAGCAATCATATAATTTAGCCCACATTGTTAACCTTTGACCCATGCCCGAAGATAGGCAAGATCAAGGGATGATGCCCGAATTCCATCATTTGGAATGCCAAGTCCCAAAGACAGGACTTAGTGTGTGGAAGAATTACAAAAAGTACGATCTCACTCACGGCCCCGAGGGATACGCTTGGCCGAGGTCAAGTGATGGAAATTAAATAAAAATACCAATCACACCTAATTATTAGCAAAATCGATGAAGTTAGGATATGAATGTCCAAACCGCTATTCCCTGGACATGGGGAATGGCACAAACTCTATTTATTTATAACTTGCTAATGGTGAAGGCGACTCGACCAAAGGTAAACTGGAATAACTATAGAGTTGGTTCAATATTAGTTTTATTTAGCCAAATGGAGACACTTTAGCAGCAATAAAACAAAACTAGATAATGGAATATAACTAAGGCAACTGTATGAATTTTACTTATATGTACAGAGTTACAATAAGTAAAAGTAGTATACAGACACATGCATATATAATATGAATAAATTGCATTACAAGCAGTTATATTATATATGTAGATAGTTTTATATAAGAAGGAATAATATATAAAATGCAGGAACGCAAATGAGACAAGGGATTGAATATAAAAACAATCTTTCATTGCATCAATTTTATATACAACAGTTGTGGGGGTCGTTCGTGCATAGTCACAGTCAATATACAAAAGGAAAACAAAAGATACATCAGATGGAGACAAAAGGAAACCGTCTCACCATCACTAAAGGCTAACTGGAGAGCCTACTTCCTCTGCACGTTCTTCTTTTTCTTCTTGCCTTTGCCACCTTGGCCACTCAAACCATTGTGAGGTCTCTTCTTGCTCTTCTCACCCTTGGGTGTGCTACCTTCTGAGGAAGTATTGTCTACTTCGGTAATAGTGATGGTAGGATCTTTGAGCTAGTCAATAGAGGGTTTAGATGTCTCTGTAGTGGAACCGGTGATGCTGCCCTTTGGAGGCCTTATGGTTATAGGAAGGATTCTTGAAGAAGGCTTTGGTTCCTTAGTGTCAGTTGATTTTTCGAGTCCAGGATTAATTTTGATCTTCACTTTGGAAACGTCGATCTTCAACCTCTCCGCAATTGAAATGGGACCAGTTGGGCCCGTAGCACTGGTAACGATAATATCTTCCCCTAGGGACAAAGTGTCATCCAATCCCTCTAGTGTCATGATTCTCTTTGAATTAAGACTAGGAATGAGCTAGAGGAAAGGCTTGGAATAAATAATCCTGTGGTAACGGAGGTTGACTCAGTAGAAATAGCAATGGGACTAAAGCCTTGTGGATTGGCGATAAACATGAAGGAAGTGACAAGTAACATGTGTGTTCATAAACAAAGAAGTAAAGGTTAGTAACCGTCTCTAGCGGGAACTGAAGGATCTCGAATATTGGAGAGACGAGGGATACCTTCTCTGGTTGGAGTCTCCTTAGCAGGAGATACAGTGATCTCACCCTCTTCTGTAGCCAACAAGATGGGTTGAGAAATGGAAATGGGAATATAACGTTCGATGGCAGTAATTACTACCAAAGCTAGATTAATCTTGGTGGCCTTAGAGCTGGCCCCCTCAGATGTTAGAATCTTCACTGCAAGCTCCTGTATTTTTGGAGATGATGATTATGCATGGCCCGATGCACTTGGACCAGTAGGAGCTTCAGTGGAAGCTTCAGTAGCAGCAATGTCTTCTGTAACCAGGATAGCTTTTCCCTCTTCAAATTTTTCAATGTTGTTGGCATCAAGGTACTTTGCTTTTAGTTCATATTTGGTAAGTTCTTTACTAGATGCAGCTACATGATGTACTACCTCTTCCTAGGCATCGACAAGAGTGATGGAATATGTGCTTCCTAACCACTTCAAGTTCTTGTATTGGATAATTTGGTGAAGAACAATTGAAGGATGGAATTTAGATCTCCCATTTCCTTAGCCATCTTCTCCTTTAGCTCAGTTAGCTCACTCATAGTTGCAGCATGGTCGACCTGAGCCTCCAGTTTCTTTTTTTTGCCAGGAACAAAGTCGAATCAAGCTTCTCATTATCGGTATGGAGTTTTTGGATGTCGGCTTCTTTAACTTGAAGGGAATTGTCTTTTTCTAAGAGGGCCAACTCCTCGGTCACAATCTACATCTTGAGATTGGAGTTCTCTTCATGAGAAGTTTTTACTAGGTTTTTCATCATAATCCAGCCTGATTGTGAGCATTTTTCCTCTCTTCGACCAAGTCTTTGGCTTTTTTCTCCAATGTCTGGGCTGCATCCTTTTCTACTATAGCCTTTATAGGTCCTTCTTGAATTCCTCTATGATTCTGTCATAGATGTTCCTTTCTGACTCAAATAACTGAATATTCGTTTGGCTAATTTTGTTGATGATAGAGGGGGCAAAGGTGAGTTTTTCCATTTATTGGTCTATAAGCTATTGGATTCCTCTGACCCTACGGTTTTCTTCTGCCCTAGGAATTTCTTTGAGGTCATGGTCGAATATGACCCCAATTAGGCAAATAATTAGGAAGGCAGCTTGCACTCTACTTGATAGGGCTGGAGGTGGATCCGGGCGAATAGAAACCCCTTTAGGATGATGATGTAGAGGAATTGTGGTGGTCAGAGAAAGTGCAGCCGAAGGTTGTTGTTGTGAAGGAAGTTGTGGTTGAGATCATGGCGGGGGAAGGCCAGAAGAAGAACTATGGCGGTCACGAGAATCTTTGTATCTTTTCCCATAGTCGTAAGATTCTCTCTCCCTCGCCTTCCTTTTCTTCTTATCCCTTTCCGCCTGGCGGTCGCTTTTCGTCTCACGCTCTCTTCTCTTTCTTCGAGTTCTCTCTTCATTTGTCTCTCTTTCCCTATGAGAGCCAAGGCAGGTATGACTCGCAAATTAGTTCCCTTCTCTTAGAGACACTATGGTAAAAATAGCAAAATCGGTCTCTGCCCAATATACCTGAAATGAAAGAAAGGTCATATCAGCTTTAGAACATTGGAATGTGTGAAAATGCACGGTATGTGTGTTCATGATCATAGAAGTGTGTGGATTGTTAATGTTGCCTTAAGTACTTTGTGGACTGTTTTTGGAAGGTAGTAAGGATTGAGTCTTGCCTCCTTTAACTTGGATGCTCTAAGATGGGAGGATGAATCCAGGAGAGCACTCCTTGTGAAGACTACTAATTGGAATGTAAAGGTAGCTCAATGAGTCGAAAGTGTTTTTGAGTAACCAGTTGGAGGAGTTGCCTTGATTATCGACTCTGCGCTCGGTTCTATAGAGTGTTGAGAGGTGTTGACAACAATTCGCCTCAGACATGACGGGATAGGAATTTTGACACCTTCTGGAGATGTCTCCCTGTATGACTCATCTATTGCTCGATCAAATTCCTCATCGTCGTCATCTTCTTCATCACCTTTTTCTTCTCTCCCTTTTCCTCCGCCTTCATGTATCATTTCCATTTCAACCCTTTCTTCCCCTTCCACTTGTACAGTTGTACTTCACTGGCAATATGTACTTCCGCTGCTCTATCGGCGGGTTCACCGATTTTGCCATGCTAGATGGGCCTCCAACAACCACTTGAAAATCTTTGCTGGAGCTATGAATGGGAGCAGAAAACCTTGTAGATGCCCTGGAACATCTTAGTGGAACTTCAGTACGAACAAAAAAGCGTTCAGGATGTAGAAGACCGCATCGGTGAAGATTGTCATTCATCAACAAGTAGGCGGTGGTGCAGAATCAGATATCGATTCTCTTAAGGGTTTATAGAGTCTTGGAGCATGCTGCACTCATGTCTCGAACGGGGATATCTATGAAGAAATTGGATAAGAAGTTAAATGCTTGGACGATGAGAATCCAAGTACGGGAAAGAGTGGGAAGGAAAAAGTCTTACTTCTGAAAATCCAGAGCCCGTTGAAGCCGTACGGACATCAAACGAAGAAATATTCATTTTTAAAGCATGCATGTTTGTTGTGGAATGCTTTGATGACCTTACACCAACACTAGGCTTCGATGATCATAAGTGAAGGCGACTCGCTCCATTGTTTTAATCTCAGGACATGTGTTAACTTCCCAAAGGTTGGAGGCCGTTGAAATTGATTCATGAATAGGATGTACAAGGTGCTTAACAAGGCATAACCATTGGGGTGGACTTGAGTAGGAGTGAGCTCAAGCTCATAGAGGAACATACAGAGAAATGAACTGAAAGGCGACACAATGCCTCCTAGGCACATGTATCTATTGCAAGCTGTATAACCTAATAGAGGATTTGCACCTATTGGTTAGGTATCGGAAACAGGACGTCGCTCTATGGTATTCCGAGTTGGAAGCATGTAATCTAGAGCGACTTAGCAGTTAGAATTGTTGGCATTTGTTTTAGAGGATCATCTAAAACTATTAGATCGACTCATTTATTTAGAGGAGGAGGTTGGTTATGGATTAGGGTTGTTGGAACTATCATCTCATGCAGTTCAACTGCAATTGAATATCTAGTTCTGGAAGGCATCGAGGTCAAAGCTTGAGCTATGGTAGAATCAGCTTCGTAAGTAGTTAATGGCCCAATGCCAATGTTGAAATGAGGAGAATGATGTCATTCTATAGGAAAACTCGATATTGAACACAATCAGGTACGTTTTATTTTGAAATTCTATCTTAAATGTGAACTTAAGTGATCGATGCTCAGAAGCCAATGGTTGTCGATGTTTGTTGACCAATCGAATTCTAAATGTTGACCGAAGCAATCAGAAGTGTCAATCTAGAGTGTGAGTTATGTGTCCCATACACGATGAATGGATCGTTCTATGCAGATAGCCCGTTCGTGCTGGAAAATGAGCCCCATTACATGATGAAACTATGAGTCGGATCTTACTAGTTATCGTCGAATAATTGATAACGGAACCGTTGTTTGGAGTGATAGGGAGCATCTTTTACAAGAACATGGAAGTGCAGTGATTGGAAATGTCATGTAATGGAACCATCTGAATGCCAAAGCACATTCGACATGTCCATTCTTGGGAAAGAACCATCTTGCCAGAGCGTGTAACGGTAATTTGCGATCAATCATGCTTTGGAATGGTGTTTATAGACACTTTGGATGGAACGAGCACAAGTTCATTGAAAAAACGGATGACATGAGCATGGCCACCAAGAACACGAAGTTAGCACTAGGAAAGGTTGAAGCCATTGAAATTCAGGCTATTGTAGTGTCAACTCTAGGTTATGCTTTGAGTCACCTAAGGAAGACACACACATTTGCAATGGCCAAGGCTAGGGCGTAATTTGATCACAAATCGACATCAATGGCGGCCTTAAGCCATCGTTGGCAATGAACTCCGCCACCACAAAGCAACAATGACCTACCTTTTAATTTTGGATATGGATCTGAAGGAAAAATGAGTTTGAGGATGAATTCTTTTAGGAGGATAACATGATCAAAGTGAGAAACAAGCGCTGGCAGTGGTAAGGAGGTGGTAGTGGTGACTCTAAATGATCAAGGACAATTGGTTTGGGATAAGGAAATTTGGTTGTAGGAACTCGACACCGGAAACTAAAAGAGAGTCAAAATGAAAGCATGGCCTAAATTTCCAATTATTGGGTTATAAAGGGATTAGAGCAAATCAGCATTTCATATCAATACCGACCATTCAGTACCGACCTAAATGGTCGGTATTGACATGAAATTTTGGACCCAAAATCAAAAGTAAATGAAAGAGAGGAAAAAGGAAGGTAAAAATTACATGTCTGATACATGGAACGATCTCCAAAGTGTAAACCTTGACCCTAGCATAGAGGGTGCTGCTGCTACTATTTAAGGTAATGGAACATATGCCCTTGGAACAGAGACACCACTTTAAAGAAACTCTTGGATCATTAACAGACCTGTATGGATAATGATATACGCTTGTCTTGTTCCAAAACACACTTTGTTTTCAATAGAAGCGTACTTTAGGGGGTAAGTGTTATCCAGCTATTAGACCAAGCAGCTTTCAAACGAATCTGGATGTCAGTCTTTATGAAGTGGTTCAAGGACCCGAATTGGAAGGGTAGTGGAACAAGCTTCAAAGGATTAGAGCGCAAAATACGCTGTGGAAATTGATCGGTACCGAATTCATTTTAGGTCGGTACTAACTTGATTTTGTGCACTCTAAGGCACTTTCAAGCTATGGTTGATGGGATGTTAAGGGAAGCGAATATCTTGGGCCTGTTTCTAGAAGAGTAGCTAAACAACTCTAAAGAGTTCTATAAAGAGGACAAGCACAAAAGGTGTCAGAACCTCTCTGCAACGATTTGATTTCTTGGGTAAAAGTACTCGAAACATTATGGATCGAAGATTGAAGACCAAGTGAAGGGAGATGGCACAATTTGTCATCATAAAATTAGATTAGTACTGACCACTTCTAATTTGTACCGAGATGATTTTACTAGCCAGGAGACTTCGTCTCACATCTTACTTTCTTAGATCTGAAGTTAGACTTGGTATTTCAAGATCCGACGATTTGGTTGGACAATTTCTCTATAAATCGCAAGCATATGGCAACTCACAAAGGACTTTGGGCACTTCATCTTCTTTACTCTCTCTCTCTCTCTACACGACCATGTCAAAATGGAAGCTACTTGTTGTTGTTCTAGGTTGTTAGATCAGTAAATCCCTTATGTTTCTATGTCAAAATATATATTAATAACATTAAAGTGGACTTAGGCCTCAGATTTTTCGAACAACTATAAAAATTTCCCTTGTTTCTTACTTTATTTTAGTGTTCATAGCTAGATCTCTATCTTTTAATTCGTTTCGGGGTATTCTGCCACTTTTTGGCTCAATAATATGTTTATTTTAATTAGTTAGCTTTTCGTTATTTATTTATTAAATTAATCCAATTAGCTAAATTATTAAATAATTCTAAAAATATTAATTTATTTTCAAAACAATTTTGAAATTTATTTTATATCTCTTATAAAATATATTTTACATCTTAAATTTAACTTTTAAATTCAAAATACATGTATTTAATTTTTTAATCTAAATTTTGAAAATTAGCCCAAGGCCCAAATCAATTTAAGCCTTCTATTTGGGTTAACCATTTTGGCACATTTTATCACTTGGGCCAGGCTAGTAGCTAGGAAGGGTGGAATACTTGATTATTCAGACCTATGCCAAGATACTACTTTTATAAGACAAACATTGGATAGATAGGCTCGACTAATTGGCCCGTATGTTGACAAATTTAGACATCATAAACATTGGGATCAAATTCCATTGAAGGAATGGTGTCGGTTAGTAGTTGGTAAATTGGGTAAATTTCAAAAAAAAATCCCTATTTAGATCTTTATCGAGTTTATAAAGCCAAAATTTATTATTTGATCTGATCTAATATATACAAATAAATATGATTTTATTTAACTTTTCTAATTTGTTTAAATGACAGATTTGACCGAATTTGTATTTAGTAGGTGTTAATGAGATTTTTCATCTCACAACATCCAATTAATTATGAAGTAATTTCGACGCTTAACGCTTACCATAATTAAGAATTAACAAATTTAAGTAGTATTAAATTTTCCTTAAGGTAGTAATTATTTCATATGCTTACATAATTATGAAGTTGCACTTTAACTGTCCGTTAAACTATCAAGTCTAATTTATGTTCAATTAAGGTAAAAAACAAAAAAGAATCTAATACTAGAAAGAGCAAGTAAAATGCAGAATAAGTAAATGACGTAGAAATTTACACGGTTTGGATTTCAAGGAATCATAAGTCAATGGGTCAAACCTTTGCTTATATATTTCTTTTTGGTACAAACTTTTAATGGCGGAGAGAGTACAAGTATATTTAGTATAGAATTCAGAGAATGTCCCAAAAAAATCCCTTTGCTTGCTACAGTAATTTTCTATTTATAGTGTTATGATATCTTGTGGATCGCTAATCTCTAAATATTTCATTGCTCCTCTGCCATTCGATATTTCTGTGTGTCTTAATCATGGGGTTCGATGATTTATGCATGGATTACTAACTTGGATGAAGGCGAGGGAAAATTATTTAGGCGGGAAGATTTGGTTGAAGGTGAGAATTTTGAATTTGAAGTAAGGTAGGAAATTTGGACTTTGGGCTTTTATGTGGTTAACTTTTGGATTCGCCCTGAAGACCGTGCTTCACTAGCTTATAACATTGTAACTTTTGTGTCTATTCTTAGTTTGTACAGTTCCTCTTGACCGTAGTGACGAAATCCTTATTTGGTATTTATGTTGTTCTTAATCAAAGATATATAGGCTTTGAGGAGATGACAACATGGACCTAAGAATAGTATCGGCCCAAAAGGTGTTGAATCAGATATCCGTGAGTTGGTGACGTTGATTCTAAAAAGGTGGTGAAGCCGAGTTGTAAGTAAAAAGGTGGCCCGACCATTAGTGGAGTGATAGTTTAGCCTTTAGTTGGACGAAGGCACAGTTTTCAGAGGGGTGATATTTTAGTTTTTTATTGGATGGTGGCACAGTCTTCGGGTGAAGTTGGTGCAGCCTTGGAGGAGGTAATGATGTAGTCACACATGAGTGTTGGTGTAGGCTTTGTCTTCTGTCAGCAGATGAATCTCTTGAGTTTGCTTTCACTTATAGGCAACAATTACTTGATCGCTTTTTTAAAGGGTTGAATTTTTTATTTGCTTTCCACTGTATGCGGCCGTAGTATCAATGCAGTTCACCTATAGAAATTGCATAGCCTTTCTTTGATTTAATTAGCCGTTGTAGCATTTGTGGTCTTTGATACATTGTTGACTGCATATAGACTGCAAATCCGTCCGGTCATCTTTGAATGTAGTTTGTTGGGTTTGTGGGTGTCTAGCTTTGTGCAGTTCCCTCCTTTTTGTGATACTATGACTGAATATCTCAGTTTTCTTTCTTCTTTGGTTGCACAGTTATATCTGTGCTCATTTTATTGACCTGTGTTACATATGTTTACATGAGAAAATTTGGTGTAACATGTTGCCCCCTTAATCCGCGCTAATGTTTATCAGTGCAAACCAATCATGTCGTATTTAATGCTCTCTATACGTGTTTCATTGTGAATGGCTATTTTTTCCGTCCTTTATATACGAATCACTTCGGATTTCAACAAATCCTCCTCGTACTTTGTTTATTTAAGGTTGTCGATATTGTGATCCAACGGTCATTATTTGTCATGCTTTTAAAGTTCTTAAGTTTTTTATTTCACTTATCGGAAACTATATAAATTCCTCCTTCCCCTTTTGTTTCTCTTTTTTCTACTCGAGAAATTCTAACTTTCAATTATAGCAGCATTTCTGCTTATTTCTCCACAACGCTTTTTGCTTCGATTCAGAAATCACTCAAATCACAGATCATACCCCCTCCTTTTATTGCTTTTCCATTTTTTTATATCCATACCATGTATATGTTTGAGGAAATGCCTATATGGTTGTCCGATTGGTTCTATATTTTAGATTCATTTTTTGGTTAGATTGATTTGATTGATTGACCATGATTGATTAGTCAGTTTCCTTCCCCCTTTTTTATGTGCATAAAGTTTCCTTTTGTTAGAGACTCCAACAACATCACCCCATTATATTCATTTTCTCCTTTAGCGGTTCATGGTTCAAGACAACCCTCTGAGTACTTCAGGTCGTGGCTCAACTTCTTTCATTGAAATGACTTCGGCCATCTGTGAAGAAGGTCAAGCACTAGGGATCTCGAACCATTTTGGGTTTAGGGATTATGTACTTATGGTTCCTATTTCTTCTGGCCATATTAACATGCCCTAGAAGGATTTGTTTTGAGTACATCAAAACATATCTGAAATGGGTTTTATCTACCTCTTTCTCCCATCATTAAGGAGTGGTTTAGCTACCATCAATCTATCCCCCATCCAATTGTCACCGGTTTCTTATTACCTACTTATGTCCACCTTTATCTTATATGCTGAGCACCTGAATGCCCTTCCTACATGATGTATGCTGCTATTTTTTTGTACAGTCCATGAGAACACTGCTATTAGTTATAATGGTTTCTTTCATGTTCAAGTTTGAAATCCCTTTTTTGGTCTCTCATCGTAAGATCAAAGATGGGCAAATGAATTTTTCTATATTATTAATCGTGACGATTTTATTCCTTTATTTAGATCTCCTCGTATTATTATCTACCATTTTACCGTTTGGTTTTTGATTATTGCTATTACTTTTATGCTGCACTGATCTATGTGTTCTTTCTCTTCTTCTTTCCTTCCCTTATCTCTTTTTGTTGTTATTTCTTTTGTTAAATGCCCTGACTTTCTCTGTGAGGAATGAGATTAGTTTTTAGTGCATAAGAACAACATACTCAATCTTGACAAGGATACTCGCAAAGGTTCCAATGTTTTTACCATAACATCACTGTTCATATATGGCTTCCTAGATTGCCGTCGTGAATTTTCTCATTCAGTTTTTGCTTATGATTTCATTACCTCTGCCCCCACATGGCATATTTGTTATTTTTATAAACATATTTGTGCGCATGAGTTAGTGTATATGTACGTTCCTGTATGTGCCTATTTAATGGTCTCTTTTCTCTAAGTTATCTTTTATTTGACATTATTTACGTCTTTTAAAGGCTTCATTGGTTAATTTACGCAGGTGACATGCCTGAGCTCTTAGATGCGTTCAAACCTAAGAAACCAACTAAGAGAAAAAGGGTTGGGGCTAAAGAAAGGCTATCTATGGACGGTTCTATCCTTCCTCCTCCTCCACCTGCTACGGACATCTGTGTCGTTGTAGTGCCTCCCCTCAATATGCTTCCTACTTCTCAATGTTTCTTGCCCCTTCCAGAGGGCAATTTCTACTTTAGCTGAGCAGATAAGGCGACTCGTGATCAATGATATTTCTACTTTCGGCTATGTTGCCTTTTCTTCATTGCTTCTTCCAGTTACAGAACCTCGTGCAACCAAAGTTTTCCAAAGTCTTCACAGGAGTCTGTCTTAGACTCTTATATAATATTTCGACTCTTCTTCTAAAGATAAAAGTTTTTTAAAAATAATTGCTTGTTTTCTTAGTCATTTCATGCAGGGCCATGCTTTGGCCATGGAGTTGCATCGTCGGATTAAATCTGTCGAGCCAGCGCTGATAACTTCTTTGTCCGAACCTCAAAAGCTAAAGGAGGAAATTGAACTTGGGAAAAAAGGAAAGAGGCATATAAGAAGGAGCTCAATGAGCTTAAAATGAAGTATTCGGAGGTTGAAGCTCATGTGACAATAGCTGAGAGTGAGCTTGTAACAACGAAGGGTGAGGAGGTGCAATTAAAGAAGAAACTGGCCTAAACCATCAAAGATGTTGAGAGTTCTGCTTACAACGTTCTCTACTAGATATATGCATAAGTTAAAAATTAGTTCTTTGTGGAGCATCTCAATGATCTGAAAGCGGAGATAACCTTTGAATTTATAACCAATCATATGATTGGAAAAGCTGTCTGAGAGCACTGCTGCATATTGTGGGTCGGGGAGCATAGTATGAAAGGTTCCTCAACAACTATTCAAGTTGACTCAAATGATTCGAGTAATGAGGAACTTAGATTGTTCGGGTAATGAGGAAGCATCCAAGACTGTGCTCGATGTTGAAATTGATCCAGTCTATGACCTCTCCCACTCTACTGAAGTAAATATTTGAACTCTAGTTTTTTTGTTATTCCTTGTCGTTCTCTAGGGTTTTATGGGAATTTTGTAACGATTCTTCTGATAATGCTATCATTCTTTATTGTGGGGGTTTTTGGTTGAGGATTTGTATCTGATTATGAAATTCAAGTGTTCATGCCTCTTTTTTGTATTTTTTTCTTATGTTAGCGTGATTTTCAATTTGGCATTTCATGTTGAACATAGTTGTGTACTAAAATAATACCTTTCTCTTTTTTGGTAAGGATTGTTAACATTGAAAAGTCTCTTTTAGCGAAGTCACTCAATAAAGATAATCTAGTTTGGTACCATATGTGTATATTAAGAGGTTAGAAAAGAAAGCTGCAGAACGGTTATCAAGAAATATGACATTGGTTCATGGTACCAATTATAGAAGGAATCCCAAGAAAATTTATCTAGGATTACAAGAGTTATTCATGAAATGGATGCACTTTACGACCTAGTAATGCACAAATGGGGCTCTTCGTTAATGGTTGGACTACTTCCTTTAGGGTATCCCCACTTTTATGGTTTAGGGATAGACTTAGCCATTTGCTGCCATAATGTTGCGCGTGGCATATATTGTACGACGTTGCTTATTTAATGAAATTTCTTTTATTTTTTTATGCCCATTTAATTATTTAACCGATTATTTTATCCTTTATGTGGTACACAACTCGATGCTCCATCAACATCCGATCCGTTCTTAGCCAAACTCTTTGTGGCATGTGACGATGTTGGTGGAGGTTTTGAAACCACCGACGACAAACTCCTCAATTTGGATTTGGAAAGAAATCAGATGGAAAAGCAACTTTAAGATTTAACAAATGAATTGAATGACGCTAAATAAGCTTTACTTAGGGAGTATGATTTGATTACATGCCAAGCAAGCTCAGATCTGAATACTGCAAATGATAAGATAAAGGATCTGGAGGAGTTATTGAAAAATGCAGAGGGGTTGTGTCGGGTTACTTATGAAGCTGATATTAAGAGGTTTGAGAAAACCGATGAAGAGCTATTCGAGTGAGCAGCTTATCGGCTAGCTGAAGGGGTCAAATTGACTTTTGAGATGGATCTTCTCTACACATCCCCCATAGGTGCGGTTCCAAAAGCTTCCCCCAACCTGGATAGTGAGGTAGAACTTCAGTGGAAAAGGGAAATTATAGCTTATTACCAAAAGAAGGTGAGAGTTGAAGATTTTTTATGAAAAAAGGTTGGGAGGTCCTAAGAAAGAAGTAAAGGTTGAGTCTCGCTCGATCGTCTAAACTGTTTGGTTGATTCAAAAAAAAGACCAGAGTAGAATTTTTGAATGATTTGGAGTGGGTGCGGCATGTCATTGTTGAATGAATTAACGAGTTAGAGGACTAGGTACTCAGATCTGACCCTGTGCAATCTCTTGCTATGACCTCTTCACATTCACGTTCTTTGGCAATTGGACGTCTTATAGCAATGCAGTCAGAGTTAGCAGAAAAACTTAAGTAGGAGAAAGTTAAATGTGTTGTGGTCGACATAGGTGTGAAGCATGCAACTGATGTGTTCAGGCACTTCATACCGAAGTTAGATCTAAGTTTTCTATACAACCGATTTGACTATGTATTTTAGGAGCGGGACCTTGGTAATCCTTGGGCCGGTGCGAACTATTGTATAAGGTTTCATGTTGCAGGAGCATCTCGTCTTTCCTCAATTGTCATACTGAGATTTCCTAACCTCAAGTTGTTCCTTCTTCCTGAAAGAGAAGAAAGCTTATAATAGGAGAGGGATCAGACTCTGACTAAGGTGTTCCTTCTTGCATTGTGTAATAATTTGTAACAAGAGTCTTGTAACGACCCGCCTTTTCGATCCTTAGAAGTCGACACTAATACACCTACGATATTCACATGTCGAGCATCCAAATGTCGAAATGACAGATTATTGGGGTGAAAAGAAAAGAAAATGGCAGAACTAAATCTCACAATGTGATGAATAATATGTAATATCCCAAATTATCTTTACAAAAGAAAAGCCTTTAATATCAAACAACATCAGAGTCTAACCTACCGTCAGCCTGGACAGTTATAACAACTTGTCCTTACAAATGCTGATAACATAACCAGTAAAAACACAGCGGAAATAAAAATACATAAAATACGACGTAGAGGCATCCAAATCATTCCTTGAAGCTCTAAGGCCTCCAAAGTTAACTCTAGAACAATACTTGGGCCTGACCCGAGTATTATAATAAAATAACATCCAGATCAGTCTAGTAAACCAGCATGAGAAACTCAAATCACAAGGATTGTTATATCTTATAAAACCTTTCAAAATATAGGTATCTCGTAAAAGCACGCAGCACATAAACGTGGATTAGTTTTTACCTTACAATATACAAAACACTTTATAGAAAAACCAGTGATATTATAATAATGTTTATGGTTTAAAGTAAATTATGAATATAGCTGGAATGCTTGCATCTCATGTTCTAGCATAGTTGGGCACAACTAAGTCCTTACGGTGCTTATTGGAGAATGAATTCCATATAATGACAAGGCTACTAAAGTACCGTCGACCACAGTACACCTCTAGATAAAGTGTACCGAGGGCCTCGCATGGACCCCCGCCAACACAGGATCGGCCAACCCCTTATTGGATAGTACCGAATATTTCATCACCCCAGTTTCTTTGCAACCTTTTTCGAGAGCTCTCAGGCACAACCAAATCCATAAATGTATATGTCTAGAAGGGTAATGACAATACCCTGATGGATGCGTGATGTGCATGTAAATGTGCATATTTTTACTTCCATATTTAATCTAATTTAATTAAATAAATGAGCATATAGGGTGTTTAACATGTTTAAACCAAAATTCAAATTATTTTCAAATCATTATTTATTCATCTTTATATAGGGGCAAAATGGTCATTTTGTGCATGTATTAATTTTGAGAATATTTATTTGTGCAATTTATTTTTATTTGTAGGAATTTGAATGAAAATTACAAGTGGCTTCATGAAGATATGCATGCTCAAGAGTTAGGAAACAAATGAAGATGGAAATAATTCATTTCATGCAACATGGAGGACCCCCATTTACCCACTTCCCATGATGTACAATTAGGAGCTAATGCATATGATAATGAAGATTAAAGTTATATGCACATGTAATGGTGGATTATGCTCATGCTAATGTAAACTTGAGGCCACACTTCCTCAAGGATATTTTGGGTAGTCCCCAAATATATGGATTAGGGTTTTAGGCTTGTATAAATACCTTATATATTCATGTAAACAATCTCGTGGTTTCCTTTGAGTCTCCTTAGCCTCCCCATAGCCTCCTCTTTAGTTAGTTTAGTTTGAGGCTCAAAAATAAATTACAAACTCACTTTTCTTTTTCCTGGCTACTTAGCCATTTTCTTCTTTCATGTAACTTTCTTTTTATGCAATTTTACTTCATGTTCTTTTATTTTATGTTCTTTACTTTATGCAATTAGCGTAGTTTTTATTTCATGCAAGTAGGTTAGCTTTTATTTTAGTTTAATTACTTCTCTTCTTACTTTGCTTTCATTTTCCTCTTCTTGTTTCATGTTGAACTCTAAATTTGTTGAAATGATAACAAATATGAGAGGCTAAACCCCTTCAATTTAGGGGTAATGAAGCCCTCTTAATCGTGTAGATTCAACATTTTGTTAGCTATGGTCTCTTTTTGTGCTTAATGGCAATGTTTAATGTGGTTTAACTTTGTTGTTTTAGCTTTGAATTTGATAGTGTATGTTGTTGACACCAAATAGGCTATGCTTAAACAAGCAAAAACACAAATTACCTCTACATCTACATATGATTATGGTAATGAAGTGGATTTTAAAATTAAAATTTGATGGTCTATATTTTGAATCAAAAGTTAATAGATCATGCTTAGAATAGATTTTATTGTCAAGTTCATTGTCATTTTCATGAGAGTTAAGAAGTGGTTTAATGGGTGTGTTATAGTTTGATGGTTTATATTGGGCTAATTAATAGCACAAATATTCCATACTTATGATAAACAAATCAATTAAGTTCACTAATGACCAAAAAAGAGAGATCATAATTTCATGTTGTGTTGATTTATGTGATCATGAGAAGGGATTTGCCTTTAAATTGCCTTCAAACTGTCATATTTTTATCCATTTCTTTTGCTAGTTTATTTACATTTTTTTATCTTAAAAACATCTCAAAATCGTGGTTTAATTTGATTGAATAGAATTATTTGTTGCTTGATTTTTATTGTTTGTTTGTCTGTGTGTTAATTTGCTTTTAAAAAAATTATTTGTGTTGTGTGTGACTTTTGTGTTCATTGTGTTTGTGTGCTTGTTTTCATAGTTTCATTTGCAATTGCATATTTTAAAAAAAAATACACAAGTACATTTCAAAAAGAAAAAATATATATTGCGTTCACAACTTCCTTTTACAAGTTTGTATTTACATTTCATATTATTATTTTTACAAATTTTCATATTCTCATTTCTGCATTAACATCACTGCACATCTTCTACACTGCTAACTGCATATTCCCCCACAATCGGGTAGCATCAAAACAACCCCAACCCTGCACAAAAATTGCAGCACACCAAACAAACTACTCTACTGCTCAACTGTCTATCACTGGCATCACCATTTTAACTGCCCATTGTTCCAAAAAACCTCATCACCATATACACATATACCACTGCATCTCCAACTCCACCCCTTGCCACTATCACCATCCTCAATCACACAACATCCACTTCATAACCACTTCAATCACCTGAACCTTCCTCTGCATTCATATACCTCAACTACACCTCTGAATACACCATCATCTTCCTTCTGTTACAACCCAGTCTGCCATCAGTTATTACTCACTTCTGTCACGTAACCACCCATTGATACATTATGCACATCCATATATATTTCAAACTGCCTTAACCTCCTCACAGCCATACTTCTCCTATCCTTCCGACCACCATCAGATACACTACATCACCAAACTGCAGTATCCACCACATTTACATTGTGCAACTGACAAACTTACACTTCATTTTCTGCCTTCATACTTGCCATTTCCATCAATTACTTGCCATACCACGGCAAACATATTATACAAGTACACAACACTACTCCATATCCATATCCCACTGATACATTTTGCATAACTCATACCACTATCTAACATCATTGCTACCACCATCTTCAAACCATCAACTGCTCATTACCAACTTACTACACATACATCTTCTACCACTGTTGCACTATTGCTGATCACATATCCTACATGCAGCAACGCCATATAAACAAAGTGCACTGCTATTGCCATACTGACCATCCATTTTACCCTCTGTCAGACCATCAAAATACCACCACCAAACACATTTCATCCATCAATTCCCCTCTGTCAAAACATTCATCAACATCCCTAGACCATCACAACCATCCACTACCAAAAACCGCTGCTGCCACTTCAAACAAACCACTTCCAAACAATTTCATCAACCCAAAGCACTACCATCCTCATATCATAGCCATAACTGCATAGACACAATTACCACTGCATATTCATACCATCATCATACCACTCCTGTATACAAACTCACTACCACAACCACCAGTTCACCAGTCCTCTATCAAGCCTGTACCCCTCCCTTGCAGCCATCAAAATCAAAATCTTTACACCACTCTTCTACATTATTACCTTAACCACTTACTGCCGATCACCATCCAAACCACTCTACATAACACATTTCATAACTCTACATTTAAACCACTTACTACATATCCTAGTGCTCATCACCATCCTCTGCTGCTCCACTCACATTCACCAAACAGTTCCTGCAAACCATTCAATCACCATCAACTAACCAAGCATTCAACTGGATCACCCCTACCAGTCACCAACCTTGTTCAACTATCAACACCACTCTGTCATAACCTCCAGCAACTTTCTTCTACCACAGTATTTGAAACATCATAATCATTTCATTTCACTTCCTCTAAACTGCACAATCCGATGGACATCACACTGCAATTCAAACTGACAACCCTGCCTCACCACAATCACCACCACGAATCGCCTAAAACCCAACTGCGACCCCTAACTGAACCAAAGCCATCACAAAACATTCTACGTTCGAACTTGAGATTCGAATTGATTTTGGAGATTTTGAAACACTGGGATTTGGGAATTGAATTCGATTTATTTGTGATTTTGAGAGATCAAACTTTGTTAAGAAATCGATTGTGAATTTGGTCATTAATTGATCTCTCTTTTTGTTAAGAAGTCGATTGTTAATTGATTTCCTTGATTTTTACTTAGCAGTATGGTTTAAAACTAGGCCGAGTTTGGTTTTGAAAGGTTTTGAGCATTTTTCATTTGAAAAAAAAAGAAAGAAAAAAAAGGATTTCCTTTGTAAAAGTTTTTTTTATAAAAGAGTAAAAAAAGGTCAAAAAAAAGAAAACGGGGGATTTCGTTTTCACTAGAATGAAATTTTTTGCTTTTGTTTTCATTTTAACCTTATAAAAAAAATTCCTTGTACAAATTTTTCAGGTTGCAGATTTCAGGAAATCAAGATTGCAAAAAGTAATTGCTTGTCAAATAATTGCTCTACTCTGTTTGCTTGCCTAAAAAAATTTGCTGCTTTTAAAATAAGTTGCTAATAATTCTGCACGCTCTGGTATTGTGCTCCCTTCCCTTGTTTTATTTTGCTTTGCATTGTTGTTTGCTTGCAATTTAGAAAAAAAAATATTTTTCAAAAACAAAAACAAAAAAAAATTCATTCGTAGTTGCATTGTTAATACACGTTTAATTTCAGTATGCATTTCATCTTAGAATTTGATTAATATATAATGTTAGACATCAAACTTAAGGGTGTTGCGAGCACACCTAGGGCTTAATTGTATATTGACAAGTTGTCCTCTTTCGACAATTTAATTTCTTGGTGTCTAGGCTATGGCAGAGCAATAACCATTTATAAATATTACGGTGATTCATAAATATTATAGTGGTTATTTCTCTGAAGGTAATTAAACCTTCGGCTGCATTGCTACGGTGATTCGTGATGCACCGATAAATCCTGCCCGTTACCTGGCTGAGAACTATCTTGTTGGATTAAGACAAAGTGTGATTATACAATTTCGGGTTAGGAGCTACTTAGGATAGAAAACTTATAACGAAGTCCCTTGCATTCATTTAGTTGCATTAGTTCATGCATATTTAAAACAAAAAAGAAAAAAAATTCAAAATCCAAAACTAAAAAAAATTGTAAATATTTCTTAACTTAGTTTTTAAATCCTTTCTTTTGAAATTTTTCAATCAAAATAAAAAATCAAAAATCCAAAAAATAAAATAAAAAAAATAATTTGAGTTAGTTTTTTTTAGAAAAGCAAAAATCCAAAAAATGTATAAAACCTTTTCAAAAAAAAATGAAAATCCAAAAGCAAAAAATAAAAATAAAAATTCCCTTTTTAGAAATAAATTCCCTTTGGTAAATAGTTTTCCTTTATAAAAATTCCAAAAAAAGGAAAAAAAACTACTTTTGAAAATGTCGGAATTTCCCTATTCACAAGAATTTTACGATAGTTATGAAAATCAATATAATTCATATAATTTCACATCAAATTCTTATGGATATTTTAATAACAACTATTGTTCAAATAATTTGAATTTTGAACCATAAAATTTTCAAAATGATGACCAACCTTCAAATCTTGAAAAGAGCATTGAAACGATTTCGTCTTTACTTGAACTCTCTACACAAAATAATCAAATGATAAATGAGTTGTGTAGTTCATATTTGTGCAATGATTCAAGTCAAAATTTTCAAAATAATCAAAATTTGAATTCACTTCAAAATTCAAATGATTTCGAGTATAACCCATGCCAATTTGATTTCGAACTCCAAAATGAGTTTCAAAGTCAAAATGAAAATGGAAAAAACTTTTTAAATGATTTTGGCAATGGAAATAATCTCGACTACGATGCGATTGATAATTTTCATTCTCAACAAGTTCAAACTGAAAATTTTCAAATTAGTAATTATACATTTGACTTTGTTGAGCAAATGGACTAAATTCACAACGATCACACGGATTTGTTGTTTGAAACATATAAGAAACAACGTGAGAAACAAAACCAAATCCTAACGTGTGACGAGTCAAATAATAATCCACCTTTTACAGAAATTGTCGATTTTCAAATGACAACTTTTGAAATTGAAAATGACGATCTTAATGAAGTTGTCGAAAATGCGGTAATTGAGTTTGATTTCAATTCTTTTGAGGTGAGAAACTTGATTTAAAATTTGATCTTCCTTTTTTCGATTCTGAAAAATTGAATAGAAAAACTTTAGATTTTGAAATTGATACATGCAATGAAGTTGTTGATAATCCAATAAAGGAAGACGAATTTTGTGAACACAAATTTTTTGGACTTTTCAAAGATGAGTTGTTGAATTCTGAAGGGGTAGATTTAAATCACCATTTCGATTTTCAAATCAATAATTCTGAAGAATTTTTCAATGATAAGTTTGAATTTCAATTTGGTGAAAATAAACTTGAACTTCAACCAGTTATTTTATCAACCCCAAAAATCATCAAAAATAAAACAACTCATTCGATTTTTAATAAAACGACATTCGTTTTTCCAAATCAACATTCAACTTTGAAATCTTTTATGGTTTGGTTTTTTGTGCTTATGCTGTGTCTCTCATACTTGACGAGACAATTGAATTGGTCTTTAGAAGACCGTTTCATTTACTCTTTGATGATATATTTTCTGATATCATGAAAGTAATAATCGTTTCGTTTTCATGTAAATATAGGTAATATATTCATTTTGATTTTATTTTTCTCCTTTCACTTGGGTTGACTGTGGGGACACATTCAAAATCAAATATTGGGGAGCCTCATCTTCTTTTTTATTTTTCATGGTTTATTTTTTACATTTTCTTTCCAAAACTCAAAAAAAAATTAAAAAAAAAGACAAAAACAAATTTTCTTTTTAATTACTTTTGAAGAAACACTATAGGATAAATATATGGTTTTGGTTATTAAACTAAAATTTTTGAAAATTTATTTGTCTTAACAAAAATAAAGTTTGATTACAAGTAACTATGGTTTATCTAGTATATAGGAAGATTCATAGGTGATAATTATGAAGTATATCCTAATTGGAAATCTTTGTTTAAAAAAATGGTGGATTTAAAGTAAAGGCTATAACAATTTTTTATCTTCTAAGTTAAATGGTGCTAAGATGATTTTGCAAAAATCTATCTTCAAAAAATAAAAAAATATATAACAAAAAAACAAACAAAAAAAAAGAAAAATAATTGTATATGTGTAAATATTTTTTATTAAAACCTAGAGTCATGTGTTAACACGCAAGTGTGTCCACTCGCTATGCTCTATACTCTTCTCACGTAAGCTCGAAAGGCAGTGCATGATCGGTATATCTGGCCTCATTTTATCTGAGTTAGGTGTATGTATATATAAAAAAATTTAATAATGCCTACAGTCGATATGTGAACACACTTGTGTGTTTACTCGCCACGCTCTGTATTCCCCTTACGTAAGCCCGAAAGGCAGTGCATGGGTAATATATCTGGCCATAGTTTTCTGAGTTAGGCATATGTAAATATTGTTAATATTAATAAAATTTTCAAATAAAGAGAGAGTAAGCAATTGAAATCCAAGCACTATTTTCACTTATTTGATTTGACTTGTTATTTAAAAGAAATAAAAATACCACTTTGGAAAACTTTGATTATCAACTGAGAATCCATTTCGTAGTTGCACTATGTTATCAACCGAAATAGCTAGCCAAACTAGAGTCTACTTGTGATGATAACTTAATTTTTGTTGGAAGTTTTGACGAGTAAATGACTTAAATTTTCAAGATAATGACCAAAACTTATATTTAACTTATGCGTGTCAATTTATGTAACGACCCGCATTTTTGACCGTTCAAGTCGACAATAAAAACACATATGCCGACTCAAACAATTCAAAAATACAGATAGTTATTGGGGTTAAATAAGAAAAGAAAAGAAAGAACAGAAACAAACTCAGAATCTCGCAGCGGAAGGGACAAGATATAATAATAAAATAACAGTTCATGAAGCTATTAAATAAATAATTTGATTACTATTATACATCATAAATCAGAGTTACATACATATCAGAGATAATACAACAATGCAGCGGAAAAATAATACAGTAGTAGAATACAAATGATGTAATACCAAACTCCGTCTTCGTCCTCCAGAATAGATCTTCAACCTTATCTGAAATGCTCAGGCTGACCCGAGCGTAATGAAAAGACAGAACACTCGAGTCAGGACTAAAATATCTCATGTAAGTTAAATCGAATAAGTAAATATGAGTGTGACGGCGTCGGAGATGTTTACGAGTTTTAGACACCTCCTATCCAGTGTTTAACGTGTGTGCATTAACTTAAGAGATGTTCGGGATTTCCATCTCCTAAGGATCCGTTAAACTATCTACTATATAATAGAATACGCTATATACAATAATGTCTATCATAAAGTAAAATATCAAACTAGCGTTAAACCATGGCCCATTCCACCCTTAACACATTTTTATTCCCAAGAGCATATACAAGACCGTAGTTTCCCCAAAACCGGAAGTCACCAGAGGGAAATCCATATACTAAAGGTACAAACCAAAACGTAGTGGTCGCGAATAGGATAATCAATATGACAAGGTGCATGAGGCGATACCAACTAGGATACTAGTAGTTGCGTGATCCGGACTGATGTTGGGCATAGCAGCTACTACCCCAACACCGCGAAACAACACTCCCATAATCGAGGGGTGCACCCAAATCGAATCACAAAAGCAATAGACATGGTAACGAAGAAGTGTGTCCGCTAGAGGTGGCGAACCTCAATGGCCCGGTGCGGCTCCTGTTTTAGTCATGTCAGGGGTCATCCAAAATCGTTCTCTTTCTTCAAATCAACACGTTCACCAAAACCATCCACTTCATTCTGGATCAACACTCCGCGTATATTAGTTATTAAAGTGGTTTTCGGTATCGACAGAGAGTATGTCCATATCCGATCCCGGTCTCTTTAATAACTACGTATTATTACACCGATGGCTCTTTTACATTTTCAAAATCAATTCATAATTGATTATCAAAAATATCATATTCGCTTCAAAAATCAAATCCATTTCAAAATCATCATATCTACTCAAAATATACAATTTCATTTCAAAAATCATTTTCGCCTAAATATCTCATTTCAATTTCAAAATCGTACGATATTACTTTCACTTCAAATAAATCCATTTCCAAAATCATATCACATTCCAAAGTTATATCGCTTTCGAAATCATAAGTCTTTTAAAATCAAAACACTTTGGAAATCAAACCTTGAAATTCATAACACTTTGAAATCATAGCTTGAAATCATAACATTTTGGAATCCTAACACTTTCCTCTTAAACAATTTAGATATTAAAATTTGTATATATAGAAAATAGTTTATACAATAAAATAGTTTATATAAAATAGTTATAAGTTAAAATAGTTTATAATAAAATAATTTATATTGATAATGATTTATATTAAAATAATTTATATTAAAATTTATAAAGTAAAATATAAATAGTTTTAGATATAGTTTAAAATACTTTATATGAAAATAGCTTCCTCAAATTTCACAAAACGATTCACATAAACTCGAATTCCAAATTTAAAATTTAATCAAATCTCAAATCATCAATTTCAACTCGATTCAGCTTCTCAATAAACCATTTCAAATTATCAATTTCAAATACATATTTGAACCACAAAATAAGCCATTTCAATTTCAATATATCTCAAAGCTTTAAATATTCACATTTCAAATTAATTAAATCTCAATTTCAAATTAATTTTCAATTCCAAACTCAAACTTGAAATATCATTTCATATAAACTTTCTTAGAAATATCAGAGTTCGATTAAAAGTCCAATCTTTTAAAACAAATCAACTTCCGAAAATTTACGCCGTATTTCAAAATTTTCTCAAAATCTAAACTTCGAATAATTAAACAATTTCATTTACCAAGTTTAAATTCCAACATCTCGAGCTTCAATTCAAAATAATTCAATTTCCATAAATTGGATTTTATTCTTAAAATCAATTCATTTAAATAATTTCAAAACAACTTTTAAAATCATTTAATTTAACCAACCCGGTGTCCGTATATAATTTTCTAACCTATGGCCAAGTGGATAATTATTTCAATTTTTAATTTCAAGGATGGATATATATCATTTCAACCTATTTCTTAATTTATTCGAAATGATTCAGTTTACAGTTTTATATGCAATAAACAATATACATGATGATAGCATGATATATCAAAATAAATAAACAACCAATATTGACCAATAGCATCCATCACAACCAATCAACCATAAAGCCAATAACATTCACAACAATTTTATAATTATCAATATCGAGTAATATACTGCCAATTTAAATTTAAATTTATTTTGACGGTCAATTTAAATTCTATCAATTAATTCATATATCAATATAAATGATAATTAAACCTACCAAACAACAGCCAAAAATTTCATATCACTTCAGAATATAAATTTAACTAACAAAAATTTATTTTAGTCAATTGTGAGCGTATAAACACTCACCTTTGATTTATCGACGATTTAAAAACCCAAATAAAGGCCCAAATTTGAACAATCTCGGAATCCAACAAAACCAGCTCCATATTGTCCGGAATTTCGATACGAACGCAACGGAGAAAACCGCGCATGAATCCGAGCTCGTATGCAAAAGTTATATACGTTAGAACGATTGAACATTTAAAATTTAAATGATTAATTAATAAAAAAACGTATACCCTTCTTCCATTCACGCACAGCACACCCGAGACCCACTTCACACTGTTCATCCTCATCCACGCGCGAGGCAAACGACGACCGGACGTTGATTAGGGGATGCCATCGCGTGCGCCTCTCCTTGCTCCACCTACGCGCCAAGTTTCATCGCGCCATTCGCCGCCGATCGTCCAAGAAAGACCAAAACGCGCACGACATTCAAACGTAGATCTGGACCAATCCGTGACGAATCAGCACGAATCAACCATATGGATTTGAAGAGCTCGTCGAGATCTACACTTTTGCTTTTGGAATTTTTCGATTTCATTGAACGGATTGAGAGATATTAAGGAAAGAAGATCGGCAATTTCTGACCATGGAATAGGTGGCGGCCATGGTTTGAAATTAGGGTTTCTGAAATGAAATAATGATAAAACTGTCTCGGTTTGCAAGCGTATTTATAAAGGTAGGTCCAAAATCGTTCGAACTCCAATCGAGACATGCCGCCAGGCGTTTATAAGGTTTTACCCATATTCCGAACGCAATGGAACTAGTCCCAAGGCCTAATTCAATCGTACGTGGAAGATAGCTTTTGAAGTCGATTATTTTAATTAAATTTGAAATTAAATTTCTACGCGTTTCAAACTCGCACGGCCAAACGACAAGTCCGATTGCTACGAAAATTGAAACCTTACAATAATTCACTGTTACGGATCCGATGAAACTGGTTTCGTCGAAATCCGAGACAGTTGTAAAAATGGCTATTTCTACGGTTTAATTTCAATATAAAATTCCCAATTTTAAATTATTAACTTTTAAATCAAATTTCAAGTGTTCAAACATTTCATTTTTAATTTCACAATAATTAACATTCTTTTACAATGCAGTTTTCCATTATAAATCCAGTATAAAAGATTACATTAGATTCAACGTTCAATTATATTATAATTCAAATTCAAGTTATTTAATTCCAATTGAATTCTTTTATTTCGATTTACACTTTCATTTTTGAATCAACCATTTACTTATACATTATTATCAATAGTTTATAATTCATTTATTTTCATTTCTTCAGCTATCATCTTATTTAAATTCACAGTAATATTAAATTACATTCATTTACGTTGATTTCAATATTATAACTTCACTATTAAATGTAACATTTTATTTATTTCGTTGTTTACAATCAAATTTAATTCGTTTTAATTACTTGTTACACTCAAATTTAAATCTTTACTTACGTTCAATTACAAGTTAACATCCTTATCAAATTACAGTTTCAGTTATTATCTGATTTCAATCAACTGTAATATTAAGTTACATTTATTTATATTAGTTTCAATAACATAAACTTCCACTATTAAATCTACCATTTTATTTATTCTTTGTTTACAATCATAACCAATTTGGTTTACAATCAAATTCAATTCATTATTTACATTCAATACAAGTTAACATCCATAATTAATTTACAAATAAGTTATTTCAGAATTCAGTTTTGTATTTTAACTTGTAATTCACATTTAACAACACAAAATTTTATTTCCTTCGGATTTTTATCCAATTTTTTTTAATTCGTATTTTTAAAGAGTTAAAAATACGGGGCGTTACAATTTAAAAGTAAATTCTTCATTTGAAAATATTTTTGTAAATAAATCTTGCATTTAGGAATTTTACATTTCGCATTTGGATTTTGTGGGTAGTATCCGTAGAAAACCCTCAATAGAGAACACTCGTCCCATTAGGGACACCTAGAGGTTTAACAGCATATGTTCAATGCTATCGTGCTTCCTACGAAAACGGATTTATCTTAGTTTTAGTTTATTCGAGGACGAATAAAAAGATAAGTGTGGGGATATTTGATGTGCACGTAAATGTGCATATTTTTACTTCCGTATTTAATCTAATTTAATTAAATAAATGAGCATATAGGGTGTTTTAGCATTTTTAAACCAAAATTCAAATTATTTTCAAATCATCATTTATTCATCTTCATATAGGGGCAAAACCGTCATTTTGTGCATGTATTAATTTTGAGAATATTTATTTGTGCAATTTATTTTTATTTTTAGGAATTTGAATGAAAATTACAAGTGGCTTAATGATGATATGCATGCACAAGAGTTAGGAAACAAATGAAGATGGAAATAATTCATTTCATGCAACATGGATGACCCCACCTACCCACTCACTATGATGTACAATTAGGAGTTAATGCACATGCTATTGAAGATTAAAGTTGCATGCACATGTAATGGTGGATTATGCTAATGACAACTTAGAGGCCACACTTCCTTAAGGGTATTTTGGGTAGTCCCCAAAAATATGGGTAGGGTTTTAGGCTTGTATAAATACCACATATGTTCATGTAACCAATCTCTTAGTCTCCTTTGAGTCTCCTTAGCCTCCCCTTAGCCTCCTCTTTAGTTAGTTTAGTTTGAGGCTCAAAATAAATTACAAACTCTCTTTTTTTTTCATGGCTACTTAGCCATTTTCTTCTTTCATGTAACTTTATTTTTATGCAATTTTACTTCATGTTCTTTTATTTCATGTTCTTTACTTTATGCAATTAGTGTAGTTTTATTTCATGCAAGTAGATTAGCTTTTATTTTAGTTTAATTAGTTATCTTCTTACTTTGATTTCATTTTCCTCTTCTTGTTTCATGTTGAACTCTACATTTGTTGAAATGGTAACAAATATGAGAGGCTAAACCCCTTTAATTTAGGGGTAATGAAGCTCTTTTAGTCGTGTAGATTCAACATTTTGTTTGCTATAATATCTTTTTGTGCTTAATGGAAATGTTTGATGTGGTTTAACTTTGTTGTTTTAGCTTTGAATTTGATAGCCTATGTTGTTGACACCAAATAAGCTATGCTTAAACAAACAAAAACATAAATTACCTCTTCATCTACATATGATTACGGTAATGAAGTGGATTTTAAAATCAAAATTTGATGGTCTATTTCTAATCAAAATTTAATAGATCATGCTTAAAATAGATTTTTTGTCAAGTTCATTGTCATTTTCATGAGAGTTAAGAAGTGGTTTAATGGGTGTGTTATAGTTTGATGGTTTATATTGGGCTAATTAATAGCACAAATATTCAATACTTATGATAAACACATCAATTAAATTCACTAATGACAAAAAAAGTGATCTTAATTTCATGTTGTGTTGATTTATGTGATCATGAGAAGAGATTTTCCTCTAAATTGTCTTCAAACTCTCATATTTTTACCGTTTTTTTGCTAGTTTGTTTACATTTTTTTAGCTTAAAACCAACTCAAAATCTTGGTTTAATTTGATTGAATATAATTTTAAATCTAAACAATTCCTTGTGGGTCGATCCGTACTCGCCACGTGCTAGAATTGTACGTCGTGCGCTTGCGGTAATTTTTTATTAAAATTTGATCGGTTGTTTTCTAATCCGATATGAAATTGGCCATTCAAACGGCGCGATCCACATACCCTGCTGTGTATCCCTTAATTTAGTCATTCTCGGTTGGTGAGGCTTGAGGCTACATTTTATCTTTTTAGCAAATCCCATTTGGAATGCTAACACCGCTCTCCAGGCCATATTGCAATGCCAACATTCGTCCATACAAGTTGTTCAGGATATGAACAAACCGAAGGCACTACTTCTACTACATCCATTTTGAAATCATCCTCGGGATTAGTAGTAAGTAGCTCTTCCACTTCAAGAGCTCCATCCTCAATTTCCTCATCTTCAAGAAGTCATCAAGATTCAAAGTGGGTTTCAGATAATTCATACTTATCCGATCCTACACTCTTCGAACCAACATTTGATAGTTTCCAGTAAACTTAACTCCAGTTCTTTTGGAAATATACAAATAATACATAAGAGTAGGGATCACCTCCTAACTGTTTAAGTGGACGAATTTCCTTATCGTTTGTCCTAAAAGAACACCCGAGTATATACGTACAATAGCATCAACAAGGATAACTATACCCTAATTCTTGTGTTTTCTTCAAGATATTCCCAGAGTTTAAAACTGGTCCAGATTTGGTAATCGGTTATTTAACTATCAAATAAACAAACACTCAGACATAGTTTTAAATCCATATAGAATCCACTAAGCCTCTTTTAAATCTTCATTAATTAAAACACTTTAATTATTTTATAAAAATATCCATTAACTTATCTCACCGGTATAAGTATATTCTCAAACCATTTTACATCCTATACTTGACAGATTTTACCATATACTTAGACAATGGTATAAATATATTCAAAAAACATTTAAGATTGATTTATTATTTTCAAAATAATATTAAATGGATCAAAAACAATGTCATTCTAGAACATTGTTCACCATCAACCCAAACCACTAATCCTTCGGCGTTAAGTATGGAAAATGTTTTCATATCACCAAAATTAAGAAAGATTATTTATTTATCACTTAAAATTTATTTTTATAAGTGATCCAATTCATATAAAATCAAAGTTTTATAAACCCAAAACTTCTTTTGCAAATTCCAAGATCTCTTTCCAATTTATAACTTTATCAAACCCTTTCAATTTAAAAATAATTCTTTTTATAAACAATTTATTACTTTAAATAATTTTTATCCAATAAATTGATTACCCTTAAAATCTCCCTAATAATTAATTTATCAAGTTCAAATCATCATTAGTAAATAATTAATTAACCTTAAAACTCCAAATGAATAATCAACAAACTTAATCACTATTAAATAATTGATTTTTTAACTTAAGCCACTATTAATAAAAATTTAATAAATTTCGAAAACATCATTATTAAATAATTAACTAACTTCAAATATCATTAATAAAATAATTGATTAACTTTAAAATAACTTAAATAAAATAGTTGATTAACTTTTAAAACAACTTTGATAAAATAGTTGAATAACTTTCAACTTTAAAATATCATTAATAATTAATAGTTAACTTTAAAATATTATAATTAAAATAACCTTAACAATTTAAATATAGAAAAATAATTTACTTCAAAATATTTTAAAGTCAAAGTAAATCCAAAACCATTTCTTTTTAAAATTTGGAAAGAGGCTCAGCGACCATACTGGTACTCAGACAAGCTACCGCTTATTTTCAGTTCAACAATCCAGATCATGTCATTGATATTTACATAAGTAACAAATATGTAAATAAAATTCATAGTTAACAAACAATAGATAACACGTCATTTTTTCAAGTCAAGTGACATATTAATAAATGTCCTGTAACGACCCGAATTTTTGGCCATCGAATATTGGGTAATTAACTAATTTTAATTGTTGAAATATTGATGAATTTCTGATAATTAAAATGTCTAAATGTATATAAATTTCAAAACTATATAAAATATTGAATTATAAAATCTTTGGATGTGATAAATCTTATAGAAAAATAAATTATATGTATATATATAGAAACTCCACCATTTGAAAATATCCATAAATATATAAATATATATATACAAGCTTTATGGCATTTGATAATATATATAAGTATATAAATGCATATATATATATATATATATGTGTGTATATATGCCCATATGAAGTAAAATATAGGAATGTTTGTATAAATATGAATAAATATATATGTAATATCAAAATATACAATGTATATGAGAATATGTATAAGTATAAATGTATGTATATGATGGTAAAACATATGTAAGTAAATAAATGTGTATAAATGTAGGTAAGCATACATATGCAAATATAGATAAATAGGTAAATAGGGGATAATGTGAAAATACACACACACATGTAATATAATGACAAATACAAGCAAATGTGTGTGTGTATATATATTAATTAGTGAAAATGTAAACATATATGTATATATAACTATATATATAAGTAAATGACAATATGTACAAATGCTAGTACAATAGGATAAAACATATATGCATAACTATATATATATATATATATATACATAAAAATGCATGTATAAGCTTAAGGGGACATCATCACAACATATTTTAAAATCAGGTCAAAACCTTAAATCAATGTCAAAACCAAATCAAGTCAAGCATATGAAATAGTAAATCAAAACTTTTCATAAGAAATCAAATCAAGCAAATAAAATAAATATGAGAACCTGTATATGGAGATAAGCCTTCAACCTCTCTCCTTATAAATAGGCTCTGCCTTTGTTCATATCTTTGCAGTCTTGCATTTAAACAAGATAACAAAAGAAAAAAAAGGCGTGTGTATATATATATATACAGTCTGCCATTAAATCAAAGGCTTAAAGCAGGAGTTGAACGTAGCAGAAGCTCCTCCATTTCTAATGGTGAGTAAACTAACCTTTATGTTCTGTAATCTATGCCTGGATAGGAATGTAGTAGTTTGTTGATATATGTGTTTGAACAAGTATATGTATATACTTATTTATGAATGTATATGAAGGATATAACCAGAACAAACCAGGTCATGTTCATTTTCTTCCTTCTGCTGTATGTTAAAAATTGGCATACTTAACTCTAAAAATCCTTATCTCTCACCCTAATCGGTTTTAGGTTATGAAGTAAAGAGAAAAATTGTTTGTTTTTGATTGAACTTTGTTTTAAAATTCGTTTATTTGGATATTATCAAGTGAAAAGGATAAGCGGCGTATTTTACAGTAAGCAACCTTAAATGGGAAAAATTCAAACATCATATTTTGTGCTTTCACTTATATGATCAGGATCGGCCTTGAATATGATGAATTTTGGTAGGTGTTTCGCAATTTTTAGTCGCGTATGTGTTGAGATATAAGGGGATGGATGAAATGTGGTCATCGGTCAAATTCGGGCGAACCGATTGATGGTGGGGGTCGACGTTTGGCCAGGAGGTAGCTGTGGGGGTGGGGAGCATTGGAAAAATGGCGTTGTATTTTATTTGGTTGTGTGGTAATTGGACGAGGTTGATTTAGGGTTGGAAGGTCGGTTTTGGGGGGTCTCGGTTACACGGTGATGACGACGACGAGATGGAGATAGGGAAGTGCGGTCTGGGGGAAATGGTAGAGGGCGGGGCGGCGCGTCTCTCGGTGAAGTTTGGGGGTGATCGGTGGTGGTAGTGGGCGAGACGAGGGGTTGCAATGGTTTTGGGTTGTTTCTATTTTTGGTGAAGGTGTTCAAATTTCGAACGAGGTCTTTGCCGAGGGTTCCAAGTAGTGGGGTAGGTTGCGGAGGTCGTGGGAGGTTTGCGAGGTTGATCGGCGGTGAGGTTGGGTCGCCGAGAACGTGTGCACGTGCACACGTTGATGTACAGGGCGTGGTAAGTTCAAATGGAAAGGAAGAAAGAAGGAAACTGGAAGAGAAGAAGGGAAAGGGAGAAAAGGAAGAGTGGGTCGGGAAAGAAGTATGGGCCGAAAAAAAAACAAAGAAAAAAAGAAAGGAAGAAAAAAGGGAGAAAAGGAAGAGTGGGCCGGGAAAGAAGTATGGGCCGAAAAAAAAATAAACAAAGAAAAAAAGAAAGGAAAGAAAAAAATAAAAGAAAGGAAAGAAAAAAATAAAAGAAAGGAAATAAGAAAAGAAAATAAAAGGTAAGGGAAAGAAAAATAAAAGAAAAGAAAGAAAAGGAAAAGGAAAAGAAAAGGAAAGAAAAAGAAAAAGAAGAAGGAATGGAATTTATACACATACATTTATAAGATAATTTATATTCTCTTTCTTTAACTAAAAATCTATTTCCATTTTAAAGCCGTAACTTAAAGAGAAATTATATTTTATAGTTTAATGGTAATTAATTATATTATTATTATTTGACTTAAACTTATGGATAGTTAATAGTATTTTATAATTTATTTATTAGTTAATAAATTGTTTAAATTGTAATTAATTCAGATAAAAATATAAATGAAATTGGCTAAGTAAAGTTAATAAAATCCCAAGGTGAATCGTCTTGATATTTGTTATTTAAGTTGGTAACAATCTATATCTTTTCTTATCTCTGTTGGATATTCGTTTCAATTATTCTTGTCTGTACCATCGAGTGGTCAAACAAGTTAAAATAATTGGATTAAAATAATAATACGTTTTATTTGAAATAAAGCTCTGTAATAAATTCTCATACTTGAATATGGTCACCCTAAATAATAAATTGTTTATTTTAAAAAAAATTACGCTGTAAAATTTATTGCTTGGATTCGAAGAGACCGGGATCAGATATTAGCGTTATCCGGAACCACTCCGATTTGAAAACCACCACAAACCTTACGGGTTTGATTATAGGGTTAAATGGACCGGGATTGGATTAATTTGACAAATTCAACCATTTTAAATAAGTAACCGTACCTAGACATTATTGCAATATCGATGGATTCTCTGTAAAGGTGTTTGGTTGTAATCAGATAAAAACTCATCGTGTTGTACGAGTTACCTTGGTTTTCAAAGGATTTTATAACTTAAGTATTTTCAAATTAAGTTGGTTTTGCTCACGCTGGTTTCAACCTAACTCGGGTGTACATTATCATAATGCTCGGGTCAGACCGAGTATTACAGAATTTTAGGTTAGGACGCTTGGAGCTCCGGGGACGAGCTGGATGGCAGAGACGTATGAGTTATATTCCGCTGTGGATTATAGGCTGTATAGACAGCAGTTGAGGATAAGTTATTATAACTATCCAGATTTGTTGTACTCTGATATCTTGTATGTATGTTTATAGTTACAGCTTTTCTTTGTATAAAATGCTGCTATTATATATTATATTTTGTTCCGCTGCGATTTTGAGATTATGTGATGTTGTTTCTGTTTCTTATTCTATCTCTTCTTCTTCTAAACCCTAACAGCCTGGTATTTCTGACACTCGATCGCTCGGCACTCTATATAGTGAACGTATTAGTATCGATTTTCGCGGGTCGAAAATCTCCTGGCCGTTACATGTCCAAATTAATAAAATAACATAACGGGGATTTATTCTACTAAATTGATGTCCAATAACATCTATTCAATTTAAATTCAACGGAATGGTGTTTTATTTTTCTAACTGAATGTCTGTGATAAATTATAATTACCAAACGACAGGATTATTTCTATAACTATAAATTTATCAGTATTTTACATTTCTACAAATCTATCGAATACTTGTACAAATGTGTTCTATTAGATTATATGAATCAAGTGTTGAAATCTGTGAGTCAAACGGACTTCGTAAGGGTGTGTTATAGCTTAAGTTTAAAACATTTAAAATTTTAAAATTTAATTAGCAAAATCACTTAAACAAAACTTTGCCCAAAACCAAACCCATACCAAAGGTCAACTAAGCTTCTTCCCAAACCAAGTTTTCCCAAATCATTTTCCTTCCCAAATCAAAAAAAGAGAAAAAAACCAAATCGACTAAGGGACCTAAGAACGTGCACCACCATGCACGTGCATGGTCGCTCTTGGCCTTCGACCACCACCGCGACCTCACCCGCAAATTCTACCAACCATGTGCAACCCCCAGCACCCTCGCCGCCGCTTCCAATCACCCATATCGAAATCTAACCCATAATCCCAAATTGAAAAAAAAACTTAGCACGCTACCAAGAACCCACTATGCATGCAAAACTGAGCTCGCCCCACCTCCTCGGCCATCGCCATGACTTGCCACCTCCTCTAGCAGGATCGTCAACCACCCATGTCCCTCCAGTCCTAACTCTAGCCCACTTGATGATCCACCATGCCATCACGAACCAAAAATTCGAATCCCCTAAAAACTCAGGCCCTAACCCAAGCTTGAGCTTGGTGGAGCGCCACTTACCATCGTACACTCCACAACCACCACCGTAGCTCTACCCTCATCCCAGGCTACTCCAGCTCCAGTCGCACCACCCCAAGCCACCACGATCGTCGAAAATCAATTTTTGAACAAAATTAGTTCATCTCTCTGCCACAACCAAATCTCAAAAACACTAGGCTCTGCAAACACCCTTAAAAAATTCCAAATCGATGATACGGACCCACTCGGACCCTCCGTTTGCTATTCCGCAATCGACAAAATATCACCATTTTCCGACGCTCTCTGAAACCAAACAAAATTGACCAGCATAGTCATTGAAACTTCAAGCAAAAATTTTTAAAAATTAATTTAGACTATAACGAACAACTCCACAACTGATCTTTTTAGCTAATTCTAAATGGTTTGAGAGATAATGAATTTTGAAATCTAGGATGGAAAAGGTTTCTTTGTTTTGTCAAATAACAGTAAGTGAAAAAGGGAAATGTAATAATCCCTATTAGTTTCCAGTGAGTATATTTTCTCAATTTCAAATCAAAGTAAGATTTTTAAATCATATTTTAAAATGTGGGAGATATTTCAAAAATAAAAACCAAGCTATGAATAAAATTTCACACATTTATCACATACATAAATATACAATTAAACAAAGGGAGGGAGATCTCACCTTCCATATTATTTGCAAATGTAAAAATCCAAATCCACACTTAAGTTTTAAAGTTTTGATCTTTGAGTATAGTATAAATTTTGTGTTTAAAACAAAGTGATTTTTTATTCAAAATTAAAAAGAAGTAGAGAGGATGGAAAATGAAGGTTAAAGAGATGAAGTATAAAATGAAATGCATGATAAGAAGAGTGTATATATAAAATAAAAGCAAGGAAGGCTAAAGTCAAATTTACCCTTAAATCAAATTTTCAAACTTGTCATCATTTCCAAATCCATCAAAGTACCAAACATTTGATAATATGTTGGATATGAGGATGATCAAGTACTTAAATTAACTTTCACACTTAAGGAATCCTCTCAATTCACATCCATCATTTCTTATTCAAATTTTAAATTAAATTCTTATTATTACAATTTTACTTATACATTTAGAAATAAAATGTTTTAAAACATGTGTGTTGTTTTATAGTTTATACAAGGGTATTACAACTTCTAATAACTTGTCGTTTGATAAAAAGCCGAGAATCCAAAAAGCATGTCTCGGTAACATTTTCAGTTTTCCTTCGAACTACCTATTTATGTAAACAGAATTCAAAAATCAATTTTCTGACATAGTTATAAATTAAAAGAGGGTTATTTAAATTTGGTAAAACCCATTAATTGAATATTTAAAATAAATTAAATATTCACAAATCAAAGCGATAAATTTTTGGGTCGTCACAGTCTCCCCCCTTAAAAGAATTTCAACCCAATATTTCACTATAATCAAAACCTAGTAAAAAAAAGGCTGAACGGAACCCTTAACCTATTACTAGCTAATTACTAAGTAAAAAGAAACCTTTAAATATGGCTAATAACCATATATCATACCAGAATAAGTTTAAACACACACGTAGTAGTAATTCTCAATTCATACAATAGGTATCTACTAAGATACCAAATCAAACTAACAGTCACAATATAGATACATAGAATATCTAAATACTAACTTAACTACAGATAGAGCCCTCCTCATCAGAGTCCTCTACGCGGGACCCGATAACTCTATTGATTCTAGCCCATCAGAAGCCCATTCGCCTCCATACCCTATTCCATAACCCATCCACCACCCATTCTGGTATTCCTTGGGTTCCTCTTCCTCCCTCTTGATGCTCCTCCATGGGTTCTACCTCTGGCTCTTCCTCCAATAGCTCTTCTTCTAGCTCTTCTTCCGTTGGCTTTTCTTTGGGTGCGGCCTCTTCCATTGGTTCTCTTTCGGGCTTTGGTATTGGGATGTCAGGAACCACCATGACTTGCCTAACCAATTGTAACATCCCCTTACTTAGAGGCCCAAACTAACAGCTACGGATGCTGCAGTCATCCATGGTTATTAATCTTCGATGAACAAATACGACGGTGCTAGATTCATTGATACACGGATCACAAGAATATGGAAAATTTTCAACAATTTAAACAAAAACACATTTCCACATTCCCCATTCAAAACATTTGATATTCATTACATAATCCCAATAACGTTAACCACATTCAGTAAAATATAATTATTACATATACGCCAAGAGCTACATATGAAGATGCCCTCTTGGTTGATCAGAGTATATAGCAAGTCTAGTAATTCTGCCTTTATATCCAAATACACAGCGGAAAACGAAAACTCTAAATAACTAACGCCCTCCTGCACGACTCCGGAAGCTTTATTCGTCTAAGGAGAGAACCTGAAAACCTTAAATCTCAAACTACTCAAAATCAATTGAGTACACGAGAGTTTAAGGGGAAAATAAAAACTTCGAGTCGGACATAAAGCCTGGTATGATAATAATCTAACATCTTAATCCTTTTAGATATCTAGTGAGACCACGCTGCTTTGCGGAACGGGTTTTCCCCTCACTAGTATCCTAAAACCCTTATAAAACCATATACTGTGCTCCTGCATCCACGATGGTTAAGAACATACATTTCAAAATATTGTGATGATATGCATATATAAAAAATTTAGGATTTCCCATCCTCAGTTTAAGCTGACACCCTGTCATCAATCACAGTTTCTAGGGCCACTATCAACCTAATTTTCATGAGTTTCCTAATAACCTTTTTCATTACACACGGACACCCTGTCCTATTTCATAGTTTTCATGGGATCACTAAGAACCTATAGGCCCCTACCAGTTAAATTAATTAATTCATGGGTCCCTTAGAGCCTATTAGTCGTTCTAATAACTAAACCCTTATCCTAGTTTTCATGGGTTGACTAGGAACCTATGGATTTATCCAGTAACTCACTTCTCATCCTAGTATTCTTGGGTTGACTAGGAATCTACTGATGCCTTTGTTAACTTCTTTCTTATCCTAGTTTTCATGGGTTGACTAGGAACCTATTGACTGATGTCAATTCTTAATCCGGATATAGTTTTCATGGGTTCACTACAAACCAATTAACCCCTGCTAACCTACCTTAATACATAGTTTTCATGGGTTTACTACGAACCTGTTGGTTACCTCCAATAACTACATAATCATAGTTTTCATGGGTTTACTATGAACCTATCTCCCAGATAACTTCAAAGTTTAGGCATCCTATATTTTGGTCTCCTTGACTCCCTGGATGCAATTCTACTCATTTAGGAGGTTAATCAAATTATATTCTCTACTGGGTTAACCTAGCTGGTTCTTCTACCCCTTTATCCCCAAAATACAGATTATAGGTTCTTTATCATGTAAATATACTCATATTTAAAGAAGCAAACATAATAATTTAACAATACCACTCCAGTGGGTTTTAGGTCCTTGAAATACATTTCATATAGAATATTGTTAATCCCTTTAACTTATATTTTTATCAAGGCCATACTTCTTCAAATTTATAAGATTAAAGTCATTTCAAAACTCATTTATTTAGCCATAGGTTTTTCCTTTAAGATTTGAGTTTGGGTTTTAAAACCCTTTGACTCCTTTGAAACCATGCTTTCGACCTCATAGTATGATCTCCTTTGAAAGCATTAAAAGCTAACTTTAAAACATCAGGCTCCTGCCTTTCGAATACTTTAAAACAACCCTTTAGAAACCTTTCGACCTTGTTAAAGTATTATCACATAAGTATAAAAGTATAGCTTTGAACTCATTTGAAAGCACCCTTTCGAAACCAATGAAGGTTACCCTTCGAAACCATTGAAACTCCCTCTTTCGTAAGCATTGGGTTTATACTTAAACATTATTTTTGGGTCAAAGTGAACATAGGCGAAAGCATCTCTTTCAAAACCATTCTTTATTTCAAAAGTATTGGGGAAGTTTGATGGTGTCGTAACCAACCTTTTGAAAGCTTTTAAAACATCTGGGTAAAACAATTCAAGGTTAGCTTCGAAACCCCTTCCGAAACCATTTTCTTCAAAACCCCTAACCCCTTTCGAAAGTATTAGGAAGTGGCTTGTATTTATAAAAACACTGAACCTTTCGACAACATTGATGTCTTCAATGCCATCGGAAGATCATCAATTCGCAGAAGGGTTTCGACTTGGTCGAAACTACCCCTTCCAAAAACTTTAAATAAAATCTAAGTAACTCCTTTGGAAGCTACTTCTTTTAAAACATAGGCGGCAACTCTCTTTTAAAAGCCTCTTTGAAATACTGGTTTCGACTACTTTGAAACCCATTTATAAACAGGCAAGCGCTTTTCTTTTAAAACAAAATAAAACAAAGGAACCAACCCCTTCGAAAGCTACCTTTCGACACCCTACCTTCCGCCTTTCTCCAATACACTACGTACCATCGAAATGATACCATGTGTATTGGTTTACTGGTTTCGACCTAGAGGGTTTCAACTAGGTTGGAGGCGAAAGGTCTGAGTTGAAGGGTCTTTCTAAAGAGGGCGGAACCCCTTTTCCTGAGCAAAAAGGCTGTTTTTACCAAATAAAGTAAACTTTTTGTAACTAACTTGCCCGCTTGTAAACACATGATTGGTTACATTAAACTTTCAAATTATTTTACACAAATTTTCCACATTTTCTCAGATCTAAAAGTAAACAACATTTAACACATAAGCCCTTCCTATTAACAAAAGAATTAAATCATTTAGGTCCTCCTTTTAAAATAATTTAATTTCCATACTAAATCACTTAGTAAAAATCCCCAAAAATTCCAGAAATTCACTTTAATCATGTTATCTAACATATCAAAATTTCAGACTCAAATTCTCAATATATTTTCCAAAATAAATTTATAAACCCAAATAACCATATTTTCCTTTGAAAATTCATAATAATATTTCCATAGCTTGGAAAATTCTCAAAATTGAAACCCAACTCCAAAATCATGTTTCTCATAACATAAAATTTTCCCATGAACATCATTTGATCTCGGTTTTGATCTAAAACCGTGCTAAATCCCTTTTAAACAACCTTGTCTAAATCAAATAAATCATGAATCAAGCATATCACCATCCAATATATCATAAAACGAATTTATCCCTTAAAATATGAAACCATATGATTATAAAAAAAATATAGATGTAGTGATTATTATTCACCTTAGATTGGATAAGGAAATTGAAGATTGATTGAGACTGATTTCTTCTAGCTTGAATCCTAAGCTTTACTTGAATTTATCTTCTCTTCTATCTTTCTAATGGTCGGCCTTGCTCTTTCTTACGGTTATAATTTTACTTGCGATAAAATTAACGTGTATGGCCTAAAAAAATGGTATAAGGGTAGAGAATGTGGGCGGCAATTACGCTAATGCCCTTATATTTATTTAGCTAACACTTAACCATTTATAAGTTCATTTAATTTAAATAAGCACGGCCATTACATATTTATTAACCAACCTCAATCTCCTTATCTACATTGTTCTATTTAATTTATTCTAATTAAATCTCTTGAATAATGTTAATAAAAATTAGGGGTGTTACACCAATGCCTGTCCAATCAACCTCCAAATCCTCATATAAGCCCTTCTCATAACTATGGGTGTCCTCTAAAATCAAACAACAAAAATCCTTAGAATCTCATACTAAGCTCTATTAAATTTTAACAATATCATACATATATTTCTTATAACCATATAAAATATCCCAAGCACTTGATTTATTAATTTTACTTTGGTTCGTTCGGATTCGAACTCGGTCGATCGCACAATGATAAAGGGAATAATTCACTAAGTGCATTACAACGTTCGTCTAAGCAAATATCTGATCGTCACTTACAGGATTATTCAAATTACCACAAAACTAATCGAGACATTTTCCCAAACTATCCAAAGAAATTATACACTACTTAAAATTCCTTTTGAAATATTCATACAAAAATACTTCCAAGTAATACTATTATTACCTCTTTTTTTCAAAAGGCTTTTGAAATCTTTTCCAAAAGCAACAGAATTTAAATTCCCAAAAATTCTTTTTCATTTATAAATCACATCTTATGTCATAACTTCTTGTATTAGTAATCATTTCTTTTTTTTGAAGTACACTATTTAAGCCTACCTTATTAACGAACGCCTTATAGTCAAGTCGTAAAATTGAATTCACAAGGGGTTCATGTCTAATTCAATTAAACAACAGATGCTCGTAAACTATCCGAGCATAAGCAAGCAACCAACAATGACGATAATTAAATACCTCCATTTTTTTATAACAATCGTAATAATTATAACTATCTCGATTTGTGAAGATTATTCCTTTTTGTATAAAATAGAATCCTAAGTAAAATTATTTCATTTACCAACTTAAAAACACTACTAGGTCGGTTTGTCTTGTTCAAGTGTTTAGGAATCCCTATCGATTACATTGATCAGACGCATTGACTAGAATTCAAAAGCCACTCAACTCATACTAGGGTGTCACTTACCTTATCCTTACTGAGTTTACCCCACCAGGGCCTAGATTTTTGCTTAACCTTCAACTCTGATACCAACTGTAATGACCGCCTTTTCAATTCTCAAAAGTCGACACTAATACATCCACGGTATTCACGTGCTGAGCATCTAAATGTTGGAAAGATGGATTGTTGGGGTGAAAAGAAAAGAAAAGGGAAAAACTAAATCTCATAACGTGATGAATAACATATAATATCCTAAATTATCTTTACAACAGAAAAGCCTTTAATATCAAACAACATCAGAGTTTAACCTATCATCAGCCTGGACAGTTATAATAGCATGTCCTTACAAATGCTGATAGATACAACCAATAAAAACACAGCGGAAATAAAAATATGGAAAATATGCCTTAGAGGCATCTAGCTAATCCCCTGAAGCTCCAAGGCATCCAAAGCTAACTCTGGAAAAGTACTCGGGTCTGACCCGAGCATTATAAGAAAATAACACTCGGATCGGTCTAGTAAACCATTGTGAGAAAGTCAAATCACAAGGATTGTTATATCTTATAAAACCTTTCAAAATAAATGTAACTCGTAAGACCACGCCGCACATAAACACGGATGGTTTTTTACCTTACAATAACTAAAAAACTTAATAGAAATTTCAGCGATATTTTAATAATTTCTATGGTTTAAAGTAAACTATGAATATAGTAGGAATACTTTCATCTCATGTTCCAACATAATTAGGCACAACTAAGTCTGTACGGCATTTACTGGAGAATGGATTCCATATAATGACAAGGCTACTCGGGTACCGCCTACCACAATACACCTCTAGATAAAGTGTACCGAGGGCCTCACATGGACCCTCTGCCAACAAAGGTTCGGCCTACCCCTTACTCGATAGTACCTTGCAACCTTTTTTGAGAGCTCTCATACACAACCAAATCCATAAATGTATATATCTAGAAGGGTGATGGCAATACCCTAATAGGTACGATCCACATAGCCCTGCTGCATATCCCCTGTTTTTAGACATTTGCGGCTGGTGGCTTGAGGCTGGGTTTTACCCTTTTAGCAAATCCCACTTGGAATGCTAACACTGCCCTCCTGGCCACAACGTAATGCAAGCATTCATCCATACAATTTGTTCAAAATATGAACAAACCAAAGGCACTTCTTCTACTCATCCATTTTGGCATCATCCTTAGGATTAGTAGCAAGTAGCCCTTGCACTTCAAGAGCTCCATTCTCAATTTCATCATCTTTAAGATGTCTTCAATTTGAATGCTAAGGTTGATTCGAAGTGGGTTTCAGATAATTCATACTTATCCGATCTCGATCTCTTCGAACTAGCATTCGATAGTTTCAAGTAAACTCAACTCTGGTTCTTTGGAAATATGCAAACAATACATAATAGCGAAGGTCACCTCCTAACCGTTTAAGCGGACGAATTTCCTTATTATTTGTCCTAGAAGAACACCTGGGTTTATACGTACAATAGCATTAACAATGATAACTGTACCCTAATTCTCGTGTTTTCTTCTAGATATTCCTAGAGTTTAAAACTGGTCCACATTTGATAGTCGGTTATTTAACAATCAAATAAACAAACACTCAAACATAGTTTTAATTCCATATGGAATCCATTAAGCCTCTTTTAATAAACCTTCATTAATTAAAACACTTCAACTATTTTACAAAAATACCCATACACTTATCTCATCGGTATAAGTATATTCTCAAACCATTTTACTTTCTATACCTGATAGACTTCACCATATACTTATACAATAGTATAGGGATATTCACAAAACATTTAAGAAAGATTTCGTATTATCAAAATCATAATAAATGGATCAAAAACAATGCCATTCAAGAACATTGTTTATTATCAACCCAAACCAGTAGTCCTTCAGCGTTAACTATGGAAAATTTTCCATACCACCAAAATTACGAAGGATTATTTATTTATCACATAAACTTTATTTTTATAAGTGATCCAATTCAAATAAAATCAAAGTTTTATAAACCCAAAACTTCCTTTTCAAATTCCAATACCTCTTTCAAATTTATAACTTTATCAAACCTTTTTGTTTAAAAATAATTCTCTTTATAAACAATTTATTACTTTAAACACTTTTTATCCAATAAATTGATTACCCTTAAAATCTACCTAATAAATAATTTATTGAGTTCAAGTCATCGTTAGTAAATAACTAATTAACTTTAAAACACCAAATGAACAATTAGTAAACTTAATCATTATTAAATAAATGATTAATTAACTTAGATCACTATTAATAAAAATTTAACAAATTTTAAAAACATCATTATTAAATAATTAACTAACTTAAAATATCATTAATAAAATAATTAATTAACTTTAAAATAACTTAAATAAAATACTTGATTAACTTTTAAAACAACTTTGGTAAAATAATTAAATAACTTTCAACGTTAAAACATCATTAATAATTATTAGTAAACTTTAAAATATTATAATTAAAATAACCTTAACTATTTAAATATAGAAAATACTTTACTTTAAAATATTTTAAAGTCAAAGTAAATCCAAAACCATTTCTTTTCAAAATTTGGTAAAAGGCTCAGCGACCATGCTAGTACTTAAACAAGCTACTACTTATTTTCAGTTCAACAATCTAGATCATGTCAACCGATAACACGTCATTTGTTCAAGTCAATTTATTAACAAACCACAAATAACACGTCATTTGTTCAAGTCAACCGACATATCAATAAATGTCAAAATTAATAAAATAATAGAACAGAGATTAATTCTGCTAAATAGATGTCCAAAAATATCTATTCAATTTAAATTTAGTAGAACAGTGTTTTATTCTGCTAACTAAATATTAGTGATAAATTATAATTACCAAAAAACAGGATTATTTTCTATGACAAATAATTTATCAGTATTTTATACTTCTACAAATCTGTTGAATACTTGTATAAATGTGCTCTATTATATTATATGAATCCAGTATCGATATCTGCGGGTCAAAGGGACTTCGTAAGGGTGCGTTATAGCTTGTTAAAGTTTAAAACATTTAAAATTTTAAAATTTAGTAAACTAAATCACTTAAACAAAACTAGACCCAAAGCCCACAACCAAACCTAAACCAAAGATCAATTAAGCTTCTTCCCAAACCAAGATTCCCAAAATAATTTTCCCTCCTAAATCAAAAAAAGAGAAAAACCCAAATTGACTAAGGGACCTAAGGCCCTAACCCTAGCTTGAGCTTGGTGGAGTGTCACTGAGCACCATACACCCCGTGACTGCCACCATAGCTCTGCCCTCCCCCTAGACTACTCCAACTCCAATCGCTCCGCCCCAAACCACCATGATCATCAGAAATCAATTTTTGAACAAAATCAGTTCATCTCTCTGCCACGACCAAACCCCGCAACAATAGGCTCTACGAACACCCTTAAAAATCCCAAATCAATGATACAAATCCACTCGTACCCTCCATTTGCCATTCCACGATCGACAAAATCTCACCATTTTCCAACACTCTCTGAAATCGGACAAAACTTGACCACCATAGTCAACGAAACATTGAGAAACTATTTTTAAAAATTAATGTAGACTATAACGAACAACTCCACAATTGATCGTTTTAGCTAATTCTAAACGGTTTGAGAGATAATGAATTTTGAAATCTAGGATGGAAAAGGTTTCTTTGTTTTTTCAAATTACAGTAGGTGAAAAAGGGAAATGTGATAATCCCTATTAGTTTCCAGTAAGTTATACTTTCCCAATTTCAAATCAGAATAAGATTTTTAAAGTCTTATTTTAAAACATGAGAGATTTCAAAAAAACTACCATGCTATGAATAAAATTTCACACATTTATCACATATATAAATAAACAATTAAAAAAGGAGGAAGATCCCACCTTCCACATTATTTGCAAATGCAAAAATTCAAATCCAAGCTTAAGTCTTGATCTTTGAGTAAAGTATAACTTGAGTTTGAAAAGAAGTGATTTTTTTTCAAAATTAAAAAGTAGTAGAGAGGATGGAAAAAGAAGGTTAAGAGATGAAGTATAAAATGAAATATATGATAAGAAGAGTGTATATATAAAATAAAAGCAAGGAAGGCTACAATCAAGTTTACCCTTAAATCAAATTTTCAAACTTTCCATCATTTCCAAATCCATCAAAGTACCAAACATTTGATAATATGTTAGATATTAGGATGATCATGTGCTTAAATTAATTTTCGCACTGAAGGAATCCTCTTATTTCACATCCATCTTTTCTTATTCAAATTTTAAATTAATTCTTATTATTACAGTTTTATCTATTCATTTCGAAATAAAATGTTTTAAAACATATGTGTTGTTTTATAGTTTATACAATGGTATTACAACTTCTAAAAAGTTGTCGTTTGATAAAAAGATGAGAATCCTAAAAGCGTGTTTTGATCACATTTTTAGTTTTCTGTCAAACTACCTATTTATGTAAATAGAATTCAAAAATGGATTTTCTAATATTAGATACAAATTAAAAGAGAGTTATTTAAATTGATAATACCAATTATTTGAATATTTAAAATAAATTAAATATTCATAAATCAAAGTGATAAAATTCTAGTTCGTTACAAGTCTGTAATAATACTATAAAGTTGAAGGCATACCTTTTTTGAGCTTTATGATAATTTTATATGAATTGTCCTTTTATTCTTATAGTTAGAATTTCTTGCCTTTTCTATTGTCATCCTCAGTTCTGAATGCAGTTTTTTTGATTCTACGCTTGGCATGACCTACACCACTTTGGGTGTGAGTTTTTTATGCTTTGATTGTAAAGTCGGTCATGTATTTACAACTTTTTATTTCATGCACATAATTTTATACTTGTTCAGGCAGTCTAATATCCCTACGTCCAATGAAGTTTTGGTTGAAAAACCGAGTTGTGAAGTCATAGCTTTCGGTGTAACTTTATAAGAAAATGCAACTAGGAAGCATGTTTTTATACTACTTCGGGCCGTCCATTATCCCTACATCACATTTAGTACTTTATTAACTTTGTTCAATCACAGTTTGGTACATTACACTTTATTATAAGAAAAGAAATGTCAAACAAAATATGGCCAGAGGTTGTCTGAGATTCATGTCCTTGGAATCAAACTCCCATCAGGTATGGAGAGACAGTATGCGTCATTCAAGTGTGTTTCTGTGATTACCAAAGGTCCCTTACAATTTGGTCCAAGCGCACCTTATGCTGGGTCCTTTGTATAAGCCATTATCTCCCTTAGGACTATATCTCCCTTATGGAATTTCCTTTCATTGAGTCTCGAGTTATATGCTCTAACCATTCTCTACTTATAAACTGCAGATCTGATTGTTGCCTCATCTCTTCATTCCTGTATGAAGTCCAATGTGATTTCTTTTAGCAGTGAGTTATGTTTCGACACATATGATAAGTGTCGGTGTGAACGTACATCCACTTTTGCTGGTAACATGGCCTCGTAGCAATATGTTAAAGAAAATGAAGTGTTATCCGGCCTTTTGATCCGGCTATATCCAGACGGATTAAACAAGTTAGACTCGATGATAGACAAGGCAAGCAGCCCAGAGAGGTGATCGTGGAGTCTAGAGATCAAGCATAGACAATAGTATGAAGCAACGATCAAGCGAGACCAAGAGATAGACTCTCCGGGATATTCTAAGTATGGATTAGTGCCTCTCCTGGGTAGGGGATTGGTACTTATCCTTTCCCAAGGTAGGGGATCAGATAGTTCAGTATGGCAATGAACAAAACAAAACAGCAATTCAACTCAATGGAAATCGATCGATATCTCTAAAAACATGAAGGCAGCTATGCAAACAACTTTGAAAACATGAAACTAGCATAGAGAGGGACCCACCAGAGCGATCACGAGCTACTACATGGCCATATGGACCGATCAATTCCGATCCCCTATCATTGGGAATTGCATCGTGAGATTTTTTGAGTGACCTTGTCTACATCGTCAGATCCTGCTGGCAAAATTTTAGAAAGTTATTCGATCGTCTTCTCCTATAACTACAAAGTTCATTATTCGTTTGAGGGGCCTTTACGCTACTGTTTTACTTGTGCTCCATTGTAGTCAAGGATCAATCCGATCTAATCCCTCCTATACTCATAAAACCAAGTGATTAATAAAGCAATTTCATCAAAATGGACTTAAGCAATCAACGCCGAACCACTGTAAATCTGTGTGTTCTTATTTTTGCTTATTTCCTTTGTTTTAATTTTAGTTCTTCACTTTATTTCTTTACATAAAATCTATTGGGTGTTTGTGCCAACTTTTGATGCAAACATTTTAGTGCTTTCATTGAGAAAAAAATTCTCAGCTTGATTGGATCTCATCATCTACTTGTGGACTCCCACATTCGCGAGATAGATCCAGATTTCTGCCGACAAGTTTTCGTTTCTATTCAGATTTGAAGAATACCTAAAAGGAAGCTATTAGCTATGACCAGAGGAAAGTCTACTACTTCCCGTGCTGTTGAAGGCAATGAGGATGCCGGCATTCAACAGGTTGACCAGATTGTACAACCAGCGGCTGCTGATGCCCTAAATCCAGTTGATTACAACACCAAGGCCGACATTGAAATCCTGATGAAGGAACCGTTGGATAGCTGTCGGCTTCTCAATCAGCAAATCTAGACTAATATCGACCTAATGAACCAGTTGAAAGACCGATGTGGGAAGACAAGGAGGGAGCCTAGTCCATACTCGGGATCACAGAGCTCCTCTTCATCCGACGACTATCATAGGAACAGACGATGCAAGAGGGATGCACATGATACTAAGACGTCTATGAGGAACTTTGTAGTAGATTACCGCCAGACTGCTCGGATTGGTATCGAACCCCCCAGGGGAACATCACCGAACCCTCAAACCAAGGGGGAAACTTACCTGCTGTTGGAAGAGACAACTCCGGATGCACCCTGACCTATCAAGGTGTTGGAGCTCAAGCGAATGTGGTTGAACCACAGTTGAGAAATGATTATAGGACTGCTTCTCAGGAGTTGATCAGGGGAAAGAGGAGCCAAGGCAACGTGGTGCAATCTGAAGGCATGATCGGGTCGTTCACATAAGGGGGAACATGACCACCACTTGGTACCAGCTCTCCAGCCTCCGAACTTAACAGCTATGGTGAGACAGCTTATGAAAGAAAGTCAAGACCTGGCCAACGATTGGGAACTCTCCAAGAGTCATACTCCATTCATTGACAACATCCTACATGAAGAGTATCCGCAGAGGTTTAATATGCCTACGATGCATGCTTATGGAGGAAAACCGACCCCAGGCAGCATCTCATGAAGTATGACTGGCACATGGACTCCGCATGAGCTACCGATGCAGTCAAGTACGGATGTTTTCCCATTTTTTTGGAAGGGGTTGTGACCATGTGGTTCACCAAGCTACCACCACAGTCAATTTCTTCATTCGATGAATTAGCAAGGAATTTCGTGTAGCAGTTCCGCATGCACGTGACTCACCCTAAAGATGTCATGTCCCTTTCCAACTTGATCCAGGCATCGAGGGAGTTCCTGAAAGATTATATGAAAAGGTTTAATACGGCTATTACAGAATTCAGTAATCCAAAAGATGATGCAATACCGATAACACTGACTAAGTGAGTTGACCCTGATTCTGATTTTGTCGTTGGTTGGTGGGAAAGCTTCTTTCTACATTAGACCATTTTTACGTGAAGTCGGCTCAATACTTGAGAAAGGAGAAGGTAAAGCTGACCAGGAAGAGAGATGTTGCAGGCCAGAGTGTCGAGGGAGTTCAAAGAAACATGGCAATGAAACAGTCCGGATAGAGTTCCGGAAAAGTTGAAATCAATGTTTAGAGCAAACCGAATGAGCAAAAGAGAGGTGATGACAGAAACAATGATCAAAGACGGGATTCGGGAAGAGGGAAGCCAAGGATCCTAACATTTGACACCTATACACCATTGAACGCATCATTAGAGAACATCTACCTGTCGACTTGTAATACCATGCTGTACAGAAAACTACCACCAAAAGAACCGACGGAGAAGCAGAAACAAATAGGGAAGTGCTATAGATTCCATGGAAGTTATGGCCATACCATAGACGAGTGTCACCACCTCTATGATGTCACTGAAAAGTTGAATCGTGAAATAAAGTTGCAACAGTTCATTAAAACCCCCAGGATGGCGGGTAGGGGGCATCCGATCCCAATAGAGAGGATAAGCCCTGCCTAGTACTGAGGAACCTAGACAAACGGGAGGAAGGTTAGTCATTAACACCATTGTTGGAGGACCACATCTGGATGACAAAAGCTGGAACAAAATGGAACGTCATGTGAATGTTATAAGACATGTTGATATTGAGTGCTACTCGAACACAGAGGACGGTGCTCCGGCGAAGCAGCAGAGAACCATGACTGACGGTATCTTGTTTCGAAGTAGAGATGCAAATAAGGGGAATCCCCTAAGATTGACCCAATGGTGATCTCGGTCATGATCGGCCCCGCCTTGGTGAGAAAGATTTTGATCGACTGTGGAAGCTCAATTAATATCATTTTTAAGAAGGCCTACGACCAAATGTGACTAGAGGCTAAAGACCCGAAACCGTGCAAAGCCCGTATTTATGGCTTTAATGGTATTGCTACTGAAGTGGTAGGCTACGTTGAGCTACCGGTGGAGTTGGGAGACGACAACCATAGGAGAGTGCAGGTGTTGTCATTTGTTGTGATGGATGTGAACTCTCCGTACAATGCTTTCTTGGGCCGACCGGCTCTTGCTGAATTCAGGGCAGCTATCGCCCCTTGGTGCTTAACACTCAAATTCCCGATAGGGAATGACATTGGAATTATTTATGGAGATCTAGCGACTGGTCGTGCCTGCTATGTTGCTGAGTTGATGGATGCTTAGCGGAATGAAAAAGGAAAGGATGTGGAGAAACTTCTTTGTATCAAAATTAACGAAGCCTAGCAATTAACGTCCGAGCCTTGGCTCGGGTACCACAGTCGGTGCTATAAAGATATAGATCCAAGAGATGAGGAAAAAGGGCCAAAAAACCCAAGGTTGCACCCACTAAGCTAACAATTGACATCACGGTCAGCCACGATGACCCATCGTGGGTCCTGAAGATTGGATCATAGATCAATGCAATGATGATGAAGGAATTAGCTGTCTTTCTCTGAGAAAACCTTGATGTGTTTGCTTGGACCCATTTTGACATGTGTGGGATCTCGCCAACCTGTAGGATCGATTTCACCCTAAAGGGGGGGTGAATAGGGTGATACTAATAATAATAAAAATTAATGCGGAAATAAATATAATAATTGCAGCATAGATAATAGTAGAATAATAAAAGCAGAAATAGAACAACACAGATTTACCCATCTTCGGCAAAACCCTGCCTACGTGCTGCCCCTAAGGTTTCTACTAGAAATTAAGTAGTCAGATGCTTACACACGTAAACTTGCGACACCCGCTAATGACTAACCTAACTCTACGCTCAAAACCCTGCCACAACTCAGCCACTAAGTTGCGAATTCTCGAACTACACCACCATAGTTGGTAACCTAGTCACATGACTAGAAAGTTACACAAGTTCAAAGAAAATTACAAACTGAACTAAACAAAATAAAAAACAAAACCTTATTTAATATTTTAAGCCCATTATACAATATATAAAGTCCGGCCTAATAAAAATATAAAGACATCTCTCTTTATTCTCTTTTACTTTACTTCGGCCGACTTTCCTATTTGCTTTGTAATGTCTACTTCGTTCCTTTTCCAAACTAGGGCTTTGTTTGATTGAAGCTCCGATTCAAAAATTGATCGATTGAACTGTGTTTCTACTTCGAGTTGCTTCGTCAATCGATTTGATGGCTTTGATTAATATGCGGCTGCTCCAATTCAGTCGAGTTCAATTTGTGCTTTGAGTTGGTACGTGTATTTTGCTCCTTTTAATTCTCGACTTCGATTCGAGTTATAAAATTGTTTTCGATTTAAGAGTATACTCTGGATTTTTGTCTTGAACTCGAATACACTTTGCCGATGATGTTAATGGGTATTTATAGGGTTCAAACCCCTTAATTTTCATTCCTATACTTCTGTTTGGATAATTCATGATTTTGGCACTTGCGTTGATTTTTGATCGAACGAGCACTGTGATCTCTGACTTGTTCATTGTTGAATTTGCATGAATATTATTTAAGTCGGTTTCATTATTTTCTCTGATGCATTTGCATTTGCATTTGCTCCATGAATTGCTTTGGTTTTCTTTGAGTCGGTTTCGTTCTTTTCACCTATGACTTCGGCCATTTGATTATTTTATATAAACTTGACTTGTTTACACTCTTGACTTTGTTCCAATTTTTGTGTTACTCTCTGATTTCACTGACTTTTTCGACGTGATCAATTTAAGAAACAAAACTGCTGCTTTTCATTGAACTGTGACTTGCAACTGTGTTTACTGTAAACATATAAACATGTATATACATACATATATGTATGTATATATGTGTACGATTGTTGCTTATACATTTAGTTTCATTGATTGTTCATGGTTGTTTCTCTCTGGTCTGTATATATGTATATTAGTGCTTCTTGGAGTGTGGTTGCTTTACTTTGAATCATACTTGCTGTCACACACTGTCACATGATCCTGGTCTGGTACCATATATACTCTGGTTGGTGAACATTTTACTGTGCATTTTTGAGTCTGGTTCCTTTGATTGTTCATAGCTTCACTGTCGAGTCTTTTCTTATGTCTTTGTTTCATTGTTGTATGCTTGCACTTGTTCCTCTTGGAGTCTTCACTTGGTTGTTGTATGCTTGCACCTGTTTGCTTGAGTTACATTGATATTCAAGTGTGTCTGGTTGCAGTGTTAATAGTCTTGTTGTTGTGTTCATTTGTTTGGAGCTTTTGTTTCACTAGTGGTTCCACTCGAGTCTAGTCTGGAGCTTGTTGCAGTCTTGGTTCACTTCTGTTGTATGTTTGGTTTTGATGCCTGAATGCATGTTGACTTTGCTGTTGAACATTTTCACTGGTCTGGTTCATCATTCTCTGGAGTCTTGTTTCACTTGCATGTGTTGAGTACATTTCTGGTGGAGTTTGAGTCTGGTTCTAGTTAATACTTCATGTGTACTACCCTTTGTACATGTTTTAACTAGTTCATCACCTTGTCATGTAATCTGGTTGCATATGTATTGTGGTTATAGTCTCATTCTTGTTTGGTTGCCACTATTACTTGAAGTGGTTTTGGTTGAGGCTTCACTTGCATGCTCTAACTGGTGTTTACTGCATATATACGAGTCTGATTCATTTTAGAGTGGTCTGAAGCTTTTTGCATATTGTCCATATGTGGAGTTACATCCCTTTGTTGTATTGTCATCGAGTTAAATTGATATGTACTTTGTTCATGCCTCTGACCTGATATATGTTTGTGAGGTCTGATTGATACTTGTGCCTGGTCTTCATTTTCTTCGAGCCAGTTCATTTATCTGATTTGGTTACACCCCATACCTGAACTGATGTTGATGCTTCATGTTTTGCATTTACTCGTATGATACCTGGTTTTTGTAGCAATTGAGTCATTTAGGTTTTCTGAACTGAATTCTGTTTGCACGCACCTGAGTTGAATCCAGCTTATGCTAGGGTTTGACCTTGTGCTCAGCTGTCCCTACAATTATATCAAGCAAGTGTATATCGGTGTGCACGGCCATGTGGCATGTACAGTGATACACTGTGCATGTCACAAGTTGTTCGTGTATAATGAATTCAAATGAAAATGATGATGAACAACCCAACTAACTGAGGCAAATGATATTTTCAAACACACACTTTAATTTCACTGCAATATATTTTCTTTTTCAATTTTATTGTGTCAGTGTTTATTTTGCAGATAGCTCAGATGCTGGATTCAAGCTGGAACAGAGTTGAAGATAAAAACACGAGTGTTGAGTGAATATGTAGTGAGGAGTAATATGTAAATTGAAAAATTGTGATGTAATCAAAATTGTATTGTAATTGACAATGTGTAAATGTAGTGAGAGCTCAAATTTGTACTATTTGAATTTGTAATAAAATATTTGTTTGAATAAAATATTTATTTGAATTTGAATTCTGTGTTATTTATTTTATCCAACAAATATTTATTTAGTTATGTGAAAAATAAAATAGTACAATATCAAATACATTTAAACGAATATATATATGTTTATTATCATCAAACAAAAATCATAGGCTATTGTATTCTACACAACCATCGCAAGCCATGCATTGAATATTGACCCAAGGCATGTCTCGGTGAAATAAAAACGACGTAGCATGGATCCGAAGAGATCTACTTCACTTAAGGAGGAGGTGGATAATAAAAAACAATGGGTTTATGCACGATGCCCTCTACCCAAAATGGGTTTCTAACCCTGTACTCGTGAGAAAAGCTAATGGAAAGTGGAGGACATGCATTGACTACTCGACCTGAATAAAGCATGCCCGAACTTCCAAGGATCGACCAGCTGGTAGACTCAACAGTTGAACATGGACTACTTTGTTTATGGATGCGTATTCCAGTTATAATCAGATCCCAATGCATGTCATTGACCAGGAACACACCAGCTTCATTATTGACCTGGGATTATACTGCTACACTGTGATGCCTTTTAGGCTAAAAAACGTTGGAGCTACTTACCATAAGCTTGTAAACTGGATGTTTAAAGGCCATATTGGACGATCGATGAGAGTTTATTTGGATGATATGCTCATGAAGTCATGGCAATCAAACGACCACATCGATGATTCGGTGGAGATGTTCAGTGTTGTCCGAAAATATAGAATGAAACTCAACCCTTTGAAATGCTCGGCATTGCATCAGGGAAGTTCTTGAGTTTTGTCATTAACTCTTGTGGAATTGAGGCCAATCCTGAGAAGATTCATGTGATAAGAGATATCCAAACACCGAAGAAGATTAACCAGGTGCAAAAACTAAATGGGAAGGTTTGCCGCCTTGAGTCGGTTCATCTCCAGAGCCATCGATAAGTGGATTCGTTTCTTCGACTTGATCAGAAGAGGGAAGAGGAACTTTGCATGGACGTAGGATTATGTTGACGCGTTTCAAGCTCTAGTACACCACTTAGAGAGATCCTCCATCTTATCTAAGCCACTGGATCATGAAGACTTGTACATCCATATAATGGTGTCGGTACATGCAATAAATGTCGCGCTGCTGGGCAAAGAGGATAAGATCCAAAGGCCAATATACTATGTTAGCAAGCGATTGACAGGTGTTGAAAGAAATTATCCGAAATTGGAGAAGCTCGCAGACTGCCTATTGAGTTCGCCAAGGAAGCTCCGCCCTTATTTTCAGGCTCATCCCATTAATGTCTTCACTGACCAGCCGTTACGACAGGTCCTACAGCGACCTGAGATGTCTGGAAGGCTACCGAAATGGAATATCGAATTGATCCAGTTCGATATCACTTATCTTCCATGGAGAGCCATCCAGGGATAGGTGTTGGCGGACTTCATTGCTGCATTCACATTACAAGGTGACTTTCCTAAGAGCCATAAAAACCCACCATCTAAAGGAAAATGTATACGGATAGAGCATTTAACGATCGATGTTCTGGCACCGAAGTCATATTAGTTACTCCTGAGGAACGTTCGATCTGCTACGCCCTTAAACTCACTTCCCTATGACAAATAATGAAGCTGAATATGAAGCCTTGATAGCCAGGCTCAAACTTGCTAAGGAGCTAGGAGTGCAAGCTTTACAAATTTTCTGTGATTTCCAACTAGTCGTGCGCCAAGTCAAAGGAGAATATTAGGCCAAGGCAGCGCGACTTGCTCCTTATCTTAACCAAGTCCAACTACTACTAACCGACCTTAGGAATTACACAATTACAAACATCCTCAGGGAACAGAATGATAAAGCCGACTTCTGGCCAAATTGGCTAGTTTCGGGGATGTACAGCAAATAGGCCTGGTCCAAGTTGAAGTACTTAACGCTCCGAGCATTGACCAAATGGAGATTGATTAGGTCTTGGAGATGGAGCCCGAGAGGGAGTCATGGATGACTCCAATAAAAGATTATTTGCAGAGGGAATCCTTTTTGAATGGAGGAATGAGAAACGACGGGTCCTTTGTAAGGCATCATGATACATCCTTCAAGAAGGAGTCATGTACAGAAAGGGTTTTGCATCCCCTTGCTTCGGTGTATCACCAACGACGAAATCAAGCGAGTATTAGGAGAAGTCCATGAAGGAGAATGTGGCAATCACACTGGGGGGCAAAACCTGGCAAAGAAGATACTTCGCTATGGTTCTTACTGGCCAACTGTCAATCGAGATGCAGCCGATTATGCTAGACGATGCAACAAGTGCCAGATATTCGCAAAGATTCCGAGAGCCCCACCGACGAAGATTACTCAAATGGTCAGTCCATAGCCATTTGCTACTTGGAGTGATGACATTATCGGCTCCTTACAGATTTTGAAAGGTGGCACGAAGTACGCCATCGTAGCTGTCGATTACTTTATTAAATGGGCTAAAGCTGAACCATTGGCCACAATCACTATGAAAAAAGTAATCAACTTTGTTGTTCAAAACATCATCTGTCATTTTGGACTCCCCCGAACAATCATAATTGACAATGGGACCCAGTTCAATAGTGCTGAATTCAAAGACTTCTGCCCCCGGCATCGTATTGAGAAAAGATTTGCGGCAGTTGCTCACCCTTAAGCTAATGGATAGGTTGAAGCTATTAATAAAATCATAAAGTCTATTCCAAAGAAGCGTTTGGAAAATGCTAGAGGCAAGTGGGTTGAGAACTCTCGTTAGCACTATGGGCATACATAACCACCCATAAGTCCTCCATTGGCTCCATTCATCGTTTCCTGTGGCTCTGGAGCCGTGATTTCCATAAAACTTGAAGTCCCTTCTCACCGAGTGACTTACTATGACCCTATAACAAATAGAGATCTCATTTTGGAATCTATAGACATGGTCGATGAGAAGCGCAAAGAAGCTGACTTGAGGGCAGTTGTACACCGACACCGAGTCTTCGGGTATTACAATGTTAAAGTCCGAGCTAGAACCTTTGAAATTGGCGATCTCATCCTAAAACGGATCTTTCCTAGCCTCATCAACATGGGTCCAAGATAGGAAGGACCGTATGTTATCAATCAGAAGCTTGGAGATGGAACCTTCAAGCTAACGACTGTCGATGGCATTGCTCTCCCTAGAGCATGGAATAGTGAGCATCTACGACGCTACATCACTTGATTTTATTTCATTCATTTGTATTTCATTCAAAATTTGCTTTTGCATTTTAAAGCTATGCAATAAGACATACCCTTTCATATTCTCTTTCGGTTGGCAATAAAACTTGAAGTTTGTTCTATATCCGTGAATTGTCTGTGTATAGTATAATAGTTGTGATATGCGTCCAACTTACATCTACGTATGCCTAATATAGACCAGTGAGTACCCTGAGTCTAGTGCCAACCAAGTTCTCGGGTCTGTGATCGAATTGATTAGAATGAACGTGCCTCGACCATTCATCCGTTAAATTTCGCCTGCGATCCAACGGGCTGAGTGTAAAACATATAATGGATGTGACTCGACCATTTGTTATCTAGCTCTGTCCCTCGATTCAATAGGAGGGATGTAAAGTAAAAGTGGATGTGATATGACCGACCACTCTTCGACTTTGCTTTTGACATGGGGACAAAGGAATTAACCAAGTGAAATGTGGTTCGAACCTTTACCAGAATAACTCCAGTATCCAGAGTGTGAGCTGGAGTACAAACATCCAACGGGTGCGATGAACCGCCCATCAACTAACTATGGTCCCTAGAGCACTGATATGAGTATAAACAAATGAATGAGTATGACTCATCCATTCATTCACCAACCCTGAATTGAGCCCGATAAGAGGAGTATAAATTCATAATGGATGGGATCTGACTATCCACGATCTAACTCCACCAACTCGAGACCGGGGGCAGGAAAAAAAATCACTTAACCACTGAATACGACAGCGTAACACCGTAGCTTGCGCCTTATATTTGATACGACTTAAGGCCACGACCGAAAGGAGGCCTTGAAATGAAATTATCGGATCGATGCCCAAAAAAATAGGCGACTGAATGACATTACAACTTAAACAACGAGCGATGAATTACAAGTACATTGAACGAAACGTAATAGCTCGAACACTTAAACAAATTCACACAAAAGTTAAACTAAAATGAAAGAAGTTTTTATTCACAAGCAAAAACTTGGAAAGCTAAGTACAATTTTATTCTTAGAATTGGAAACCAAAAGCAAGGGTTGTACTCGCACAATCATGGCCAACAAAAGAAACAAGATACCTAATTATACATAGCCCCAGCCGAGTAAACGACTATTTCTTGTCCTTCTTTGGCTTCTTCGGGGTAGACTCACTGAAGCTTCCACTCTTGCCTTTCCTCTTTGACCTTCCTCCACCCTTGCCACACGAGATAGAACGAAAGCAAATTCACTTTAGGATACGGAAGGGTCGAACTTTTTAGGAATGATACCTCCAGGTAGTATGACTTGGAGTGGAGTGATATCTACCTCGGCATGCTCCCTCTTGAATTTCTTGTCCGGCTCTTCCTTCCCAATGCGCTCCTTCAAGCCATGTTTGTCTGTATGCTCAGAGGAATGGGTCACCACGACATCATCTATCTCATCCTGGGTCTATTTACCATTGGTCTTTTCTTCATTCGAAGCCCCTATAACTTTAGCATCCGGGCCGGGAGTCTCAGTGGATTGGGCGGTCAGGACCGTTTATGAAGTGGCGACTACTGTAGTCTCCATGGTCAGTGCCTGCAGTCCCAGGATGGCTTCTCCACCAGGAGCATGTACGGATGCAGACTGGCCTGCAATTTCACAAGGTTCAATGGGTAAGCCCCATGAATTTCGTATGCAAGATGTAAACTTTCTCGAACATCTAGGAGGTAAGTGATATACCTTCTTTGGATTGTCCTTCGACCGAAGCTAGAATGCCACCTTCAAGAATCGAAGATAGCACAAAAGACTTGTGGATTTCATGATGATATGGATAGTAGGTTTTTTCTTCTTCAGGGGCATGAGAAGCTAAGGCACCAGTTGCCTGACTTGTGAGAGGGTCTTGTAAGCCATACCCAGAGGCTTCACCACTATCCATCCCCTTCTCGGTGATCGCTGGGTCACGTAGTAAACTAAGTCGAGCAATCTTGAGTTCGTCAGGCTCTTCATCGTGCAAGGTTTCATATATAAGACGCTCTTCATCAACCTCGGCGCCACCAAGGGATTTGTTCTTTACCCCAATAATATAAAGCCAGGCTTCGATTTGTGACTTAGGGTACCCCTCTCCGAGGAAGCAAAGGTTGCGTTTCATGAGAATGTTTTCATTGTAATATATCAGCAGGGGATCAAAGTCATCCTTTATCTCTATCCGACCAGCCTCCCTAGCTTCTGCTTTGAGGGTCTCTATTTGTGCAAGTTGTTTATCAACCTCAATCTTGGTCAGGCGAGCCTCGATGGTTTCCTCGCAATATTGTTGGGACTCCAGTTAAGCCTCAAGTTTCTCTTGTTTTTCCTTCTCAAGCACCTCCTTAAGTTGTTGAATACGGAGGACCAGGGCATCATTATCTTTTTTCAATGTGTTTGTTTCCTTCTACAAAACGTCCTTCTTAAGGGCTAAAGTGCCACTATGGCAAACAGCGGTATCCAGTTTAGGTTAGTGCACATTCATCAAACGTTCCGCTACTTTGGAAGATTTGCTGGCTTTTTTCTCAGCATCATCCATCTTTATATTCAGTCCCTTGACTACTTCATCCAAGTGTTCGATGGTGTCTTAATTGTGAATCGCTTTTAGAGTTAAGCGATCGATCTCATACTTTCTTTCCATCGACACTTCGAAAATCCTCTCAGCCACAACCTGAATTGTCCTATGTTGGATGTAGACATCATTGACATAAGAGAGCACCATGTCCTTGGCTTTTGGAGGAATCAAATGTAAAGTAGGAACAAATTTGAACTCATCAAAACATGACTTAGGAAAGGTAGCCATGAGCTCAGCCATCTTTTTTGCAGCATTAGCATCGAGAGCAGTTGGGGCTAAGAGGGACCATTTTCCATGCCTATGAGAAGAAGTATCAAGACTTCCTATGCCAGTCTAGAATTTAGAAGATCACCGGGTGCCGGAAGAACCTGAATGTTGCTTGGGTGGTATAGCCGAAGTAGGGGCGTGAGGTAATGACTTACCACTACTATAGACAGTGGGATGTGTATCGACACCCCTGTGATGAGAAGACTAGAACTTTGACTTGTACTTGGATAACGAATCCTTATATTGATGACTCCTATCCCAGTCCCCCTTCCATTATGGCCTTCCCTTTCCTGGTCAAGCTGTCGACCAGAGTCCGAACCTTGATTGGAACCAATAAGATGACTGAGAATATAATGATTTTTTCAAGCGATCATAGTTGCGAGAGCGCTCCATGGAATCTGCGAAAATGACAAAGATGTATAAGAATCACCGAAATTAAAGATGGATGGTGTCGTGTGGTGTAGTGCACGTGATCGTGAGTGTCCTAGTGTTCCCCCGACAGACCAGATAATGGAGCTTTGCTAGCCGGAGTAATCTCTCCCATGCTAGTTGGAGGAATGTCGGCACCAATTTGGATAGGAGAGTCGGACCTCTCAAGGCTTATATTAGCAAAATCATAACTCCGGACATCTTCTGGTATCAGGATGTTCGACGGTCCCTCAAACAAATTTTCTGGAGGCAAGGATGTGGATTAATCAATAGCAATAGTGGCTGGCTTGGGCTGCTGGCAGTTTACCTTTTGTGAATCTTGTAGACGAGCTTCTTCCCTTTTCTCTTCTTTATAGAAAGGAGATGCATGTCTTAAGATGACCCAACTATAGGCATGTGGCTTGAACCCGCGTTCATCACGACCAGACTCATTAGCATTGCCCCTTTTTCCCCTTCTTCAGCATCATCTTGAGCCTCCTTGACTGGGGCACAGCAGGATTAACATCACCACCTCCCTATTGAGCAGTGCCTCTTCTTTCTCTCACTTCCTCATCGACGTTCCCTATCAACCCATGCTACAGCCCTCTTCTAACAAGCCGAAGTCGAAGAGACGCTCATCGATAATAAGGGATCCCACATCTCTATCTTTCGGGGGTATATTTCTGAGCTCAGCGACTACCTCTAAATAACTATCATTGATGGAACATGGATAGCTACATGCAAGATTCAAAGAACTACTTAGTTCAAGATACGACTTGGATACAAACACATCAGGTTGAGTAAAATGACACTTACATCCTTCTAGGTATCGTCTCGCGAACCCAGGTGGGAAATGCATATAAAACCACTCATTCTTGAAAGCACTTAGCTTATTCTAAGCACCAGTCACAACTTGATAAATACCGATTGACTCAAGAAATGTATATGAGAGGCTTCCCTTTCATCGCTTGAAGTTGAAAATGAACCGAATGTCCTCCAGAGTCGGTTCATGGTATAAGAATTAAGAAATATCATATACGTGCAATGCAAGAATGCGTAGATATTTTGATGCAGCTGGGCCAAAGACAATCTCAAATGATGCAACATCTTCCGGATGAATGGATTGAAAGGTGGATCGCATCCAGCCCAGCACATATACCTGCTACAAGCAGTATATCCTTCCAAGAGAAGCCTCATCGACTCTCGAAGCTACAAAATTTTCTAAATCTTCTAAAAATATAGCACCTTCTAAAGTGTCAGGAGTTGGTTCATCTTCTGCTTCTAGGTTCACAGAAATTTTAGGCACTTGTTGAGAACCTTCGGGCTGTTCTGATTGATTGCTCGAAGTGTGCCGAGCAGATATTGTTGTGGAGCTTGACTCAGCATCAGAATCACTACGCGAAGCAGTCTGTTCAGTAGCCATAGTAGCCAAATGCTCAAAGTTTCTAGAACTCATAGCTATCAAACTTAGTAGATAGTCATGGTTAGAGAAAGAAACTTGTTCCCCCATGTAAAGTGTAAACTAGTGCAGTGTGGTGCAGTAATAAATAATTAAAGATTAAGCGACAGTTGTGATGAGACTCTAGGATTTGACCGGAGTGACCGTCATCCCTGATTGTCCTAACCGATTTTCATGTCCATGATTGTGGATTTCACATAAGCTTCGGAGTCAGTTATCGGCGTAACGGAGTACGATCTTTGCGTTCAAGTTTATTTAAGTCCATATGATAGGCATATTCAAGTTCAAGTTCAAGTTTAATTTTAAGACCTTATGCAAGTGTCAAAGTTCAAAAATGTTCATTTCTAAGTTTGTTTTACATGTTCATGCTCCTAAATAAGGGTTCGGGTTTATTCATGCAAATAAGTTCATGTTTTCAAGTCCTAAAGTTCAATTATGCCCGAATCAAACTAAAAACGACTAAGTCCCCTAGGCAAAGGGATCGTACCCGATCCCTCACCTAAGTAGTGTTGCCCTATTTCAAACTCCATATGCCTATAGTCGATCATCCGCTCTAAATCACACTGATCCCTCATTTCAACGGACGATCGATCCCGCCACGATTCAACCTATCCTAACTCCAAACAATTATACCTGATCGTATATCATCACCGATCGCTTTCTATCACTTCACTCCATCCATTTTAGTTCCCATGCCAATCGATCCCCATGCTTGTGTAATTTTGACGTCAAGATGATCATGTACACCAACCGATCCCAACATCATTCACTACTCAACCATGCCTACAACCAATCCCTAGTCCATTTTGTCCCCTCCTTGACTCACACCATCCTGCTCCTATATGAAGACCAACATGAATAAACCCATCGTCTCGTCACGATAAAAACCCTACATCGCACACTAGTCCAGAACCCACCTATATATGTAAAATCAAGTAAAAACGCAAGGCAAAGAGTCAAATTGACTCGAAGAAGACAAGAGCGATGCAGGTTCTAGTTTGGATCTAAAATTGAGTTAGCAAAATTGGGAGCGAATTTGATTTGGGGTAATGGTGAAGGCTTCTAGCAAGATGGAATCGCATAGGGGAAGGGATGGATCGATGGAAGATATGATGGAAGTGTTGAACTCGAAGATTGGCTATGGCTGAAGTAAGGGAAAGGTAGATCAGTTCGATTGCAAGATAAATGAAACAAGTGAGGAGATTAAGCTAAGTCATTTAGCTTATATGCAAATGCAGCCTGCGATATTAGAGCCCAATGCGGCTATGTTTCCAAATAAAGGGATCGGCCTATCTCTTGTACCAAACCCCTATTTCATTAGAAAAAAAGCATGTATAGCAATGCAATTGTATTTGAACCACGTGAAACAGGCAACAACCCATAAATGTGTGAATGCATTTGGGGGCCATTAAAAAAGTGTGTACATGAACGTGCACGTGTGCATACCTAACATTCGATTTCTTGAATCGAAAGAAATTGAATTCTCGCCTAGATTTCCAAGAAAAGAAGTCACCATAGATAGCCGAGACCTACTAAATTGATCAACAAGCTCAATGGAACCGAGCATAGACAAGACTGAGGATTACACTCTAGATTTATACTGATTAATATTGACCAAGCATCACAACAATAGAGAGGGAGACACGACTCTTCAGAAAGAAAATTCGATGAAAGGATAACAACTATTCAGAAAACTGAATGGAATCCCTTCCAGCAACCCTAACTTTCTTTAATTCAAAGCACGTCATGTTTGAAACAAGACGTACTTTAGGGAGCAAGTGTTATCCAACCTTTTGACCCGGCTATATCCAGACCGATTAGACAAGTTAGAATCGATGATAGACAAGTAAGCAACCCAAAGAGGTGATCATGGAATCCAGAGATAAAGTACAGACATGGTATGAAGCAAAGATCAAGTAAGACAAAGAGATAGACTCTTTGGAATAGTCTAAGTATGGATTAGTGCCCCTCCTAGGTAGTGGATCGGTACCCATCCCTTCCCCTAGGTAGGGGATCAGATCGTATCATTAGTAATGAACAAAACAAACCAGTAGTTCAACTCAACGGAAATCGATCGATACCTTTAAAAACATAAAGGCAACTATGCAAACAACTTTGGAAACATGAAACTAAAGTGGAGGAGGACCTACCAGAGCGATTGCAAGCTACCACATGGCCGTATTGACTGATCGATGCCGATACCCTATCAGTGGGAATTGGGCTGTGAGATTTTTTTGGATGACCTCGTCTACATTGGGAGATCCTGCTGGTGAAATCTCAGGATGATATTAAGTCATCTACCCTTATAAATACAGAGTTTATTGCTCATTTGAGGGACCTTTATGCTGCTGTTTTATTTGTACTCCATCATAATCAAGAATCAATCCGATCCGATCCCTCCCGTACTCAAAAAAATAAGTGATTAATAAAGCAATTTCATCAAAGTGGATGTAGGGAATCAACGCCGAACCACTATAAATCTGCTTTTTCTTATTTTTTGCTTGTTTCCTCCATTTTAATTTTAGTTCTTCACTTTATTTCCCTACATAAAAATTATTGGGTGTTTGTGCCAACTTTTGGTGCAAAACATGAAGTATGCCCAGTAGGGGATCTAGTGGACATTCTATATGTCCATAATACCAAAGGAAACTACTCCACCCACTTTTCTTTGGCCTTCATAAGCCTTTTCTTTATCAACTTCTTTATTATTTTGTTCACTTCTTCAATGTGCCCATTAGCTTGTGGGTGAGCCATTATGGAGAAACTTTTGATGATGCCATTTTTCCCATGCAGATCAGAGAACTCCTTGCTATCGAACTATGTTCCATTGTCAGAGATTATCTTATGGGGGATCCCAAACCTAGTGATAATATTTATGATAACAAAAGTGATTATCTTCTTAGATGTATAGTTTCTAGGAGCTCGGCTTCTACCCATTTGATGAAATAATCTATAGCCACTACTGCAAACCTTGCGCCTCCTTTTGACATCAAAATAGGTCCTGCCAAATCAATTCCCTATATGTCAAACGACCAAGGGCTGGTTATAGGGGTGAGTTCAAGTGATGGCTGCCTTAGGATACTAGCAAACCTTTGGCACCTATCACATCTTCAGAGAAACTCCTATGCGCCGGTTCACATGGTTGGCTAGAAATATCCTTGCCTTAATATCTTTTTAGCTAACTCATTCTCCTCCGAATGATCGCTGCGGTATCCTTCATGAACTTCTCCCATGACTCTTACTCCTTCCTTCTTTATCACGTATCTTAAATAGGGAGCCAAATAACCCATCTTGTAAGTATTCCATCAAAGAATGTAAAGTAAGGAGCCTGATATCTGATTTTCCTTGCTCCTTTTCTATCCGTGGAAAGGTTCCTTCTAGTAGGAAGAGTTTGATGGGAGTCATTCAGGATTCTGCTTCTTCTCTGTTTATCATTAGTGGGGTGTGATCAAATTTTGTCCCATCTACTCCTCCTTGATTTGCATCCTCCTAGCGCTTACTCACTAGTCTAGTGTTAGCCGTAGAACCTTTTGCATTTTTGAAATACTTAAATACCAAGTGTCCTACAGTGACTGCTTTCATTTCTTACGCAAATTTAGTGCTTGCCAACTTGGCTAGAGAATCTATAGAAGAATTCTCCTCTCTGGGATTTTCTCTATGTCAAACTACTCAAACTAGGCTTGCAACTTTTTAGACAACTCCATATATTTTACAAAGTGGCTTCCTTGACTTGGTAACTTCCCTGTACTTAATTTACGACAAGTTGTGAATCACTATGAATTTTAGTGTGAGTTACTTTCATTACTTATCCCATTTTTAGTCTAGAATTGAGTGCTTCATATTCCGTAATGTTATTTGTGGCTTTGAATTCTAGATGGACTACCCCATATAGCTTTTGCTTGTCAGAATTAATGAACACGTATCTTACTCATGTCCACTGCTCATTTGTTTCCCCCATCTACATAAAGTTTCAAGTCTGTGGTGGATCCTCAGCATCATTACTCGATTACACTGTTGGGATAGTGCATCCCACAATGAAATCTCCTAAGGCTTGACCTTTGGTGGTATTGCATAGGCAGTAGGAAATATCATATTGGCTAAGTTCGACGACCCATTTCAAAAGACGACTAATGTTTCGGTCTTTTGCAGTATCTACTCCAGTGGTTTGTCTATTAACACTTTGATGGGGTATGCTTGGAAATGGAAATATCGCCTTAGCTTTCGGTTTTTGTGTAAGCAAGCTTCTCTGCCATGGAGTAGTTTAGTTCGGCTCTGCTTAAGCATTTGCTATTGAAGTATATTGGCTTTTGTATACATGCCCCTTCTCGAACTACTGCTGCACTCATAGCCTGGTTAATTATAACTAAAGACACAAATAGATCCTCACCTGAGACCAGTTTTGAAAGTATGGGTGGGTTGGCCAGCTGGTCTTTTAATACCTTAAAAGCTACTTTGCACTCTTTCATCCACTTGAAATTCTTGCCCTTTTATACTTGATCAAAGAAAGGAATGCAATTTTCTGCGGCCTTAGAAATAAGTATGCTCAGAGCTGCCACTTTCTCGTTCAAGTTTATTATGTATTTTGGCTTTTTTGGGATATCCATTTTCCTAATAGCTTCATTCTTTTTCGGGTTGACTTCTATTCCTCTGGCGCATACAATATATCCTAAAAACTTGCATGACTGGATTGCAAAGGTACACTCCAAGGGATGCAACTTCATCCCATACTGCCTTAAGATTGCAATGGTTTCCTTTAAATCTCGTTCATGGGTTGAGGCATTTTTAGACTTAACTAACATGTCATCGACATAAACTTCGATGTTCTTACCAATTTGGTCTTCAAACATCATGTTAACTAACCTTTGATATGTTATCCTTGCGTTCTTTAATCCGAATGGCATCACCTTTATATAGCACTTTGTTGGTGACGAAGCTCATATATTCTTGATCCAGTTCGAACATGTCTATTTGATTATATCTAGAGTATGCATCCATAAATGTCAATAGCCCATGCCCATTGATTGCATTGACTAACTGATCTATTCGTGGTAATGGAAAGTTGTCTTCTAGTAGGCTTTAGTGAGGTTTATGAAGTCTATGTAAGTACTCCACTTTCTATTGAATTTTTTCACCAGAACCATATTTTCTATCCACTTTGAGTAGTATATTTCTCGAATGAATCCATTTTCCTTTAGTTTCTTGATTTCTTTATAAAGGGTATTATATTTCTCCTGGTTTAGGGTGCCCCGCTTTTTCCTAATTGGGTGTGCATCGGAATCTATATTTAGAGCATGATAGATTATCGTAGGGTCGATACCTTTTATATTTGAATGGGTCCAAGCGAAGACATCATGGGATTTCTTTAGAAAACTGATTAATTCGGCATGAAGTTCGCCACTTAGATGTTTTGCGATATTCATCAGTTTGGTTGAGTATAAAGGATTTATTTGAATGCCCATCAAATCATCCACTAGCTCTAGGTCCTTACTTTTCACTTCCAAGCGAAGGCCCACTTCATCTTCTATTCCTTGGGGTTCCGACGATACTTCACCCTCTTGGAACGATGAGGTATTTGATAGATACTACGCAAAATCAGAGTTGTATTCATCCACTCCAACTATATGTAAATAATCACTTTTAGCATTTCTTATAGATATTGTGGTCATGATATGACCTACTCCAGTATCTGCCTTAGAATTTAGTTCCGATGTAGTTTCTTGAACTAGCTTATTTTCATTTTTATTCAAATCAGAGGACACAACAACATAATTTCAAACAATTTTATTGTAGGATTCAAGGTAACATTATATAATTCCCTAGCTAATAACTGCCCCTTACACTTCACAAACAAATCTTTTTGGGAAATGATCACTCCCATCTCTATCAGCGCAGGTCTCCCTATGAAGGCATTATATGGAGACTACTAATCTATAATAAGGAAGCTCGTGTAAAAATATTTTTGTAGTGGTACAGCTTCCATAGTGATAAGAAGTCGCATTTTCCTAATGGGACAAATGTTTTATTGTTGAAGCCATATTTTGGCTCCGGGCTTGGTTTCAAGATCTAAACTGGAATTCCTATTTTGTTTTATGCTATTTTGAAGGAAACATTCCCAATGTTCCCTAAATCTACAAAAACATTCTTCATTGTGAGTTGGAGATCTGCATGGTTATCACCAAGGGGTCTTGATGTGGGAATATTTCTCCATCCAAGTTCGTGGAAGCAAAAATGATATCTGGCATTTGCTTTTGTTTGACGTGGAACAAAATTTGTTGTTTAGTATGGGCTTCCTGCACATACTTCTTCTGCACCTTTTTGCTTCGGCTGCTAGATGGGGTCCTCCGTGAATGGAAGCGATAAGGGTATTGGGATTTCCTACTAGATCTTCATGAGGAGCTGGAGACTGGTTCTACCCAGGAGTAATTAGAGCGTCTTTTTAGTAAGTTCCCAGATAGCCTTTCTGAATGAGCCGTTCAATTTCATTCTTCAAATAGCGACAGTTATATGTATGGTGCCAGTTCACTTGACGAAACCTACAATATGTGCAACCTTTACTCGGTTCGACTTTCTTCCCTTTATTTGGGACATTGTATGCTAATTATGTCCCGGTCACTTCAAAGATCTTACCCGAAGTGTGAGTGAGTGGGTTTTTTTTGTAAAATTAAATTATCTCTATCATTTTACAAATGGGTTATTGAATGTTTTTATATCATTGTTTGCTGGTGTAGTCCTTTCAGTAGACATTGATCCAGCGGCTTTAGCCTCTTCGATGCATATGTACCCACTACCCTTTTGTAGAAGGCCTTCATGCTTCTGCATAGTTTTCTAGTATTTTTATTCCATATGCCAGTGTGCCTTTTTATTCTGAAATGGGCTGCCATCAACAATGCTTCCTCACTGGTGACCCCAATGCTCGTTGCTTCTTTAAAGCGCTTAATTAAAATGCACAAGCTTTTGTCATCCCAATGCTTAACTGAGGATAAGGTATATGGATCTGAGGAGCTTTCTCTTCTTGCATGGAATTATCTATGGTAGTCTGCAGACAATTACGCCCAGGAATGAATTTCTCCTTGTGAATATCTTAGAAACCATATGGAGGCTTCTCCCACACGATATATGGGGAAAAACTTATAGCGAGACACGCTTCCTACCTTTAAGATGTCTATATAATATTCAAATGTACATAGATGGTCGTTTGGGTTTGACGACTCATCATACTTTTCAATGGTAGATGCCTTGAAGTTATTAGGGAAGTCTGCCTCAATAATCACCTCCCTAAATAGGGATGAGCACTCCTCCTTCCTTCCTTCCTTATCGCTTCATTCACATATCTTAGCCAGCTGCTCTATATGAGTGTTATGCTCCCGCATCTCCTTGTTTTTTTTGTTTGCATGCGAAGAGCTGCCTTTGTAAGTCAAGCTAGCTTCATTCACGTCTTGTGTAGTTTGATTTTTATTCTTTTCTAACAACAATGGATTGATGTTTGCTGATTTTCCCTTGATGCTTGGATATATTGGGGCCTTATTCTTTGCTCTTGGTCCCAAGCTAAGTAGTCCAGAGTCACCATTCTCATAAAGAGAGTGTCGTATTATTCCCCTACTAGCACTTGTTGTGCAAAAGGGAGACACTGGCGGTGAGTTATGGAACTATGAGAATTGGATGATCTAGTTGTATTTTGGGCAACAAGCTTCTCAATGCTAGCCATCCTTTCATTAATTTGAGCAATGAAGGTATTAAGGTTGCCGAGGATAGGGTCGGTGACTATTTTTTATGGTGGACAGGGAATTTTAATGAGAAAATAAAGGGTTTATTTCCTAGCTTCGTAGCTAAGTGTTCAGGTTCTTGTTGAGGAGGGGTTGAGGAGTTTTCAAGTAGCATGATTTGATTTTCTAAGGAAAAGTGGGGATTGAGTATGTGGTAGTTTGATTATGATTTGTTGGGGGGATCGCCCTCTTTTTGGCGCCAAAATGTTAAGGAGATTTTCATCTCATAACATCAAATTAATTATGAAGTAATTACAGTGCTGAACGCTTACCATAATCAATAATTAACAAATTTAAGTAATATTAAATGTTCCTTAAAGTAGTCATTATGTCATTATATGCTTATAAAATTATGAAGTTGCACTCTTATAGTTCGTTAAAATGTCAAGTCCAGTTTACGTCCAATTAATGTAAAAACAGAAAAGAATTTAATACTAGAAAGTTCAAGTAAAATGTAGAGAAAGTAAAGGACATGGAAATTTACGTGGTTTGGATTTTGAGAAATTCTACGTCCATGGGTCGAATCTTTGCTTATGTATTTCTTTTTGGTAAAAAAATTTCCAATGGCAAAGAGAGCACAAGTATATTTAGTATTCAGAGAATGTTCCAAAAAATCCCTTTTCGTGCTATAGTAACCTTCCATTATAGCGCTATGATATCAAGTGGATCACTAATCCCTAAATCTTCAATTGCCCCTCCGCCATTTGATCTCTCCATGTGTCTTTAATCGCGGGGATTGATTATTTTTACATGAATTGCTAACATGGATAAAGGAAAGGGAAAATTCTTTAGGCAAGAAGATTTGATTGAAGGCAGTAATTTTAAGTTTAAAGTTAAGTGGGAAATTTGGACTTTACGGCTTTTTGGAAATTAAATTTTGGATTTCCCCTTAAGATTGTGCTTTGCTAGCCATGTCTGTTCCTCTTAGACGTGGTAACAAAATCCTTATTTAGTATTTATGTTGTTCTTTAAACCAAGATACACAGGCTTTAATGAGATGACGGTGTGGATCTAAGAATAGTATCGACCCAGAAGATGATGAAGAAGATATATAAGAGGTGATGATATTGATTCTGAGAAGGAGACGAAGCTGACTTGCAAGTAGAAAAGCGACATAGTCTTCAGAGAAGTGATAGTTTAGCCTTTATTTGGATGGCAATGCAGTCTTCAAAGGGGTGATAGTTTTGCCTTTAGTTGGATGGTGGCATAGTCTTCAGGTGAAGTTGGCGTAGTCTTGGAGGTGGTAATGATGGAGTCACGCAGTATGTTGGCATAGGCTTTGTTCAATGTCGGTAAATGAATCTCTTGAGTTTGCTTTCACTTATAGGCGACGTTTACTTGGTCGCTTTTTTAAAGGGATGACTTCCTTATTTCCTTCCTACTATATGCAGTTGTAGTATAGATGCAGTTCGCTTATAAAGATTGCATAGCCTTTCTTTGATTTAGTTTAGCTATTATAACATTCGCGGTCTTTGATACATTGTTGATAACATAAAGACTGCATATCCTTCTGGTCATCTCTGAATGTAGTTTGCTGGGTTTGAGGGCGTCTAGCTTTATGTAGTTCCTTTCTTATGGTTATGCTATGACTGAATTTCCCTATTTTCTTTCTTCTTTTGATTGCCCAGTTCTATGTGTGCTCATTTTGTCGACCCTTATTATATATATTTACAGGAGAAAATTAAGTGTAACGGTATGTTTGTGAGTATATCCAAATATACTCAAGTGTATATAGTGAAAATTCCATATTGTGTACGTAGTTAATGTGTATGTGTATAAGTGTTGGGATTTACACCGCAATGGACACATTCTCACTTTAACACATTAACTATTCAAAACATTGTCTACAAATATGTGTGTGTGTATAAGTATATGTATATTTCAAAAGCTTTTTTTCTAATCCCTTAATAAATCTAAGTTGATTTTGACCAAATCAACAAATCTGAATTCAAAATATTATATCTAAAACATCAAGTTATTTAATATTATACGACAATAAAATTAGATCTAGATTTACAAATTCAAATGTATATTGTATATTAATAATTTATTGTTAAATAAAATAAAGATATTTTGTAAATATAATGTGTGTGTATGTATATATTCTTTTGCCAAAATGCAACCTTTCATTTTTTTCCTTTTGTTCAATTGATATGTTTCGTTTTGCAATAAAATTAATAATAAAAAAGTAAATGTGAATATAGTTGTTAAGCTAACATATTGACCTAAAATGAAAGATTACTTATTATCAAAAGGAATTTTTTTATCAAACAAAACTGGATGTTAATTTTTATGAGTCTATACATCAAAAATGACCTCCTTTAATAATATGTATATATGTATGTATGTGTGTATAGATATTTTGTTTTTATTAATTCATTTTGTAAAATTATTTTCAAATTAATTTTAGTACACACACATATTTATGTGTTTTGAAATAGAAAACAAGTTAAGAATAAATGGAAATTAATATTTAACTAAATAAATGTATGCATATAAAATAATAAAATAGAAATTAGATCTAGATCTAAAACAACAACAACTATTATAGACATTAACAATATGAATTAATAATCAAAAACATTATTATTAATTTCAAATCCAATCCAAATCAATAAATTTATATAAAAAAATCAGATCTACACATGTATAAATTAAAGATGGACAACAAATGCATATACAAATTTGTTAAAGCAATTAATTAGCAAGATCTACAACATCATGATAAAAATATATGAAATTGAATAGGTTAAACTTTATTGATGTTGCCTTTGAATGCACCTTGGTTGAAAGAGTTGCTCCTAGATCTGAAATCCTAGCTCCTAACTTTGCAAGAGAGGGAGAACCACCTTTTATTTGTTTTAATCAATTAGATGCCATTAATTTTATTTTGCTTTGAGATTTCGACCAAAAATGAAGTAAAAGGAAGATAGAGGCTAAGGTGTGAGAGAAGGAGACATTTAGAGAGGAAATAAGGAGTTAAGTACAATATTTACAGAGGGAATCAGATATTAGTTTCCTCCTTTAATTCCTTAACCCCTTTCTTTCATATTCTAGATCCAAATTTTAGATTTTCAAACTCTTTTTGTTCATTCCATAGTCGGTTGTTGATATGCACGTAAATGTGCATATATTTACATCCATATTTTATCTCCTTTTATTTAAATAAACATCATATTTGGGCATTTTTACATGTTAAAACCAAAATTCAATTATTTTCAAACCATCATATTTTCATCTTCATTCAAGGGCAAAATGGTCTTGTGCATGTCTAAATTTGAGAATTTTTACTTGGACATTTTTGATGATTTTTATAGGAATTTGGATGCATATGGAAGAGGCTTATATGAAGATACATGCATGCACAAATGAATACAAAGGAAAGAAGAGGGAAATAATTCAAAGTGAAGATCATGGAGGACCCCACCTACCCACCTACCTTAATGTACAAATTAGAGGCTAATGAACATGCTTATGGAATTAATGGCTTCATGTACACTTAAATGATGATTAGTAGAAGCTAATGATTACTTGGCCTCCGCACTTCCTAAGGGGTATTTTGGAAGCTCCCCTAAAAATAGAATTAGGGTTTTATGCATGTATAAATAGCCCTCTTATGTACATGTAAATCATCTACTCTTTCATTTTTACTTAAGAAATTAAGAGATCAAATTGTAAGCTCAATGTTCTATGAAATAAAAATGGCTTCCAAGCCTCTTTCTTCTCTCTTTCCTACATGCTTTTCTTTGTTGTCATGTTAATGCTTTTATTTATGTTCTTTTCTTTTCTTTGTTAGTACAATAGTTTTACCTTCATGCAAGTAGTGTAGCTTAATTCCTTTTGTTGTAAGTAGTTTAACTACATTCTATTCTTTGCTATTTTTCTATTTTCTTCTCTTTTTAATGTTGAAAGTTACTTGTGTTGCTTCAATGCCACAAATGAGTAGCTAAACCCCTTCAATTTAGGGATAATGAAGCTCTCAAATCTTATGTAATTTCAACATTTTATGATTTATGATCTCATTTGGTTTATGCTTCATGAAGTGAGTTTTGATGCAAGTTTATACAAGTGGGTTTGATAGCTTATATTGCTTATGCAAATGAGCTATTCTTATTCAACATAAACACAATTTGCATCATCATTTGCTAATCCATTTTTGATTGTTAAATTAAAGTATAAATGAAATTTGATGATCTATATTACTAGTTACAATAGTAAATAGATCATACTTAAAATAGCTTTTGCTTTAGCTTCATTTTTATGAGAATTATAAGTGGTTTGTTTGTTGTATTATAGTTTGATGGTTTGAGTTATGTTAATTAATAACATAAACAAACCATACTTATGACAAATACAACAATATTTCACTTAATATCAAAAGCTAGAGATCAAATTGTTTGTTTGTTGATTTACAAAAATATGAGAGTGGATTTGCCTCTAAATTGTTCTCTAGTTCAATAGTTTTTAAATCACATTTTAATTCTAGCTTTAGCTTCTTTTTGTAGTTAACAACTTTCATCTCACTTTGGTCTAATTTGATTGAATAGATTTTTAATCTCTCACAATTCCCTGCGGATCGACCCGTATTCGCCATGTACTACAAAGTGTACGCCGTGCGCTTGCGATTTATTTTAATTTGAAATTTTTGGCAAATTTCTAAACCGATATAAATCTTGTCGATTAACAAGTTTTTGGCGCCGTTACCGGGGAATGTGTTTTGATTTTGATTTTCTATTCTTCGAATTATTTTTTTGATTTCGTGTGTTTGTTTTGTGTGTGTTTGCATAATAAAAAAAATTGTGTGTTTGTTTACATTTTTTGTTCTAGTTTCATTTGTATTTTCTCCTTTCTATTCAAAAAAAAAAGAAAAAAAGAGTTAGCACAGTTAGTACCTTGCATTTGTTTGTAGTCATTTTGGTGGTTCACTGTTTTCAAGTTGTTTCTGTTTTCATCATTCAGTTTGCATTGCATTTCACTGTTCATTGATTATCTTACATCACTGTTTCATTTAGTTCTCTTGCATTTGCGTATATAAAAAAAACAACACAATTCAAAAGAAAAAATATTTTTATTTGCATTGTTTTTACATTCACATTTTTACATCTGCCTTTGCTTTTACATTTTACATATACGATTTCAAAAACTGTGCACACTGCTGTGCATTGTGTTTCTGCCTTTCATCATACAGTTCTTTCTTACTGTTCTATTGCTTGTCTACCACTGTGTTCCCCACTGCCTTGTCTGTTCACCATAGAAGACTGCTGTTGTTTCATTTTAGACCACAAATTGCTCCACGACCTCATCCCTATTTGCTTGCCACTTTTCACACCCTTACTTCTGCTCGACCATTCAACCTCACGCAACATTCTACCATACTCCTACACGTCCAAACAACCAGCAAGCATCTCATACCATCACTACAGTCACCAACGTCCTTGTTCCTTCCCTGATTGTCAAACAACCTGAAGTCTACCCACCCACCTCTAACCATCGATCACCATAGCAACATCATACCAGCCTTTGCACAACATTTCTCTGCTTCATACAACTTCACCAAACCATCATCACACAAACATCACAAACCTTCTGCCAGTTCAAAAACAACATTAGACAATTCCATCACCTATCTCTCTGTTCACTGCCAAGACCTCCCTGCCTATTCCACTTTAACTGACCACCATACAAACCTACCACCACCATCATACAACATACCATCCCACTAAACTGTGCCTAAAACAAAAACATCACCATACCAACTTCCATTCATCCTACTTCCACAGCACTGTGACCAATTCAATTCATCGACAAATTGCATAACAAACACACCTCACCTCCTCCTCGTACCCAACCACTACCATACACTTCAGTTCACCATGACCATACACTCAACTAGTCACCCATCGATTTGCCAAACTGCTTCACTTTCCCACGACAGTACCATTCATAGGCAACATCATCAGCTCCAACACATAACCACTATTTGCAGTGCAAGCATATAATCAAATTTCACCCACAACCATAACCCCCCTCTCTAATCACTGCATACATCCATTGTTGTCCACTGCTTCACTCAATCGCCTCACCCCGAATCGATCCCTGCCACTAACTGTTGTTCACCATTCTCTGCTGCAAAGAAACGGCCTCCAGCTATCATCCACGAAATCACTCTAGAATCCCATCCAATTCGCAATCATCTGCACAACGACATCCTTCTTCCTTCACCATTTTACAACATCCTCCCAATCACCAAAATTTGCCACTGTCACACAACCCCATCGGCCACTCAACAAACCCCTCTCACCCACCACAACAACTCACGACTTCACAAATCCAACCCGCGATGTCAGCAACATCCACACAGCGGCCAATGACAAGCTCAAACAACCACGAACTGACATCAATTCCAGCAAACATCCTAAACCACGAACGTAGGCTGCAAATCGTTCAACCTCCCAATTCACCTCGCAACTCAATCGACTGCTACTCGAATTCGCAACTTCCCCAATTCGAGACCACATCAACCGAATTCAACAACCCTAATTCAATCTTAGACATTTCAATCTAGACTCGCGACCAACGTTTAAAGATTTACGAAGTGATTTGCAAAAGAAAATTGATTTCTGGGAAGTAAAAATTCGTGGATTTGAGAATTTTTTTTGCTGACAATTGTGAATTCGTGAGGTTGGATATTTTTCTCTGTTCCTCTGTTTAGACTGGGTCGAGCCAGTTCGTTTGTGTTAAAGCATTTCTTTGTTAAGCTTTTTTTTTCTTTTTTAGCTTCTTTCTTCAAATTTTTTTTTTAAGTAAAACTTTACTTTTAAATTTTGTTTCCTTTTCAAAAAAGAAGAGAGAAGAGAGAGAGAATTATTTTTGTTTCCTTCTTTTATTCAATTTTTTTTAGACTTATTTTCTTTTTGTTTCCGTCTAAAAAAATTTGTTTAAATTTGTTTAGTTCTTTTTCCAAAAAAAAAGGGTTTATTTTGTTTTGTTTGCTTTGTTTTAAGTTCCATCTTCCTATATATAAAAAAACAATTGTACATACCTTGTTCATTTGTTTGTTTATTTTTTGTCGTTTTTATTTATTTTATTTTCAGTTGTTTTGTTTTTCATCTTTGATAAATATAATATAAAAAAATTGTTGTATTTATTTTCGTTCACTCCTTTTCAGGTTGCCAAAGCAGATTAAAAGGAAGAACTGCTTGTTCAAAAATAATTGCTAGTAATCTGCACGCTCTGGTATTGTGCTTTCATCTCTAGTGCATTGTTGGTTGCTTGCATTTGCATTTATATATACAAAAAAATTCAAAATCCAAAAACAAAAAACAAATTTCATTTTAGTTGCATTGTAAATTCACGTTTAATTTCTGCTTTGCATTCATCTCATCTTGTTTTTCTTTTCTAAGGGCAATACCCCAATTCACATAAGGTGAGGGATTTCATCACCCTTTCCTTAGCCTACAAACGCATTTCATCATAGAATTTGACTAATAATTAAGGTTAGACATTCGACTTAAGGTGTCACGAGCTCATCTATGGCTTAATTGTATCTTCACAATTATTTTCTTTGAATAATTTTATTTCTTGGTGTCTAGGCTATGGTAGAGTAATAACCAGTTATAAAAATTACGGTGATACGTAAACATTATACTGGTTGTTCCTCTGAAGGTACTTAAACCTTCAGTTGCATTGCTACGGTGATTTGTGGTGCACCGATAACTCCTGCCCGTTACCTGGCTGAGAAATATTTTTGTTGATTTAAGACAAAATGTGATTATACAATTTTGGGTTAGGAGCTACTAAGGACAGAAAATTTGTAATTAAGTCATTTGCATTCATTTAGTTGCATATTTTAAAAAAACAAAAAAAATCTAAAATCCAAAAAACAAAATTGTAAATTTTACTTCACTTAGTTTTTAATTCAAAAAAAAAATCCTTTTTTTTCTTTTCTTTGAAAATTTTCAATCAAAAACAAAAAAATCCAAAAAAAAAAAAATTAAAAACAAAAAAAATTGAAAATTCAAAACAAAAACAAAAATCAAATTTCCATTTTCTAAAAAAAACAAAAAAAATCCTTTTGGTAAATATTTGAAAATTCAAAAAACAAAAACATATACAAAAATATTTAAAAAAAAAAACAAAAATCAAACTTTTCTTTTGAAAATAAATCTCACTTGGTAAATAGTTTTCTTCCTTGCAAAAAAAAAGAGAGAAAATTCAAAAACAAAAACAATAAAAAACAAATTTTCACTTCGTTTTTCAAATTTTCTTTCATTCTCTAAACTCGACTCTAACTTCTTTCTCCTCTCGACTTTCACTGGTGCATGAGTACTTGGACTCGTGACACAACAACCAATCGTTGGACTCGCGACTCGACAACTAACCGTTTAATTCGAACAGACGATCCTCCCGAAATGGTGAACAAGAACACCCCTCGAACTCTTATGGGTAGAATCTTTCCCGATAGAGTTTCCATTCCATCTTGCATCATGTTACCCGCCCATGCGGGTAACCATTTCAAAATTCACTCAAACCATATTGCCACGCTTCCGAAATTTGGCAATTTCGAGCACGATGATCCATACAACTTTTTGATGAAATTCGAACAAGTTTGTGCAACCATTAAACTCCAACAACTTTCCAATGACGGAATCAAACTTGGATTAATCCCATCGCTCTTACGGATTACGCTGAAAAATGGTTGTACATCTTACCATCGAACTCGATAAAAACGTGAGAAGAATTTGTAAAAGCTTTCTTAAAAAAGTTCTACCCTTTGGAAAAAACGAGTAGAATCCGAAACGAAATTCTAAATTTTTATCAATTCAAGGGGGAACCATTTAGAAAATATTTTGAAAGATTCAAAGAGCTTTTGATAAAATGTCCACACCATAACTTCGAAAAATGGACGATTTGCCAAATTTTATACGATGGACTCGAAAAGAGCTCACGGACCATGCTCGAATCAATGTGCCAAGGCAACTTTCTTGCCCAACATCACGACAATGCTTGGCAATTTTTTAAAAACCTCGCTGAAAAATCATCCCAATGGGAATGTTCAAACGAAAAATCAATTTACTCATGATCGAGTGCACAGTCGGTAGGATCTTCTTTTGCTTTGGAAGCTAAGATCGACGCAATGATAAAAAATTCGATAACGTTTTCTCATCGAATCAAATGAACCAAGCTTCCCAATCGATGTGTTATAAATGCAACAATCCTAATCATATAGCCGATCAGTGTCCCAATTCTATCGAACAAATCAATGCTTTCAATAAAGCCAAAAACGGCCTGTTTTCTCCAACGTACAACCCTGGTTGGAGAAATCATCTGAATTTTGCATGGAACCAAAACAATCCCAACACGAATATGATTCGTCCCAATTTTCAAGCATTTCCGAATAATGCTTCGAATCCTCCTTTTCAACCCAACAATTTTCAACCAAACTTTGCGGGTCCGTCTCATAATCAACCGGAACAATCAAATTTTCAACCAAATTCTACTCATCCTCCCCAAGACGATAAACGTTTAAGTTCACTTGAGAAAACTCTTGAAACGTTGGCTAAAGCAACTACTCAAAGCCTTCAATCAAACAGCAATTTGCAAAAATTATTGACTTCATATATGCAAAACACGAACCAATCAATTGCAAAACTCGAAATGCAAATGAGTCAATTAGCCACGTCTGTGAGCGAACGTGAACGAGGAACATTCCCAAGCCAACCCATTTCAAATCCTAGAAATCAAAACGCAAATTCAAATCAAGCTCATGTTGTTCAAGATAGCAACGTCACCCAATTGAATGCTATCACAACTCTACGTTCTGGTAAACAAATCGATAATCAAGTCATTAACCCAAACGATTTACCGGAAACTTCTCTCGACACTTCTAAAACAACAAATGAATCAGAACAGAACGTGGAGCCAAATGTCGAATCGAATGCCAATCAAAACTCTTCTTCTTCTACTCGAGTAGACCCGCCTACCGAGTATCGTGTTCCATTTCCACATCGTCTTCGACCAAAGAAAGACTCAGACCAAATGGAAAAGATGTTGGAAATTTTAAACAAGTCAAAGTTAACATTCCGTTTCTTGACATCGTTCAGCAAGTCCCCACTTACGTGAAATTTCTTAAGGACTTGTGTACCCAAAAGCGACACACTCAAGTGCCCAAAAAAGTCTTCTTACCGCCGGTTTGAGTGAAGTCTTGTCCCAATCCATGCCCGTAAAATACAAAGATCCTGACTGTCCTACGGTTTCGTGTACAATTGGAGACAAGACGATTAACAAATGCTTGATAGACTTAGGTGCAAGTGTCAACTTGATTCCATACTCCGTGTACGAACAGTTAGGCTTAGGTGAGCTCAAACCCACAAAAGTAACACTTCAATTCGCTGATCGTTCCATTAAGAAGCCCGTGGGAGAAATCGAGGACGTACTCATTCGAGTAGGGCAATTCATATTCCCCGTAGATTTTATCGTTCTCGAAACACAACCCGTGTCAAATCCCGCAAGTCAAATTCCATTGATTTTAGGCCGACCATTCTTAGCCACCTCAAATGCCTTAATCAATTGTTGTAACGGATCAACGAAAATTTATTTTGGAAACATGACTTTGGATCTCAACATTTTCAATCTTGAAAGCCAATCGAACGAACCTCATGACCAAACGTTGGAAGTTAGTACCGTTCACGAAAACTTTGAAAACGAGACACTTGACCTTAACGACGAACGTGAGGCCGAGTATGAAAAATTGTTTCACGAAATCCCCGATGAGATTGAATACACTCTTCCCTTTGAATCGCTTCCAGTTGAGTCCGAATCTCAACCCAACTCTTTGATCGAAAAACTCCCGAAGTTGGACCTCAAACCACTTCCCGATCACCTTAAGTACGCATACTTAGGTGATAACGAAATGTTGCCTGTCATAATTTCCGCAACTCTCTCTCTCTTGATCAAGAAGCTTCCCTTCTCTCTATTCTTTCGAAAAACAAGGAAGTGATTGGATGGTCGATCTCCGATATAAAGGGAATTAGCCCTGCTATTGTTCAACATCGCATCCATTTAATCGACGATGCCAAGCCTGTTCGTGACGCGCAACGAAGGCTTAATCCAAAAATGAAAGATGCGGTGCGTGATGAAATTCCTAAACTTCTTGACAACGGAATCATTTACCCAATCTCTAATAGTTCATGGGTTAGCCCAATTCACGTTGTACCGAAAAAGTCTGGGCTAAACGTTGTTAAAAACGATTCAAACGAACTTATTCCAACTCGTACTCAAATGGGTTGGCGTGTTTGCATTGACTATCGAAAACTAAATGCTGCAACACGGAAAGATCACTTCCCTCTTCCTTTCATTGACCAAATGCTCGAACGTTTAGCCGGCCACGAATTTTACTGCTTCCTTGATGGTTATTCCGGCTATAACCAAATTCCTATCGCCCCCGAAGATAAAAAAACGACTTTCACGTGTCCATTCGGTACCTTTGCTTATCGACGTATGCCATTCGGACTTTGTAATGCTCCTCCGACTTTCCAATGATGCATGGTTGGAATCTTTTCCGATATGATTGAACGCTTTCTAGAAGTTTTTATGGACGATTTCTCAATCTTCGGCGATTCTTTTTCCCAATGTTTACATCATCTCGAATTGGTTCTAAATCGATGTAAAGAAAAACATTTGACTTTGAATTGGAAAAAATGCCACTTTATGGTCAAACAAGGCATAGTCCTTGGACATATCATCTCAAATAAAGGCATTGAGGTAGACAAAGCAAAAATCGATGTCATTGCAAATCTACCCATTCCCAAATCTGTTAAGGACATTCGATCCTTTCTAGGACACACTGGCTTTTACCGACGCTTTGTGAAAGACTTTAGTAAAATCACTGGTCCTTTGATGACTCTTCTCGGAGACGTTCTATTCGATTTCAACTCTGAGTGTATTTCCTCTTTCGAACGTCTTAAGAAGGAACTCATTTCTGCTCCAATCATTTGCGCACCTAATTGGGATCTTCCATTCGAAATAATGTGTGATGCTTCGAACTTTGCCGTTGGTGCTGTCTTAGGACAACGCATCAACAAGATCCTTCACGTCATTTACTACGCGAGTATGACTTTGAACGATGCTCAACTCAACTACACAACAACCGAAAAAGAACTTCTAGCTGTCGTTTTTGCGCTCGAAAAGTTTCGACCTTACTTGATCGGGTCACACGTTACTTTGTACACGGACCACTCTGCGCTTCGATATCTCTTCGCTAAAAAGGATGCCAAATCCCACTTGATTCGTTGGATCCTTTTACTTCAAGAATTTGACTTTACAATTAAAGACAAAAAAGGATCCGATAACGTCATAGCCGATCACTTGTCTCGTCTTTCGAACGCACCCTCTTCTTTGCCAATCAATGAAAACTTCCCTGATGAACAACTCCTTTCAATTTCTATCAACCCATGGTACGTTGATATAGTGAATTACTTAGTCACTAAAGAAACTCCCTCATCGTGGTCCAAACAGAACAAATGCAAATTCATGTCCCAAGTGAAGTATTTCTTGGGCAATCCATACTTGTTCAAATATTGTCCCGACCAAATCATCCGACGTTGCATTCCGGATAATGAGATCAGGAGTGTTCTTTCGTTTTTCCACGATCAAGCATGTGGTGGACATTTCTCTCCTCGAAAAACTGTGGAAAAAGTGCTTCGGTGTGGTTTCTATTGGCCTTCTCTTTTAAAAGACTCATTTGAATTTTGTAAAACTTGCGATCGATGTCAAATGCTTGGACGAATTTCTCGACAAGATATGATGCCTCTAAACCCCATTCTTACGATCGAAATCTTTGATGTTTGGGGTATCGAATTTATGGGACCTTTTCCCAATTCTTTTGGAAATTTGTATATCCTTCTCGCTGTCGATTATGTTTTAAATGGGTCGAAGCCGTTCCTTGCAAAACCAATGACCATAAAATTGTTGTGAAATTTCTCAAAGAAAACATCTTTTCGAGGTTTGGCACACCTCGCACAATAATCAGTGATAATGAAACCCATTTTTGCAACCGTTCTTTTGAAACTTTAATGAAAAAATACTCAATAACCCACAAGTTATCCACTCCGTATCATCCTCGGACTTGTGGCCAAGTTGAAGTTTCAAATCGACAAATAAAACAAATCTTGGAGAAAACTGTCAATAAAAATCGAAAAGATTTGTCTCAAAAGTTGACCGACGTGCTTTGGGCTTACCGTACTGCTTTTAAAACTAACCTTAGGATGTCCCCATTTCGTTTAGTTTACGGTAAAGCTTGCCATTTACCCGTTGAAATCGAACACACAGCGCTGTGGGCAAATAAGAACTTAAACTTTGATCTTGAGAAAGCTGGCGAAAACCGAAAACTACAACTCAACGAACTAGAAGAACTTAGGAACGACGCGTATGAAAACGAGAAAATTTACAAAGAAAAAACCAAAGTTTTTCATGACAAGTCAATCCTAAGGAAAACATTTTTGCCTAACCAAAAAGTTCTTTTATATGACTCAAAACTTCATTTATTCCCTGGGAAACTTAGGTCGAGATGGACCGGACCATTTGTGGTACGAGCTGTTTTTCCACATGGTGCCGTAGAAATAGAAAACCCCAGGGATGGATCGATTTTCAAAGTCAGCGGTCATCGTTTGAAACCTTTCTTGGAATTGCCAAATAACCAAGAGCGGAGCTCATGATCCTTCATGAGCCAAGCTACGTCTAGTAAGAATGTTAACCCTCTTTTGTAAATATGTGCATAGTTTTCCCCGTTACACTCATCGACTGTGGGGGCACAGTCAAAATTAAGTGTGGAGAGGAGTCTCATTTTCATTTTTTAATTTCATGGAATTTTTTAGTTTTCATTTTTTTAACTTAAAAAAAAATCTCAAAATTTCAAATTCTCAAAAACATTTTCTTTTTAGCATTTTGATTTATTTTTGAGGAAACACTATGGGATAAGTATAAGTTTTGGTTAATAAATTGAAATTTTTGAAAATTTATTTGTCTTAACAAAAATAAAAATGAAGTTTGATTACAAATAACAATGGTTTAACTAGTATATAGGAAGGTTCATATGTGTTAATTATGAAGTATGTTCTAATTGAAATCTTTGTTTAAAAAATGGTAAATTTAAAGTAAAGGATATAACATTTTATCTTCTAAGTTAAATGGTGCTAAGATGATTTTGCAAAACTCTCTCTTTCTAAATAAAAAGAAGAAAAAAAACATTTGTATATATGTATATATATTTTTTTAACACCTAGAGTCATGTGTTCATACTCGTGTGTTCACTCGCCATGCTCTGTACCCTTCTCACGTAAGCCCGAAAGGCAGTGCATGATCGGTATATCTGGCCTCAGTTTATCTGAGTTAGGTGTATGTATATAAAAATTCTTTTTAATAACGCCTATAGTCGATAAATGTTCACACTTGTGGGTTCACTCGCCACGCTCTGTATTTTCCTCACATCAGTCCGCAAGGCAGTGCATGGGTAATATATCTGGCCTCAGTTTACCTGAGTTAGGCATATGTAAATATTGTTAATATCAATAAAATTTTCAAATAAGAGAGAATAAGCAATTGAAATGCAAGCACTATTTTTACTTATTTGATTTAACTTGTTATTGAAAAGAAATGAAAGTACCACTTTGATAAACTTTGATAATCAACTAAGGATCCATTTCATAGTAACACTTTGTTATCAACCGAAACAACGAGTTAAACTATTGTCTATTTTCTATGATAACTTGATTTTTGTTTGAAGTTTTGACGAGAAAATGACTTAAATTTTCAAGACAATGACCAAAACCTATATTTAACTTATGAGTGCCGAATTGAAAGTGAATCCTTCATTTGTAAATATTTTCAAAAACTTGCATTCATCCCATTGTAAATAAATCTTGCACTTTGTAAACATTTTCACTTTGCACTTGGATTATGTGGGTAGTATCCGCTGAAAACCCTCACGAGACAACACTCGTCCTACTGGGGACACCCAGAGGTTTAAAGGCTTGTTGCATATGCTCAATGAAATCGTGCTCCCTACGAAAATGGATTTATCTTAGTTTTCCTTTATTCGAGGACGAATAAAAAGATAAGTGTGGGGGTATTTGATATGCACGTAAATGTGCATATATTTACATCCATATTTTATCTCCTTTTATTTAAATAAACATCATATTTGGGCATTTTTACATGTTAAAACCAAAATTCAATTATTTTCAAACCATCATATTTTCATCTTCATTCAAGGGCAAAATGGTCATTTTTGTGCATGTCTAAATTTGAGAATTTTTACTTGGACATTTTTGATGATTTTTATAGGAATTTGGATGCATATGGAAGAGGCTTATAAGATACATGCATGCACAAATGAATACAAAAGAAAGAAGAGGGAAATAATTCAAAGTGAATATCATGGAGGACCCCACCTACCCACCTACCTTAATGTACAAATTAGAGGCTAATGAACATGCTTATGGAATTAATGGCTTCATGTACACTTAAATGATGATTAGTAGAAGCTAATGATTACTTGGCCTCCACACTTCCTAAGGGGTATTTTGGAAGCTCCCCTAAAAATAGAATTAGGGTTTTATGCATGTATAAATAGCCCTCTTATGTACATGTAAATCATCCACTCTTTCATTTTTACTTAGGAAATTAAAAGATCAAATTGTAAGCTCAATGTTCTATGAAATAAAAATGGCTTCCAAGCCTCTTTCTTCTCTCTTTTCTACATTCTTTTCTTTGTTGTCATGTTAATGCTTTTATTTATGTTCTTTTCTTTTCTTTATTAGTAGAATTCCAAGCTCAATGTTCTATGAAATAATTCCTTTTGTTGTAAGTAGTTTAACTACATTCTCTTCTTTGCTATTTTTCTATTTTCTTCTCTTTTTAATGTTGAAAGTTACTTGTGTTGCTTCAATGCCACAAATGAGTAGCTAAACCCCTTCAATTTAGGGGTAATGAAGCTCTCAAATCTTATTTAATTTCAACATTTTATGATTTATGATCTCATTTGGTTTATGCTTCATGAAGTGAGTTTTGATGCAAGTTTATACAAGTGGGTTTGATAGCTTATATTGCTTATGCAAATGAGCTATTATTATTTAACATAAACACAATTTGCATCATCATTTGCTAATCCATTTTTGATTGTGAAATTAAAGTAAAAATGAAATTTGATGATCTATATTACTAGTTACAATAGTAAATAGATCATACTTAAAATAGCTTTTGCTTTGGCTTCATGTTCATGAGAATTATAAGTGGTTTGGTTGTTGTATTGTAGTTTGATGGTTTGAGTTATGTTAATTAATAACATAAACAAACCAAACTTATGACAAATACAAGAATATTTCACTTAATATCAAAAGCTAGAGATCACAAATTGTTTGTTTGTTGATTTACAAAAATATGAGAGTGGATTTGCCTCTAAATTGTTCTCTAGTTCAATAGTTTTTAAATCACATTTTAATTCTAGCTTTAGCTTCATTTTGTAGTTAACAATTTTCATCTCACTTTGGTCTAATTTGATTGAATAGATTTTTAATCTCTCACAATTCCTTGCGGATCGACCCGTATTCGCTACGTACTATAAAGTGTACGCCGTGCGCTTGCGGTTTATTTTAATTTGAAATTTTTCGGCAAATTTCTAAACCGATAGAAATCTTGTCGATTAACAATTGTGACAAGGCTAGATGGATCCTTCAAATATTTCAAAATATTTAGCAATTAATTATTTTAGATCAAATTCAAACGTGACCGTATATCGATTAGTACATATAACTTTTATTTATGCACCAAATAAATTGTTAATTGCTCCTAGAAATAACTAATGACATTTAGTACATTTGATAAGCAAATAATTAATATTTCATGAATATTAATTAATTTAATTAATTCAAAACAATTTATAAATCAATTAAATTGTGTAGTATTTTGGAAAATCTATCAATACGGTTGTACGACTCGTATATGTAAATTCAATCGGCGATTAATATCAGACTATTCAAATATTAATATTCACGTTTTACCTTAGCTAATGGTGTGACAATTTGGTAGAATTTATCATTTATACATCTATTTCGGTAAAATCCAATTTTACAGTTTTAAGTGATACCTTTTAGTAAGATTATTTGCACTAAATCTCTTCGTCAACATATATCACCTTAGGGTGTATGGAATTTGGTTTTGGTAAATATTCAAATATATCCATATTCAACTTAGTCAGTCCATAAACAAAGTCCTTGGTTTAGTAATAATATTTATGATTAACCATACTACTCTGGTTAGATACTTTGACTTTGAGTTGACTATAGTTGACTGTGATACTAAGCTCATATAACCAAGAGACGAATTCTTTATTGAATAATGTTTCACTTTCAATTGTCCAACTCAAACCCAACTATAGTTGCTCGATGGATGTCATACCATGATTTAACTATAATCACAGTAGAGTATCCATATTTAAGTTCAACGATATTCTCTAGTCGAGAGAATTGTTTAATGTCATCACTTCAAGATTCCTGCTTGATCTTCGTTATTATTAAACAATAGGATATTCTCGAGTGAGTCATTTTATTGTTATTCAATAACTATCAGTACATAACCCCTTTGTGCCCCAACAGCCATGGATAATACCCTGCTCAACATTTGAAGAGCATTAGGTACTCTGGTCTCAATGAATGCATCAATATCCTTCCTTGAAACATTTTTTCGAGGAGATGAATGTGTAGTGCAAGGCTACACAGCCTAGTGCCTAACAAAAATGAAATAAAGGTCTTTCGATTAACATGCCTGATCGGTGGCAATAAAATAAGTTAACTAAACAGGATTAAGTAGCAAAGTTCTCCACAACATAGATATATACAAACAGCGTAATAATGCATAGAAATACAGCGCAATAAAGCATAGTAATGTAGCCTAGAGTGATTACATAAACCAGGGTCATCATCAGTAGTCGGCTAGTCAACATCAGAAGGATCCATGTCAACGGCGTTGATAGCCAAAGTCGCATCATAGTTGTTTACATACTCGGTATCAAACTTTGAACAATCAAGTCTGGGCTGAAGAGGATGAAAGCTATTACCTATTCAAGTAGAAAATAGTTGTAAAAGTTTATGGCATAGGTTAGGGATGGTGCTGGTTTTGTTATTGAAGGATCTAGAGTATCTTTCTGGCCAGATAGACCAGGTGAAGGTAGATAGGAGTGTCGACATGCGGTGTGTTGGTGTTATATTGCCAGTGATCATAAAAGGAAGTAATAAGGGGATTGTATGTAATAGTTGAGTCGCAAAAGTGACCGAGATATAGTGGGCAAGATTGCAGTCGAAGAAGAGGTGGTCGATGCTTTCTAGACTGGAGTGGCATGTTAGGCAAGTAGAAGCGATGTTCATTATAAGCATCCCTACATCTATACCCATAATATCCAAGGGTATTACTAAGTAACACTGTCGGATAATACAAAGAATGAGGTGATATGGGGTACACACATAAATATTCCCTTCGGCTAACATGGGTACGTATTTATACACTGAATAAACAACTTACCCTTATGTCCACAGTATCGGCACAAAGAAATAAACACGTGTACCTCTAGGATAGAACAATACACAATATACAGTAAATAAGAGAGAACACAAGGTCAGTATCACAGTGATAGTATATAATACTATATATACAAGGTATGTCCAATATACATCACATGAATATACATACAAGAGACTATATAATAAAAGGTGGTAACTACTATACTGAATTTTAGCCTCCTCTATGCCCAGAAAACATAAGCTGGTCATACTGTCCCTGTACCTAAAATGTCTTGGACGGACCCGAGTATGATATAAATAACACACGGGTCAGACTATGTATAAATCAAGGGTTAATAATAATATGATAACATCCATAATGTCAATTAACATGCGGTAATGTATGCATGGTATATAATTACAATATCATATATAATCACAAATGCATCACATTGCATCAAATATCGCAAAACCATGCTAAAAGATGTCATTGCCCATATAGAAGGATCTCAAATCAGAAATTATGGAATCAACATAAAATGGGTGAATCATCCATATCCATAAATCATCATCAAAATCTAGAAATCACCAATAATGAGATATCATCAGGTATAGTCAGGATAGAACATGGCTTTTCCTGAATCTATCTCTCGATCTCAATAATAAAAACATCATCATCAACATATAGGAAAGGATAGGCTACCTAACAGTATAATAAAAGATACGAGAATCCACTATACTGTGGACACCTATCCATATATAATCTCATCTCCTCATATATGAATAAATCAAAATAAATCGTGATGGGTGAATGACTGTATGATAGACATGAAGTCTCAAGTAGAGTCATATAAATATACATCAACATGTGGGCAGCCTAACCCTTGTCGCCTAACCCATATCTATACTTAAATGAGATGCATCAATAGTATATGCCAATCTACCACTCTAGTAGAACCAAAAGGGAGACTGATGGTCGTATACCCACTCTAGGAGCCCAGGATCACTTAACCAGATCTGCTCCTACAGCCTTTAGTTACTTTGACGGACATTGTGACACATATCCACCAATGGCTCGTCAATGCGTAGCCTCGGTCATGACCCTGCTTTTCCCCTATATGCAACAAATTGCTGACCTATGTGACACAAGGGGCTATAGGGCACCTACCCTATGGGTCACCCAACCCAAATCTCATGATGCGCATCAAATATGATATCCAATAAAAGGGTCGTGGATCTGGGACACGACCCCATGATTAGGCCATTAGGGTGAATTCTAGCCATTCAGTTCTCTTCGATACCAATAATAGGAGTATGTCATGATAGTGGCACACAATATCAATAAATATAAGGGAACCAACCCTGCTTACACCTGTGAGCATCACCTCATGTAAGTACATTCTCATTAGACTATTCCCGTTATGTGATTGCCATCTACTTATAATGAATAATCGAATTAAATATCACAACAGTGTCACATACCAATACCACTACATGATACTCAAACGTTTATTCACTACTTATAAACTACACTTGATCTCTCCAATATTCTATATAACGAGTCCAAAGAATAACCGGAGAAATATTACCCAATTCTCCACCCCATACTGTATAACTCCATTATTCAGATTTCTCATCACATGGAATGGAAATACTACAAAATCACATAAAAGGATGTCATCATCGTATCATATCAAAACCCTTGTCAACTCAATATCAATGGTGAATCATCCATATAATCCAATTCAATATAAAAGAAAGAAATAATCAGAAAAGTAATATAAACAGATTAATCAAAAATATATATACAACAAATAAATCAATATTTAAAATGAATCATTCACAACATATAATCTTGATAAAATAAAATAAGAACGTTAGAAATGGGTAATATGTATTCTGGAATTAAACTGAATAATTAATTAATCTTTAAATTAATAGATGCATATTTACCTTTTATATAAATATAGTGTACTTCTAATTATACTTATTAATCACAAAATTCACTTTGAAATGCTTAATTTATTACTTAGAAAATATTTCTCATTTTCTAGGATTTACATTAACATTTAAATAATTAATTTAGACCTAAAATTGGATTTTATTCTAACAAATTAATAATTTTAAATATATCTAATATTAAATTTTGAAATAAAACTTTCCTCATAATAATATATTCATACTTTATATAATTATTCACATTTTTTTAGTTCAAATAATATTTATTTACTATTAAACTATACATTAACAAAAATAGGACAGCATAGGACCTGAACCTGGGTGGGTTGACTAAAACGCACAAGCCTCACCAAGCTACACAAATTTTTAGTATAAGTGGTGGCACCACCGATTGACATGTAGTGGTCGATCTGTTGGAGCTTTAGAGGTTGACCACTTAATCCACCCTAATTGCACTTCCAGTCGACCTTTCTGATCAACTACGGCCTCTTTCCTTCTTCTTCTTGCCATTATGTTCTCCAAATGGACATACATGATGATATATGTATTTATTTTAATTTTATTTTTATTATATATAAATATATTATTTTTAAAATGGAATAGACAGCTGGTCGACCCATCAGTCGATTGGTTAACCTTTCTGTTGTGCCTTATGGTGCCAGAATCGATCGGTTTGATCAATTTATGGTCATCTCCTCCTCTTTCCTCTATCGTTTCGCCTCTAATTCGATGCATACACAATGTATTCAACCAAATAAAAATCTAAGCACAACACCAAGAATAGAGCACGCAGACATAGATTTGTGAGCGCGTTCACTTATTTACACACTGGTTTCCTTCGTTTGCCTCAGTTCGCCGCACTCCAGCACAATGATGCAACGACAAAAATCGAATTCCATCTTGGTATAGGTGCGTAAGAGTGTCATGATGCATATCTTTGAATTCGATGATTTATAATAATTTATTTGATTTGATATATTATTTGGAAGAGGAAGATTATTGGGAAAGAGAGTTAGGATGGAGAGATGTGTTTAAAGAAGATATACATAAACTATAATCTACAGAATGAAGTGAAGAATTTCGAATTGGAACTATTCGGAAATAAGAAACATCAGGAGGTAGATATAGTAATGGACTTTTTGGGCTTTGGGCTTAGGTTAAAAAATTATTTATATATTTTTTCTTTTCTTTTTATTATTTCATTACTTTCATTAATTATTTTTTATTTTAAACAAATTACAATAATATTCCAAATTAAATCTGTATTTACAACAACTGAATTTTCTTTCAGTATTATAAAAAATTTCTAGAATTTATTTCTATACTCAATTCATTTAAATTTAATACCCAATATTCACATTTTAAACCCATTCATTAATTAATTTCCTAACTAATTTATTTAACAATCTTTTAAATAAATAATTATTCTCGGAACCCTTTAATTTCATCATAAATTATTTTATCTTTAAATTACAATATTTCTAAAGAAAATTCAAAACTTATTCTTATTTAATATTTAAAAATCTATTTTAATCAATTAAATTACCTTTATTAACTTTTATTAATTACCTCTAAAAACTAGGTTGTTACATTCATGCCTTTGTGAATAAGTCTATCCTTGGTATTGATTTTCCCAAGGACAAGAAGTCACATAAAAAAATTTACTCTTGGGGGGAGCTTGCATTTCCATAGCCTAGGGTAAACAAAGTATCTTCCAGTATTATTTAGGCGGCAGTAGAGCGACTTAACAAAGAACTAGCCATTGTTATAAAGACCCCGGGGGAAGTTGTCTGTAGTGGAGGATGTGGGAAAGGTATGAAGCTAGGAGAGGAGGAGTTGTAGTTGGGTAAGAGCAAGTCCAATGATATCCTGGTTGAAGTGGAAGCAGTTGATACCCTGCTTGAGAGCCTCTTCAACAGTGATAGATGGATCAATGACGGTGTTGAAAAGGTTTGGGAGGGTGTATCTTCGAGGATTTTCATTAAGCCAGGTATCCCACCAGAGGCTGCAATTATCACCATTACCAATTTTGATAATGACATGGATCCGACCCACATAGAGGAGGAGAGGACACATGTCCAAAAGGGGAAGGTTTACAGATAGTGGTAGAGTGGAGAATGGTTTTGGTGTATGGTCCATAGTATTTGTGGAGAATCCAGGTTTCCAAATAAAGTCCTTGTTCGAAATGCATCTCCAAATCCATTTGGCGAGGAGGGCTAGATTAAAGTGTTTAAGATCAATAACCCCTAAGCCCCACTGAGAAGAAGATTGTCAAACAATGTTTCAGCACACAAGGTTGTTAATAGGGTATCCATGCCAGAGAAAGTTCCTCCTTAATCGATCGATCTTGGTGATAACCCACAAAAGAAATTTGTTGATGATGGCTGAGAGGACAGAGTTGAGGAGGATTAGTCTCCCAACCCTCGATAGTGAAAAGGCTTTCCAAGTAACGAGACTGTTAGAAATTTTGGAGATAATCAGATACCAGTCGTCATACATAATCTTGGTAGGGTGGATGGTAATGCCAAGGTAAGAAATGGGGAAATGGTCAAGTTTGTAGTTAAGAGCACTAGCAATAGAGGGACCAAGGTGTTCGGCACCCACACTGATAACAGAGCTTTTGGAGAAATTAATGATGAGGCCAAAGATGAGTTCGTAAGAGTAAAGGAGGAGTTTAAGGCTATGGATTTGGGAAGGGATAGGAGAGGAAAAAAGGATAGTGTCATTGGCATAATGAATGTTGGAGATCTTAAGGAAGGAGTTGGAATGGTCGATACCAATTAGGAGGTAGTGGGAGAATGCCTGTTTGTTCATTTTATGAAAGACGTCAGTAGTAAGAACAAATAGGAAAGGAGATAAGGGTCGTGCTGGCGAATCCTACTAGTAGATTTGATGAGATCTCCACCAATGCCATTGACTGGAATAAATGACATGCTAGAGTAAAGGATGCTACACACCCAGCCAATCCATCTTTCAAGGAAGCTACGATGCCGAAGGGTGTCAAGGAGGAAGTTCCAATTAATAGAGTCGAAGGCTTTGGAGAACTCGAGTTTGATTAAAGTGCAGAGAGTATTGATGAGATGACAATAGGTTATGACTTCTTGGCTAATTGCAACACAATCAAGAATGGGTCTTCCTTAGATAAATGCGGATTGCTCAGGCTCGATAAGGGAGATATAAGCGGTTAGAGATGGTTGGCTAGAACTTTAGTGATGAGTTTAAAAGAGGTGTTAAGGAGGCTAATGGGTTTGTAGTCAGAAAGAGAGTTAGCACTAGATTTCTTTAGAATATGGACAATATTAGCATACTTGATTCTAGCAATAAAGGAAGGGTTCATGTAGAATTCATCAAACATGTTGATGATATTATAATAATGAATGAAAAATGTTTGAAGAAGAAAAGGTCAAAACCATCCAGTCCAGGGGATTTGTCTTCCTTTATGTCATTTAATGCTGCCAAGATCTCAGCTTCAGTAAATGGATAATTGATGGGTAACTAAGTGGGTTTAGGATATATCTCATCCCAGGCAATATCATGTTGGAGGGGATAAGGTTGACCAAGGTGGTTTCTGTAGAAGTATGTGAAGAGATGGTTGAGCTCGAACTGGTCATGAAAAGTTCTTCCCTCGTGTTGAATCTCATAAATGCAGTTAGCCCTTCTTCTACAGTTAGCGATTCAATGAAAGTAGAAAAATTTCTGACTCCATCCTTGAGCCAAAAGGCCGTGGATCTTTGTCTCCAACCAATTTCTTCCTACTTCATGAGTCTTTCAAGCGCTTGCTCTAAGTTCCCAAGGAAAGCTCTTTTGGCCTGAGAGAGGGATCTAGATTCTTCAAGGATATTGAGGTCAAGGATAGCATCTTGAAGGCTAGAGATGCGAGATCTGAGAGATCCCCAGATAGATCTGGACCAGGATCGGGGAGATTTTCTGAGAAATCTAAGTTTGAGGACAAGGGTTGCAAAGGCAGAAGGTAGGGGCTTGGATTCCTGCCAGATCGCCGCAACCAGGTCATCGAACCCCGGTTTCAGGAGCCACAACTTTCAAACTTGAAACTAGATCTAGGGATCTTGGATTCTCTAGAGTCAAGAAGAATAGGGCAATGGTCAGAGAGAATTGATGGAAAGCCATGGACAGAGGAAAGAGGATGAGAGTCTTCCCAGGAAGTATTGAAAAGAAATCGATCGAGTTTAGCAAGGGAAGGAAAGGAGTGTCTGTTGCACCAAGTGAAAAGGCAGCTATAAATAGGGGGTCAATGAGGGCACAAGAATCGATGAGCGAATTGAATTGGTCCATGTCTGGATGAAAGGACATGTCCAAATTTCTTTCATGAAGGTGACGAGTGATATTAAAGTTGCCCCAAGATCCGCAAGGACCCAGGGTCCTTGGAACAAATTAAAGACTTCAGTACAATTGGTCCAAAGGGTCAATCTTTCAAGACTAGAATGAGGCCGTAGATATTTGAAAATAAATATAGGATGTACGACCAGTTATTGTCAAGAATAACATGTATAACATTAGAATGTTTAATAACTTGGATTAGCTTCCATTTCGGATCGTCCCAGGCGGTAAGGATGCCGCCCTTGGAACCAGAAGCCTTAATAAATTCCCAACCAACCAAAAAGCTACCCTTGATATTTTGGAAAAGGACACGACTGGGTTCGACAACCTAAGATTCTTGAATAAAGAGGATGTCTAGCTTAAGGGGAGCGATAAAATTCTTAATTGAGGAGCCTTTATCAGGGGTCCCTAACATTTCAGGAAAGAATCTTCATGAGGTTAAGGAGATTCGATCGTTTTCCAAAGCTACATGGCCGAAATATGCTCGGGTTTTAATATAATTCCCATGCAGCGAGCAAATTTTGTGTTCATGATATTATTAGCATGAGTAAAAATGGCAAGTTGAAAAATACTACCTGCCATCCTAATGGGGGAGTGGGAAGCATGCTGTAGAAACCTGGCACTTCTTCTGACCGAAGTAGTTGACATAGTAGATGAGCAACAATGTGGAGTGGACGATTCTACTTCCCTTGCAGGCTCAATGTCAATGTCTTGTAAATGGGGTCCGCGACAAAGATGCCGGGAGCATGAGGAGTGAAGTTAACTAGTAAATGAAGTAGGGTAAGGTCAGTGTCCTCTTTAAGCCGATTAACAGTCTCAAGAGTATCAGGCCAAGGAGCCAAAGCGGAGGGGCCCACCAGCTTGGCCGAAGCAACTCCAGCAGACCCAAACGGCACACCTTTGCCTTTGGAAATTTCATCCCTTTTTGTATCGTGTCCATAAGTCTCGGGTAGGCATCTATCAACAGAGAGGCGGTTATGTTCAGGTGAGCTGAGAAGAGTAGTTTGTTTCTCTTTCCAGCATTTGATCAGGCCATCACCGAAGATAAGGTCAGTTGGGTCAAGGGGGTGTCGGTGCTTCCAGTGTTCCAAGGAAAGTTTGAAGTCATGGTCATCAATAGAACTGATAATGGTGCAAGGCAGGGAAATTTCTTTATCTAGGTAGATATGAGCAAAGACAAAATGGTGATCAGCAATAGCCCACTCACAGTGATTGGTATCGACAAAAACACCAAAGGGTTTGAGGATGGAGAACATGGATGAATGGTTGGAGCGAAGGTGATAAGGGATTCCTTGGATACAAACCCAGGACGGAGGGAAGCACTCTTGATTATAGGCTTCAAGCTTGGGAGTCCACCGAGTGGCATAAAGGGCTCCACCCTATTGATGGAAGAAGCAGCAGTTCGTGGCAATTTCAAGGATTTTGGAGGGTGGGCAGCAAACCATGTAATTGGGTCATTAAAGAGAGCGATTTCCCAATCATCGCGACGGAGGGCGATTGACAGAGATCGTTGACCAAGCTAATAATCCAAAAGCTAGCCACAACAGTAAATACGATCGTAAAATTAGGATTTTGGGTGTGTGTCATAGTGGCAGCAAAGGGATTAGCAGGTGGAAAAAGGGAGTAGTTAATAAGGCTATGTGAAGAAGATGGAAGAGATTTAAAGTTAAAGAATTTGTAGAGCGGGCCAGGGGGGATAATGGAGGAAATCTTAGAAGTAGATTTGAAAGTTGAATGGTTAGCTTCGAGAGTAGGGATAGAGGAGAAAGGTCCTTTTTGTTGCAACTTTTTTTGCTTGGAACACAGAAATAGAATGACCAGAGAGCTCGCAGGAATAACACACGCAAACATTTCTGCAATTTTTAGCCACGTGTCCAAGAAGAGCACACTTCAGGCAATGGTTTTTAGCTTTCAAATAACTTAAAGTTTTGAAAATGAATTTAAAGGGTGGGACGTAGCAATGTAGCAGCATAACCGCAGGTTTATGGACAAGAGGAGGGGGAGGCGGGTAGGATGGATGGGATTTGATGATGTCAGTAAACGAGAGGGTATGGCTGACTGGGCTAGCAGAGGTTATAGGTGGGGTATGGTGGAAAGAGGCAGTAACTTCGACCATCGTAGAGTTGAAGCAGGATGGCGAGTAGGGGGGCTAAGAACAGGGGAAAATGTTAGCCCAGAAGAGGATAGGGTAGCCAGAAGAGGAGGAAGGAGCATGTGAAGTTGGTAGAATACAGGGGAGAAGGGAAGCCATGGAAGGAGATAAATTTCATAAGATAGAGAATACAAATATTTGAGACAATTTTCTAAAACATTTTGACCAGGAATATTTAAAATAATATTTTTCTTATTTTGTGACAAAATTTTCATGGTTATAACTCCATATAATTGTTATCACATAATATATCTTTTAAGGAATTTTTATTTTAAGCTACTTTAAATTTATTTATTTAATTAATTATATCAATCTATAACGAAGTATATTATAGAAATCAAATGCCTTTATTATGAACAAGATTGGTTATAAAGTTAGATATATGTAACAAATTATATAATTGCCCCTAGGGCATACCCCTAACTCTTTAAATCTCCCAATTGCACTTTAGTTCAATTATGGAATCTTAGTCCTTCGATCAATCATTTTTTTAAGCCAGTCAAGTTAGTCCCTTAGTTAATGTGTATCCTATGTTTTATTAATATCTGCTCCATCAATCAACTCTCTTCGACGTTGATAAACTGCCTTTATCATGTAACTTTTTGGTGTGTGTTTATCCACTTCTAATGAGCTCTAGGTTCCTTTTTTGTAACATTCCGTATTTTTAATAAAAATAAATAATAATTAAAAGAAGGCATTTTGGTAATTTTACACAAGGCTAAAAAATGAATTCTTACAAATGAAAGAATCTGGGAATCCGAGTTTTCCATTGCGTCAAGTAAGTTTTACTACCGTAAATTCGTATATAAAATGTCAAAATTGGATATCAGATAAAGAAGATATAGAATGTTTAACGTAGTGTGAATTTCAAGTTTTGTGCCTATTTTAAAATTAAGTTTAAGAATTATTTACAAGAATAAATCAAAGCTCATTTATTAAGTAACTAATCAAATGTGTTTTAATTACTCTAAAAGGGATACGATGATTCTATGTGGATTAAAAGAAAAGGAGGAAAGATATTTACAAGCACAAACTTAAAACCACTTCAGAGGGAGAATATTGATTACCATGATGATGAAATTACTGCTATAATTAATGAATGGATACGTTTAGGGGTGAGCAATATTCAGTTCGAACCGAATTAACCGACCAAACCAGTTCATTTTGGTCGGTTCGGTTCGGTTATGAAATTGTATCAGTTTGAATTCGGTTTGTAAAATAATTTTATTTTGGTTATCGGTTTAACTGAATTAACCAAACTTTTATTGTATTACCCAAATTCATGGCATTGTAATACTCTTAATAATTTGTTTAGTAATAAAAACCCAACTTTATCTATTGAAAATATGTTAATTTTTCTTATAAACTTAGAAAAGTACTCGAAATAGTTTCTCTAGACATAAATTTATGTTATTCTTCAAGTAAGTCGATCATTTGAATAATAATCTATGGTAATCTATCTTACTTACCTTTTTACTTCAGTTAAATTGGCTACCAATCGAATTAACCGAAACTAATTTGGTTCGGTTTTGATTTTTTTCGGTTTCAGTTTGGTTTGACATTTTTTACCTCAAAACCAACTGAACCGACCAAACGCTCACCCCTAAATATGTTATGTATATAAGAATGGAATGTAACTATATATACATAATGCATTTTATGAAAGAAACATTACATATTTTAAAAAGAGAAGGTAACAATAAGTTATGAAAAGAACGCATTTCATTAGGCAAAATGTATATTACCTTTTTATTTATAAAGAATAAAGGTAAATCAAAATTTTGAATTTGGAAAGATTAATACCAATTAATTATAGATTTATTGAGCAATTACTAATAAAGAGCAAGATTTCTAATTAATGCCAAAGTATATAGGCATGTGCACACACATAGACACCCGCACATAGATACACACACATACATATCATACATACATATATAAGTATATATATACATACACGCGCACGCATGTGTACATTTAAATATCAATCCATGATATCCTATAATAATCAATAATATTATATATGTAGAATATCAGTAAACGACATTGATTCGAATTATAATAAACGGTATTGATTGGAATTATAATAAATGTTATTGATTCGAATTACAATTATTGACATTAATTGGGAGAACATCAACGTTATTTTTTTGAGAAATTGAAGAAAAGGAATTTTTGCGTATATGTAAGAATAAGTGATATATGAATTAACAAATAATTTTCTTAGACCTGGACTTCACCAATAAATATAAATTCAAGCCTCACTCCTTTATTCTAACCCTGACCGCTAGTCTCTAATTCTGTACGTTCTTTTCTTCTTCCTCCTTCCCAAAGTTCCTTAATCCAAACAACACTTTCTATTCTCTTCTCTAAACTTCTAAATAAAAATTAAAACAAGATAAATCAAATTAAAAGAGAGAGAGAGAGGAGGAGGAGAGTCGAATCGAAAGAGAAAGAGAAGAAGCACAAATAGATCAAGGAATAGAGAAAGGGTGACATCAATTCAAATCGGGTTACGAAAAGAATTTCTTCGAACAACCCTTCATGGTTAATGGATTTATCTATAAACTGATTATTTGTGGATAATAGTTCATTTTCATTTATGTACTTTCTTAGGACTAAAAATATAATTTTTAATCCAAATCAATACTTCCTATTTCAAAAATACTCGCGAATCGAGAAGATTTAAAAACCTAAGCAATGAATTAATAAAATAATAATTATAATTTGGAAGCAAATGATAAATCGAATTGACACTACCTATAATTTTATAGATCTGATTTTGTATAACAAATTTGGATTGATTTTGATAAATAAGAAAGTAAATGAACATATCCCTTTGGATTTACCTAAATATTGACACAATTTACTTTGAATGTACGTAGATAATCCATTGAAATATACATGGATAATGGACTAAATTATTATAAGCGATTGATAAGGTAAACTAAGAAGTCCTGTACGAACAAAATAGAAATTGTACAATAACACTTACTAAAAATGAATCTGACACATATACTTAAATCCGTGGAGAAAATAAACAAAACAATCAAAATGAATAAGTTAGCGGCATAAATTTCAGAAAATATGAAATAGGAAGGAATTGGTTTAAAACTGACTAGATTCAGATGTTTGAACCCTTATTCAGACATCTGGAATCTAAGTCAGATGTTTGAATAAGGAATTAGATGTCTAAATGCTTACAATAAAAAGTTTGTACAAGGGATCAGAGCTTGAATTAAAATTTAGACATCTGACTGCAGCAACCCAGGTTGAATCTGGACCTGGTGCAGGCCTAGTAGGATGGATCGAGGAAACTTGTTCTCACTTCCTTGTCTTTTGGGGGTTTTCTTAGCTAAATGGAGTTGTACAGCAAGCTGGAAAATTATCACAATTGGTGGTGTCATAGGCTCTTAATTCATGAAGTTATCAAATGTTACACTCAATGCAGCATGCAATTTCATTGCAATTAAAAGCTCATATCTTTTGTAGCTGGTCCTAGTCACTTATTAGTGAAAGCAGGAATAAGTAGACTGAGAAAATCATTGTAGTTGGATCTGTTAATCCTACAAAGGAGTTGGATCTATTGGTCCACCCTTGTTGGTACTTGTGTAATGATATAATGCATAGGATACTGACACCAACACTAACGAGGAGGTTACTCAATTCTTAAGTGATAAATTATTATGATGATTGTTAACCCTAAATATTATATCGGGATTGTTAATCTGAATGTGTAGAATTGGCATTATGAGGTATACTCGGTTAGGTGCAACTCTAGTTATTATCATTCAGAATGTTAACTCAATGCATAGCAAGGTGATTATGAATGGGAATTTTAACCAAATGTATAGATAGGTGGTCCATTGTCGAGAACATACTCTAGAGATATTTCTAAGATTATACAGTTCTGCTATGTACTACCTATGGGTGGAAACTTCCATAAATCATAACTGGATTTAGTCGCATTAAGAATTGTCAACTTATATTGTGAAAGTAGCTAACCCCTTATATACATACAACATATATACATACATATGTCTCTATGTGCATGTGTGTGCATGTATATGTGCATGCGTGTATGTTAGACAAGGACTTGCATGAAGGAAGAAAACCAGCAGGCGAACATGTTAGTGACGGTTAGTAACTGCTAGATGTGGAAGAAGGTACCAAGAACATGATTGGTTATTAGGCCAAAGTAATCGCTTAATGTCGTTATCAAAATAACCGTTGGGCATAATAGTTTTCTAAAGGCCTAATTGAAAACTTTATTTATAGTTGCAAATTTATATTAAAATATCGATTTCACAAGATCGACGTTGTAAAAAAACATGGAATCTAGATCTAAAACTAATTGAGATTTTGGAGATATCAGAGATTAAGCAAACCAAGCACCACATTTATTTTTGTTGGATCGGGTTCTACATTGATTTTCAACAATTCCAGTTCGCAAGAACCAAGCGTCTTAGGGATAGTCGATTGATGATTCGAGATTCGGTAGCTTAACTACCAAAGTACGATAGAGGAGATGCTGATTTATAGTTGATTGTCTGGAAGACGCAGTTGAGATACGGTTGCCAAAGGAACTAAATGAAGCGGTTACCAAATGTTCTTTTTCGCATGGAAGATGAATAGCAAAGGACTTGCAAAACAAAATTACCCTTCAAATAGGTTGTAGCAAGAATTTTGGGCTTATTAGGAAATAACTTGTTGCTACGTGGAGATTTAAAGGTTGCATGAATATAAGGAATGGATTGAATAAATCATTGCACATAGATGCTTGTAATGATTAATTAGAATATGTAGCCTTGTTATTGCTTGGACTATAGTTTGTGTGTACATTGTAATCTAGTATCTTGTTTAAAGTAATAAAAGGAACCCACTTTTAATATATATATATATATATATAGGGGTGTGTGTGTGTGCGTGTGTGTGTGTGACGCACACACTAAAGAACATTCTTAGGTGTAGATTATAACTTAACTTTAATTACTTGTTAACACTATACCACTATTGATATAATTCACTCGTTGGTCTTTGTATGGTCCCCTCTATTTCTCCCTTTTTATATATATTATAGGAGTACAAGGCTGTGGTGAGTAATCAGGATAAGGTACATAGAGAAGGTAACGTGGGGCTCCAAAGATATATTTATTTATAACTATTCTCCTTTGTACCTTATATTATGTTATATTATTATATTTATTGTCCAATTTTATTGTAGTACCATTTGGAGACTCTATCTTATCATCAATTGTATGAACCACATTCATATTGAGATCATTATCTGATTGGGTTATTGTAGTATATATTTTATTCATTCCACTATGAGATCTGAAAGTATAGAATGTTTTAAATTTATATCAGCTCCATATCATGTAAACCAAAATAATTCTATGACTCATATTTCTTGGCACGTCGCAAGTTCAAATGCCATTTTGGGCTTTAGATTACTGTGTCTAGAGCTGCGAGTCATCGCACTTGGAATCAGTGCCAGGTTAAGTTGTTCCTACAAATTTAGGATGAATGAGAGAGCATATTTGTAATTTTCTATTATATATATAATTATATTTATTTATTTATTCATTCGCCATACGCTATATATTTTGACTTATTAAGTACTTGTTAGCTCGTCCCATATATAAGAAAACAATTATGAGTTGAGATAAATGTTAAGATTATACCAGCAAGGGAGAAAAATGAATCCATCACATTTATTATAATTTACTCCAGAAAAAAATACAAGTAGAGATTCCATATGCCAAATAGTTGTAGTGAGTAAATTATGGGTCTGATTGTGAATAGAAGAAGAGTAGTACCATTGGACCCATATAAAATAAGTGTGATGTTAATAAGGTTTAATGGAGACATGAAAGAGTGACTTCTCAATGTTATAGAAAATCTCCCCGGTTAAAGTGGAAGTCCTATTCTTCTATTAGAAATAGTTGCAAAAACTCTAACAGACTTAAATTGATATTTATATTTTTCTTACATTAGGGGATAGACTTGAGTTAACAATTTTTGAAGAAGAGGGCTAAAACCCTATGCACTTAAGGCATTGTTAGCTGTTGTTGGGCTTGTGGACATAATTTGTGTTAAACTATTAGGAATGTTTTCTAAAAAGTTAGAAATATTAGATGTCTGATTTTTTTAAGATAAATTGGTTCATGATTTTCTATGAAATGTTCAAACAAACTTTATGGAAATTTGTAAGAAAGAAGAAGTGGAACTAAAAGAATTTTTTTAAAGGGTTAAAAACCTCAATATTTGAAATCTTTGGAAACGTATAGAATTTGAAGTTTGAATTGGTAACTCCTTAATTTAAGCTTCAAACATGGGAAAACTTAGAAAAAATCCATATCTATTTTAAAGCTTTCATTTTTGTAAAAAATTAGAGTAAGGTGCATTGTTATACATATCTTTTAATACGAACCTTTCTTTTGGATGGTGAAACTTTTGGAAGGTAAATTGAAAGAAAAAAAATGAAAAATCCATCTTTTTTAAAAATATTTCTGTCCTATTTTGAAGAAAAAGTTAAAATATCATGTTTTCTATAAAAATACACCTTTGTGATATTTATAAAATAAAAATTAAAAATATATGTTTACATATCCACTTTTCTAAGCTAAGTTGAAATGTTTGGATAAAAATTTAAGATAAAAAACTAAATTGAAAAGGTTATGGATATTTTAACTTGAAGTTTTATTAGAGTCAAAAGGATTACACGGTCTATACATTTTGAATTGATTAGGGTAGATTAGCTAGAATAGTTAATATGCCAGTGTACCAATGACTTGCTAATTATGGGGTTGTAAAGCATTGGAAGATTTGAGTCAAAGAAAGAAATTAAAATAGGGATTTGGTAGCTTTTTCAATCAACGTTCAAAATGGAAAGGTAGAGTACCAAATTGAATTTGAAAAAGAGTATTCACCCTTTCGTGTTTTTCTACCCAAATATTGTTTGAGTTGTCTAATCTTAGCGGGAGAAGTTTTGGAAGATGTGATTTGGCTAAAACTTATTTAATTTTAAAGAAATGATAGAGTATGCCAAGATATTTTACTGTACCAAAGACGCTATGGAAGTAAGAAGCGCCTTTGATTTGGCTAGCTACTATAAGAAGTTCATTAAAGACTTCAAAATATTTATGCACCGCGGACATGCCTTACCAAGAAGAAATATTTTCTTGAGGAACTCGAAATGTGGGCATGCTTTTATTAAGCCAAATGAGTTGTTTATCGATCAAAAGTCCATAAAGTATTAGTTGTTTTAATATCATTGGAAGAGGTAGGCGATCTGGATTATTTGTAGACCGCTTTCATTGATCCAACATTTCGGTTAATGTTTCACCACACATGTTGTTATTTTCTTAGGAAGTTATAAGTACCAGACAAGTAGGTTGTTTTCTTATGGTATACGTTCTATAACGATATTTATAAAGTATTGATATTTGAGTTATCAGTTTAGGGATGATGTGACATGAGTTCCATATCATGTTCATAAGGCTAGGACATCGTCCATTTTAGATTTTCCTAGATTATTTTTTAGGTACAACATTGTTAAGTACTGAACATTATGTCTATTGGATTAATATGGCAAGATGATATTCCATTTTGAGTTGTATTAAAGAATAGTAAAAAAAGTTGGAAGTTCAAATTGCAAAAGATATCCTAGATGAAGTTGTAATTAATGTTACACAAGGAATGACTAATTCAAGAATTTGAATTCCCATTATGCAAAAGACATTACAATTTGCACGCATTGAGGATGTAGAGGTCGATGTTCATAGGAAATAAGATTTGGAGATTTTGGTGAGATTTTGAGCAGAGAATAATGGGATTCTTTTTCAACCTTGGATCAAAAGGAGACAATTTATTTTAGAAAGCAATCATAAAGTATCGACTTAAGGGTACATGGTTTATATTGCATAACAATTTCCCATACACGATGTATCACCTAGTCGATTACCTTTAATGCTAAAATATTTTAGGTTAGGGTTTCACTTAAATTTAGAACTTTACTTAGACATTGGATTTTGGTTACTAAATTTGAATGGATTAATTAAGAGGATTACTTTACTTAAATGTTTAATACTTGTGTACTATAGAACTTAGGATAATTTTTTTTAGCAAACTAGAAACGTGGTACCTTGGTATCACGATTGCTGGAGGATTGGAGAAGTGATATCATAAGTTAAAAGGTATAGCTTAAGTTGAATCGAAATTAAAAGAGAAGTTTTTTATTTTCACTGGTTTAAGGGATCTTAGTATTTTGGTGTCCTTAGGTGAAAATGAAGAATAGCAAGAGATTTAAGTTATTTGATGCTAGGTGAAACACCGCCCACTTTTAAGTTATCTTACTTTAATATCCATAAGATGAAGTAATTGGTATACTACTAGGATGATTTAGGGCATTGTGTATTTGCATCAAGGGTGCATAAGGCTGCATTTCCGTTAGGGCATACTTGTGCTCAATTTATCAGTTATGGTGCATGTCGATGTCATTTAATCTCAATTGGTAGCAAGGATTGCAAAGGTTTACCAATGCACGTACATTTGTAGTGATTTGAATTGAGTTTACATGCCAGTAGTAAAATCAATAATTTGAGATTGGAAGAACGATCCAATTGACAGTAATTGGGAATTGAAGGAGAGAATCCGATCTTTTAATATCGATTCTTTTCTGAAAGATTTTTTTTTCCATTTTCATGTTTGTTAGAATGCTTAACTTATGTAGGAATGGATGAATGGTTGCTATAGGTTATTACTATTAAAATTAGGAAAATGGATGGTGTGATATGCTTTGTTTTATGGGTTATGTTTTGAGATGTGACTTTCCTCATTATATATTCTGTTGCGTACATATATAAATTATATATATATATATATTAGGAAGTTTTGCATCCATACATATATACCATGATTTGCATTCATATAGGGGTTGCATTAGTATTATGCATTATTCACATGCCATATTCATGACATATGTTGATGATGGATGTTGTTTATTTTACCATTGCTATATATTGTTTATTTACACCTATTTCTCCATTGTTGTATATGGCTACCAAGATTCAGATTATAGTTGGTACCTATGTGGACATCATATCTTATACCGGAAGAAATGTTAGGAAACAAATATGTTTGATATAATTTGTTTGGATGGTTTATTTGGATGCTTTGTGCGTATGGTTTGAGTGTATGTATTGCATATACACATATATATATTTTGAAAACCCAGGAGAACCCGGCGGGCCGATAAACTCCCGAGGAGGGTATAGTAAAGCCGTCCGCTGATCCAAGCCCTTATACCCCCTGGTAAATTTATATAGGATAGGAAAGCATAAATCGAACCTGAGTCTTTTTAGCAGAACCCAAGCCTCATTTCCACTGCGTCGCACCCGCGGACCACATAGTTACTATTATATGGTCAAACTTATGGGTTGTATTTTTCATCTCTTGGAATTTTGGGGATGAAATTCTTTTGAAGGGGAAGAATGTAACATCGCATATTTTTAATAAAAATTAATTAATTAATTAAAAGAAAGACATTTTGGTAATTTTACATAAGGTTGAAAAAATAAATTCTCACAAATAAAGGAATTTGGAGAACTGACTTTTCCATATTGTCAAGTCAATTTTTATACCCTAAATTCACATATAAAATGTCAAAAACGTATATTGGATAAATAAGATACAGAATGTCTACCGTAGTGTGCATTTCAGGTTTTGTGCCTATTTTGAAATTAAGTTTAAGAGTTAATTACAAAAGTAAATCAAAACTTATTTATTAAGCAACTAATTGAATATGTTTGAATTACTCTAAAAAGGATACGATGATTTTATGTGCATTAAAAGAAAAAGAGGAAAAATATTTACATGCACAAACTTGAAAAGGGAAAACAACAATTATCATGATGATGAAATTATTGCTATAATTAATGAAAGGATATGTTACATATATTAGAAAGAAAACAAAACAATATATTTTAAAAAAGAATGCATTCAATGAAAAGGATGTTGCATATTTTAAAAGGAGAAGGTAGCAATATAGCTGCGAAAAGAACGCAATTCTTAAGAGAAAATTTATATTATCTTTTTATTTGTAAAGAATAAGGGTAAATCCAATTTTTGAATTTGAAAAGATTTTTATGTGTGTGTGCCTGTGTTTGAGTGTGTACATATGTTTGAATATCATTCCTGGTTCCCTAAAATAGTCAATAATAATATATATGTAGAATATTAATAAATGGCATTGATATAATTTATAATAAATGATATTGATTTGAATTATAATTAATGACATTAATTGGAAGAATATAAATGTTACTTTAAGGAAATAAAGGGAAATAAGTTTTTGCGTACATGTGAGGATAAGTAGTATATGAATAAATAAATAATTTTCCTAAACCTAGACTTCACCTATATGTATAAATCCAAGCCTCACTCCTTTCATTCTAACCCTATTCACATCCATCTAATTTTGTACGTTCTTTTCTTCTTCCTCCTCCTCAAAGTTCCTTAATTCAAACAACACTTTCTATTTCCTTCTCTAAATTTCTAAATTAAAAATAAGAAAAGATAAATCAAATTATAAGAGAGAGAGAGGAAGAGAGTCGAATCGAAAGAGAAATATTAGAAGCACAAACAAATCAATGAATAGAGGGAGAGAGACACCAATTCAAACCGGGTTAGGAAAAGAATTTCTTCGAACAACCCTTCAATTTGAGTGGATTCATCTATGAAATGATTATGTTATAGATAAGTAATTATTTTTTATTTATATACCTTCTTAGAACTAAAACTCTGATTATTAATCCAAATCAATAATTCCTATTTGAAAAATATTTGTGAATCGAGAAGATTAGAAAACCTAGGTAATGAATTAATAAAATAATTATTGTAGTTTAGGAGGGAAAGGTAATTTTTATTGAAACTACCTCTAATTTTGTAGATCTTATTTTGTACAACAACTTTTGATTTATTTTGGTAAATAAGAAAGTAAATGATATTCCTTTGAATTTACCTAGATATTAACACAGTTAACTTTGAATGTACATAGATAATCGATTGAAATACATGTGGATAATGGACCGAAATAATATAAGCAATTGAAAAGATAAACTACTTAAAGTCTTGTACAAAAGATTATAAATGGCAAATTCTATTTCAACCCGAGTATTTACTTAGTAGCCTCCCAAAAATTAAAAAATTCTGTAAACCTAAAAAATAACTTAGTAGCGCCCTACCATTTCCAGAACTACCCTTTCCATCACGCAAAACGTGAAAATTGAATTTTTCTTCTTCATTGATTTAGAAACTAGGGTTAGAATTTTTCTTCGCTGATTTAGAAACTTGGTAGTAAAAATTGAATTTCTTCTTCTGTAAACCCAAAAAATAACTTAGTAGTGAAAAATTGAATTTTTTCTTCACTGATTTAGAAATCCAATTCATAATTTCTTCAGAACAACAATTAAAAAAGTCTGTAAACCCAAAAAATAACTTAGTGGTGAAAAAATGAATTTTTTCTTCACTGATTTAGAAACTAGGGTTTTGAAGAAACGGTGGTTTAAACAGTAAGAAACTGACGTAAGAAGATAATAAAATTGAGAAGAAAGAAAGTACACAATTTTCTAAGGGTATTTTAGTCTTTAAAATTTTATTTATTTTAGGGGGGCTACTAAGTAATTATCTGCGTTGAAATAGAATTTGCTATTATAAATAGTGCAATAACACTTGTTAAAAATGAATCTAACATGTATGCTTGAATCCGTGAAGAAAACAAAATAACAATCAAAATGAAACAGATCTGAATTTCAAAAAATGTGAAAAAGAAAGGAATCAATTCAAAATGGGCTAGATACAGACGTCTGAACCCTTATTCAAACATCTGGAATCTAAGTCAGATGCCTATTAATAAAATGTTTGTACAGGGGATCAAACGTCTGAATTACTGCAGCAATATTGGTTGAACCTGGACCTTGCATAGGCCTGGTAGGATGGATCGAAGAACCTTGTTCTCACTTGCTTGTATTTCGGGCGTTTACGTAGCTGAATGGAGTCATGTAGGAAAAGTATCACTCTTGGTGGTATCCCAGGCTTTCATTTCATGAAGTTGTTAAACATGACACTCAATGCAACATGTGATTTCATCACAGTAGAAGCTTATATCATTCGTAGTCGGTCCTAGTCACTTACTGCTGAAAGGTGGAAAGAATAGGCAAAGACATTCGTCATAGTAGGATCTATTAGTCCTACAGAGGAGTTGGATTAGTTAATCCACCATTATTGCTACTTGTGTAATGATATAGGGAGTAAGATATAGACACTGACAAGAAGATCAATCAATGCTTAAGTAATAAGTTATTTCTGGGATTGTTAACCCAAAAGATTATATTGGGATTGTTAACCCGAATGTGTAGACATAGTATTATGAGGTATGCTTGGTTTGGTGCAACTCAAATGGTTATCATTTAGAATGTTAACTCAATGCATAGGAAAGCTTTTATAATTGGGAATGTCACTTCAATGTATAGATAGGCGGTCCATTGTAGAGACCATATCCTAGAGATATTTCTAAGATTATTCGGTTTCAGTATGTACCACCTACAAATAGAAACTTTCATAAATCATAACTGTATTGTCACATTAAGAATAGTCAACTTATATAGTGAAAGTAGCTAACCACTCATACATACATATACATATACATATACATATACATATATATATTTGTGTGTATGACACGCACACCAAAAAACATTCTTAGGTGTAGGTTATAACATAATTTTAATTGCTTGTTAACACCATACCACTAGTGATATAATTTACTCACTAGTCCTTGTATGACCCCCTTCATTTCTCCCTTTTTACATCCATTACATGAGCATATGATGGTAGGTGAGTAACTAGGATATGATGTATGGAGAAAGTTATTTGGCGCTCTAAAGATATATTTATTTATAGTCATTCTCCTCTTAACCTTATATTATATTATATTTATTGTCCAGACTTTGTTGTAGTATCTTTTGGAGACTATATTTTATCAACACTTGTATGAACCACGTTTATATTGAGACCATTATATGATTGGGTTATTTTTAGTATTTTTATTTTATTTCTTCTACTGTGAGATCTGAAAGTATAGAATGTTTAAATTTTATGTCAGTTCTGTATCAAGTAACCAAAATAACCCTACGACTCCTATTTCTTGCTACGTCATGAGTTCAAACGCCATTTTGGGCTTTGAATCGGTGTGTTTGGAAGTGCGGATTCACACTTGGTATCCGTTCCAGGTTAAGCAATTTCTATAAAATTAAGGCGTATGAGAGAACATATTTGTAATTTTCTATTATGTATAATTATATATATTTATATATTTATTCGACACACCCTATATATTTTGACTTATAAGTAGTTCTTAGCTCATCCCTTATATAAGCAAACAACCACGAGTTAAGATAAATGTTAAGATTATAATAGCAGGGGTGAAAAATAAATCCATCCATTTATTATAATTTACTCAACAAAAAAATACTAATAGAGATTCCTTATACCAACTAGATGTAGTGAGTAAATCATGGGTCTAACTGTGAATAGAAGAAGAGTAGTACCATTGGACCGATATAAAATAAGTGCGATATTGATAAGGTGTAATGGAGACATGAAAGAATAACTTCTCAATGTTAGAGTAAGTGGAAGTCTTATTATTCTATTAAAAATAGTTGTAAAAACCCCATTTGACTTAAATTGATAATTGCATTGTTCCTACATTGGAAGATAGACTTGAGTTAACCATTTTTTAAGAAGGCGGCTAAAACGCTATGCACTTAAAGCATTGTTAGATGTAGTTGGCCTTGTGTAAATTAGGTTGTTTTCGTCCACTTCAATTTGTGTTAAACTATTGGAAATGTTTTCTAAAAAATTAGAAACATTAGATGTCTGATATTTTTAAAGAAAATAAATTGGTTCATGATTTCTATGAAATGTTCAAACAAACTTTATGGAAATTTATAAGAAAAAAGAAGTAGAGTTGAAAGATTTTTTTTTAATTGGTTAAAAACATCGGTATTTGAAATCTTTGGAAAAGTATAAAATTTGAAGTTTGAATTGTTAGCTTCTTATTTTAAGCTTCAAACATGGGAAAACTTAGAAAACAATCCATAACTATTTTAAAGATTTTATTTTTGAAAAACTTAGAGTAAGGTGCATTATTGTACTTATCTTTTGATATGTACTTTTCTTTTGGACAGCGAAACTTTTGAAAGGTAAATTGAAAAAAAATGTAAAACCAATTTTTTTTGAAAATATTTCTGTCGCATTTTGAAAAAAAGGTTAAAATATCACATTGTCTATTAAAATACACCTTTGTGAAGATTTCCTATTTATAGAAGAAAAATTAAAAAAAATATGTTAACATGTCCGATTTTCTAAGCTAAGTTGAACCATTTTGGATAAAAATTTAAATAAAAAAAACTAAATTGAAAAGGTTATTGATATTTTAACTTGAAGTTTTATTGGAGTTAAAAGGATTACACATCCTCAAGTTTGAATTGATTATGGTGGATTGCTAGAATAGTCAATATGTTAGTGTGCTAAGGACTTGCTAAATATAGAGTTGTAAACCATTGGATGATTCAGGGCAAAGAGAGAAATTAAAATAGGGATTTGGTGACCTTTTTTATCAACGTTCAAAGTGGAAGTGTAGAAAAAATGAATTTGTTGTAAAGAGCATTCACCGCTTTGTTTTTTTCTACCCAAATATGGTTTGAGTTGTCTAATCTTAGCACGAGAAGGTATGGAAGATGTGACTTGGCTAAAACTTATTTAATTTTAAAAAAAGAAAATAGTATGCCAAGATATTTTACTATACCAAACGATGCTACGGAGGTAAAAAATTCCCTTAGTTTAGCCAGCTACTATAAGAAGTTCATTAAAGACTTCGTAATGATTTCTACACCGTTGACATGCCTTAACAAGAAGAGTTACTTTTTTAGGAACTCAAAATGGGAGCATGCTTTTATTAAGCTAAATGAGTTGTTTATCGATCAAAACTCCCTAAAGTATTAGTTGTTTTAATATTGTTGGAAGAGGTAGACGATTTGAATTATATATGCACGGATTTCGTTGATCCGACATTTTGGGTAACATTATGCCACATATGTTGCTTTAGTCTTGGGAAGTTATAGGTACCTGGAAAATAGGTTACTGCCGTGTTTTAGTCTTGGGAAGTTATAGGTACCGGGAAAATAGGTTATTGTCTTATGGTATACGTGATATACCAATATTTATAAAGTATTGATATTTGAGTTGTCGTCGCAACTGCAAGTACATTATTTGGGGATGATGTGACATGAGTTCCATATCATGTTCTTTAGGCTAGGACAATACACATTTTAGATGTTCCTAAATGAGTTTTTAGGTATAACGTTATTTAAGTATTGAATATTATGTCTTATTTAACATTATGTCTATTGAATTAATATGGTAAGACACCGTTCCGTTTTGAGTTGTATTAAAGAATGGTAAAATTTTGAAAGTTCAAATTACAAAAGATATCCGAGATGAAGTTGTAATTAATGTTACACAAGGAATGACTAATTAAAGAATTTGAATTCTCATTAAGAAAAAGAAATTACAGTTTGCATGCATTGAGGATGTAGAGGCGATGTTCATGGGAAATAAGAGATTTTGGTGAGATTTTGAGCAGAGGATAATAGGATTCTTTTCAATCTTGGATTAGAATGAGATTATTTATTTAAGAAAGCTATCATGAAGTATTGACTTAAGGGTACATGTTTGTGTTGCATAAAAGTTGCACGTGAATGATGTATCACCTAATAAATTACCTTCAATGTTAAAACAATTTTCGGTTAGGGTTTCACTTAAATTTAGAACTTTACTTAGACTTAGGATTTTGATTGCTATGTTTGAATGGATTAATTAATAGGATTACGTTACATGAATGTTTACTGCTTGTATACCATAGAACTTAGGAGATTTTATTTTTAGCAAATTAGAAACATGGAGCCTTGTTATCACGATTGCTGGAGGATTGGAGAAGCAATATCATTAGTGAAAAGGTATAGCTTAAGTTGAATCGATATTTGGAGAGAAGTTGTGCTATTTTCACCAGTTTAAGGAATCTCTTGATTTTGATGTCCTTAGGTGAAAATGAAGGATAGCAAGAGATTTAAGTTATTTGATGCTAAGTGAGGCACTGTCCACTTTCAAGTTATCTTACCTTAATATCCAGAAGATGAAGTAACCGGTATACTACTAGGATGATATAAGGCATTGTGTATGTGCATTGAGGGTTGCATAAGGCTACGTTTCTGTTAGGGCATACTTATGCTCAAGTTATCAGTTATGGTGCATGTCGACATCATTTTCTCTGAGTTGGTCGAAGGATTGCAGAGGTTTACCAATGCATGCACATTTGTAGTGATTTGGATTGAGTTTACATGCCAATTGTAAAATCCTCATGCCAATTGTAAAATCGATAATTAGAGGTTGGAAGAAGATCCAATTGATAGTACTTGGAAAGGGAATGATTGAATCTGATCTTTTCATATCGATTCTTTTCTAAAAGATTTTTTCCATTTTCCTGTTTGTTAGAACTATTAGTTTATTTAAGAACGGATGAATGGTTGTTATAGGCTATTGCTGTTAATTTTTTTTTGAAATGGTACTTTTATACAACATGTCACTGGGACAACATATCACATGTCAATAAACGTTCGAATCACGCTACGCAAGTTTCAAACTTGTGACATCTCGCACCAAAGCCGAATCACTTAACCACTTGGACAATGGTGCTTGTCTATTACTGTTAAAATTAGGAAAATGGATGGTGTGATATGCTTTGTTTTATGGCTTATGTTTTGAGATGTGACTTGACTCATTATATATTATGTTGCGTACATATACAAATTATTAATATATTTTAAGATGTTTTGCATCCATGCCTATATGCTATGCTCTTACATTCATATAGGGGTTGCATTAGTATTATGCATTATTCACATGCCATATTCATGACATGTGTTGATTGATGGATGCAATTTATTTTACCATTGCTATGTATAGTTTATTTACACGTATTTTTTCATTGTTGTATATTACTACCAGGATCCATATTATAGTTGGTACCTATGTGGACATCATATCTTATACCGCTAGAAATATTAGGAAACAGATATGTTTGATATAAATTGTTTGGATGCTTATGTGTGGTACAGTTTGAGTGATGTTTTGCACAAACACATGGTTGTTATTATATGCTCAAATTTATGAGTTGCATTTTCTATCGCTTGGAATTTCGGGGACGAAATTCTTTTGATGTAGAAGAATGTGAAACCTGTATTTTAAATAAAAATAATTAATTAATTAAAAAACATTTTGGTAATTTTATATAAGGCTAAAAAACCAAACTCTTACAAATAAAGGAATTTGGAGAATCTAACTATTCCACACTATCAAGTAGGTTATTTAAATTAGATTTCCTTATAAGATTCATTACTTAGAAAGGGGTGAACGATTGAGCCTCTGGATCGTTACCCAAGGATTAGAAGGGTTATTTGAGGAGAGATGGAAGACTATATGTACCATAGGTTAAGAAGTTGATAGAGGAGGTTTCGGATGAGTGTCATCGCTCTAGAATAACTGTTCGTCCTGGAGGAGATAGCATGTATCGAGATGTGAAAAGAATGTTCTATTGGCCAGGGATGATTAGGCAAGTAATTGAAATATGTGATGAAGTGTATGATATGCTAGAGAGTGAAAGCGATGCAGAAGAAGTCGAGCGGGCTATACCACAATGGAAGTGGGAACGTGTATTTATCGATTTTGTGGATGGATTACCCTAGAGTAGAAGAGGAAATGGGAGCATATGAGTTATAGTGGATCGTCTAACGAAGAGAGCACATTTTATTTCGGTTAAGAGCACGAGAACGGCTGCGACATTAGTGACACGGTATACTAAAGAAGTGGTTCGACCGCATAGTGTTCCAACTAGCATAGTAAATGACTGGATCCACTTTTCACGAGTGAATTCAGAAGGAGTCCACTGGAGGCGTTAAGGACTGAGTTGAATTTGAGCAAGGCCTATCATCCATGAACCGATGGACAAACACATAGAGTAAATAGGGTGTTGGAGTATTTGTTGAGGGCTTGTATATTAGATTTTAGAGGATCTTGGAAGGATCATTTATCTCTGGTAGAATTCACATATGATAATAGCAACCAGGCAAGTATAGGCCTGACAACGTTTGAAGCTCTATATGGAAGGTTGTGTAAGTCACCTTCGTGTCTGTAACTGAAAGGGACGCGGAAGATGATCTTAAGGCTATTTAACACTAGAGGGGGGGTGAATAGTGTTTTAAGAATTTCTTTAAAACTTCTTTGATTTAAATTGATTTAACTAACTTAATGCAAATACACAATCACAGATCAAATCACAGAATCACAAACAAATGCAAATATAAATAAAAAGCAAGTAAAGGAAAGAACACACCAGGAATTTTATACTGGTTCGGTGTTACCCTACATCCAGTCCCACACAACCCGTACGGCTTTCTATTCAACAATAATCTAGATTACAATCCCTCGATTCCAAGGCAACGAGGTACACCCTCCAGATTCTCAGGTCTCTGGGTAGAACCACTTGATTCACAAGACACAAGTTCACCCGATCGATTTCCAAGGACACGATCACACCTTTATAACCCCACACAAGTTTCTTTGAGTACAAATATATCTATAACTATGATAAGCACTGAGATTCTTTGAAGAGAGTGGCAGAGAATCAAACTAGAGATATTCTGGTTTGATTCACTTAAGATTTCGGCAGAATATGGATAGGATGATTAGAAAATAAGATAAGAGAGTAAAGAGGAGAGAAAAATGAAGAAGTAGTTTTTTGAAAACGTCCATAACAGTCTCTATTTATAGAGAATGAATGGATGTGTCCATTCGAAGAGGTTTAAACGAATAGACACTTCTTTTGAAAACAACCTTTGATGTAACGGGAAGCATGTCGACATGACAGGTAAATAGGATGTCGACATGGTCTAGTAAAAAGTGATGATTTGCTTTACTTTGAAAATGATGATTTAAAACATATGCAACTTTATTCAAATGGACTCTATGTATTTGTAGAAGGTATTTAGAAGTAGAAATACTTATGAATGTATATATGTATATATACTAAAATATATTTAAAATCAAAGTAAATAAACTAAAGTAAATATAATATTAAAATAGATTTTGAGGCTAAAATATCAAGGACAATTTTGAAATCAAAATATAACAAAATGATAAATATGATTTTGAGGCTAAAACATTTTTGGAAATGTGAACGAAGGTTTTTCTTTTGAAAAGGAATATTTGAAAATCATTTTATAAAACAAGAGATAATTTTGAAAATCATTTTGAATCAAAATTAGTGGATAACAAAATAGGGCTACTATCCGTTCCACTAGATATTTCATGAGTTCCATCTCACTAGGGTTCCATCCCTTTAACAAGAACGAAGTGGATTCCATTCCACGAGTAAATTGGATAAAAAAGAATGATAGTGCTTTCAAGGAGTTTTAACAAATATCTAACCTAACTATATTATTTGTCTTGAACTCTTGAATATCTTGAATCTCATGAGTCTTCAATCTTGAACTCTTGATCTTTGTCTTCATCAATTTTGTTTTCTTTACTGTACAGTCTTCTTTTGTTGATACCTGCATATAGATTTCCTGCACATATATATTTTATAACACTTCTATAGTTGTTGTCATCAAAACCACTATCCTATGGACTAACATTCTCCCCATTTTTGATGATGACAACCTTAGTTTATAAAATATTTATATTCTCCTTATAACTCCCCCTAAATCTAATAACTCCCCCTTAATCTATGCCTAACTAACCTATTTTATACTTCTCCCCCTTTGTCATCAACAAAAAAAATGACACTAACTCCCCCTAAATCTATGATATTAATGATAGTGTTATCATTAATAATACTGAAACTAGATATAACAATGCTAAATATTGTATACTCAGAATGATATATATGAGTAATATAAGAATGAGAATAATAAGTGTAACCACAGATTATTTTATTCATTTCAATATTACTATATACATGACTATTTAAACTTATAAACACATAAATAACTAAAACAAGAAAATAAACAACTCAACGGTTTTTTTTGATGATGGGAGACTTGTGGACAGGACAATTTGGGTAATGGAAACAGAAGTTTCCATGTTGTTCCACAATGTTCCCATAAGCATCAAAACAAACTTCCCCTACACATACTGCTTCATCATCAGTTTCTTCCTCCATTGGTTCTTCCTCTTCTTCTTCGTCTTCGTCTTCTTCTCCTTCTTCATTTGCTTCTATGTTAGAAGAATCTTTAATTACAATTGGATTGGCATGATTATCCATGAGGAATTTTTGAAGATTCCTCATAATTTTCCCTTGTTTCTCTTGCTCTCTTGCCATTCTCAATTGTTGAACTTGCATTTCAGTTAACATCTGCAGCGAATCATTAACTTTCTCCTCTATTTTGATGACACGAGCGAGTATGGAGTTTTGGAAAGGGCCTTGTGAAGGAGAAGGGAAAGAAACCAGTGATATTTGATTAGGATTGGATGTGGAAGCCATGGATTTGATGTTTCCAGAAAGTAGAATGAAGAAATAATAATTGGAGGGAAGAGAAACTCGGAATGGGTGAGTTAAATAACCACCCATTCAAAAATTAGAGGGAAAAAACGAACTGTCATTTTTACCGTTGCATGTCGACATGACAGGTAAATAGGATGTCGACATGGTCTAGTAAAAAGTGATGATTTGCTTTACTTTGAAAATGATGATTTAAAACATATGCAACTTTATTCAAATGGACTCTATGTATTTGTAGAAGGTATTTAGAAGTAGAAATACTTATGAATGTATATATGTATATATACTAAAATATATTTAAAATCAAAGTAAATAAACTAAAGTAAATATAATATTAAAATAGATTTTGAGGCTAAAATATCAAGGACAATTTTGAAATCAAAATATAACAAAATGATAAATATGATTTTAAGGCTAAAACATTTTTGGAAATGTGAACGAAGGTTTTTCTTTTGAAAAGGAATATTTGAAAATCATTTTATAAAATAAGAGATAATTTTGAAAATCATTTTGAATCAAAATTAGTGGATAACAAAATAGGGCTACTATCCGTTCCACTAGATATTTCGTGAGTTCCATCTCACTAGGGTTCCATCCCTTTAACAAGAACGAAGTGGATTCCATTCCACGAGTAAATTGGATAAAAAAGAATGATAGTGCTTTCAAGGAGTTTTAACAAATATCTAACCTAACTATATTATTTGTCTTGAACTCTTGAATATCTTGAATCTCATGAGTCTTCAATCTTGAACTATTGATCTTTGTCTTCATCAATTTTGTTTTCTTTACTGTACAGTCTTCTTTTGTTGATACCTGCATATAGATTTCCTGCACATATATATTTTATAACACTTCTATAGTTGTTGTCATCAAAACCACTATCCTATGGACTAACAGTAACAACCCGGGATTTTGCAATTATTTTATTATCGTTATTAGACGATTATATCTGCTAGCTAATTGTAGTTGGATTTTTTAAATCGAGTTGAAAAAAAAATTTTGTTTTATTAATTTGATAAAGGGTTGTGGGTTTTAAAGTATGCTTGGTCCATATTTTGTTGATACCGTGATAAAAATTAAGACCCGTTCCCCTTTTCTCTCATTCGTGAAAACCCTAAAAACAAAATCAAAGCAAACAAAAACATGGCGGCTTCGATCTCGCTCGTCCCTCTTCGACAAATTAGGGCTCGTGAAAATCAAAGGCGCTGCTACGTCGTATTAATTGTCGATACTTCGATTTTTGATCTGGCCTCTTCGTTCTAAGGTGAGTAATCTTAATTACTCACATCTAGTTTAATCTCAAGCATTTAAGGTTTGAATTCTGTGTTTTCGTTCGTTTTCAATTGTTCGAGTGTCGATTCTTTTTGTTTTGGCCACTTGAAGTGAATTTGTTGTGCTCGATTGTTTTGAGATGTTCGTTTGCGTGAATAATCACTGTTTCGAGCTTGAGTTGGACGATATTGATTTTTGTCTCTGTGATTTTAGATGTTGCTTTGATCTTCGTTCGTACATGTATATTTGAATTCGACACTTATGTATTTTATTTGATTTGTTCATTTCGACTTCGACACTTACATTGTTCATCTCGACTTGGCTTGACTTTTCTTAACTTTGACATCTTATATTCATTGAGATGATCATTGTGAAGTTTGGTTTACTGGTGGTCTTTTTTGGCACTGCTTCGCTGGCATTACTGGTGTCTTTGTAGTTTGTTTCTTTCAGGTTGTAGTTGCTGAATTCTTGGTTCGGTCTGGTTCATGTGTATTGATCATTTGTATATATATATACATTCATGTATGTATATAGGTGTATGTTGTTTTGAACCATGTTCGCTGTGGCATTGCATTGCTGTGCATTGAGCATTGACACGTGTATCACTGAGTCATTCATACATGTTGTCCATGCCTTGTTGAGTCCTTGAGTCTTCTGCATTGTTCATGTGCATTTTCCTTTAAGTTTGCAATCTCCAGTTATTGCTTTCGAACTATTGAAGTTTGTTGCTGTTTCGATTTGTTTTAAACGGTGGCCTTGTTCTGTCACCTGCTTATTCAAGCTGCATATTTTGGGTTGTTTTATGTTATAGCTGGTAGTGTGCACTTGTTTGCACTGTTACTCGGCTGGAACGACTTGGACATTGTTTTAGGAGTATGGTATTTGATGTTGAGTGTGTTTATTTGAATTCTTTGAAATTGTTGTGCCTTGCTGTTTTGACTTATCATGGTACACATGCTTGCTCACCTGTAGCCTTTGTGATTTGTGGCTGTGTTGCTTTATCTTTAGTACACATGCTACTATCACTTGTTGCCTTATTGATAAAACACGGCTATGACTTTGGTCACTCTGATGTCCCTGAACCTGTTTGCAATTGCTGGCACCATTGTTGCCTTCACTTGCATACTTGTTATTCATGTATTTATGTGCTTTGCTTTTCTTGGAATCATTCCTATTGTTTCATTTTGGAACTGGTCGAGTTCATCGTTATATTGTTTTCACTTGATTTTGGAACTGGCTTTGACTTGGTCCATTTATTTTGTTGGTAGTTGGACTCGATACCATGTTGCTGGTCTTTGCCATTGATCTTGTATATTTGGTTGCCAGATCATGTGCACTGACTTGAGGCTTCTGCATATAGAACTTTTGATTGTTGACTACGGCTTTGAATTCTTCGTTTGTTTCCAGTCTGGAACAGTTGCGACGGGGCTTTAGTCGCATGTACCTTGGTTTGTTTCTTTACTGTTGTTCGTGACTTATGTGTTTTGGGGTACTTGTTCACTTTGCTTGCATTGAGTTTGATCCTCATGTGGCATATTTGGATAGAATTATTGCATTGAAAATATTTTCTGTATAATCATCTTGGATGTTAAGACCGTGCTATTGCATTTGCACTGTCCAGTTTCATGTTGTCTTCAAGTTCTGTCCTTTGTTCTTTGAGACACTTAGTATAAGTGTACATCACTGGCTTTTGCTTTACTTGAGTTCGAGTCATTTGATTTAGCATATATTTATGCACACATCTGATTTTGGCGAGGCAGTACACGCGAGCGTGTACTGCAGCCAAATCAGATTTGATGATATAATTGATGATTTCAATTGTTGGAATTGTTTCGTGTTGCCAATTCAAAATATTTTGAGTTGTATTCTGATTTGATTTAAGCTGATGATTTTGTTGATATCTAATTATCTTTTAGACAATTAGATTATATGTTTTCTAAATTATTGTATCGATAATTAGATTTTTGTTGTTTACGCTGTTTTGTTGGCTTGGGTTTCTCTCTGACCTCTACAGTTTCGATTGCTGTTAGTATTCACTGTTGTGATGATTTCACGTACCGTAGTGGCTGGGCAGTGCACGCGTGCGTGTACTACAGCCACACAGAGTTTGGTTTGATTTAACCATTTTGAGATTTTCTAATTATTTATTTAATAATTGGATTTTGTTGTTAAATTGCTGTTTAGGCAATTCTGTTGTTTTATAAATTATCTGCATTGATAATCTTTTATCTATCTTTGCTGGTGATTTGGATTAGCTGATTTGTTGTTTAACACTGTTTAGTGTTATATCTGCCATTATCCGATTCTCTTATCGAGAGTCGGATATACGAGATTTATGTGACTGTCGTCTTTTTGATATTTGAGTATTATTGCTTTTGTGCATTGATAACTGAGTTTGAATTAGACTGACCCGTGTATTATTTTCTTTTGAATTTAATACTCGGGTCAGACCCGAGTTATTTCAGGTTGTAGATTTCCTGCTTTGAGTTGCTGTTTGAGCTATGAAGACTTTTCACATCTTTTGGAGTAGTCGTGTCATAGTATAGGGTGATATGTATTCATGTATATTAGTTGATAATGTACGTGTATATATAACTTCCAGAGTCGACAGTTGTAGTTGTATCATATGTATTGTGTCAACTATATCGTAACTGACATCAGTTATATATATATGAGACTTTTATTATCTATGTTCCGCATTCTTTTGTATCTGTGTTATTATTATATATATTGTCCTAAACTATTATGAACCATCGTAGTTCGTTTTATACTGAATTGGGTATGTCGATGGGAGTAAATAAATAAGAGATGTAAAATGAAAAATATATACCACTCCTATCGAGGTAACCAATACTAGTGTAAGGCCAACTACGGATGGCCGCTCCTATCCAGCCTTATTCTTCATGATAACAGACAGTATTTCTTTTAATACTCTTTGTTATTGTGAGTATAGAGGTGGGGCGTCATAGTTGGTATCAGAGCTTGGGGTTTATGGACATAATATAAAACATAACTTGGATGGAACATATGTTACAACTATTGGTCGATGTTTTATTTGTGCTTTGAGTCAAAACTAAAGTTTTGAAATTTGGATGAAATTTTTAAGTATCTTTATTTAAAATAAAAGTGAAACTGTGTTTTGTTGATTTGATTGATTTGGGTACTGTTTATCAGAGTGCGCAGCGGAAACAGTGAAACTGTCTTCGCTGAGTACAACTGATAATCTTTTTGATTTAAAAATCGAAATATGAAATTGAAATAAATTTCATTTTTTGTTTACATAGCTGTATTTATTTTGTTTCTTTGAGAATTTCGAATCCGATTTGAGGATTCGAAACGATTGCAGTTATGTGATTTTTGTTGAGATATTTGCTGGTTTTCTTTTATGCTAATCATATATTGATTAGATTTAGCTGTTTTGAATTATCTTCATTGAAGATACATTCGAATGATTTCTTTGTTCATTTTGTAGTACGTGCAAATTTGAGTTGCACGTTACTGCATTAATTTTACGTTGAACCGATGCTTGGTTATGAAACGTATTTTGTTGCTGTTATTTTATAACGGGATTTTTTACATCGATGCTAAATTTTGAGGCACGATGTTTGTTGGCAATTTTAATGAATGAAAATTCACTAGTGTTACATTTTGATGTAAATTATTTTGATGAGATTTTGACGTTTGAAAATTACTGTCGCTTTGACTTCAGTAACAGTCAAATTTTTAAAAGTGGATTTTTAAGCGGTTATACCGCAATGCTGATTTGTGACCCGTTTTTACGGTATTTTGAGAAGTATAATTTCCTTATCGAAATTGTTACTGATTTGCTGTTTTAATCACGTGTACTGAAAATCATTTTAAAATGAAAATTGTTTTATAAAATTTTTAACTGTTTGCGCTTTCAAAAGAATGAGGAAGCGACTTAAACGATTCAGCATAATCGAGGACTATGACCCCTTTCTTTTACTGATTCGCTTAACTCCGGACTTGTTCAGTTGAGAATGTGAATTGTTATTTGTATAAAATAAATAAAAAAATTGTTTTCAGGAATTTTACAGTTTGCGCTTTCAAAAGAATGAGGAAGCGATTTAAACGTTTCAGCAAAATCAAGGACTATGACCCCTTTCTTTTACTGATTCGCTTAATTCCGGACTTGTCCGTTTGAGAATGTGAAATGTATTTTTACAAAATACACAATTTTGCACTTTCAAGGAAACGATGAAGAGAATCAAACGATTTAGTAAAACACGTGGTATGGGACATGTGCGTTTGCTATTTCGGTTAATTCCGGACTCGTTAATTGAAATATTTGCTGTTTTGATGATTTTGATGCTTTCGTGTGCTTTCGAGCCACTATGAGGACCTTCGGGTCATATGAGGACCTTCGGGTCAAATACCAGTACTAGACCTTCGGGTCACTCTGCGGACCTTCGGGTCAATCTTATGGGCGCCAAAATTATGTTGAGTACTTGGTAGGCTTCGGCCATATGAGATGCACGTGCGGCGAACTAAAAACTCGCCATCTGATGGGATCGATCCAACCTTTTATGTTGATTTTCTAGTCTTCTTAATTGATTTCTAGATATTTGTTGTTTCTAATTATCTGCAGGTAATTAGATATCTGATGTTATGAGGTTTAATTATCGTATCGGTAATTAAATATTTGTTCATTTGAGATTTGATTATTGTTTTTGATAATCGAATATTTGTTGAATTGAAATTTGATTATCGTTTTTGATAATCAAATATTTGTTGATTTGAGATTTGATTATCGTTTTTGATAATCGAATAATTGTTGATTTGAAATTTGATTATCGTTTTTGATAATCGAATATTTGTTGATTTGAGATTTGAGATTTGATTATCGTTTTTGATAATCGAATATTTGTTGATTTGAGATTTGATTATCGTTTTTGATAATCGAATATTTGTTGATTTGAGATTTGATTATCGTTTTGATAATCGAATATTTGTTGATTTGAGATTTGATTATCGTTTTTGATAATCAAATATTTGTTGATTTGAGATTTGATTATCGTTTTTGATAATCGAATATTTGTTGAATTGAAATTTGATTATCGTTTTTGATAATCGAATATTTGTTGATTTGAGATTTGATTATCGTTTTGATAATCGAATATTTGTTGATTTGAGATTTGACTATCGTTTTTGATAATCAAATATTTGTTGATTTGAGATTTGATTATCGTTTTTGATAATCGAATATTTGTTGAATTGAAATTTGATAATCGTTTTTGATAATCGAATATTTATTGATTTGAAATTTGATTATCGTTTTGATAATCGAATATTTGTTGATTTGAAATTTGATTATCGTTTTTGATAATCGAATATTGGTTGATTTGAAATTTGATTATCGTTTTTGATAATCGAATATTTGTTGATTTGAAATTTGATTATCGTTTTTGATAATCGAATATTTGTTGACTTGAAATTTGATTATCGTTTTTGATAATCGAATATTTGTTAATTTGAAATTTGATTATCGTTTTTGATAATAGAATATTTGTTGATTTGAAATTTGATTATCGTTTTTTTATAAGTAGATATTTGATGATTTGATGTTTCCTGATTACCGTTGTGATAATTAGATATTGGTTGATTGCTGATTTTTATTGATATGAAAATTTCTTGTCTCTAATTGAGTCTAGATTATGTTGATTTTATTGAATTGCTATTTTCTATCTATCTCTGTTGATAGTTAGAGTCGGTTGATTATGAAGTTTGTGTTTTCTAGTTAATTCTTGGGTAACTAGATATTTGCGGTTTTGCGATTTGTGATTTGTGTTTTCTAATTATCTTTGTTGATAATTAGACTTTTGCTGTTTTCTAATTATCGTATCGACAATTAGATATTGTTGTTTTGAAATTTCTGTATTTTTGAAGGTCTAATCGGTAATTGAATATCGTTGATAATTGTGTTTATGCAGTCTCGCTATTTTCTGATTATCTGTTGATAATTAGATTCTTATTGAGAATTTGCGAATTTCTTTTATGAAATTAAAAGATTTCTTTGGCATTTATATTCTTGACCTTTATTTTTCTAGCATAACCAGTTTATGTTAGAAAAATAATTGTTATTGACGACTTTAATTATGAAAATTGCGGGGACGTAATTTTTATAAGGAGGGGAGTCTGTAACAACCCGGGATTTTGCAATTATTTTATTATCGTTATTAGACGATTATATCTGCTAGCTAATTGCAGTTGGATTTTTTAAATCGAGTTGAAAAAAAAGAAAAATTGTTTTATTAATTTGATAAAGGGTTGTGGGTTTTAAAGTATGCTTGGTCCATATTTTGTTGATACCGTGATAAAAATTAAGACCCGTTCCCCTTTTCTCTCATTCGTGAAAACCCTAAAAACAAAATCAAAGCAAACAAAAACATGGCGGCTTCGATCTCGCTCGTCCCTCTTCGACAAATTAGGGCTCGTGAAAATCAAAGGCGCTGCTATGTCATATTAATTGTCGATACTTCAATTTTTGATCTGGCCTCTTCGTTCTAAGGTGAGTAATCTTAATTACTCACATCTAGTTTAATCTCAAGCATTTAAGGTTTGAATTCTGTGTTTTCGTTCGTTTTCAATTATTCGAGTGTCGATTCTTTTTTTTTTGGCCACTTGAAGTGAATTTGTTGTGCTCGATTGTTTTGAGATGTTCGTTTGCGTGGATAATCACTGTTTCGAGCTTGAGTTGGACGATATTGATTTTTATCTCTGTGATTTTAGATGTTGCTTTGATCTTCATTCGTACATGTATATTTGAATTCGACACTTATGTATTTTATTTGATTTGTTTATTTCGACTTCGACACTTACATTGTTCATCTCGACTTGGCTTGACTTTTCTTAACTTTGACATCTTATATTCATTGAGATGAGCATTGTGAAGTTTGGTTTACTGGTGGTCTTTTTTGGCACTGCTTCGCTGGCATTACTGGTGTCTTTGTAGTTTGTTTCTTTCAGGTTGTAGTTGCTGAATTCTTGGTTCGGTCTGGTTCATGTGTATTGATCATTTGTATATATATATATATATACATTCATGTATGTATATAGGTGTATGTTGTTTTGAACCATGTTCGTTGTGGCATTGCAATGCTGTGCATTGAGCATTGACACGTGTATCACTGAGTCATTCATACATGTTGTCCATGCCTTGTTGAGTCCTTGAGTCTTCTGCATTGTTCATGTGCATTTTCCTTTAAGTTTGCAATCTCCAGTTATTGCTTTCGAACTATTGTAGTTTGTTGCTGTTTCGATTTGTTTTAAACGGTGGCCTTGTTCTATCACCTGCTTATTCAAGCTGCATATTTTGGGTTGTTTTATGTCATAGCTGGTAGTGTGCACTTATTTGCACTGTTACTCGGCTGGAACGACTTGGACATTGTTTTAGGAGTATGGTCTTTAATGTTGAGTCTGTTTATTTGAATTCTTTGAAATTATTGTGCCTTGCTGTTTTGACTTATCATGGTACACATGCTTGCTCACCTGTAGCCTTTGTGATTTGTGGCTGTGTTGCTTTATCTTTAGTACACATGCTACTATCACTTGTTGCCTTATTGATAAAACACGGCTGTGACTTTGGTCACTCTGATGTCCCTGAACCTGTTTGCAACTGCTGGCACCATTGTTGCCTTCACTTGCATACTTGTTATTCATGTATTTATGTGCTTTTCTTTTCTTGGAATCATTCCTATTGTTTCATTTTGGAACTGGTCGAGTTCATCGCTATATTGTTTTCACTTGATTTTGGAACTGGCTTTGACTTGGTCCATTTATTTTGTTGGTAGTTGGACTCGATACCATGTTGCTGGTCTTTGCCATTGATCTTGTATATTTGGTTGCCAGATCATGTGCACTGACTTGAGGCTTCTGCATATAGAACTTTTAATTGTTGACTACGGCTTTGAATTCTTCGTTTGTTTCTAGTCTGGAACAGTTGCGACGGGGCTTTAGTCGCATGTACCTTGGTTTGTTTCTTTACTGCTGTTCGTGACTTGTGTGTTTTGGGGTACTTGTTCACTTTGCTTGCATTGAGTTTGATCCTCCTGTGGCATATTTGGATAGAACCATTGCATTGAAAATATTTTCTGTATAATCATCTTGGATGTTAAGACCGTGCTATTGCATTTGCATTGTCCAGTTTCATGTTGTCTCCGAGTTCTGTCTTCTGTTCTTCGAGACACTTAGTATAAGTGTACATCACTTGCTTTTGCTTTACTTGAGTTCGAGTCATTTGATTTAGCATATATTTATGCACACATCTGATTTTGGCCAGGCAGTAACGCGAGCGTGTACTGCAGCCAAATCAGATTTGATGATATAATTGATGATTTCAATTGTTGGAATTGTTTCGTGTTGCCAATTCAAAATATTTTGAGTTGTATTCTGATTTGATTTAAGCTGATGATTTTGTTGATATCTAATTATCTTTTAGACAATTAGATTATATGTTTTCTAAATTATTGTATCGATAATTAGATTTTTGTTGTTTACGCTGTTTTGTTGGCTTGGGTTTCTCTCTGACCTCTGCAGTTTCGATTGCTGTTAGTATTCACTGTTATGATGATTTCACGTACCGTAGTGGCGGGGCAGTGCACGCGTGCGTGTACTGTAGCCACACAGAGTTTGGTTTGATTTAACCATTTTGAGATTTTCTAATTATTTATTTAATAATTGGATTTTGTTGTTAAATTGCTGTTTAGGCAATTCTGATGTTTTATAAATTATCTACATTGATAATCTTTTATCTATCTTTGTTGGTGATTTGGATTAGCTGATTTGTTGTTTAACACTGTTTAGTGTTATATCTGCCGTTATCCGATTCTCTTATCAAGAGTCGGATATACGAGATTTATGTGACTGTCGTCTATTTGATATTTGAGTATTATTGCTTCTGTGCATTGATAACTGAGTTTGAATTAGACTGACCCGTGTATTATTTTCTTTTGAATTTAATACTCGGGTCAGACCCAAGTTATTTCATGTTGTAGATTTCCTGCTTTGAGTTGTTGTTTGAGCTATGAAGACTTTTCACATCTTTTGGAGTAGTCGTGTCATAGTATAGGGTGATATGTATTCATGTATATTAGTTGATAATGTACGTGTATATATAACTTCCAGAGTCGACAGTTGTAGTTGTATCATATGTATTGTGTCAACTATATCGTAACTGACATTAGTTATATATATATATGAGACTTTTGTTATCTGTGTTCCACATTCTTTTGTATCTATGTTATTATTATATATATTGTCCTAAACTATTATGAACCATCGTAGTTCGTTTTATACTGAATTGGGTATGTCGATGGGAGTAAATAAATAAGAGATGTAAAATGAAAAATATATACCACTCCTATCGAGGTAACCAATACTAGTGTAAGGCCAACTACGGATGGCCGCTCCTATCCAGCCTTATTCTTCGTGATAATAGACAGTATTTCTTTTAATACTCTTTGTTATTGTGAGTATAGAGGTGGGGCGTCACAGTGTCGGTGGGAGTCTATGGATAGGATTATTTTGGGTCTAGAGATGCTTAGGAATATCACAGAGAAGGTGGTGCTTATAAGGATTAGGATGAAAGCTTCACGGGATTGACTGAAGTCATATGTTGATTGGAGAAGGAAATAATTGGAATTCGAAGTGGGAGATTTGGTCTTTGTCAAAGTTTTTCTGTTGAAGAGGGTAATAAATTCGGAGGTTCGGGTAAGTTAGCACGTAGATTATTAGGCTTATTTCCTATGCTGGAGAGGATAGGCAGTTTAGCTTACATAGTGGAGCTTCATGTGAAGATGGCAAGACTCCATAATGTATTCATGTGTCACATTTGCGGAAATGTGTAAACGATCCGACAACTGTGATAGCGCCTAGTCAATTGGAAGTGGTAGAATTGGATTCTAAGCCGAGTTCATCCCATGGTCCAACCAATATTGTAGAGCATAAGGTGAAGCAACTTAGAAACAAAGTAGTGAAATTGGTTTAAGTGCAGTGGGGAAACGACCCGGTGGAGAGCATGTGGGAACCTGAAGAGAGGATGAGGGCTATACATCCTCAACCCTTTTCCGGTACCTTTCCTAGTTTGATTTGATTTCTTTCGTTAGATTATTCTAGGATTAGGATTTGGATGTCTTAGATGGATTGATTGTTTAACTTTATGTGTATGATGTTGTTGAATTTTCATTCATATATATATATATATATATAAGGATGTTGTGCATCATGCCTAATATGTCTTCTTGCCGCATTTACATAGGATGCATTAGCTACATTACATGTTGTTCGTATTATTTATATATACTGTTGTTTGCATAAATTGGATGTAATGTTTATGACTTGGTTGATATATGTTTGATAAGCGAGCATTATATTATATCTTCCATTCCTTTGGAATTTCAAGGACAAAATTCTATTAAGGGGGGAGAATATAATATTCTAGAAATTTGGTAAATATTTTTAATTATATATTAATTAAATGATAATGTGAAAATAGTTGAATTTAATGAATTAATTAAATAAATTAAAAACAAGAAGGGGGAAATGGTCATTTTTTCAACTTTCGAATTTGATGACGAAACCAATATCATTAGACTGTCTTGTTTTTATGATTCACGCAGTATTTGGATTTGTCTCGTTTGGAATCCAATTGGGAGAATTATGGTCGAAACGGTGTTGAGTCGAACGGGCACCAATTCTACAGTTTGAATTTGAAAATAGGCGGACAACTGTTTTCCCTCCTTCCATTTAAATTAGAACGCATGTACATTTTTTAGTTTAGAGACCATCCAATTACTTTCTTCTTCCTCCTTCTTCCTCTCAATCTACCTAAGATCAAATCTAAATACCTCCCACTAAACTCCACCAAATTGAGCGAGACCAACATAGTTGCGGAGCTATCGGACAAGGCTCCGTACCGGCAGCGATGTAGGCAAAAATCTGAAGTAAGAAGGCGTAGCAGGCCAAACAACAAGGACCTCGACAAAGATAGGCATTTGATGACCGATTCATCCTCTTATCTTCATATAATGCAACCATGACACTCTAATAATGATATGTTGGCTATATTAGTGTAGTTTAACAGCTATAAACAATTAATTTCATATTTAAAGAGAATTTAGGAGGGGTTCGGCTAATAACAACACTTAAAATTAGGTTTTATTTGAAAATATAGAAACTTGATATATGTTAAAATTGGTGAAATAAATGACCAAACCGAAGTTAGGAACATAGGGCTAGGTAATTGGACTCAGGCGACCGAAGGCAGAATGTAGGCGGTTAGAGTGGGAAACGATGACGAAAACCATCATTTTTCGAAGTTTGAAACTGCCAAGAACCATGTGCACCAGTTAACCAGTGGATGGAACCGGAGCACTGGTGGTCTATTCTGGGCATAGGTTGAACCTGGACCAAGAAGGGCCTACATAAATAAATGATGAACGATTTGAGTTTCGTTTCACTTGTGTTCTGGAAGGAAAAATGAGGCTAGTGATGAGGCAAACGATGGCATTGTAGAATGAATGATGTGATGAATTGGTCATAATTTGTTGTGATTATATATGTTGTTATGATATAGCAATGGACGTGGACGTCAACAAGGCCGTGGTTTGGGTAGACGGCCCAAAAGATGTATATGGATATGAATATGGACATGTAACACACGTAGGTGGTCCAAGCATTGTGTTGCTCCCCTTAGTGCTACAGTGGACCAGTAGGAGGAAGATGTTAAGTGACCCATAAGGCATGAGGCTAGTCCAAGGCGTGAATCCAATTCGGTAGCATGAGGACAACTGGTAACCCTATAGGGCATAAGGCTAGTCCAGGGCATAAGTCCTTTCACAATTAATGTGATGGTGGACAATAGAAGACCCTGTAAAATGTGAGGCGAGTCTTGGAAAGTGAGTCTGCATAGACATGATGCAATATGACTATATGTATATGATAGTTAGGTATGATGCGGTGACGAAAGGTGCGATGACCGAGCTAGAGTATCATATCATGTTATAGTATTATTTTGTTGTATGTGTAGAGTAGAGTATGGCTCACTCACTAAACTTATGCCCGACTCCCTCCTATTTTCCTTTATTATATATATATAACACAAGTTGATGGAGTTTGGCGATGAGATGGTATTAGGAGCAGAGATTCATTAATATGTTGTGTACATGATGAATATAGGTGTTATGACCTCGAGTTAACTATGTATGTGGATTAGGTTATATTTGTATTATTCAAACATATATATTTGACATTATATACATGTGTGGTGATGTAACTACAGTATTTTTTATGTATTATATTTTATTTCATTCTATTGTAAGACTCCGAAAGTAGTTATTAGATAGTATTAGTTAGAACTACATCTGATATTTAGTATCTGTCAAAAACTATATATATTTTATCTCAATCTCCAACGACTCATCCTTTCAGCTTTCGGGTGTTGGTGTCGGTTTGGCTGGCAGACTCGGGGTCGAAGGGGCAGTTTGTTATAGGCAAAACCATGAACTTCATTTCTCCAAACCGGCACTTTCATGAAATCCTCGATCAATTCTGTTTGGAAGAATAGTGGTGTTGTAGAACCAAAATTCTTTTTATGTCACTTCCATTATTGTCAATAAACAATATTGTCATTACCTCATCCACCATCCTGGAACTTCCTCTTCCTTATTTAGAACTATGGTATATGCAAAAAAAACTCAGCAACTCAAAGACATTAATTCTTATGCTCCTTACATTCCTTAAAACCCCATAACACACCTTCGATAGTTCTAGGTGACTGAAACTCCATGCTAAATTTAGATGATATAATGGGTGGCTCTCCTCTAAGCCCATCTAACATGCTTCCTCTTAACCGGACCATCTATAGTGCAAGTATCTTTAAATGTTCTTTCCAAGGCTGTTACTATACCTGGAACAACAAATCTAGGTATGGCACAAGAACCCTAAGCAAACTGGACAGAGTTTTTATAAACACCGAAGCATTGCATATGCAGCCTATTGTCTTATATGAAATCCCCTTCGCCCAGCATATTGGATCATTCCACTTTAATTCTCAGTCTGAGCATCATGGAAAATAAATCACCCTCCCTTTTAGATTTTCCAACTCATGGATCCACCACCCTGATTTCCACGACACTGTAGAACAAGTCTGATCCACCCCTTTCTTGGGTAACCCAATGTTTATCCTACAACAAAAGCTAAAACACATCAAAAATATCCTAAAAGTTTGGAGTAGGGAGACCTATGGCTATGGCAAGAAACTCTCTTCAAAAATCTAAACAGCAACTAGAATTAACTCAGGTACAACTCTTAAATGATCCCTCCAATTCTATCTTGTTATTGGAGGAACATAAATTCATGGAAGATTCGGTCAAAGCTCTTCAAGTTGAAATTTCTATGGTAAATAAAAAATGCATACTAAAATGTGACATAGAAGCAGATAAAAACTGGGCTTACTACCACAACCATCTCAAAGGAAAAGTAACAAGAGAAAGAATACATGTTATTTAGAACATGGAGGGAAGGATCCACGACACCAAAGTCTCAGTTAGCACTGCCTTTGTAAACTACTTCAAATCCACTTTGGGAAGTAATGGAGATCAAACTAAAAACACTGGCTCTATTGACTATCTTTAATTCCCATCTTTAACTTCTAAACAGGTAGAGAGCTTGCAACTTCTGATTGTAGAAGAAGAGATTACTAAAGCCCTTTTCTCTATCAATAAAGAAAGTGCAGGGGGACCCGATGGTTTTAACTTAGCATTTTTCACTACATCATGAACTATAATCAAAGGGACTTCATCAAAGTTATTCTGTGCTTCTTCAGATCTAGCAATATGCTTGGTAGAATAAATGCCACAAATATCTTCCTAATCCCAAAAATAAAAAATCCTACCCATGTAAATCAATTCAGACCCATTAGCTGCTGTACTAAAGTATATAAATGCATATCTAAAATCCTAGCCTCAAGAATGAAGCAAGTCTTCCCTAGTCTAGTATCTCATAATCAAAGTGCTTTTGTGGAAGGGAGAAGCATTGTGGATAATATCCTACTTACTCATGAGCTCATAAAGAGATCTGAGAAAAAATAAAACTACCCTGGATGTTTTCTAAAAAATTGACATTATGTAAGGCTTTCAACACTACTAAGTGGGACAGTGTATCATATGCACTGAATAGAATAGGGTTTCCTTGAGATTTGGTAAAATGGATTGGGACATGAATTAAAAAAAATTGCTACTCAATATGCATCAATTGAGGTTTTGAAGGTCACTTCAACGGGACTCAAGGCTTGAGATAGGGTGATCCTTTAAGCCCTTATCTATTCATCATAATAATGGAAATCCTCACCATTCAACTTCATAGCAAATTATTGGCAAAGAAAATAGGTTTCCATCCAAAATGTATAAATCCTATGATTACTAACTTGTGTTTTGCAGATAATATTCTAATTGTTTCAAAAATATATGATCATTCCTTACGAAACGTAGTGCAAGCCTAATTCAATTTAAGAACTCTATGAGGCTGCAAACAAACATATCAAAGTTGACCATCGGTATTGCTAGCATGTCTAATCAAGAGAAACAAAACATTGTTGTGGCTCATAACCTTCCCTTATTATCAGGTATTGTGAAGTACCGTGGCATCCATCTCTCACCTCCAAAATAAAAAATAGCACTATACGCCACTTTTTGAAAAGGTTACCTCAGGACTAACCTCTTGGCACAACAAATTCCTTTCTCATGCAGGTAGACTAACAATTGTGAAATTTATAGCTTTTGCTATGCAAGTTTAGTGCTTTAGAATATTTATTCTGCCTAAAAACCTTCTTCATATGATAGATAAAACCTATAATCATTTCCCATGGGCCGAAGATCCATTCTTTAGAAATCCAATTCCAATCAAATATGACAAACTCCATAAATCTATGAAGCAAGGAGAGCTTGGAATAACCAATCTTGTCTTATGGAATCAGGATGCCTATCCCACTCACCTTGCAAATCTGATTAATCGCAATTCAAGCCTATGGAAACTATGGATATAGAGATATATGATTGGATCAAAACATCTGGACTATGGAGATAAAACAGGATAGTAGCTGAGTTTGGAGGGACATTCTGGAGAGTAGATCAATATCTCAATATGCTCATCAGAAATGAATATGCTGTTTTCACGTATACTTCATTTAATTGCCATAGATCATCCTCAGTCCCTTATATGCGCATAATTATATCCAATACCGTGAAGCTGCTAACTCAACTATATATATAGGCTCATAATTATTTATTACAAAAGTAGCCTTGTGGACCAACCATTCGCATGCTGGAGTAGTCTTTTTTTTTAATTCTATAGATCATCCAAAAGCCAGTTTAGGATGTTGTGTCTTCTACCCGGTGCAATGCTTCACCACTCGGTGCACGGCTATGCTACACTGTTCATGTGCTTGCAGGCTAAACTTGCTACCCAGTCACTCTTATTCTCTCAGGCCAACTAGTCACGCACCAACATGCCAACCAGTCACGCACCAACATGTAACATTCGTGTATACCGTGTCTCTACTGTGCGTCCGCTTCTACAGTTTTCAGACCTTGCACCGCCAGATCACTCTACTCGAATCCACATACTTGCTCAATTCTCATTAAGACTTCTAAATAAGAGAAATGAAATGCGGCTGATCAAATAATCCTCTGTATTACAATCAACGGCTGATAACTTAACTTTATTATCCAATGGCTTCAAACAATTGGGCTTATATCTCTCAGCCCGTTAGCATGTTTTATGTATTATAAATACAGACTGTATAAGTATCATTCTGTATTAATCATCATTCAGTGTATTTTGAGATACAATTCAAGGAATCAATAAAATTCATTTTGTTATCAAATTTCCAATTTGGTATCAGAGCATTAAAAAAACTTGCCTAACAGCAAGAAACGCCTTGCCTCTAATTCCATCAGATCTATAGTCATCATTAGGAGATTAGGCTGCGCTTTTGAATCATCTGAGAATTCAAGAATCGGAATTCTCATCATCTTATTACAGCTGTAAGCAATTTTCTCATACCTGTTTCAAGATTGAGTGCAGTTGCTTGATCTCATTTGTTTCAAGGTCAAGATTAGTCTCTTTTTGACACTTGTCTCGCCAAGAATCTCCCTGTCATATTCTCTTTCATCATCCAGAGAGTCTAGCTGCATAGTTTGTCATTTTTTTCCTTCAACATATCATCTCTGAAACCGTCTATTCAAGTCAAGATTCAATCTCTACACTATGGCAGAAGGAAATCAAGATAACTCTAGCAATACTTCAACAAATTCAGCTGCAAGCAATACTGCAACAACCCACAACAGCACTCAAGATCTGATCAAGTCTATCATCAAGCCTCAAAGCCAGTTGATCAACATTTAGTTAGATGACTCAAATTATCTGCTTTGGAAGTTTCAAATTGAGACTGCTATCAAAGGATATGGTCTAGAGGAACATGTTCTTGGGACACTTGCCACACCACCTAAATACATCACAAATCAAGAAGGAAGATTAGTCATTAATCAAGATTACACAATCCGTCAGAGACAAGATAGTTTAATCAGTTCTTGGCTCTTGTCATCAGTCAGGGCAAATATATTGCCACAACTGATTGGGTGCAAAAGTTCACATGAAATTAGGACAACTATTGAATAGGTATTCAATACATAATCTGCAACCAAAATAATGTATTATAAAAGGCAACTGCAAGGCTGCAGAAAAGAAAACTTATCTATGAGAGACTATCTGACAAAGGTCAAAACTCTGTGTGATCAACTTGCTTTTGTGGGTCACAAAGTCTCAGACACAGAACAATGTTGTGCAGAAAATTGCACCAATGCGGAAAGACAATAAACAGGATCTAGATTTGCCAATTTGAACACCACTTAACTAGCAGCAATTATTCTATACTCCAAATAAATAGCAAATAACTATAAAGAAAAAGTAAACACAATATTTATACTGGTTCCACTATCATCTAGATAGTGTACGTCCAGTCCAAAGGAGAGAGATTTTATTCCACATGAGAGAATTACAAGAGATTACAAGATAAGAGTTTACATACCAAAGCCCCAATTAGGGATAAAAAAGAGACACTCTATCTGGAGATCACTGGCTGAATACCAGGATGGGTTTACAATGAAGTCTACCCTCAATATATAGCCAATATAAATTCATATGAGTCATCAATCAAATTACCAAAATATGGTAAGAAGATAATGGAGGCAAATTACAACGGTAACAAATCACGCAAACATAGCAAGTAATTCACTTGTTCCAAAGATGGAAGAAAATAATCCCAAAGCAATGCGATTACGAAGAAAGAAATAATATGCATATCTTTTGCATATATATTATTCCATAACGTGCGCATGCATAAATTTCCTTGCCATCTCATCCAAATGCAATCCAATTATTAATGCATTTCCATAATGAACAAACGCGATTACTTTCCCTTTTGCATATTTGTTTCCTTCTATTTGTGATTTTGTATCACCAAAATTTAACACTCCACCTTGATGCAAAATCACATATTTCCAACACTCCACCTCGAGTCAAATTCTCTTCTCAACATAAAACTCTTCAAATCAAACTCTACCTTCAACCAAAATCTCTTAACGAGATACAGACCAAAAATGAATATTTACCCAATGGGTTCCGGCAAAGCCACCCCCCATCACATATTGCTAACGAGCTCAGACTATGTCCCCGCCCGCCAACAAAATGTTGCAAATATCCAAAATCAAAAGAAGGTAGATACCAAATTAATCTCAAAGCCACCAAGGCCAAAAAAAATATTCTCTCAATCACCAATCCAAATACAGAGCCAAAAAACAAAAGCCAATAGACAAGGCTGATCCAAATCTCTGTATACAAGACAAATCTCTCTCCTTCCACATACTTTATCTGCCAAACAACAATTTTTCCATGAAAATCAACATAAGACTCTCACATCAACATCGAGCCATAAAGCAGATACAAGTTTCCAAATCCACTTATCTGCCAAACAACAAATTTCCCATGGAAATCAACATAAGACTCTCACATCAACATTGAGCCATAAAGCAGATACAAGTTTCCAAATCCAGCTGTCTCTTCAACACAGTAAACTCATTATCATCAAATTTCCAATACTGGAACACTCTTCTCTCTCTCAACATAATCTCCTCCGTCTTTATCTTCAATATTGCACAGTCTCTTTTTCCATCCAAATGAGTAATAGCATAATCACCATCAGATCTACCGCTCTTTCTAGAAGCCATTGATGAACAAATTGAAACAAATCGTCTGGCTCCGATACCAATCTGTTGTGCAGAAAATTGCACCAATGCGGAAAGACAATAAACAGGATCTAGATTTGCCAATTTGAACACCACTTAACTAGCAGCAATTATTCTATACTCCAAATAAATAGCAAATAACTATAAAGAAAAAGTAAACACAATATTTATACTGGTTCCACTATCATCTAGATAGTGTACGTCCAGTCCAAAGGAGAGAGATTTTATTCCACATGAGAGAATTACAAGAGATTACAAGATAAGAGTTTACATACCAAAGCCCCAATTAGGGATAAAAAAGAGACACTCTATCTGGAGATCACTGGCTGAATACCAGGATGGGTTTACAATGAAGTCTACCCTCAATATATAGCCAATATAAATTCATATGAGTCATCAATCAAATTACCAAAATATGGTAAGAAGATAATGGAGGCAAATTACAACGGTAACAAATCACGCAAACATAGCAAGTAATTCACTTGTTCCAAAGATGGAAGAAAATAATCCCAAAGCAATGCGATTACGAAGAAAGAAATAATATGCATATCTTTTGCATATATATTATTCCATAACGTGCGCATGCATAAATTTCCTTGCCATCTCATCCAAATGCAATCCAATTATTAATGCATTTCCATAATGAACAAACGCGATTACTTTCCCTTTTGCATATTTGTTTCCTTCTATTTGTGATTTTGTATCACCAAAATTTAACAGTTATGTGCATACTTGGGGGGCTTGATGAAGAATATGAATCTGTAGTTGCTGTTATTTCATCAAAGGAGGTTACTCCATCTATCCAGTATGTTCACTTCACTCTTCTTGCTCATGAGGGAAGAATTGAACAAAAGAAACCTGAAATCTCAGAATTCTCTGCTAATTTTGTGAGCAACAGTAAAGGCAGAACTCAAGAAAGAAACACCAATGCAAAAAATAAGCAAGTAATCATCAAAGAGGAAATATGCAATTCAGAGGTAGAGGGAGAGGAAGATGGAGTAACAACAACAGTAACAGACTTAGATGTCAAATCTGTGAAAAATATGGGCACAGTGCAAATAAGTGCTACTTCAGATTTGACACAAATTATACACCATCACAGCAAGCCAATAATAATTCAAGAAACTTCATCCCAAATGTCAATATGATCAATACTCAACAAGAGGCAAAAAGTCATTCTGATAATCAAGAGTGCACAAAAATGGAGGACATCCAGGATGAAAACTGGTATCCAGACACAGGAGCAACAAATCATGTGACTAACAACCTCAGCAACTTAAATCTTGACAATAAAGAATACAAAGGTATGCATTCTTTACATATGGGGAATGGTAAACCCATTACTATTAATCATACTGGATGTGCTTATATAAATGGAAAGAGATAGTTTTATCTTAATAACTTGCTAAGAGTTCCCCTAATCAGAAAAAATCTAATAAGTGTATCACAGTTCGCTAAAGACAACAATGTTTATTTTTAGTTTTACCCAAAATACTGTTTAGTCAAAGATATTCTAACTAGGGAAACTCTTTTGCAGGGTAGAGAAGTTAGGGGACTTTATCAATTCAATGTTGCTAATTCAAGAAATTCTGCAAATAAGGAGTGTAATGTTTCTGAAATCAAACAGAGAGAAAACTGTAAGAAATTTATGTTTGGCACTATAAATTGGGACATCCAAGTGTAAAAATTATAAGACAAATTTTAAATGATAATAATATCTCTATTGACAATATTTCTATACCTTATGTCTGCACTTATTGCCAAATGGGTAAAAGTCACAAGCTTCCTTTTTCAAACTCTGACACTATATACAATAAACCACTTGAATTAGTTGATGTTGATCTATGGGGTCCAGCCCTAATTACTTCTGATTATGGATACAAGTACTATATATCTTTTGTTGATGCCTTTCATAAAGACTAAGTCTGAAACTCATAATGCAGTTTTACAGTTTATAGTCAATGCAGAAAAACAAACAAACTGTCAATTAAAAGTTATCCAAACTGATGGTGGTTCAAAATTCATGCCATTAAAGGACTACTTCCAAAACAGAGGAATAACACAAAGAATGACATGCCCATACACATCAGAACAAAATGGCCTTGTAGAGAGAAAGCACAGACATATTGTTGAGAAAGGCCTCACTTTACTAGCTCATGCATCAATGCCACTAAAATTCTGGCCAGATGCATTTGCAACTTCAGTATACTTGATCAACAGGTTACCCACAAAAGTGTTAAAATTTAAAAATCCATTAGAATTACTTTACAAAATTAAACCTGATTATCAAGCACTAAAATTATTTGGGTGTCTGTGCTTTCCTTATTTAAGATGTTATAATACTAACAAGTTGAGTTTCAGATCATCTCCTTGCACCTTTCTGGGTTATGCAACTAATCAGAAAGGGTACAAGTGCTTAGACACTAATGGCAGAATCTACATATCTAGGCATGTAGTTTTCAATGAGCAGGTTTTTCCTTTCAACAAGTCAGATATCAAGACCACACAAAAAATATACAATCCAAAGTACTCATTACCACCAATACCCAATCAACTATACCCAGTTAACTGGATGAAATTACATCAGAACAAACAGAGACAGGATATGAAAATCAGAATGAACAACCTACACCAATGTTAATTCAAAGGGACTTCAACCCAGAACCAAATCAGGAGTCCAACAAACCATCAGAGAGCTCAACTCACTCATCATAACAAAACAACAACTTTCTATCAGATTCTAATCAAGTATTGGATGATGCACAATCGCTCAATACTCAACATGAATCCACATCAAATGACAAAAGTTAATAACCTACAAGAGCTGGTCATCGCATGACAACAAGGGAAAAAAGTGGTATATTCAAACCAAAAATATATAATGCAGACTTGGAAACTGAAGAGCCAAGCACATATCAGCAAGCCATTCAAAATGGGAGATGGGTCACTGCTATGAAAGAAGAACATGATGCACTTATGAGGAACAAAACATGGACACTTGTTCCTTTGCCACCTAACAAAAATATTGTAGGATGCAAGTGGACATATAGACTAAAGAAAAATGTTGATGGTTCAATCTTTAAATACAAAGCAAGACTAGTAGCTAAGGGTTCACAACAACATGGGTTTGATTTTAATGAAACTTTTTCACCAGTTGTGAAACCCACATCTATTAGAATTATCCTAACAATTGCCTTTCAAAGAATTGGATCATCAAGCAATTAGATATAAATAATGCATTTTTAAATGGTATATTGTAGGAGGAAGTTTACATTGGTCAGCCTCAAGGATTCAAACAAAAAGGATATGAAAACTGTGTTTGTAAACTAAACAAGGCAATATATGGGCTTAAACAAGCCCCAAGGGTGTGGTTTGACAAGTTAAAATCAAATTTAGCTAAACTTGGTTACAATCCTACAAAATCTGACAATTCATTGTTTACCAAGTTTAGCAATGATACTATCATTTATGTCCTGATATATGTCGATGATTTTATTATTACAGGAAACAATGCCACAGAAATAAACAATCTCACACTACATCTGGACAAGGAATTTTCTATCAAAGACCTGGGAAACTTACACTACTTTCTTGGCATTGAAGTGAAGAAAGTTTCATCCACCACATTGCATTTAAATCAAAGCAAAAACATCACTGAAGTACTGACCAAGTCTAAGATGCTTCAGGAAAATTCTCTATGCACACCAATGACAAGCAACTTGCATTTATCAAAAAACAGAGGTAATCCAATAACTAATGATAAGCAGTACAGAAGTATTATTGGAGCACTACAGTATGTCATAATAACAAGACCTGAGATCACATACAGTGTAAACAAAGTTAGCCAGTTCATGCATGTTTGCACAAAAAATGGACAAACACCTCAAAGTTGTATGATTTAGTAGATCTTATGTCGTTCTTAGTGATTTGGGTGATTTATGCAAATATATGAAAAGCAGGGACTAAACTGTAAAAAGACACGAAGATTTATAGTGGTTCAGCCAGAATGTGCCGACGTCCACTTTATATGTTATTTCCCTTCTCTTGTTTTGATTACAAGTACAAAGCTTTGATACAAGTAAAAGAAAGTTGTTTGAAAGTTCTCTCCGTGCTTGAGCTCTCCAACTTATCCCCTATTGCTGTACCCCTGCCCCTCTATTTATAGAGTGAGGCTGGGGGGTAGGGGTCTTAGAGGTATAGAGCAGCTGGCGGGCCTGGGCTGATGCGATCTGGCCTGGTATTGTTGGTCCAGTAAGAGCACCGTCCGGTAATGTGGAGCTGAGCTGATTCGGCAAGGCAAGGAAGAGGAGTTGGTCCGGTGGTGTGTGTAGTGAAGAGTGGTTCGGTGGTTCTGGATGGAGTTGGTTCGGTGGTGTGTGTAGTGAAGAGTGGTTTGGTGGTTCTGGATGGAGTTGGTTCGGTGGTGTGTGTAGTGAAGAGTGGTTCGGTGGTTCTGGATGGAGTTGGTTCGGTGGTGTGTGTAGTGAAGAGTGGTTCGGTGGTTCTGGATGGAGTTGGTTCGGTGGTGTGTGTAGTGAAGAGTGGTTCGGTGGTAGGGACGAAGGTTGGTTCGGCAGTTGCTTGAGACTGCCGAATGGGTCCTGTGAGACATGGATGCCGACTGAGTTCCTGCCGAATGGGCTCTGGAGGACGAGAACGCCGAATGAGTTCCTGCCGAATGGGCTCTGGAGAACGAGAATGGCGGATGAGTTTAGGCAAGCCTGGATGGATGAATCAAGCTTCTTGGTCTCGAGGTCTTCTGTGTGAGAACACGCCCAACAATGCACAAACCACTTGATGAGCATTGGAAAGCAGTTAAAAGAATTCTTAGATATCTCAAAGGAACTGTAAATCAGGGACTAACTTTACAATCATGCAAAATACTTAACATCAATGGTTATGCAGATGAAGATTGGGCTACTGAGTATGATGACAGAAAATCAACCAGTGGATACTGTATATTTTTAGGCAAAAATCCTATTTCCTGGTGTTCAAAAAAACAACCCACAGTATCAAGGTCAAACACTGAAGATGAGTATAGGAGTGTCGCTAGTGCTACAGCAGAGATAATGTGGATTGAGTCGTTACTAAGTGAATTAAAAGTCAAGACTAACAGTAAAGCAACAATCTGGTGTGATAATCTAAGTGCAACATTACTTGCAACAAATCTAGTTTTGCATTCAAGAACAAAACATATGGAACTGGATTTATATTTCGTAAGAGAACAAGTTATGAAAGGAAAGCTGATGATAAACCATATACCTACAGCTTACCAGAAGGCAGACATTTTAACAAAACCTCTATCCAAACAAAGCTTTCTCAGATTGAAGCAAGAGCTTCATGTCGAAGATGTAAAGCTCTATCTCAAGGATACAGATCTGACATCAAGCAGAGATGCAAAACCCTCTACGAGAGAGTTGCAAAGCAAGGACCTTTCAGAAGCTCAGCTCTCAAACAATCAACATGCCAAAAACTTAAAGCTCAAATACAAAGATTCAGATCCAATATCATTCAAGGACGAAAAATCTTCTACAAAACCAGTGCAAAGCAAGGATTTTGCAGAAGCTCATCACTGGAAAGACAATCATCTCAAATTCTACCATAACAGCACTCAACTTCCAAGTTGCAACTCAATATCTCCATAGAGAGATCTCAAACCTCACAAAATCTCATAAAGTTCAAAGCTTTGCAAAATTGAGTGCTTATTTTTTGAAAATCATCTGATCGGCTTTGAAGGAGTAAAAATCACAAACCCTAACTTCGTCAGGTTTGAAGGGAGGAAATAAGAGAAATGAAATGCGGATGATCAAATAACCCTCTATATTACAATCAACGGCTGATAACTTAACTTTATCATCCACTTGATTCAAACAATTGAGCTGATATCTCTCAGCCCGTTAGCATGTTTTATGTATTATAAATACAGACTGTATAAGTATCATTCTGTATTAATCATCATTCGGTGTATTTTGAGATACAATTCAAGGAATCAATAAAATTCATTTTGTTATCAAATTTCCTATTCTTCTGCACCTTTTCTCTCTTCATTAGCAGCTCCTTGACTTGTAGATCCAGCTTCACTGCCCCTGGCACCACTTTGCTCCACCCTGCTCGATTACTGGCTGCATCTCTGCCTCGTTTCCTGATAAGCAGCTCAAGCACCTCACCACAGTATCCAAGTTTTCTTCTATTTCTCAAGAGGATGATTTTGTCAATGAGAGTTTTGTATTCATAATGTTTTACCTATTTTATCTCTCTCATTACGTTGATCGTCACTGTGATGATCCTGCACTTCTTTGTTTGTAATATCATTCTCCAACAAACTTTTGTACGGATTCATTATTATTTAATAATAATTGAGTGCTCTCCTCATAAGAGGACCATTCTTTCATCAAAATTTTTTTTGGGCATACTCCATTGGCAACAAGGGATTTCATCTTGTATCAAAAGCTATCATTTTCTCAAAGATCGCAAACTGCTATACTTGAAAATGCAACGCTGGTAAGATATACCGGAGACAATTCCATCGACCTACCTCACTGTGGAAGCACTATAGTGACGAACATGTGGAAGGAAATTCAAGAAAGAACTCATCTTTGAAGACTTTGAAATCCAAAAGTGGGGACTTAAGAAAAAAACGCATTCTGTCATATTCATATAGATCTACTGACAGCCTCTAATCTATCCAACGACCCTTGGTATGCGCGCATCTAGGAGCAAATCTACTCTCATAGAGAACATTTTATTATGGAGAGTACTTAAAAATACCCTAATAACTCAAGAAAAACTTTGATATATTGGAATGATCTCGGTCTCAAACTGTACACTCCGTGATGACAAGGGGAATCGAGTAACCATTTATTCTTCGAATGCCCTTATTCTTCCTCTATTTTGAAGAAAATTTTCTTTCATGGGAAATTTCATAATCTTAGTTCAAGTAGCAGTGAAGAATGGCCGAACATTTTCAAGGGAGCAAGATGGAAAAATCTTAAATCAAATATTCTTCTCTACCGTCTAAAACTTGTAGTGAATGAAATACGAAAAGAACAAAACGATAGGCTATTCAAAAGCGAACATAGGAGGGTAGAAAAATGCGAACGCGATTGTCTTCTTAGCTTTGTAGGAAAATTAAAGGTGCAACCAGGGAAGAAACTTTACAGTGGAAGAAGGAGATATTTTAAAAACCATTGGGCATGTTATAGGCTTAACCAATTTATATTTCCTTTTTTCGTTGTAATTTTCTTTATCCTATTTTTCTTTTTCATGTTTCTAATCTCTTGTAATTCGATAGTTTTTAGTCTAATAAAAGAGGTAAGGGACTTCTATAAAACCCTGCTTGTTCTCAAATTAAAAATCAAAATCAAAAAATATGGCCCTGTTTGTTTTCATTTTCATCTTTTAGTCTTGAGTTTTTTAAGCTCATTTTCAATTTTTCCTTTTGAATGTTTTTAGCGTTTTGGAAATTGCGTTTGGTTTGACTATTTTGATAAATTGTTTTTGAACAAAAATTTTAAAACGAGAAGCCCAAAATGAAAATGGCTTTTTTGAAATCTACATTAAACTACAACATTGAATGGAAATTCATGATGTTTGATTTGATTGCATATAATATTACATGAACATATAACTATGCAAAACTCATTCATATAACATTGTTGTTCTACTATAAAATGATAAATTTAGTAATCAATACAATGCAGCATTCATCAACAAAAGTATTCTAATCACACTCTCATAATTCATTAAAATTAGTCATTTCTATGCAAGTATTCTAATCACTCTCATAATTTATTAAATTAGTCATCTCTATGCTTTTGTTATTTCAAAAAATAGTAATAAGAACTCCTTGCTTGTGGAATGGGATAAGAAGACCTTTCAGCATAATGTCATCACAGTTGCATCAATTTATCATCATTGTTGAATAAAAGCAAATTTTTCCTGAAATTTTGGATACTTCCACCTGCTCATACAAGTCAGAAAGAAAAAGAGATTAGCAATATTGGGACTTCTCCTTAGATTATCAATATTTGAACTTGTCTATTTGAAAATACTATGAGAAAGTGAATCAATATTTTGTAAGAAGGATCACAAATTTATAAAGTATATCTTGCTAACTTCAGGCACTCTTTCTTTCTTTGGTGTTAGTTGACAAAGGGGAATCAAACTTTGAATGAACGTAAGAAAATAAACTCTATATTTGGCTTCTACGTGCTGCTTTGTAGTGTACCGACTATGTCCAAGACTATCTTTTAATTAATTAATCTTAATTATATATACATTATATATATGTATATACATGCATGACTAATCTATACAGAAGATATAATCCTTCCATTACATGCAACAAAATTATAGATGTTTTAACATTTTATGTACCTACTTCAGCTCTGCATCTAAATAATGAAAGTACCAATATCTACTGACAGTATATAATTAAATTAACTAATCATTAACATATCACCGACCAATTCATCACAATAATCCGTAAATATAAAATCATCGTCAAACTAGAGTCATCATTAGATTCATAACACATTACTCCGCATAAAAGCAACTTTTTATAAAGGTATTAAACAAAATTAGATGATTGTATACACAAAAAATTCTGCAGCTTATAACAGTTAATTGCCAACTTATATGAAAAAGAAACAAGAAGATGATTACAAGCAAAGGTGTTTTGACTGAAACCAAGTATCAAAACAAAATGACCTACACAATTGGTATGCCAGCCAACTTTGTAAATACGGACATGACATCCTTAAAGAAAATATTATGTATGAGTGCATGAATTGGTGCATAAGGATAAGCATAAATTTATGTGCGCATGTATCTGTATCATATAAGAGAAATTACAAGTGGTTGGATGAATGGTTGCATATATTGTATATATACACAGATGTGCATTCTTACCTTCTCCATAGCAGTCAGACCTGAGCAACAAAGAACCCACTTGCATGGAGATACAGAAGGCCACATCCATTTCTGAGCAACAAATAATCATGCACATTATTTTGTAAACTAGAAAACAATCATACTCAAGTTATCCATACTCACGTCAGGTGCCATTTTCTTGCAAGAGCAATGTAAGTTAACAATCATAGAAGATGAGTTGAAATAAAGACAAGCCCAAAGTAACAGAAACAAACTTTAAACGGTCGACCAGCAGGAATCAAGCGATCTATTGTTTACATGAAATGGAAAATTTAAGGCCTAAAAGGTCAATCTGTCAAAGGTAATCAATCATTCAGTTAATCAATTAGTTACTTTTCTATATGTACATGTAACTATAGCAATCGACTGGTTGTGTGCCTAATGGTTGACCTCTTGTGCACTTGAAGCACCAATATGTTGTTGCTCTGCTCCACCTACGCACTATCTTCTAAATGCAGTTCCCTTTGATAAACTATTTCTGCCATTGCACTCATAACCGAATCCTCTTTTAAGTTTAACATATTTCAACATACGCTTGTAAAACGATTTAATTAATTGAGCAGGAGTAATGGTACATGTTCATCTATCACTTTCAAGGTTAACATGATAGAGAACACAATACAATCCTGAACAGTAGATTCTTTAAAAAATGTATGAAACGGAGAACGCCTTTAGTAGCAACATAACCATATGGCGAAATAACTCTTTTCATAGGCAATGGAAAAAAACTGGACTGTCTTCTAAGCAGCTAAATTTGAAATATCATTTAGCAAATAATAGGTATATGATCCTATATATTATTTATTGAAAAATTATCAAACATAAACATAGATTGGATACAATCAAAGCAAACATATTGCACTAATGATATATCTTTTATATGCAGCCAACCTTGCATAATGTATTTTGATTAACATCCACTAAACTTATCATCGAGAATGTTTAGTATGTAAGTCTATTTTCATAATCAAGCAACCTCTTTAACTTTTTGCAGTAATCAACTTTGTTACCATTACCCAGTCCTTTTTACTTGTTCACCAACCAAATTTTGTACACAACTTTGCATACTTCTTTAAGAGTGCATAAATCCAGGAAATAGAAAAAAAAGTCACAAATGTTGGCATCGTGTCATGCACTAACTGTTGTCATGCATAACATAAAGTTGAATTCAACCACAGAATATTTATCACACTAAACCTATAAATGTAAACAATCAAAGTATATTAATATCATTGTAACAACCAAATTGAGTATACTAGAGCTATATATAAATGCATAACATAAATTGTTGTCACTAAATGGTTCCATTAGAAACTTATGCTGAATTCAAATTTTGGTGTATTTATGTACCATTTTGGCCAGAACAGATATAGCAACCATGAACTACAGTTTGAGAGTGTAAAGTTATTCATTTCTATAAATAATGGAACAGCCATAAACTTGCTAAATGAGTGAGTATAATATGATGTTCTTAATCATCTTGAATAGCATGACAAGCCTACCATAACCTAAATAAATTTCAAGCACCTACCATCGAGTATATAAATTAACCCAAGAAGCTAAACCCTAATTCACAAAAAATAAATCAAACCATATCATCAAATCATTCGAATATTTAACCCTAACTATTATTAGACTGTAGCGAACGAGATAAGTAATAAACAAGAATTGAATTTACCTAAGTTCAATGATTTTGGGAGAAAATCTGAAGAAGAAGACGATTTGACTCACGATATAATTTCATGTTTTTGCGGCCGTAGAAAAGAAATTGGGTTATTGTCACGTTTGTTTTGTATTTGAGTTTTGAGATTTCAGGCTTTTTTAATTGGGCTTAAAACTTGGAAAACAAAAAAGAACTTGTTTTCAATTTTTTATGTTAAGCCTGTTTTGAAAAATGGTTGATTTCAAAAATTAATTTTACAAAAGGGCAAAGCAAACAAGTTTTCGTTATTTTTCGAAATTCAAAACTAAAATCATCCGACAATGGGAAACCAAACAGACCCTATATTTTCAAGAAATGATAGTCAAATATATCTTTATTGCACATATTCAAGTCTAGTAATATCACATATTTAATACTACATAAATATAGTACAAACATGTTACTTAGCCTATTTAAAACAGTTAATAGTATTAAAAATATAAAGCCAAAAATGATAAACAAGTTGAAACTTTAACTGTATAATGTTAAATTTTCTCGTACCATACTAATAAACTAATTATTAAATAAAAAAATACTTTTAAACCTTTTTCATTGCAAATAAAATTCACTTACATCCATTAACAATAATTAGCATATGCATAATAATAGCAAAAAAATCAGAAGTTAAGTTATATGGCAGATTTACATCATCTCTCCTGGACCTTCTGTGCCCCCGGCGGTTCAGCTGGTTGGTCAGCTCGATATTGGCGCGTAACTGTTCTGCCAACTGCTGACGGCTTTGGGTCAGCTCCTGGAGCAATACCTGAAACTCCTGTCGGGTGACTAGCCCCGTTGAGTCTGACTGAGTGGCATTGTCTTGATTGGAAGAAGGCGGCTGTGTTGGATTTTGCCTGTCTCGGCCTTCTTGAATCAAATGGTTATTATAATTACAATAAAAGAATAACATCTAATCTATATTTTCAAGGTTTACATCATTCATTTGATATCTTTTAGGTTAAAACGGTTGGTGTTGTTGCCTTATTCGAACAATAGAAGTTTGAGAAAAAAAACTTAGATATAGACGTCTGTCTCAATACCTTTACACAACCCTCTTTGATTCACGCCATCTGTAATAAAATACAAATGAAATTCTAATGAAACAAAATTGAAACAAATATGTTTTGTTTGTTACAAATATCAATGAGAAGATACTTTGTAATAAAGAAGAAATCAGCAGATATAAGTGGATACGGGTGATATGAATAAGCTTTAGTTTTCTATTTGAGGGAAAGATAGGAAAGATAAATGTTATTATACTGAAATGAGAGGCATATTCGAAGTGAGTTTGAAAATTTATTGTTGTGGTTTCGGGTATTTCTATTTGTAATTGTAATCGGTCGAAAAATGCAAATTGGTGCAAAAAGAGGATAACATGAGAGTACAATGTAATTTCGCAGTGGGTCCTCCTAATTTTCTATCTTTGGCCTCAGTATTTACATAATCTGATGTTAGAGCATTTTTGTTTGGTTTTAGAAGCTTCTTTAGTCAAACTAAAATGTATAATAAGTTGCAAAATTCAGATAATTGAACTTCTTGTCTGAACTCTTGCTTCCCTCCTTATACTAATTTTCAAAATAATTTTTGTTAAGAGAAATGAATGATCCTCTATTATAACAAAACAAAAGAGCACTAATGTATTTTTATTCTAAATTAAAAAAATGTAGTGTGCTACTATTGGCATCTAAGTTTTTTCTTCAGCCCACCAAAACTAAAGGTCACCTTAAACAAATTTATTTCCTTCTTCCTGACACCATCAATATTTTCTTTACAACATGCATCCAAAATTCAAAACGCTTATTTCTTTCTTTCTTTCAGAACGAACATCACCGTCAGAAGGAAAATTGAAGAAGTCAAGTCGTCTGTCAGTAATTTAGAAGCTCACAACCTCTCAACAACCTATGCAATCGTCCGGTAAGCATTTTTTTCTCCAATTTTTTTGTGAAACTTCAGATTTTCAAATATGGTTGAAATGGTCACAATTAATTGATTTGTTGAAAAATCAAAAAACTCTAAACAACATATCTGTGATTGATTTGTTGAAGAAAAATAGACTTTAACACGTGAAAAGGAAACCAACATCTTTTTGATCATCACAATCGGGTTTATCCACTAAATCTTCATATTTCATCATCTATTAAGTAAAAAGAGTTTTTTTTCGGTTTAGTGTTTGGTATTTTTGAGAAATATGTAAGATTTGTTGAAAAAGAGATGAGAGATATGGTAAGGTTAGGTTGAGCGAAAGAATAGATTATGACGGCCGAAAGTACATAAAAAATATTGATGTCTAATAAAATTATAATGGTGGTTGGAATAAAAAAACTGGATGCCAATAGTAGCACATAAAATGTAACTGTCAACATGCCTGAGAGGTAGCGGTACCCATCCCATGCAATATAAAAATAATAATAAAATTCTCCAAACCTACAAAACTAAGGTTCATAATAAAATAAAAATAGTAAAACTATAATCCACTAAAAGTGATAAGTAATCATCTCCTCAAATCAGTTGAATCCATCCTGAATAAGAGTATATATATAGCTGCAAAAAAGACTAAACAAAAAGCATAACATCAAAAACATGTATATGTATAAATACATACATACATACATACATATATATATATATGCATTAATAATAAAACACATAATAGATGAATACGCTAAATAAAAAGCAGTAAAGCCATAATATATATCAAATTACATAAAATCTTACGAGTAAGAAATTATAAAATGCATAATGATACTCCTAACTCAAAACTAATTTTCTAGCAATAACCGATTATCATAAAATGTCATCAGAAAATATGTCTAATGAGTTATTACTTTTTTCTGTTATTAAGAATAATTTTTTTCATTTAAAAGATCAATACGAAATTTTACTTTTTTAAGGAATTCTTTGAACGTATCATGTTTACTTAATTTGTAACTAGGATTAGAGATCCATTTAAAACAAAATGAAGTAATTATATATATATATATATATATATATATATTAAATTTTCCTATTCAATGTTAATATTACTAAACACTCTTTGGTTTCTTACAAACCAAATATACTAACACATAATTGTGTAAATAACATCTAGTAAAAATCTATCGTGTCTTCATAATAAAATCTAAAACTATGTCAATATATTTCACAATTAATATCCTTATTTATTATATTGAAATCAAATATACTAAGAATATTTAAAAGAATAAACTTAGTATTACTACACTCAAAGTATAAATGCTTTATATTTTCTGTTTTGTTATTACAGAAAAAGCAATTTTTATCATTGAATATATTTTTCTTTTTTAACATTTCTATAGGATTTAATTTTTCATGTATAATTTGTTAGTCCTTGAGATGATTGTTTTGATGAAAACAACCTTAGAATAGATTATAAAATATAAATACTAACATTATAAGTTTAGATATATATGTATATGCAGGATTTAACCATGCAGGTACCAAGAATGAAGATTGTACAGTATAGAGATTCAAGATATCAAGATTGAAGACTCATGAGTATCAAGATTATCAAGAGTTCAAGATAAGTATTGAGTCTAGAATTATGTTAAAACTTCACAATAGCACTGAAATCTTCACTCTATTTTTCATTTGGGATGTAACCCATTTCTACCTTTTTAGTGGCTTACAAACCCACGACAAGTAGCTTACAAACCTACGACAAGTGGCTTACAAACCCATGAACATCCTGGTTTTGTACAAGTTCTCGAGTCCTGACATGATGAGATACTCTGGAGGAAGAAGCTTGCAAAACTACTTCAAAATGTTTTTTCAAAACAACTTCGGAATGTTTTTCAAAATGTTTTAGCACTAAAAATTATCTTTTCAAATGATTTTTCAAAAAGATGTTTTAGCCTTAAATATTCTTGTTTTTAAACTTCGTCTGTTTTAAACTATCTTTTAAATATAATATATTTATACTTAGATTTAAATATAAAATTATAGTAAAATTATATATATAGTGTTCTCTATATTTATCTATGTATTTTATCTATAGTCAAGTATATTTATAAAGTTTAAAATAGTTTTAATATAAGATAAATGTTATTTTCAAAGAAAATCAAACTATCAAAAATGCTTTGGGATGTCGACAAGCCTATGGTGACCATGTCGACATGGTGACAGTTGAGTTCAAAATTTAAATTTCAAAAGAAGTGTCTATTCGTCATAACCTTTCACGAATGGACATGATTGTTGTTCTTCTATAAATAGGGGTTAGTTTCAACGAATTATATATCAGATTTCCTGGTTTTTCACTTCTCTTCTTCTTCCACATTTTCTTATTCAAAATTCTATCATCACTCTACCGAAATCAATATTGAATCTGACTAGATTATCTCTGGTTTAATTCTCTATCACTATCTCAACAAGATCCAAGTGCTATTCAGAGTTATAGGCTTCTTTGTAATCTATCTAGCGAGAAAAGGTGTGATTGTAGCCTTGGAAATCAATCAAGCGAGAAAAGGTGTGATTGTAGCCTTGGAAATCAATTGGGTGAACTTGTTGCCCCGGAAATCAAGTATCTCTACCCAGAGGATTGTGATTCTGGAGGGTGTACCTCGTAGCCTTGAAACCGAGGGTTGTAATTGTTGAATTGCTTTTGAAAGGAAATCCGTACTTAGTTGTGCGGGACTGGATGTAGGGTAACCCCGAACCAGTATAAAATCCGGTGTGTTCTTTCCTTTACTTCATTTACTTTATTTCTGCATCTGTGTTTGATTCTGTGATTATATCTGTGTCTGAATATTACATACATCTGTGTACAAATCAACAATAACTCAAAAGGATTTAGTAATTTCTTATAAACACTATTCACCCCCCCTTCTAGTGTTATTCCTAGCCTTAAGATCCGTAATCTGCTTTCCCCGCATTTGGTATCAGAGCAAGGTTTTCAAAAGTTTCATAATCTGATTTTTGAAAAATTTTCAAAATGGCTACCAACACTGGTACTGTTATTAACACTAGTATCCATGTCACTAGTTCATTTGTAGAAGGTCAGTCTACTGCCAGACCACCACTTTTTAATGGCAGTAACTATGCATATTGGGCATGTAGGATGAAAATATATTTACAATCTGTAGGATTAGAAACTTGGAATATCACACAAACTGAATATTCTGAACCCACAACTAATTTTGCACAGTGGACCACTGAGCAAAAGACTGTTGCACAAAATAATTCTAAAGCAATGAATATTTTGTTTTGTTCACTTGATTGGAATGAATTTAATAGAGTGTCAGTTTGTAAGTCTGCATATGAAATCTGGAAAACTTTGCAAGTGACTCACGAAGGAACAAGCAAAGTTAAACAGACCAAAATTTCCATGCTCACAAATCAGTTTCAGTTATTTAAAATGAATACTAATGAGTCTATTTCAGATATGTATAGTCGATTTCAAGATATTGTGCATTCTTTAATATCCTTGGGAAAGGAATTTTCGGAAGAAGATCAAGTCAGAAAATTTTTGAATTCTCTCACTCCAGAATGGGATCAAAAGACACTTGCAATTGAAGAGGCAAATGACATCAATACTTTAAAGATAGAAGAATTGATTGGAAATCTAATGTTGTTTGAAGTTCAAATGATCGGGAGAAGAGAAAGTAAAGCATTTGAAAAGAAATCAATGGCATTCAATGCATTAACCGACAGATCAGACTCAAACAGTGATAATGATGAAGAGATAGCATTTATGACCAGGAATTTTCGGAAATTTCTGAAATATAGAAAGATGAATAATCTCAAGAGAAACAACTATAAGAATTTTGGAAATCAGAATGCAGTGCCAAACAATGTCAAATGTTTCAACTGTGATGAACCAGGCCATATCAAAAGAGATTGTCCGTATCCAGATAGGCAGAATCCTCCTATAAACAATGATTTAGTAAAGAAACGGAAGCGTGAATTTACTGCTACTCTAGATGACTCAGACTCGTCCTCAAGCGATGATGATCAGAAGACAGATAACTCAAATTTGTGTTTCACGGCAGTTCACGACTTCAACAAATTCAAGGAAACGGATTCAGAAAAAGGTACACTTACAATACAATTGATTGATATTGCATGCTTAGAATTAGATGATTGATTGCTTGTTTGATTGATTTTGAATTGGTGTGTTGATTGAATTTTAAATTTATTTTTTATTTTATTATATTATAATTTTATTATTTTATTTTTATTATTTTTTAATAATATAATAATATTTTCTGGAATATACTATAATTCTAATAATATTCCAGATATATATATATAGACATTAAAATAATAAGTATATATTTATTAGAATTCTTAGGAAAAATAAATCATAGAAATTCACAGGCACATGTCGACATGGTCCCTACCCTGATGTCGACATAGGTACCAGAATTTGAAATTCAAAATTTGAATTCAAATGGTTGAATTTCCCTCCACCTTTTCACTTCATTCAATACTCTGAAAAGGCATCTTTTGACCAGAGAACATGTCTTTCAAAAATCTATTTATTCACTATCTTTTATCACAACTTTTCACTTTCATTTTCAAATTCAAACTCTCTCTTCAAAACTTCAAGCTCTCTACTCTCTACTTTAATGGCTTCTTCTAGCAATCCCTCCACCATGATACTTTCCAGAAACTTGAAAGAGCAACTCCTCAATAATCCGGAGGCAATAAAAGCATACATCAATTATGCTAACTATGGAAAAGTCCATCCCGGAAAGTTTGCTTATTTTCAAGATTTTGCTTCTTATGAAGTTGATACTCTTTTTGCAAACAATCAAATTCTTAGTCTTATTGATTCTTCTCAAAATGATTTTGTTTGTTACCCAAATCTTGTTAAAATTTTCTATGCAAATCTCAATCGAGAATTTTGTGAAGGAAATGATAATGAAATTTGGAGTAGTGTCAAAGGCACTAAAATTGTTTTGAATTGTGATCTTTTGGGTACCATTCTCAATTGCAAAAGCACGGGAATGAATCTTTCTAGTTTTCAAATCGATGAACATGATCGAGAGACATTTCATCATATTTTCGAAGGAGATGAAAACTTTGAATTTAAAAGCCTAAACTTTCGTCCTAAAGCAAGAATTGTCAATCTTCTTTTACAACATACTTTGACCCCAAGATCGGGAAATTTTTACAATCCTACTTCAAAAGTGTGCAAAGCACTTTTTGCTATTTTCGGAAATTATGATATCAATTGGGCGCAAGTTATTATGGATGAACTTCGTCCTAAAAATTTTGAAATGGGAGAAAACACTTTATATCATGGAATTTACCTTACTCGGATTTTCAACTATTTTGGAGTAAATTTCAAAGGAGAAGAATTTATTTCAAGAAAAGTTTTTAATATCTCAAACATTTCTCTCATGAAAATCCCATATGTTTTTCAACCTTATGAAACTCTTGCCGAAAAGGAAGAGCGTTTGGCTCATGAAGAAATGGAAGAGGAGGAAGAGGAAGAAGAAGAAGAAGGGGATGAAATGGAAATAGAAGAAGAAGAAGAAGGTGAAACATCCCTAGAAAGTATTGAATATCCCTCAAATCCTACCAACAAAACCATTCTCAAAAACCAAAAGATTATTGTTGAGAATCAACTGGTTCTTAAAAGATCCGTTAGTAAGAAGTTGGACAAAATATCATCTAAGATGAACAAGTTTTTCTCCAAAGTCAGCAAGAAACTTGGATTATCTTCATCTTCATCATCCTCTAACTGGTTGTATCTTTTCATTTCATGATGTATTACTCTAGTTTGCTTTAGTTTGAATGTTTATGTAGTTCCTTATGGTTAATCATTGTATCATCCTATTATGCAATGAAATTAATTTCCTTTTCTGTTATCTATCTTATTTTATCTCCTGAATAAATGTTAGTATATTATATAAATATATATATACACAATTATTCACAAAATCAAAAAGGGTCATCAAAATTCATTAGACCATGTCGACATCCCCCTCTTTATCATGTCGACATATACTGGTCAGAAATGAAAATTCATTTTGAATTTGAAATTTGAATAACTACCATATGTCTGTTCATTTCAAACGAATTTCTACACCTATATATACCCATTTCTTCCAGAATTCATTACTGGATATTACTTCTTATCTATTCTATCTCTCATTCTTCTCACAATTTCAAAAATGGCTACTCCAATTCATAACTTATCCGAGAATCTTGAAGAAACTCTTAATTCATTCAAGAATATTCTCTCGTTCATTCTTCGTAACCAGCGACACTTAGAATTGAGTCAAATGCAGACGATTAAGGAGCAAGAGAGGCAATTCGATGAATGATTTCTTCCCTGCACAAGGATGATAACAAGGCACATCCTCCTGTCTCTCTCACAAATGACAATGAAAATTGGGATGCCATCAAAGCAGACCCTATTTTTGGAGAAGAAGGATGGGTGGAAGTTCCCCGTAACGTTTAATTTGATTGCTTACTTTGTTTGAATTGATTGTTTTGATTGAAATTGGTTGTTTTGATTGATTTGATTTATACATTGGTGTGGTTTGATGATTGTATAAATATACATTGCTATATTTATAATCGTTGATTGAATATCATGTCTATTTGTATAGTTATTTCTTAGTATACTCTATTATATAGTTTATTAATGCAGGTACTTAAGTATAAGAATGAGGGGGAGTTTTATAGTTTGGAGTTAGTTTGTTTTTGTTGATGACAAAGGGGGAGAAATATAAAATAGGGTAATTAGGCATAGAATAAGGGGGAGTTATTAGATTTAGGGGGAGTCAATAGGATAGAAGTAATATTTTATAAACAAAGGTTGTCATCATCAAAAAAGGGGAGATTGTTAGTCCTTGAGATGATTGTTTTGATGACAAAAACCTTAGAATAGATTATAAAATATAAATACTAACATTATAAGTTTAGATATATATATGTATATGCAGGATTTAACCATGCAGGTACCAAGAATGAAGACTGTACAGTATAGAGATTCAAGATTGAAGACTCATGAGTATCAAGATTATCAAGAGTTCAAGAGTTCAAGATTGAGTCTAGAATTATGTTAAAACTTCACAATAGCACTGAAATCTTCACTCTATTTTTCTTTTGGGATGGAACCCCTTTCTACCTTTTTAGTGGCTTACAAACCCACGACAAGTAGCTTACAAACCTACGACAAGTGGCTTACAAACCCACGAACATCCTGGTTTTGTACAAGTTCTCGAGTCCTGACATGATGAGATACTCTGCAGGAAGAAGCTTGCAAAACTACTTTAAAATGTTTTTTCAAAACAACTTCGGAATGTTTTTCAAAATTTTTTTTCAAAATGTTTTAGCCTTAAAAATTATCTTTTCAAATGATTTTTCAAAAAGATGTTTTAGCCTTAAATATTCTTGTTTTTAAACTTTGTCTGTTTTAAACCATCTTTTAAATATAATATATTTATACTTAGATTTAAATATAAAATTATAGTAAAATTATATATATAGTGTTCTCTATATTTATCTATGTATTTTATCTATAGTCAAGTATATTTATAAAGTTTAAAATAGTTTTAATATAAGATAAAGGTTATTTTCAAAGAAAATCAAACTATCAAAAATGCTTTGGGATGTCGACATGCCTATGGTGACCATGTCGACATGGTGACAGTTGAGTTCAAAATTTAAATTTCAAAAGAAGTGTCTATTCGTCATAACCTTTCACGAATGGACATGACTGTTGTTCTTCTATAAATAGGGGTTAGTTTCAACGAATTATATATTCAATTTTCTGGTTTTTCACTTCTCTTCTTCTTCCACATTTTCTTATTCAAAATTCAATCATCACTCTGCCGAAATCAATATTGAATCTGACTAGATTATCTCTGGTTTAATTCTCTATCACTATCTCAACAAGATCCAAGTGCTATTCAGAGTTATAGGTTTCTTTGTAATCTATCTAGCGAGAAAAGGTGTGATTGTAGCCTTGGAAATCAATCAAGCGAGACAAGGTGTGATTGTAGCCTTGGAAATCAATTGGGTGAACTTGTTTCCCCAGAAATCAAGTATCTCTACCCAGAGGATTGTGATTCTGGAGAGTGTACCTCGTAGCCTTGAAACCGAGGGTTGTAATTGTTGAATTTCTTTTGAAAGGAAATCCGTACTTAGTTGTGCGGGGCTGGATGTAGGGTAACCCCGAACCAGTATAAAATCCAGTGTGTTCTTTCCTTTACTGCATTTACTTTATTTCTGCATCTGTGTTTGATTCTGTGATTATATCTGTGTCTGAATATTACATACATCTGTGTACAAATCAACAATAACTCAAAAATATTTAGTAATTTCTTATAAACACTATTCACCCCCCTAGTGTTATTCCTAGCCTTAAGATCCGTAATCCGGATTCCTCACATAATTAACCACAAATGTACTTTTGGTTTAGGTGGAGCATTAACTTTTCAAAGTTATTTAAATATGTTTGATTTTTCTTTCGAAAAGTTAATAAAATTATAAAATAAACAAGATGTGTAAATTTTACTTTTATCCCAACACCATATTTTTAAATCGTTTTCATTATCAATATTGTACAATTCAAGCTTAGCAAAAATAAGACAAATTGAGAAAGTGATTCCCTCTGGCATGCAAATAAAACTAAATTTCCATGGAAAATTCATATTTGGTCTATATATTTCGGATATCAAAAGGGTTGTCAATGGATACCCGAAAAATTCGAAATCCGTTCGCATCCACATTCAAAAATCGGATAAATATTTGATATCTGGAAAAATGGATGCGGATGCGGATATGTAGACATCCGCATCCGAAAATTATCCGTCCATTTTTTGTCAAAATTATAGTTCAAGTTATGTGCATTTTGGTGCAGTGAATGATATTCGTTTATTATTTTGTTAAGTCGGTAGTTTATATTATATGCATTTAATGCTTATTAATTGCTTGAAACTATTTATTATCATCATATTTGTTAATTTTTAACACTTTTATAATCAATGAGATTGAAAAATATTTATATTAGACTAAAATTTTCTTTTTACAATTTTTGATCTATTAGTCGTTAGCGGATAGGATAATTATCCGATATCTGTTCGTATCGCGGATACGGATATTCGATATCCGGAAATGATTTCGGATGCGGATGCGGATATGACACTATCCGCATCCGAAAGCATCCATTAACGGGCCTAGATATCAATACATTTTTAAAATTACAAATTTCGTATAATTCTTGAAAATCTACTTCAAGGGGAATAACACTTATCCAACAATCATGCCAAAATGAAGTGTTATTCCCCAAATGTACTACGTTATTAATGCCTAATTTATAAATATCAAAATTTATTATTATCGATTTCCAAAAGTGAGAAATATTATTTGTATTACTAATAGAAATATGATGCAAATTATATGTACCACCATATCATTGATTTGATATTATTTCTTTTCATAATAAATTTTCCCTATCATCATTAGATTCTATAACATTTTCCTAATAGAGATAAATTTAAGTTATGCAAGTTTATAATCCCAAGCCCTTCCTTGTTTTTAGATTTACAAGCTATTTCTCATTTATCAAGACATTTAGAACTACTATTTGGATTATCCACACTCTATAAAAAATCTCTTCTAATTTTATCTATTTTATCAATTATCCATTTAGGACAAAAATAAAACGACATCCATTATATAGGTTATGTAGATAAAACAGAGTTAATAAGAACTATCGAACTTGCCATTGATAAATATTTACCATTCCATTTGGATAATCTTTTATTAATTTTGTCTATTATGGTTAGTCAATTATCATGTTTAAGTTTTTGTGGCCTTATCAAAAATCCAAAATATTCTATAGGAAATTTCATTATTTCACAGTCCAATGTGTACGCAGCTTGTTTTTGTACATTATCTATATCATTTAGCTTTAGTATTGAACTTTTATCAAAATTAATTTTTAATCCAGAAAGTAATTCAAAACTATATAGAATAAATTTGAGTGCAATAATGTGTTTAGGTAAATGAGAAGTAAAAATCATAATGTCATCCACAAATTATAGGACGGAAAGGCCATTACTTGTAATCTCATGTCCTACATTATCTAAAATTCTATTACTGATGGCCAACTTTATAATCCTAGCAAAAATATCAGCTGCTAAATTAAACAGAAGAGAGGTGACAATGGATCCGTTGCCCAAGTCCTCATTTCGATTGAATTTATATCCAATTATATCATTAACCATAATACTTAAAAAAAATTAGCAAAGCTAACGGTGTTGACTGGTCCCCTACCAGATTTATTCAAAGACATAATTATTAACCATAATAATTAAATTTTTAGTTTTGAGTAAAGACATAATCCATCCTACCTATCTAACACTGAAATCTCCAGCTAATAATAAATCCTTTAAGAAAATCCCTATCAACTAAATCAAAAGTTTTAGCAAAGTCAAGTTTTAAAAGTGCACACGTGGTATTATTTTTACAACAGTAATTAATAAATTCTTGTACTGCGGCTACCTTATCCGTAATATTTCTGCCCTTAATGAATGTAGTTTAGGTACTATATATATTAATATTCATTTTAGTATTTAATCTATTAGCTAAAACCATATAAATAATTTTGAAAGAACGCTTTAATAATGAAATGGGTTCGAAGTCCTTCAATTGATTAACACCTACTCTCTTGTGTAGTAAAATTACGTTTGCAAAATTAAATTTTCCTAATTGTAATGAACTAACATAAAATTCATCAAACATTTTAATTATATCATCTTTTAAAACATTCTAGAAAGTTTCATAGAATAAAATAGGAAAACCGTCCGGGTCCAGAGATTTATCATTAGGCAAATCTTTTACAACCCTCAAAATCTCTTCTTCTGTAAATGGAACATCTCACTCAATTAAATCAATCTTAGTGACTTCAATGTACAACATATCCCAATTAGCATTAATTCTACGCCCTTTCGTACTTCTAAAAATTTCTTAATAGAAATTGGTAAAATCCTTATTTCGTTCTTTTTTATCAAAAATCTCAATATTGTTAATTAGAATGGAATTAATGGTATTACTATGTTTCCTACCATTAGCAACTTTGTAGAAAAATTTAGTGTTCAAACCACCATCATCCACCCATTGAATTCTAGATCTTTGTCTCGACATCACTTCTTTTTGTAAAATAGGAAATTTGTCTTTTACTTCATTACTAATAAAAAAATAAATCTAAAAGTGTCATCGATGGGTTTTCTCTTCCATTAGACCAAGTAAACCGTCTGTTACTTAATTTTATCTCAATTAAGTTACAATCAACTAATAAACTGATCAAACTCTTCCATGGCAATAAAATCTCCTTCCCTAAGGGATCTTTCTCCTAAAAATATAGTTACATTGAAATCTCCATCCATCACCCATGGAGCTGGAGCAAGTGATCTAAACTCAAGACACTCACTTCATAGAATCCTAAGATCTATTTTAGAATTCGGTCTATAAACAGTAGTAATATTTAATAATGAGCCACCATTAATATCAGTAAAAATGGGATGCATCGAATAAACTTTAACAAGAGATTGTAAAAGCCTAACACAATGTCCTTTCCATCCCATCATTAAACCTCCTACACTACCCCTAGCTGGAAGATAAACCCAGTGATTTATATAAAGACCTCCTAGACTCCTATATTGACAATAATCAGGGTTTTCTACTTTTGTTTCTTGTAACAATACAATATTAGTATTATTATCTTTTAAAAAGATTTTATTTTACTACACTTACTTAAATCATGCAAACCTCTAAAACTCCAACAAATGTATCTCATAATCCAAGAGTTTTAATCGTTCTAGTTTCTTACTTTTAATATATTCTGTGTCTATTTGAATATCATCAAAAATAAATCCAGAATTTTAGCTAAATACTGCATGTCACTAACGGATAAACTACTCAACGCACAAGGACTATATGTACTAACAAAAGAAAATATATACCTGAGCTAGAGCTATCAAAAAGCTATAGTGCATGTCCTACAAAGAAGAACACTCCTTCCACCGATCCAGACATACTCGAGCTAGATCCAATCTCTCTAAGCACTGTAGAATCATATTTTCCATGCACTAAACAAGAGAATTTAGACTTACTAGTGATCACTCCACCAACACCTCTCTCCTTCCCCTCCACTTACTCACACACACTTTTGAAATTCCTCCTTGATATTCCGTGGAACCGATAATCTGAACATCACCTTTGTCACAAACGAAACCTTTTCAATGTTTACATTCCATAACCTTTGTAACGACCCGATATTTTGGACCATTCGCATCCATTATAAGTGTATAGGTAGACACTCATGCCGGAGTTGAATTGCTCAAAATACCGCGTTGTTAATTTAAATTTGGCAAAACTGAAAATATACAGTAAATAAATAATCACAGATCACAGACACAGAGCAATAAGTGCAGCGGAAATAAAAGAGATAGTAGTTCATGAAGCTACTATATGAATATATAAAATACATCATAGTTTACAACAGAAGAGTAATACGATACATCAGAGTTAAACCAGATACAACGGAAGAGTAACACGATACATCAGATACAAATCAGAATGCATCACTGGAATCATCGAATACTGAAGCAGAATAGATGGCTGTATCTTCAAGCAAAGCTCCAACTCCAAAGGTGAGTCTCAAAAGCTGAACCACTCAGTCTGACCCGAGCGTAAAGCAAAACACAAGACACTCGAGTCAGGATTAACATTCTTATATTAATAAATCCAACTCAAGTGAAATAGCAATTGAAATACAAGTAACTCAAAGGATGTTTGGAATAACCATCCTTTAAGGATCCGTTAAACTATCTACTAGGTAGTAATGTACGATAAGTAGATAATGTCTATCAGTAATAATAAGATATCAAAATAGCGTTAAGTCATGGCCCATTCCACCCTTAACACATTTTTATTCCCAAAAGCATATACAAGACCGTAGTTTCCCCAAAACCGGAAGTCACTAGAGGGCAATCCATATACTAAAGGTACAAATCAAAATCGTAGTGGTCGCGAATAAATGGAATACAAGTATGACAAGGCACATGAGGCAATACCCAAAGTAGTGATACTACCGTTCGCCTGATCCGGACTGGTGAGAATGCAACGCCGCAGCGCCCGCAACACCATGAAACAACACTCCCAAAATCAAGGGTGCACCAATCGACAACAAGTATAAGTAGTACGAAGAAGTGTGTCCACTTGAGGTAGCTAATCCTCCATTGGCCCGGCACAGCTCCTGTTTTAGTCATTTCCAATTTGACACAAGTGTCAAGGCTATCCATTATCGTTCTCTTTCTTCAGTCATCACGTACATCATTCCAACCACTTCATTCTGGATCATCACTCCGCGTATAGTTATTAAAGTGGTTTTCAGTTTAGATAGAGAGTATATCCATAACCGAATTCCGGTCTCTTTAATAACTTCCGTAATTATTTCACCGATTGGTCGTTTATATATTTCAAACCAAATCAATTCAATTTCAATTACAATTTGTAAATCAACATTCATTTGTCTTTCAAAACCAATTTCCAATAATTTACGTTTCAAAACATTCAATTTACCATTTCAAAATCTTATAATTCAATTTCAATCTTTATATTGAAAACAATTCAAATATTGATTCAAGTTCGTACAAAAGTTTCATTTCGAAATCATTAGAATCAATTTAGTTTTAACATTCAAATCAATTTACATTCATTTATCGATTTCATTCAATATTCACTAAGTAAATTTCCATTCAAAACAATTTCTATTAAATTTCCAATTCATTAAATCCATTATTTAAATTCAACTTCCTTAAATCAAAACTTACAATTTGAATTAAATTATATTCGTCAAATCAATTCTTTAAATTTCAAGTCTTACATCAATTTCAATAAATCACATTTTTTATTTCTCGTTAAAGAAATTCAATTTCACTTATTTAATTACTTAAATAATTTTCCAAAACTTAATTCATAAATAAACTCAATTTCAATTATTTACGAAGTAAAAATTCACTTATTCAAAAATTCAATTTCGCTTATTAAAGAATTCAATTCAATTAAATCATTAAATTATTCAATCTTATTTAATTATTAAATAATTCAAAACTTAATTATTAAATAATTTCAAAGTTTAATAATTTCAAACTTAATTATAATTTCAAACTTAATTATAATTTCAAACTTAATTATTAAATCATTTTAAACTTAATTCAATCATTTCTCAAATTAAACAACATTCTTTCATCAATTACATTGTTAATATTTTGTTTCAGATTATTAAATATTAACATTTTCCTTTCATTAAAATTCAACTTTCAACTTCATTTCAAAACCATATTATTTATTCAAATAAAATCTTCGTTTATTTTTTTAAATCAAGTTATTGACCAATCGGGTTTTATTTAAATTTCCTATCCTAGGTCAAGGTTCAATTTGGGTATTTATCACTTCAACCCGATTCCAATTCAATTCAAAAATCAAAGCATAACAAAGGGAACTTGCAGTGTGATAACTGGGATGGTGTCAAAGTAAATAAACAAGCAATAACAACAATCAATATCAATCCAATAATCAATTCAAATAATCCCGAAATAGCCGTATTAATTCGCATTGTTATTTGTACGAATTAATATAATTATTTCTAGAATCTACACTATCATTTCATGTAGATTAAAGATTATTACATTACGGTTTTTCACTTGTCATCTATTACAATTTCATACATCATCAATTTAACAACATACATTCAGTGGTTCAAAGTATAATTAAACAAATCCTACGTGTCAATAAATTTAACAGTCAAAGGGGTCATATTATACAAATGTCATTTAATCAAATTTAACATATATATCAATCTAACTATCCTACGTCAATTTCAATTTCAAATTATTTATCACTTACAACATTTACAATTTTAACGTCCAATTGTAAACATCAACAATCAATCATTTAACAACCAAACTGGATTATCATTTCATATATAACGGGTAATGGTGTCAGATGTCACAGGTGAACTGATACAGGCAATAACAGTGTAATTAACTAACAGCAGCATATTTCAATTGTCGTTTCAATTGAAATCAAATTTAATAAATAAAAGAACGTTAATCGTGAGTGATTGCTCACCTTTCGAGGTTAGAGAGAGATGAACTATACTGGAGTCGAGTTACGAATCCAAGCACGAATTTTAGAGCAAAGCAGATTGGCACGAATTTAACAGACGAGCTGATAATGAGGAATCAGTGAAACGATCAAAAATCAGTTTGACAAAAATTAAAACAAAAATGTAAATCATATCGTTATACATAAATAATAAAATATTTATATCTTATTATTATTATTATTACTATTTTTATATAACTGTAAAACTGAAAATAAAATAAAATGACAACTAAACAGGTCGAAAACTTACATATGCATGCAATAGTAAAACAACTAGACTTATATGTGCAGACTTAACATATATGCAGACTAAGCCTATATATATACAAACTCACCTATTATTGTACTTGTATACATATACTTGAAGTATCAATTGCATATGTATTATCAGACATCCTATATATTTAAAACAATTTATATACTATAATGCGTTTAACAAAACAAACGTTTTATACTCATAGTCCAAATATAAACCATGCAACATGAACTGGACACATTTCTTTTCCAAACTATATATAAACTTTATATATAATGTAATCCAAATATATACATACTACAATATAAATATATTACAACCGATATTTTATAGTATCTTTCTATATGAACATATATAACTAAACTTTAAGATAACAGCGAAGTTGCTAAGTATCATCCGAGATAATGTAGGCTATATATATATATAACTTCATATAGAATATAATACGAAATGTTAGAGAAAAAAACAATTACAGAACCGAAATATAACCTCTATATATCATATTCACTGAACCCATGCAGACAAGCAGTATATATTACTTATATAAGACATTATACTTTTAAAAATGTACATATACAGTTATTACAAATCTATCTTAAAGTATAATTATAAGCTTTAGAAAATACTTTATCAAAAGAACAAGCACGGAAAGAAAAACACAAACAAAAGATGCTCACCAGTTTGAAGGGCAATGGCCGATTAGAGGAGAGGAAGCACTGGGTGAGAGGGTCGGACGATGGATGGTGGCGTTTGGAAAGGCGCATGGAAGCAGTGGTCGAAGAGGGAGGCGCTCGGCTATATGCTGCCTCGACTGGATCTGGGTGGAGGCGGAGGTACAGCGGGGTTGAGCGTTTTCTCGCGTGGCAGCGTTTTTCGGAGGGAGGAGAGAGGAGGGAAGGAGAAGGCCGGGGTGACCATGGTGGTTGCCGAGGTGATGTTATGGCGAAGGTGGGTTGCGTGATGAGTGGTAGACGAATGGGAAAAACATGGTTTGTTTGCTTACAAGGTGGTGAGGTGGAGGAGCATCGGTTCGGCTGGGCAGTGGGTGAGGCCGAAGTCAGGTGAGGATGGGTGGATCTGTTCCAGGTGGAGACGAGCGGATCTGGACTGGGGTGTTGTCAGGGCAGGCCGAGTGGGAGGGGGCCGGTGGTGGCAACCGAGTGGAAGGTGGAGGCTCGAGTTAGCGGAGGTGAGTGGGGCGAAGTGGAACGGTGGACCACACTTGGATCGACGTGACGAAGACGGTTTCCCCAGGCGGAGCAATTGGGTGGCTCGACAGGCTTTGGTTAATGATGAAGGCGTGGCTTCAACAGGGAAAAAGAAAAGAAATAGGAGGTTGGGTTTGAAGACAACAGGCGAAGGCAAAAAAAATAAAAAGAAAAAGAAAAATGAGGAGCAGGTTCACAAAGAATTGAGGACGAGAAGATTAAATAGGCAAAGAGACGAGTTGTTTCCCAAGGAGAAAAGAAGATGACGGTTCACATAAATATAAACTCAACTTTTTATATTATAATAAATTTTTTGCAGAATGAATAAATGAATGCAACGTACAAAGAGAAATCAATGAACTAGAAAATGTAAATAAAACGATGGGAATAGCAATAGTCACGGTTGAATGCTGAAAATAATAGAAGTTAATGGCTGATGGTTAATACCCTGGATAAAGAAAAGACACCAGAAACCAAAAGAGTTCAGAAAAGAATACCGATACGACTTAAATCGTTCATAGATTCCGCCGTGCACCGGACATCGGAACTTCACAATTGAATATACTACACAGATCAGCACGACGAGACGATCACAATGGTATACGGATATTGGCGGTACGATTTAATTATAAAAATTCGAATTTTCTAATAGCAGAAAATGCAAGAAAAACGCTGAAAAATAAGATCGACGGAGCCAAAGATGTCCGAATTTGGAAAAACGACAAACTGACATTTTGCTCAGAAGATGGTTTAGAATTTTTCTATGTAAAAATATTTAGGTTTCAGAAACATTTTATTTTCAACGCTTTTTAACGATTAAATTGAAGTAAATTTACTCGCGAAATAAACTTTCATATTTTCTGACGAAATTTTACAGTTTGCTATGTTTAATTAGATGTATTCCAAATATTAAATTTTTATTTCAAAATTTTATCGTTTAAAATTTCACAAAATTTCAACTAATTACGTTATTAAAACAGTTAAAATTTACGGGTCGTTACACTCCCCCACTCAAAACTTTTCGTCCCCGAAAAGGAACGAGGTAGGAGAATAGAAACAACCAGAAAGAAAAACAGATTTTGAATTACAAAATAACAATTAATTTAAACCTTATAAATTCAAATTTAAATTAATTGATATTCAATAATTGATTTAATCCATTTGATTTCACCAAAATCAATCTCAACTATTTCTAAATTTATTATCTTACTATCCAATTATCTTCAATTTACAATTTATAAAACCATAAATTTGAATAATCTTTTATTATAATCATATTTTTCAGCAATTTTAAATTCTTCTTTATTCCAAATTATTGTTAAATTTATTCTACTTAATATATCTAACCACATATATTTAACCCATATAAATTAATTTAAACCATACAAGTTTCGATTTAAATTAATTTATATTCTCTAATTGCTTTTAAATTCAAGGTATTTCATAAGTTGATCAAATTTCAATTTATTAATTCTTTCAAAACAAATTTATTAATTCTTTCAAAACAAATTTATTAATTCTTTCAAAACAAATTTATTTCATTATTAACTGAGTTTACTTATTATCCTATCTAACTCTATTAACATCTTTATAACCAAAATTTAGTGTATAACATTTATTATAACACTCAAATTTTATTTATAAATTCAATTTATATTATATATTATCCAATTACATATTCAACTTCTGAATGATTTAGGTAAGTTGTATTAGAATGCAGTTGAACAATATACCCATAAAATTTCCCAATTCAATTATTCAAGTTTAAATATTTATTCCAAATTTTGGTTCTATTTATAATAAAAATCATCTTTTAAGAATTAGATTTCCGATTTACTTTAAACAATTTAGAGATATATATAATATATTTATATCAAATTAAATTAAATTTTAAAATAAGATACCTATATATAAATCAAATTATACTGAAGAAATTCAAATCAAAATATTTTCAAAACAAAACCGTAGCAAAGCTACAGAATGGTTTCTCCACTTCGAAACTCGAAAATGAATATCGTTGATGCGGCCGCCATCACCGAAATTATTTTCCAGCGACAAAGAGAAGAGCACTGATTTCAACATTTTAAAATTTTTTGAAAACGGTTTCTATTTGAAAATACTTTAAATAATATACATTAGAATTCTTTGGAAACAAATTATAGTCAAAATACCTTTAAATAATGTGCATTTTAAACCTTTAAAACCATAGTTCGGAAATCATTGGAAATTGAATTCTCAAATTTCTAAATTAAATTCATTTCAAATTCCAAATCAATTTATAAACCGTATTTATAAATTTATTTAGAACAATAAATGATAATCAAATATTATCATTTCAAACAACAATTTAATTTACCTATTAAATTCTAGAAAAAAATTTTTACTGATATTTTCACAATATAATCAAACAAATTTATTTCATTTTCCAATATTTTAAATATTAATTTACAAATACACTTCCTCGCTCGACTATACAAGAATGAATTTCAAAGCAAGGATGGAGATTCAAATTTAATGGACTCAAATCAAAGAGAAATTTGATTTGAAAATAAGTTTGAAACAGAAGATAAGATAATTCGATTACCACAATCGGGAGATGGATGAGTTTATTTAATTCATGGGCAACCATAACCGGGTCGTCCGTAACTTCAAGAATAAGACCGATGCTGAATTTCCGAGGTAAATCAACACTCGATCTCAATTATGGAATTCAGGTATAGCAGGGAATAGATAGCATCGTAAACCGAGGATACATAAATCTCCGGTAAATCAATACCTATTATAAAGGAGTTTACTCCTTTACGAATCATTCTAAGATTGGCGAGACCGCCGATCTATTATAGATAACATTCGGAATGGAGTTATGGGGTGCTCCATGATTGAAAGAAGACGAATAGTGAAGGACACGAATGAATTTCGGAACCAAGGGGAACGTTCCAAAATTCAAGGGAATTGAGTCAAAGGAAGAGATTGAACTCGAATGAGAGTGATTCCGTAAATACATTTACCCTATATGTTAAGTTTTGCCTAGAGCTACCAAAGCTCTGATACCAACTGTAACGACCCGATATTTTGGACCATCGCATCCATTATAAGTGTATAGGTAGACACTCATGCCGGAGTTGAATTGCTCAAAATACCGCGTTGTTAATTTAAATTTGGCAAAACTGAACATATACAGTAAATAAATAATCACAGATCATAGACACAGAGTAATAAGTGCAGCGGAAATAAAAGAGATAGTAGTTCATGAAGCTACTATATGAATATATAAAATACATCATAGTTTACAACAGAAGAGTAATACGATACATCAGAGTTAAACCAGATACAACGGAAGAGTAACACGATACATCAGATACAAATCAGAATGCATCACTGGAATCATCGAATACTGAAGCAGAATAGATGGCTGTATCTTCAAGCAAAGCTCCAACTCCAAAGGTGAGTCTCAAAAGTTGAACCACTCAGTCTGACCCAAGCGTAAAGCAAAACACAAGACACTCGAGTCAGGATTAACATTCTTATATTAATAAATCCAACTCAAGTGAAATAGCAATTGAAATACAAGTAACTCAAAGGATGTTTGGAATAACCATCCTTTAAGGATCCGTTAAACTATCTACTAGGTAGTAATGTACGATAAGTAGATAATGTCTATCAGTAATAATAAGATATCAAAATAGCGTTAAGTCATGGCCCATTCCACCCTTAACACATTTTTATTCCCAAAAGCATATACAAGACCGTAGTTTCCCCAAAACCGGAAGTCACCAGAGGGCAATCCATATACTAAAGGTACAAATCAAAATCGTAGTGGTCGCGAATAAATGGAATACAAGTATGACAAGGCACATGAGGCAATACCCAAAGTAGTGATACTACCGTTCGCCTGATCCGGACTGGTGAGAACGCAACGCCGCAGCGCCCGCAACACCGTGAAACAACACTCCCAAAATCAAGGGTGCACCAATCGACAACAAGTATAAGTAGTTCGAAGAAGTGTGTCCACTTGAGGTAGCTAATCCTCCATTGGCCCGGCACAGCTCCTGTTTTAGTCATTTCCAATTTGACACAAGTGTCAAGGCTATCCATTATCGTTCTCTTTCTTCAGTCATCACGTACATCATTCCAACCACTTCATTCTGGATCATCACTCCGCGTATAGTTATTAAAGTGGTTTTCAGTTTAGATAGAGAGTATATCCATAACCGAATTCCGGTCTCTTTAATAACTTCCGTAATTATTTCACCGATTGGTCGTTTATATATTTCAAACCAAATCAATTCAATTTCAATTACAATTTGTAAATCAACATTCATTTGTCTTTCAAAACCAATTTCCAATAATTTACGTTTCAAAACATTCAATTTACCATTTCAAAATCTTATAATTCAATTTCAATCTTTATATTGAAAACAATTCAAATATTGATTCAAGTTCGTACAAAAGTTTCATTTCGAAATCATTAGAATCAATTTAGTTTTAACATTCAAATCAATTTACATTCATTTATCGATTTCATTCAATATTCACTAAGTAAATTTCCGTTCAAAACAATTTCTATTAAATTTCCAATTCATTAAATCCATTATTTAAATTCAACTTCCTTAAATCAAAACTTACAATTTGAATTAAATTATATTCGTCAAATCAATTCTTTAAATTTCAAGTCTTACATCAATTTCAATAAATCACATTTTTTTATTTCTCGTTAAAGAAATTCAATTTCACTTATTTAATTACTTAAATAATTTTCCAAAACTTAATTCATAAAGAAACTCAATTTCAATTATTTACGAAGTAAAAATTCACTTATTCAAAAATTCAATTTCGCTTATTAAAGAATTCAATTCAATTAAATCATTAAATTATTCAATCTTATTTAATTATTAAATAATTCAAAACTTAATTATTAAATAATTTCAAAGTTTAATAATTTCAAACTTAATTATAATTTCAAACTTAATTATTAAATCATTTTAAACTTAATTCAATCATTTCTCAACTCTCGATAGCTGGTAGATTAATCTTAGTTAAATCGGTCCTCTCTGCCATCCCCTCCTACTGGATCTCCTTCCACAAACTCCCCTCTTGGGTCTCCAATAAAATTGACAAATCTCGCAGGACCTTCTTATGGAATGGCTCCAAAGCAAAATGCCTTATCAACTGGCGCTCAGTCTGCCTCCCAAAATGCCATGGTGGCCTTGGTGTCCCGGATCTCTCCTCGCTCAACACTGCCCTATTAACAAAATGGCTCTGGCGTTTTCTCTCCCCTGAAAATTTCCTCTGGAAGGATTGGATCCTACATTCATATCACTACCCTAATCCACACCTAGCTCTACACCTCCCCCCCCAGTTGCAGACCTTCTCCATTCTGGTCCAATGTCCTCCACACCATCCCCCGAGTCAAATCCCTCTTTCATGTTTTAATAGGCAATGGCAACAACTGCCTATTTTGACATGACACGTGGGTGGCCTCTTTCCCCCTAGCCAAAACACTACCTAACCTCTTCTCCTCCTCAAATCTACAACTTGCCACCACCTCTACCCTGTGTCACCTGGGCCCCAGTAGCCTTCATCCCCCCTCCCTTTTTTCCATCGAAACTTTCAATGAACTTCTCGTAGCCTCGAAAATCCTACAATCCCTTCGCCTATCCCACTCACCAGACCGCTTCACCTGGGCACTTAATCCATCCAAAGGCTTCTCTGTATCATCTTGCTACTCTTTCCTCATCCACCCTGGCCGCCTTTTCCCCTACAGCAGGATCTGAAACTACCACTCACACCCTAGATTCCTCTTCTTCCAATGGTGCCTCATTCGTAACCGCATCAACACCAATGACAGACTTATTCGCCTAAACATCCCCACTGATCCCCTCTACGTACTTTGCTCCTCTCAAGACGAAACAATTACCCACCTTTTCTTAGACTGTGATTTCTCTTTCGCAATTTGGGCCCCAACCAGCGCACATCTATTGGGTTACATTCCGGAGCGCATTTCATTTTTTGAATACTGGCAGCAAGACCTCGGAAATCACAATCTCGACATCTTTATCACCATTTATTGTTGGTGCATCTGGAAAGAACGAAATGCTTTTGTCTTCAACAAACCTAGATCTTCATCCATGGCCATCTGCAGACGAATCTCACAACTTTTCAATTACTGGACAGGTACCAACTCGGCCCCCTTCAGATTTAGACTGAGGTCCGCTCCTGCTGACTCGGCGGAATCAATGGCCAGTACCAGCGCCACCCCGCGGTAGCAGCTCCGGCGCGATTCTGTCTGCCCCCCTTTTGGCTGTTGAATCATCGATGTCGGTGATTGTGTCCCATCCTGTAATCCATTAACTCTTATGTACATTTCTATGTTAGCTAGATTAGCCTATTTTTTGGCCACCGGTTGGGCTTGTCAACCGGACCTTATTTCATATTACTCTAATATTATTATTAACCGGCTGTGTAGTCTATCACTACACAACCGTCTTTCTCAAAAAAAAAACATTCTTTCATCAATTACATTGTTAATATTTTGTTTCAGATTATTAAATATTAACATTTTCCTTTCATTAAAATTCAACTTTCAACTTCATTTCAAAACCGTATTATTTATTCAAATAAAATCTTCGTTTATTTTTTTTAAATCAAGTTATTGACCAATCGGGTTTTATTTAAATTTCCTATCCTAGGTCAAGGTTCAATTTGGGTATTTATCATTTCAACCCGATTCCAATTCAATTCAAAAATCAAAGCATAACAAAGGGAACTTGCAGTGTGATAACTGGGATGGTGTCAAAGTAAATAAACAAGCAATAACAACAATCAATATCAATCCAATAATCAATTCAAATAATCCCGAAATAGCCGTATTAATTCGCATTGTTATTTGTACGAATTAATATAATTATTTCTAGAATCTACACTATCATTTCATGTAGATTAAAGATTATTACATTACGGTTTTTCACTTGTCATCTATTACAATTTCATACATCATCAATTTGACAACATACATTCAGTGGTTCAAAGTATAATTAAACAAATCATACGTGTCAATAAATTTAACAATCAAAGGGGTCATATTATACAAATGTCATTTAATCAAATTTAACATATATATCAATCTAACTATCCTACGTCAATTTCAATTTCAAATTATTTATCACTTACAACATTTACAATTTTAACGTCCAATTGTAAACATCAACAATCAATCATTTAACAACCAAACTGGATTATCATTTCATATATAACGGGTAATGGTGTCAGATGTCACAGGTGAACTGATACAGGCAATAACAGTGTAATTAACTAACAACAGCATATTTCAATTGTCGTTTCAATTGAAATCAAATTTAATAAATAAAAGAACGTTAATCGTAAGTGATTGCTCACCTTTCGAGGTTAGAGAGAGATGAACTATACTGGAGTCGAGTTACGAATCCAAGCACGAATTTCAGAGCAAAGCAGATTGGCACGAATTTAACAGACGAGCTGATAATAAGGAATCAGTGAAACGATCAAAAATCAGTTTGACAAAAATTAAAACAAAAATGTAAATCATATCGTTATACATAAATAATAAAATATTTATATCTTATTATTATTATTATTACTATTTTTATATAACTGTAAAACTGAAAATAAAATAAAATGACAACTGAACAGGTCGAAAACTTATATATGCATGCAACAGTAAAACAACTAGACTTATATGTGCAGACTTAACATATATGCAGACTAAGCCTATATATATACAAACTCACCTATTATTGTACTTGTATACATATACTTGAAGTATCAGTTGCATATGTATTATCAGACATCCTATATATTTAAAACAATTTATATACTGTAATGCGTTTAACAAAACAAACGTTTTATACTCATAGTCCAAATATAAACCATGCAACATGAACTGGACACATTTCTTTTCCAAAATATATATAAAATTTATATATAATGTAATCCAAATATAAACATACTACAATATAAATATATTACAACCGATATTTTATAGTATCTTTCTATATGAACATATATAACTAAACTTTAAGATAACAGCGAAGTTGCTAAGTATCATCCGAGATAATGTAGGCTATATATATATATAACTTCATATAGAATATAATACGAAATGTTAGAGAAAAAAACAATTACAGAACCGAAATATAACCTCTATATATCATATTCACTGAACCCATGCAGACAAGCAGTATATATTACTTATATAAGACATTATACTTTTAAAAATGTACATATACAGTTATTACAAATCTATCTTAAAGTATAATTATAAGCTTTAGAAAATACTTTATCAAAAGAACAAGCACGGAAAGAAAAACACAAACAAAAGATGCTCACCAGTTTGAAGGGCAAGGGCCGATTAGAGGAGAGGAAGCACTGGGTGAGAGGGTCGGACGATGGATGGTGGCGTTTGGAAAGGCGCATGGAAGCAGTGGTCGAAGAGGGAGGCGCTCGGCTATATGCTGCCTCGACTGGATCTGGGTGGAGGCGGAGGTACAGCGGGGTCGAGCATTTTCTCGCGTGGCAGCGTTTTTCGAAGGGAGGAGAGAGGAGGGAAGGAGAAGGCCGGGGTGACCATGGTGGTTGCCGAGGTGATGTTATGGCGAAGGTGGGTTGCGTGATGAGTGGTAGACGAATGGGAAAAACATGGTTTGTTTGCTTGCAAGGTGGTGAGGTGGAGGAGCATCGGTTCGGCTGGGCAGTGGGTGAGGCCGAAGTCAGGTGAGGATGGGTGGATCTGTTCAAGGTGGAGACGAGCGGATCCGGACTGGGGTGTTGTCAGGGCAGGCCGAGTGGGAGGGGGCGGTGGTGGCAACCGAGTGGAAGGTGGAGGCTCGAGTTAGCGGAGGTGAGTGGGGCGAAGTGGAACGGTGGACCACACTTGGATCGACGTGACGAAGACGGTTTCCCCAGGCGGAACAATTGGGTGGCTCGGCAGGCTTTGGTTAATGATGAAGGCGTGGCTTCAACAGGGAAAAAGAAAAGAAATAGGAGGTTGGGTTTGAAGACAACAGGCGAAGGCAAAAAAAATAAAAAGAAAAAGAAAAATGAGGAGCAGGTTCACAAAGAATTGAGGACGAGAAGATTGAATAGGCAAGGAGACGAGTTGTTTCCCAAGGAGAAAAGAAGATGACGGTTCACATAAATATAAACTCAACTTTTTATATTATAATAAATTTTTTGCAGAATGAATAAATGAATGCAACGTACAAAGAGAAATCAATGAACTAGAAAATGTAAATAAAACGATGGGAATAGCAATAGTCACGGTTGAATGCTGAAAATAATAGAAGTTAATGGCTGATGGTTAATACCCTGGATAAAGAAAAGACACCAGAAACCAAAAGAGTTCAGAAAAGAATACCGATACGACTTAAATCGTTCATAGATTCCGCCGTGCACCGGACATCGGAACTTCACAATTGAATATACTACATAGATCAGCACGACGAGACGATCACAATGGTATACGGATATTGGCGGTACGATTTAATTATAAAAATTCGAATTTTCTAATAGCAGAAAATGCAAGAAAAACGCTGAAAAATAAGATCGACGGAGCCAAAGATGTCCAAATTTGGAAAAACGACAAACTGACATTTTGCTCAGAAGATGGTTTAGAATTTTTCTATGTAAAAATATTTAGGTTTCAGAAACATTTTATTTTCAACGCTTTTTAACTGATTAAATTGAAGTAAATTTACTCGCGAAATAAACTTTCATATTTTCTGACGAAATTTTACAGTTTGCTTTTAATTAGACGTATTCCAAATATTAAATTTTTATTTCAAAATTTTATCATTTAAAATCTCACAAAATTTCAACTAATTACGTTATTAAAACAGTTAAAATTTACGGGTCGTTACAACCTTTGTATTATTCCTACCCATACCCAAATTTTTACCAAATACTAGCTCATTATCATACCCACAACTATTCAAACTAGCTTGATATGCAACATCTATGTGATGTACTAATCTTTTCAACCAGCCATTAACATTTGTGTATAATATTAACTGTTTTCTTTTTATATTTTCAATTTGACTTGTCCTTTCTAATAGAGTTAGGGGTATTCCCTAGGGGCAATTATGTAATTTGTTACATATATCTATTTCGTTGACCAATCTTGTTCAAAATAAAGGTATTTCCTTTCTATTATATACTTGATATAATGTGGTTATATTAACCAATTAACTTGATTAAAAGTCTATTTAATAGAAAATCCATAAATGGTATATTTTGTGATAGTAGTTACAAAGTGTTGTAACCGTGAGTAATTTATCACAATAAAAGAAATATACCATTTTAAACGTTCCTAGTCAAGATGCATCGAGATTGGATATCGATGTACCCGTTGAGACTAGAGTATGTAACGCTCTCCAAATATTGGGCAGTGTATTACTCATGACTGCTGGGGACACCTAGGGGTTATATAGTGATAGTTATTGGATAACTATGGAATAACTCACTCGATAGTTTTATATTGGTTAATATAACTAAGGTCAAACAGAAAATATCGATGTGACTGATTTACACAGTTCTCTCAACTTGAGAATACTGTGGATCTTCAATATGAAAGCTCCACTTTGATTATAGTCAAATCATGGCATGGCATTCCATCGAGTGACTATAGTTCGGTCGAGTGGAAGTAAAGTGAAGCACTATTCAAGAGAGGATTCGTCTCCTCGGTTATATGGGGTTAGTATCATGGTCAACTCAAGTCAACTCAAAGTCAAAGTCTCTGGCCATAGCATTTTGGTTAATAATAATTTTTATTATTGAACTAAGGACTTTGTGTTTGGACTATAAAGTTGAATGGGGACGATATTGGAATTTTGACCGTTACCAAATTCCATAAGTCCTAATATGATATAGTTTTGACGAAGAGAATTGGTGTAAATAATTGTCACTATCAGGTACCGCTTATAATAAGTAACATTGGATTTTACCAAAAGTTGTGTAAGCGATAAATTCGGTCAAAATGTCACACCACCTGCTAAGTGACATGTGAACGTTAATATTCGAATAGTTCAATATTAATCGCTGACTGAATTTACACTTTTGAGTCGCACAACTGTAATGATGAATTCTCTGAAAAGCCGCATGATTTAATTAATTTATAAAATGTTGTAAATTGATTAGATTAATTGATATTTGAAAAATATTAATTATTATTTATTTGATTATTTTAACGCATTTATAAAAGTTATATTTGCGTGCATTGATATACGATATCAATGTAATTTAAAGATAATTGTACGAAATTATTTATGGAAATTTTATGTCATTTGATGACATGATTTATGGAAATTTTATGTCATTTAATGATATGATTTGTCAAAATATTATGTCATTTGATGACCGTGTAAAGAAAGGGCTGGAGAGAGAGAAACAATCAAGGGAATTAATTAGGGAAATATTAATTAAAGAATGGGAAAGGTTTCATTTTTTCAAATAAAACATATTCTCTAATTCATTCTGTATGTACAATTCATTTTTTCTCAGTTAGTCTGTTTCTTTCTCTCCTCCTAATTTTTCATGGAAGAAAAAAAATCCCAAAAATCTTTCAACTCCATATAAAAACATCAAATAAAATAAATCATAAGTGGTTCATCCATCTCTTGCAAGGATAGGATGGGGATCTTGAAGATCTGAGGAGTCATCATCATTCAAGGTATGATTTCTAGGTAACATCCTAAGGTGATTCAATTGGATCTAGAAACATTCTTCATTCAAGATGCAAATCGAAGGCAACATCAACAACGTGCGTTTTAAGGATTGGATAGCAAGGTATGTCATTTTCTATATATAGATGATGATTTTGCATTGTTTGATGGAAATTTAATTTGACTTTCATAATTTGTATGATGTATTATTGTCTTGCTTAATTAAAAAAAATTGTCTATGAAAGATTGAATTATTTGTTGAATGATATGATTGAGTATTTATTTGATAGATCAAAATTAAATTTGTTTATGTTTTAAAACAATATTTAAGTGTAAATCTATGTTTTAAAAAAATTCTGATTAAAGTGTAATTCTTCAGATCTGAATGTTCACATATTCAAATTGATTAGCCGCTTTTCTTTATTTTATTAAATTGAAACTAAATCTATAAATGTTAAAATACGATGTTTTATTTTAGTTCTATGTTTTAACATTTAATTTAAATTCTCTTTCCTTAAATCTGAAAATTTACATTTTCATGTTGATTGATTGAATTATATTTAAGGTTAAAAATGAAATTTATATGGAATCAATACAATGTTTCAATTGTAGATCCATATTTTAATCTTTCATAACAAAGTGTAATTTTAGTTTTGAATTTTAATGTATGTATGTATGTATGCATGCATGCATGCATGTATTACTTGCACTTTTTATTGCATTAGATATATACATATGAATAAAAGGAATTGTAACAACAAATCAAAGTTTTACACACATGTGTGCTCTCCTCTACTTTAGAGGATCACACATTTCTCTAAAAAAAACAACAAATCAAAGTTTTGAAATTGACTGTAATAACTATCTAATTTGTATTATTAGAAAGATTTGATTGAATTCCATATATACATATTTGGATCTACTAGTATGTGTTCATATAAAATTTATTTTCTTTACATATATTATCAAAGTATGAAATCATTTCACTTTTTAATTAAGATAATAATGTATACATACAACTCATTATTTATCTTCTATATTCTTACATTATGGTACCTATTGATTGTCATTAATATGTTGCATTAATTAAGTTTACTAAAATAAAGACTGTATCAATCACCCTTGTCATCCCTTATTTATTTCCATTTCAATTCCTATTAGTAACCATTCAAATTGTTCTTTTTATTTTATGTATACATATCAATTACCACTGACTATGCACACTCCCTATATGTTACGCTTAAATAATATTTACTGTTAATATATTTACAATTCATGTCATATTTAGATTAGTCATTAATGTTATTTCATTAATCAATTATTTAATTTAATTAAGAGAAGAAAATGAAAAGTTTCCTTCTCTAACTAAATTTATGATCCCTCATTAATTTAATATTTTAAGAGGAAGGAAATGAAAAGTTTCCTTCTTTGAATAAATTTATGCCCCGTTAGTAATTGAATAATTTAAGAGATGGAAAATGAAATTTTCCGTCTCTAAATAAATTTAATAAGTAACTGTTACACACAAATATGTACATAAGAGTATATTTGATATACTCTAATTTACATACACATTAAATTAAAGTAAAACTTTATTTATAAAATTAAATAAAGTATTGATTTTATTTGAAAGAAACTTAGAAACGTTCTAAGTATATTTAGACTTCATAGGCCCATTAAAGATCCAAAATGGCTAAAAATTTGAAATTCACCAATTTCTTCCGCCGCTGGATGGCCCAATTACTTCAATGGTATCAAAGACCAATAGCCTATGCATTCTAAATTAGTCATGTTAGGGTTAACTAATTAAGCTTGCGCACTTAGTACGGTGTCTAGAAATATGATGTCTAGAATTGAAATTGGGTAATCAAGTACCATGTCCTATCTGATTACCTGCCTGGCCTGAAAGATGAAGTGAGCCCAAAGGTTACCCTGATAGAAAAGGCCCAATTTGAATTGGGCCTTGGACTAATTTTCAAAATAGTTTTTAAAATTGAGAAAAGATTTTAAATTTAAAAGTTAAATTTAAATAAAAACATGTTTATTATAAAAGGTTATAATATAACATAAATTTTCAAAATGTTTGAAAAGATAATGAAAATTTTGAAATGTTTGAAACTGTTTAAATATTAATTTCAGAATTTAAAATTTATTAATAAGATTAATAAAATAAATTAATTAAATGAGTTAATTAATTTATACTTATATGCATGTATTATATATGTTGATATATGTTATGTTATTTAAAGTATTAAGATAACATAAGTATACATGCATGTAAGATAAATTTTGAAATTGATATAATTTAATTAAAATTATTTAATTAAGTAAATTAATTAAAGGTTAGGTAATTAAATAAAAAAATAGGCATATATAAGATATATGTGTTATACTATAAATGTTATAGCATACACTATAAAGGTTATAATAGATATGTCCAATATAAAAATTCTATTGAAATACTAATTTAAAATTAATTAAAGAGTTTATTAATTAAAATTAATTAAATAAGATTTAATTAACAAAATGTTATACATAAGATTATTCTATAAGTTAATTAAAATATAAAAGTTATATAATAATGAAACTTATATAATATGAGTGTATAAACTAAAGGTGCAACATTAAAGAAACCCAAAAAGACTTAAGGAATAAATACATACGTAAATGTAAATATACTGTGATTTATGATGTGTCTGATACTTGAATCACGAGTGTATTTCATAAGAAATGCATTATTCCATAAGTCGATATCACTCAATATAATATACTGAAGATTATGACTCTTCAATATAATGTTATCCTCTGCCATATATATATTAATAAATTACTTGCATACTCCTTAGTTGTTGAGCAAACTCAAGCTAGGGATGTTATGTATTATTAATATATTGAATAGACGAGGTAAGATAACTATATGTATTTGTTGAGTAAACTCAAGGTACATATACTATACTTAGGCCATCGCAATGGGGTAGGTACGAGTGAATAATCTCTTTCGATTTGTTGAGCAAACTCAAGGTCGAAATGCGATTAGGACAAGGAAAAATAGGTTAGGAGTTATATGTGATACAACCAATAAGAAGTTATCCATCGTTTGCGGGGCTATGATTTGTTGAGCAAACTCAAGGTCAGAATACCAAGACAGACGAGTCCTAACACCCACTAGTGAAGTCGAAAGACTTCTATGTTTCATCTTAGGGTTTGGAGAAACATAAAAGACTAGTGGGAGCCTTATTAGAAAAATAAAATGGTAACGTTTAACCTTTCTAATATTTAAGAACATATGCTAAATAATGTTATAATTATCTACAATGATAAATTTGTGCATTTTATATTATTGATAAAACGTTTATCAATTAATATATACAAATGAACTGAATTGAAAATTGACAAATGAAAAGTTAATATAATACTCGCTATTAAATGCCTATTGCATGTTATGTTTTCTATACACGTGTAAGTGCCGAATTTTTACAACTACTTAATACATTCGTAAAATGGTCACTGACGTGTTTATTTGTTATAGACCGTGTATTGCATTTTATTAGTTTCGGACTATAAAAGCAATAGAAGACTATGGATGGATATATGATCCATATACTATCACATATAAATGTTATATGGTGAACGGTCATAGTTCGTAATGTATGATACTTCAATGAATATAGTTCATTCGAAATAAGCCAATAAACTGTAATATGAGATCGAGTATTCAATTTGATTGATTACATAAAAGATCATATTGTGTTAATTGTAGCACAAGACCGAAACTACAAGATAGATCTAAGAACTCAATCGCTGAAATGTCAGTTTAATTAGTTTATGCAAAGAGCCACATATTTGATGTCCTTAAATACTAAGGATAATCAAATGCACTTTCGTAAAAGGTTCGTTATGATATTGTAGTAAGAGATTTCTTTTGCATGGTTTGACCATTTAGAAAAGAAAATGAATGTATAAGAGTAAATGTGATTTAAGGTACGGTTGGAATGAAGAAAATGAATAGTCACTTCTGCTTCATAGAGAAACATTGGAAATGGAAATTGTAAAAATAATTGATACTTAATATTGGAATAAGAAATATGATTTCTATTCCGAAATGTATTTTCATATTGTTTTCTATGAGATTTATTTCTTTGAGCTCAAGATATTTGATCAACAAACTCTCCATTGTAAATAGTTGCAGTGTATCTAATAAACAAATTGTATTAAGTGAATGATGGACCTTCGAATTTAGTACGCTATTATAGTAATGGTGGAAATAGTGGGAGTGTGCCATATAGCACTTATTAATTGCATCATAGTACGAAAATTATTTCGTAAAACTTACCATACATTATTTATGAAATAATGATTATTTTTGGATATCGACTGAAAAAAAGACATAGCTATATTTCAATATGAGTATTCTTTGTGAAATAAAACTATAATGTGGTAAAAAAATTATAACAAAAGTGATGCATTGGAAAATACAAAAGTATCTAATATTAAATTACAGTTTTTTTGGAATTATAGATTAAGCCGTAGTTTTGAGAAATAATTTTATTGTATGATTAATCATATGATACTTGTTAATTATATCTCAAACAATAAAGGGCTATGCACCCATTTAGTGGGAGTATCATAAGAGTTGAACTCTTCGGATTGATACATATAGATGTATGCAATCATAGTTCTATAAATACCAAAATGGTTCCACGTATTTCATCATATTCACCGATGAGTTATCGTCGACATGGACATGTGTATTTGATACACATGTAGTATGTCTATGGTAAACTTATAGAATATAAAACCGAAGTAAATAAAATAACATGCGATAGAAATGATTTGATTTGATCGAATGAGTGACTATATTGGAAAACGTTTCGAACATACCTAAAATGAATAAAGATTCAATCTCAAAATTACTCCTCCATGTGATACATAATGATGCATCAATATGGAGTAATCGAACTTTGTTTGACAATGTACGATTGATTGTGAGTGAAGTTGAGTTAGTTTCTTTCTATAAGGTAATGTACTTAAGGGTAGTACACAAGGTTAATATTATTTCATCTAAATAACAGTTTACAAAATTTTACAAGATAAGGGTTTATAAGAAACTCCAACATATCCTAGGCCAAGGAGTTGGCAGGTTGTGCGAGTCGAAAGATTGCATGTAATAATTGTTCATGAGGGATCTTGTATGAATCTCCCCAAAAGGATTTTGAAAAGACTGTCATTGGATGACATATTTATGTTTTGAACATAATTTTTGTAAACTAAAACTAAATCAGTTTTATAAATAAAGAAATTCATAAAACGTTTACAAATACGTCTATTGCATTGAGAAACAATTGTTGTTTTAAGATATACTAAGTTCATTGTGAAAATATTTCTTTGACGAATTATTGGTAGTAAAATGGAATTGGATACGATCCATGGATAGAACTGATTATATGAGATAAAATAAAATTTACTAACCTAAACAAACACATAGCATTTGAACGTCTAATAAGTATTCTCGCACATCGAAGAGAAACTATGAGTTTCTTTTTAATCTCGAAAATATATAATCCTAGATTGTTTAATTAAACCATTGAGAGTGTTGACTCTATATGGTATGATTGGAAAATCCGAAAGAATTCCAAGTACGCTATCAAATATAGATTTTGGTGGTCGTAACTGAAGGGATATGATCCATCGACCACGACTGTGTCTTTATGAGTAAGACTAATGCAGTTGGAATTAAATGAGCAATGCTGATAAGAATAATATCACAAATTTCATTTGTTGAAACTAAAATAATAGATTCGATATTCAACATGTTCAAGTCAATTCGGATTTACTCACAAAATTATCGCTTGTTAAGTCCTAGTGTTTTGGTACATATGTATTGAAACGGAAAATCCTAAATAATGATTTAGAGTAAGCTGTTTACACATATTAACCAAAAATGTCTCAAAGTCAGTGGAGCGATATTGAGTTTGTGAGTCTTTGGATATGATCCAAGAAATGATACCAAAGTATCATTTTATAAGCATCAAGATTGAATAAGTATTTTGATAGAAATATCAAATAGTCTGATTTTCAATCAAAGTGCAGACGAAGCATGTGTTCATAAGAAAGAACGTTAAAAGGTACATTGATATTTGTAAACTATAAGTAAACAACACGTTGTTGATTTTAACACGTTGTTGATTTTAACGATGTACTTGTGTTACAATCAGCCTTAGTTGTTTTAATACTCAACATTGGATCAATAAATAATGTTAGGGTTAACTAATTAAGCTTGTGCACTTAGTACGGTGTATAGAAAGGTGATGTCTAGGATTGGAATTGGGTAATCAAGTACCCTGTCTGCCTGGCCTGAAAGGTGAAGTGAACCCAAAGGTTGCCCTTGATAGAAAAGACCCAATTTGAATTGGGCCTTGGACTAATTTTCAAAATAGTTTTGAAAATTGAGACAAGATTTTAAATTTAAAAGTTAAATTTAAAATAAAAACATGTTTATTATAAAAGGTTATAATATAACATAAATTTTCAAAATGTTTGGAAAGATAATGAAAATTTCGAAATGTTTGAAACTGTTTAAATATTAATTTCAGAATTTAAAATTTATTAATAAGATTAATAAATTAATTAAATGAGTTAATTAATTAATACCTATATGCATGTATTATATATATTGATATATGTTATGTTATTTTAAAGTGTTAAGATAACATAAGCATACATGTATGTAAGGTAAATTTTGAAATTGATATAATTTAATTAAAATTGTTTAATTAAATAAATTAATTAAAGGTTAATTAATTAAATAAAAAAAATATGCATATATAAGATATATGTGTTATACTATAAAGGTTATAGTAGATATGTCCAATATAAAAGTCCTATTGAAATACTAATTTAAAATTAATTAAAGAGTTATTTATTAAAATTAATTAAATGAGATTTAATTAATAAAATGTTATACATAAGATTATTATATAAGTTAATTAAAATATAAAAGTTATATAATAATGAAACTTATATAATATGAGTGTATAAACTAAAGGTGGAACATTAAAGAAACCCAAAAAGACTTAAGTAATAAATACATGCGTAAATGTACGTATACTATGATTTCTGATGCGTCTGACACTTGAATCACGAGGGTATTTCATAAGAAATACATTATTCCATAAGTCGATATCACTCAATATATTATACAGAAGATTAAGAATCTTCAATATAATGTTGTCCTCTACCATATATATTAATAAATTACTTGCATACTCCTTAGTTGTTGAGCAAACTTAAGCTAGGGATGTTATGTGTAGTATTCTTAATATATTGAATAGACGAGGTAAGATAACTATATGTATTTGTTGAACAAAACATATACTATACTTAGGCCGTCATGATGTGGTAGGTACGAGTGAATAATCTCTTTCGATTTGTTGAGCAAACTCAAGGTCGAAATGAGATTAGGACAAGGAAAAATAGGTTAGGAGTTGTATGTGATACAACCGATAAGGAGTTATACATCGTTTGTGGGGCTATGATTTGTTGAGCAAACTCAAAGTCAGAATACCAAGAAAGACGAGTCCTAACACCCACTAGTGAAGTCGAAGGACTTCTATGTTTCATCTTAGGGTTTGGAGAAACATAAAAGACTAGTGGGAGCCTTATTAGAAAAATAAAATAGTAACATTTAACCTTTCTAATATTTAAGAACATATGCTAAATAATGTTATAATTATCTACAATAATAAATTTGTGCATTTTATATGATTGATAAAACGTTTATCAATTAATATATACAAATGAACTGAATTGAAAATTGACAAATGGAAATATAATATAATACTCACTATTAAATGCCTATTGCATGTTAATGTTTTCTATACCCATGTAAGTGCCTAATTTTTACAACTACTTAATACATTCATAAAATGATCACTTGCGTGTTTATTTGTTTGAGACCGTGTATTGCATTTTATTAGTTTCGGACTCTAAAAGCAATACAAGACTATGGATGGATACATGATCCATTTATTATCACATATTAATGTTATATGGTGAATGGTCATAGTTAGCAATGTACGATACTTCAATGAATATAGTTCATTTGAAATAAGCCAATAAACTATAATATGAGATCGAGTATTCAATTTGATTGATTATAAAAAAGATTATATCGTGTTAATTATAGTACAAGACCGAAACTACAAGATAGATCTAAGAACTCGATCGCTGAAATGTCATTTTAATTAGTTTATGCAAAAAGCCACATATTTGTTGTCCTTAAATATTAAGGATAATCAAATGCACTTTCGTAAAAGGTTCGTTATGATATTGTAGTAAGAGTTTTCTTTTGAATGGTTTGACCATTTAGAAAGGAAAATGAATGTATAAGAGTAAATGTGATTTAAGGTACAGTTGGAATGAAGAAAATGAATAGTCACTTCTGCTTCATAGAGAAACATTGGAAATGGAAATTGTAAAAATAATTGATACTTAATATTGGAATAAGAAATATGATTTCTATTCCGAAATGTATTTTTTTATTTTCTATGAGATTTATTTCTTTGAGCTCAAGATATTTGATCAACAAACTCTCCACTGTAAATAGTTGCAGCGTATGAAATAAACAAATTGTATTAAGTGAATGATGGACCTTCGAATTTAGTACGCTATTATAGTAATGGTTGAAATAGTGGGAGCTGCCATACAGCACTTATTAATTGCATCATAGTACGAAAATTGTTTTTGGAAAACATGCTATACATTATTTATGAAATAATGATTAATTTGGGTATCTACTGACGAAAAAGACATAGCTATATTTCAATATAAATATTCTTTGTGAAATAAAACTATAATGTGGTGATTTTTTTATAACAAAAGTGATGCATTGGAAAATACAAAAGTATCTAATATTATTTACAGTTGTTTTGGAATTATAGATTAAGTCGTAGTTTTGAGAAATAATTTTATTGTATGATTTTGAATCATATGATACTTGTTAATTATATCTCGAACAATAAAGGGCTATGCACCCATTTAGTGGGAGTATCATAAGAGTTGAACTCTTCGGATTGATACATATAGATGTATGCAATCATAGTTCTATAAATACCAAAATGGTTCCACGTATTTCATCATATTCATCGATGAGTTATCGTCGACATGGACATGTGTATTTGATACATATGTAATATGTCTGTGGTAAACTTATAGAATATAAAACAGAAGTAATTAAAATAACATACGATAGAAATGATTTGATTTGATTGAATGAGTGAGTATATTGGAAAATATTCCGAACATACCTAAAATGAATAATGATTCAATCTCAAAATTACTCCTCCATGTGATACATAATGATGCATCGATATGGAGTAATCGAACTTTGTTGACAATGTACGATTGATTGTGAGTGAAGTTGAGTTAGTTTCTTTCTATAACGTAATGTACTTAAGGGTAGTACACAAGGTTAATATTAATTCATCTAAATAATAGTTTACAAAATTTTACAAGATAAGGGTTTATAAGAAACTCCAACATATCCTAGGCCAAGGAGTTGGCAGGTTGTGCGAGTCGAAAGATTGCATGTAATAATTGTTCATGAGGGATCTTGTATGAATCTCCCTAAAAGGATTTTGAAAAGACTGTCATTGGATGACATATTTATGTTTCGAACATAATTTTTGTAAACTAAAACCAAATCATTTTTATAAAAAAAGAAATTCATAAAACGTTTATGAATACCTATTTTATTGCACTTATAAACAATTGTTGTTTCGAGATATACCAAGTTCATTGTGAAGAAATTTCTTTGACGAATTATCGGTAGTAAAATGGAATTGGATACGATCCATAGATAGCACTTATTATATGAGATAAAATGAAATTAACTAACCTAAACGAACACATAGCATTAGAATGTCTAAAAAGTATTCTCGCACATCGAAGAGAAACTATATAAGTATCTTATTAATGTCGAAAATATATAATCCTAGATTGTTTAATTAAACCATTGAGAGTGTTGACTCTATATGGTATGATGCGCAAATCCGAAAGAATTCCAAGTACGCTATCAAATATAGATTCTGGTGGTCGTAACTGAAGGGATATGATCCATCGACCACGACTGTGTCTTTATGAGTAAGACTAATGCAGTTGAAATTAAATGAGCAATGCTAATAAGAATAATATCGCAAATTTCATTTGTTGAAATTAGCATAATAGATTCGATATTCAACATGTTCAAGTCAACTCGGATTTACTCAGAAAATTATCGCTTGATAAGTCCTAGTGTTTTGGTACATATGTATTGAAACAGAAAATTCTAAATAATGATTTAGAGTAAGCTTTTTGCACATACTAACCAAAAATGTCTCAAAGTCAGTAGGAACAATATTGAGTTTTTGAGTCTTTGGACATGATCCAAGAAATGATACAAAAGTATCATTTTATAAGCATCAAGATTGAATAAGTATTTTGGTAGAAATATCAAATAGTTTGATTTTCAATCAAAGTGCAGAGGAAACGTGTGTTCATAAGAAAGAACGTTAAAAGGTACATTGATATTTCTAAACTATAAGTAAACAACACGTTGTTGATTTTAACGATGTTCTTATGTTAAAATCAGCCTTAGTTATTTTAATACTCAACATTGGATTAATTAATAATGTCTTTTATATATGTATAAAAGATGTCGGGATTATCCCGAATGATATGCAATGACACCTTATTAAAATGTTTAATACGGAACGTGTAAGATTGATTCCTTTGCATTGGCAAAAGGCATTATCATACATGCTATGTTGTCTACGATATCATGATTTGTTTATGTATTTGATACATGAAGCAAATATCAAATCCAAATTGATATCACTAAACGGTTGTTTGAAGTTTTCTCGTGTATTTCTGAAATATTAGAGAACTGTTTACAGAAACAAAAAATCCTTATGAAGGAGTATTCGAACTCAAACTTCATAAGCGATATTGAGTAATGTATGTCAATAATAAATTCAAGTTAAAAATCTTTAAGTTGAAAATGTTCCAAATGAAAGACCGTGGCTAATTCAATGAAAAAGGCTAAGTACATTGCCTTGAATAGTGCCGCAATTAAAACAATGTATATAAATATATAAATGCACAAATTTATAACTGAGCTGATTCTAAATGTTAAGAATCTCATAACATTGTTATATGATAACAATGTCACGATATAGTTTGTAACAGAACTTATAGCTCACTAGAAGTCGAGAGACATACTTCGAATTGTTCCACATGATAAAGCAGTGTGATAACCCGGATTTTTGGACATCGGATAATTGGATAATTAACTGATTTTTTCTCTATTAAGACATTGATTTTATTTGGTTGAACCAATCGAACTTTTATAAATTAGAATATATCTGGATATGTATATAGATGAATTTGAACTATAATAAACACTGAATTATAAATATCTGGATAAATATTCATTTGATAATCTCCTGATATAATTATTGAATTTTGACGATATGTGTTTAATGACCTTCTTTTATAATTATTTAAATTGGCAAAGTTTATCTTTTCAAAAAAAATATGTATTTGTTTTATATGAGTAGATTGTAAATAGAATTGGGATTTGAAATTTAAAGTAATATATAAGTTTTAAAATATTTATAAACATTTAATTCTTGCATTCATACATTTGTAAGAAAATAATTACATACATTGACATTTGTTAGCTTAATGTTACAAGTGGAAAACTTAACTTTTCTTTTAGAATTTAATTATAAATAAATATAGAGAAAACCTGGCTATGATATTTTCAGTTTAAAACATCTTCTTTCATTTTCAAAATTTGAAAGAAACCAAAAACCTGAGAAGAAACTTAAATCAAACAATTTCAGTTTTCAACTATTTCAAGATTAAAGCAACTCAGATTCAAAATCAAGCAACTTCAAATTCAAATTCAGAGTTTAAGCTTCTAGAGCAAAATTCTAGTTCCAGAGCAAAATCAAAAACTGTTCTCTGTTCATATTTTCACAGGTGAGTAAACAATATTATTTAAAAGTTTAAATCTATTTAAAAATCCTGATCATGCAATAAATTCTTGAAGTAAAGTTATGATAAGAGTTTGCATGAATGAAAATATGAATGCATGTATATATGTAGGCTGATATTTGTGTGCATGTCTGTGTTCCTGTACATATTCTCTGTTCTTGATTTCACAGGTTTGAAATATGATCAAAAATCAATCTCTCCTCCCCTGATCTTCTATAGTGTTTGATATATAAACAAAATTTGTTTGTAACAACAAGATAATTGATTTAAAAATATTTACAGTAAGAATTTGATGGTAGGTTTAAATAAAAGGGAAGAAGTACAGTGAAATTTAAATTATATCGAAATCCCGACCTAAAAAATTTGTTGTTCCATGAATAAAATCTGTTTTGTCTCCAAAAACTATGATTTTTAAAAATGGAATCATGATTTTTAAGATTCTAAATTGAGAGAGCTTGAGAGATGAACGTGGAATGGGTTTGTGTCGATTTTTGATGATCGGCGAAGCTGGGAGGTCGGGGATCACTACTGGAGGTAGCGGGGAGGTTGACGAACTCAAGAAAAATAGAAGTTGGATTTTTAGATCACCGTGGCGACGGCTCGACGTTGAAGTAGGGTTTTAAACCCTGTTCAAGTCGGCGATGTTTTCGAGGCCAATGCGACGCCGTCATCGCATCGGAATGGGTCGGAGTAGGGGGAATAGGAAGAGGGTGGTCTGGCGAAGGTCTGGGCAGAGCGGCGAGGACTCTGGTGATCTGAGGCGGCGGGTCGAGGTGATTCTTGGATGACCAGTTTTGTTCCAGTGGAGCTTCTGGTAGCTCGATTTCGAGTTCGTGATCGATTCAAGGTTTTGGGTGGTCGGACTGTTAGAGGAGGTTATTGTCGATGTGCTGAAGGTGGCAGCGATGACCGGAGCTTCGGCGTTCAGGCGTGCACGTGTACGTGTGTCAGTAAGTTTGGATTGTAGGAGAAGGAGATGGTCTTGGGTGGGAACTCGGGGAAATGCAGTGATGGCTCGAGTGTGCTTTCGGGTAGTTCATATGGGTATTTGTAATAGCAGTTTTAAATAAAACAAGTTTTTTTTATAATCAAGTTTTAAAAGTTTAAATTAATCAAGTGATTATAGGATAATTACTCAATGTAATTAATCAAACGATTAATTAATTAAGGTAATCAATTTAAAGGGTTAATTAATATAAGTAATTAAGAGATAATTACTTAATAAATTTAAGATTATTACTTAAAGTAATTAAGGGATAATTACTTAATGAAACTAATTAAAGGATAATTAGTTAATTAAAGGTTGATTGGTTAATTAATTAAAGGTTAATTAATTATAATTGAAAGTTAATTATTTAATAATGAAAGGATAATTAATTTATGGAAGTAATTAAAAGGATAATTACTCAATGTAATTAATTAAAGGATTAATTAATTAAGGTAGTTAATTAAAGGGTTAGTTGATTTATGTAAGTAATTTAAGGATGATTAATGAATGTGACTAATTAAAAGATAATTAATTAATGTAAGTGATTATGGGATAATTAATTAATGTGATTAATTAAGGATCATTAATTAATGTGAGGAATTAAGGGTTAATTAATTAATGTGAATGGTTACAGGATGATAAATTAATTTAAAGTAATAATAAATGGTTTGTAATTAATTAATGTTAATTAAGCAGGAATTAAAAGTAATTAATTAAATTAAATTAATTAGGGATTGTATAACTAATTAACCTTGCTTATGGATGATTAAATTATATTGAATTCCTTGGATTATTTGATATATCTGATATGTGATTGTGATGCTCTGTGATATGAGATACTTTGATGAATTGTGATAATGTAAGTTATCTATCTGTGATAGAATTACCATGTGAATATAATATCCCGAATATAAATTGAATTGTTTAAACTTAAAAAAACTTGGCTTAAAAGATGACATTTGATTCGAAGAGACCGGGATCGGATATCAACGATATCCAGAACCACTTCAATTAGTAATCTAAAATTCTTTATAGATTTGATTTGTAAATCAAATAGGCTGGAATGGAATAAATTAAGTAACTGGATCATTGAAACTAAGAAACGGTACTTAGATATTATTTGGTGTAATAAGTGTTTGGCTATAACAAGATAAGAACTCGTAGTGAGGTACGAGTTACCCTGGTTTCAAAGAAGTTTTACAACTTAGTATTTCAAATTATATGGGTTTACTCACGCTGGTTTCCAGCCTGACTCGAGTGTTACTTTATTGTAATGCTCGGGTCAGACCGAGTATTACAGATTTTTAAGTTAGGACGTTCTGGAGTTCAGAAGACGAGATGGATGGCAGAGACGTATGGAGTATATTCCGCTGTGTATTTGAGATTGTATTGATAGTAGTCAAGGACAAGTTGTTATAACTTTCCAGTTTATTTGTGAATGATTGTACTCTGATATATTGTTGTAAATTGACATTTACAGCTTTCTTTGTGTAAATGCTGTTATTTGATATTATATTTTGATCCGCTGCAATTTAGAGATTATATGTTGTTGTTTTCTGTTCTTCTTCTACCTCTTTTCTTCTTTACCCTAACAACCTGGAATTTCCGACGTTTGATTGCTCGGCATTTCTACAGTGAACGTATTAATGTCGAATTTTCGGGGTCGGAAATTTCGGGTCGTTACAAGGAGTTATCACCATCGGAGAGAGTTGATTGACAAAGTAGATAATTAAAATATAATAGCATACTCATTCATAAAGGGATAGATCCAATTGGTTTTGAGAAAACCGATTGGAGAAGTTGGAAAAAGATTCCATAGTTGACCCCAAGTGCAAGTGGAGATTGATAGAGTTAGGGGTATGACCTAGGGGTGCAATTATGTAATTTATTACACATATCTAACTCGTTGACCAATCTTGTTCGAAATAAAGGTATTTTCTTTCTATTATATACTTGATATAATGTGGTTATATTAATTAATTAATTTAATTAAAAGTATTTTTAATAGAAAATCCATAAATGGTATATTTTGTGATAGTAGTTACAAAGTGTTGTAACCGCAAGTAATTTATCACAATAAAACAAATATACCATTTTAAACGTTCCTAGTCAAGATGTATTGAGATTAGATATCGATGTATCCGTTGAGACTAGAGTATGTAAAGCTCTCCAAATGTTGGGCAATGTATTACTCATGACTGCTGGGGGCACCTAAATGTTACATACTGATAGTTATTGGATAACTATGAAATGACTCACTCGATAGTTTTCTATTAGTTAGTATAACTAAGGTCAAATAGAAAATATCGATGTGACTGATTTACACAGTTCTCTCGACTTGAGAATACTGTGAATCTTCAATATGAAAGCTCCGTTTTGATTATAGTCAAATCATGGCATGGCGTTCCATCAAGTGACTATAGTTCGGTCGAGTGGAAGTATTGGAAGTGAAGCACTATTCTAGAGAGGATTCGTCTCCTCAGTTATATGGGGTTAGTATCATGGTCAACTCAAGTCAACTCAAAGTCAAAGTCTCCGGCCAGAGCATTTTGGTTAATAATAATTGTTATTATTGAACCAAGGACTTTGTATTTGGACTATAAAGTTGAATGTGGACGATATTTGAATTTTGACCATTACCAAATTCCATAAGTCCTAATATGATATAGTTTTGACAAAGAGAATTGGTGTAAATAATTGTCACTATCAGGTACCGCTTATAATAAGTAAATTGGATTTTACCAAAAGATGTGTAAGTGATAAATTCGGTCAAAATGTCACACCACCTGCTAAGTGACGTGTGAACGTTAATATTCGAATAGTTCGATATTAATCGCTGACTGAATGTACACTTTTGAGTCGCACAACCGTAATGATGAATTCTCTGAAAAACCATATGATTTAATTAATTTATAAAATGTTGTAAACTGATTAGATTAATTGATATTTGAGAAATATTAATTATTATTTTTTTGATGTTTGAAAGTTTGTGTAATTATTTTGACGCATTTATAAAAGTTATATTTGCGCGCATTGATATACGATATCAATGTAATTTAAAGATAATTGTATGAAATGATTTATGGAAATTTTATGTCAGTTGATGACATGATTTATGGAAATTTTATGTCATTTAATGACATGGTTTGTGGAAATTTTATGTCATTTAATGACATGGTTTGTGAAAATTTTATGTCATTTGATGACATATCACGCGTAAAGAAAGGATTGCAGGGAGAGAAACAATCAAGGGAATTAATTAGGGAAATTTTAATTAAAGAATGGGAAATGTTTCATTCTTTCAAATAAGACGTATTCTCTAATTCATTTTATACGTACAATTCATTTTTTCTCATTCAGCCTGTTTCTTTCTCTCCTCCTAACTTTTCATGGCAGAAAACAAAACAAAAATTCCAAAAAGAATTTCAACTCCATAAAAAACATCAAATAAAATAAATCAAAAGTGGTTCGTCCATCTCTTGCAAGGATAGGATGGGGATCTTGAAGATCTGAGAAGACGTCATCATTCAAGGTGTGATTTCTAGGCAACATCCTAAGGTGATTCAATCAGATCTAAAAACATTCTTCATTCAAGGTGCAAATCAAATGCAACATCAACAACGTGCGTTTTAAGGATTGGATAGCAAAGTATGTCATTTTCTATATATAGATACTGATTTTGCAATGTTTGATGGAAATTTAATTTGAATTTCATAATTTGTATAATGTATTATTGTTTTGCTTGATTAAAAGAAATTTTTTATGAAAGATTGAATTATTTGTTGAATGACATGATTGAGTTTTCATTTGATAGATCAAATTTTTTTTTTTATGTTTTAAAACAATATTTAAGTGTAGATCTATGTTTTTAAAAAATTCTAATTAAAGTGTAATTCTTCAGATCTGAATGTTTACATGTTCAAGTTGATTAGCTGCTTTTCTTTACTTTATTAAGTTGAAGCTAAATATATATATGTTAAATACAATATTTTATTTTAGTTCTATGTTTTAACATTTAATTTAAATTTCATTTCCTTAAACCTGGAAATTTACATTTTCATGTTGATTGATTGAATTATATTTAAGGTTAAAAATGAAATTTATATGGAATCAATATAATGTTTCAATTGTAGATCTATATTCTAATATTTCATAACAAAGTGTAATTTTTGTTTTGAATTTAAATGTATGCATGTATTATTTGCACTTTTTATTGCATTAGATATATACATATGAATAAAAGGAATTTTAACAACAAATCAAAGTTTTGAAATTGACTGTAATAACTATCTAATTTGTATTATTAGAAAGATTTGATTGAATTCCATATATACATATTTGGATCTACTTGTATGTGTTCATATAAAATTTATTTTTCTTTACATATATTGTCATAGTATGAAATCATTTCACTTTTTTAATTAAGATAATAATGTATACATACAATTCATTGTTTATCTTCTATATTCTTACATTATGTTACCTATTGATTGTCATTAATATGTTGCATTAATTAAGTTTACTTAAAGGAAGACTGTATCAATCACCCTTATCATCCCTTATTTATTTTCATTTCAATTCCTATGTAATAACCATTCAAATTGTTCTTTTTATTTTATTTATACATATCAATTACCACTGACTATGCACACTCCCTATATGCTACACTTACATAATATTTACTATGAATATATTTACAATTCATGTCATATTTAGATTAATCATTAATGTTATTTCATTAATCAATTATTTAATTTAATTAAGAGAAGGAAATGAAAAGTTTCCTTCTCTAACAAAATTTATGATCCCTCGTTAATTTAATAATTTAAGAGGAAGGAAATGAAAAGTTTCCTTCTTTGAATAAATTTATGCCCCGTCGGTAATTGAATAATTTAAGAGAAGAGATAGGAAATGAAAATTTTCTGTCTCTAAATAATTTTAATAAGTTACCGTTACACACAATATGTACATAAAAGTATATTTGATATACTCTAATTTACATACACATTAAATTAATATAAAACTTTATTTATAAAATTAAATAAAATATTGATTTTATTTAAAAGAAAGTTAGAAAATTTCTAAGTATATTTACAATTTATAGGCCCATTAAAGATCCAAAATAGCTAAAATTTTTGAAATTCACTCATTTCTTCCGCTGCGGGCTGGCCCAATTCCTTCACTTTACTCTAAAGTAACCATGTTCACATTATCAAATACCCTTATTCTTTCATGCTTTTCCCCTTTTTGTGCATTATTCTAGTCAAACGCATTGTCATTAATTGTACGCAACAATTTATTATTCTGACCGTACAACATCATCTCCTCATGGGCCCTTCTTAAAGTAAAATTCTCATCACTATCAGTTGTTATATTTTCTTTTGGTACTTCAACAATATCAATAAGCATAGAACTTGAGGCTGAAACATTCAGACCATCAGCAACAAAATTTGTAACCGTAGCTTTCACTCTTTTATCTGTATTTCTACTCAATGGAAATTTTCCAAACAACTTATTACATACCACAGGCTGTGTGTGCACATTTATTATATCACTTGCATGTTTTCTATATCATCAACACAGAAACTGTCCTCCTCATTATCATCTTCCACAGTAACCTATTTTGCCTGTTGCCTTACTTTACCTTGCATTTCAATATTTTGTACTTTGTTCATCTCCCTATATTCGGCTGTGCATATCAATTCATCAACTTGCTCGTACAATGTCATCCCATTATACGCCTTCTTTGAGCAAAGCCTCTCTTCACTTTCACCCATTATATATGTTTTCAATTTTTCTCTAGAACAAGAAGTTTGCTCAACGAAACTGGAGCAACCAAATCATTAACCACAGGAATCATCACACTATCAACAGATTCATGTATCTTTTCAAAAAAATTATTACACTGAATAGAAGTACATGCATCACTTTTGTATCACTGTGTATATTATCTATATCACTGTGCACAATTTCTGTTAATTCTAGAAACTGTTGTTATATGCCTTTTATTTTTGATGTAATCTAACTTCTCGTTACTTTCACAAATCAAATCTTAATTACCCAACTGCAATTGACAGTCCTTATCTGAATCTATAACAACATCCACATCTTGAAACTTTGTTATATATTTTATTACTATAGGATCATAAAGCAGAGGATCAAAAAATGAAGAATTATAAGAATTTTTCTATAACATCCCCTATCTAGAAGCCCAAAACTAAGCGCTACAGAAGTTGCAGTCATCTATAGTATTAGCTTCTGGCGACTAAATACGGTTATGTTAATGGTACCAATAATATCATAAGCACTTGAATATGAAACAAATCACAGATTTCAAAAAAAAAATTTACTTCATTACATTTCAAAACCAAATGTTTCACATTCCCAACACATAATTCCAAATTCATTCCCAGGCACAGATAAAATATACTTATTACAAATATGCCAAGAGCGGTATATGAAGATACCCCCTTGGATGATCAGAGTCATAGAGTTATAATAGACTTAGTATAAAACACAGCGGAAATACATCAAAACATAAAACAAGAACTGCAACTCCTAAATAGCTATCTGTTTGACTCCTGCAAGCCTCCGGTAACCTTATTCGTCATCCTACTAAAACCTGAAAAAAGAACTTAACCCCACATACTACTCAAATTAATTTTGAGCACCCGAGAGTTTAAGGGGAAAACATAAACTTCGAGTCAGACATAAAGCCTGGTATGAATAAGACTATACATCCTGGAATATATATGTTAAGTGAGATCACGCCGCTTAGCGGAACAGGTTTCCCCTAAATAACATCCTTTTAAAACATATCTTTGCAAAACCTTTTCCTGCAATCAAAACTGATTAAACATGGTAAAGCATCATTATGTAAACAAACATAAACATCAGATAATAATGAACTATCTGTTCAATCGCATGAGTTTTGTTTGGATAACTTTTAACCTTTGGCTGACTCGGGCCTACCAGACAATATAATTAAAATTAATCTAACACATGTTAGTTATTCTTCTTTTGGATTGTCTATCCTCAATTATCTGTTAAATACTTCACTTTTGGACAGTCTGTCCTTAATTATCCGTTTAATACTCTTCTTCTGGACGGTCTGTCCCAAACTTAATCATCTCCCGGGTCTTCCCGATCCTAATGGTTTTTCGAGTTCACCAATAACCTATCTGTATACAATATATATTCCTTTCAGTGTGTAATCATAATTTTAGTTTACCTGTGGCCAAGCCCTACACACTGGAATTTTAGACAACAATTAGCTGGGACTAATAGCTAATGTATAGGGCGCGACCCCATACTAGTCCCATCTGGTATTCTAATATCTGAGTCGTTTTCAATTAAGGATCCCCTCCCATATTTTTCCTTGAAAACATTTTCAAAATGATTTAAAACCTTTAAATCAAACTTAAACAAGGAAAAGTATATAATCTTTATGCTTTACTCAAAATCATATCACCATGTTATATATATATATGTCTTCTTTACTCAAATCTTAGTTGATAAAAACATTTAGACACTTGAAAGAACCTCTTTCTAAACTTTTGAAATCATCTCTTTCAAAACCGATATCAAACCTTTCGAAACTATTGAAAAACAAACCTTTCGAAAGCAATAAGACTTTGGACATCCTCCTTTAGAATTACTTTAAAACATTGCCTTAGAAAAACCTTGGAAAACCTTCCATCAAACCTTTCGAATCCATTGAACTAAACCTTTCAAAACCATTCAATAAACAACCTTTCGAAACCATTTAACAAACAACCTTTCGACTTCATTGGAAACAATTCTTTAGAAACCATTCAATAAACAACCTTTCGAAGGCATTAAACCTCTTAAAACATAAACCTTTCGAAATCTTACTGGGTTCAATTTAAAACAAGTGGAAAAACTTCATTTAAAATCTTTCGACTTCATTGGAAACAATCTTTCGAAACTATTCAATAAACAACCTTTCGAAGGCATTATACCTCTTAAAACATAAACCTTTCGAAGACTTACTGGGTTCAATTTAAAACAAATGGAAAACCTTCATTTAAAACCTTTCGACTTCATTGGAAACAACCTTTCGACTCCGTCAGAAGGTCTTCTTCGAAAGCTTTGCTCATACTTCAGTTAGAAAATAAGGGTAAATCTCCTAAGTCGAAAGCTCTCTTCCGAAAGCATGGAGAAGCGGCTAATTTTAAAACAGGTAAACCTTTTGACTTTGTCGGAAGGTTCAAATCAAAAAAAAACAAAAGCGACGGCAACCTTTCGACTGTGTTGAAGGGTTTCAAAATAAAATAGTGATAAAACAAAAGTAACCTTTCGACTGTGTTGAAAGGTTTAAAATCTTTATTTTAAACATTTGACTTGGTCGAAAACAACCAAGTCGAACGCTCTTATTCAAAAGCAAAGAGGGCTATCTTTGGTTTATAAAACAAACACAATTCAACCTCTTTGGCAACCAACCTTTCGACTTATAACCCTTCGACTCTGTCCAGTTCATTACGTACCAAGTAACTTGATACCGTATGCATTGGTTTGACCTAGTCGAAAGCTATGAACCTCTCGACCTTGTCGAAAGGTCTGGGTCGGAAGGTTTAATGTCGTAAAAGGCTGCTGAAACATGCTAAAAGTATGATTTCTTTGTTTTTAACTTAAAAATGATAACTTTCAACTTACCTGCCTATGTTTGTCAAATTCACATTGGTTAACGAATATTTTTTCAAAAAAGTACTGCCACTATTTTTAGAATTAAATAATTATTTTATTTTATAAAATGCCCCTTCTTCTTAATTAAATATATAAAATATTTAAGTCCCATATCTTAAATAATTTTATATATTTATCAAATCACTTAGGAAAAATCTGGAAAAAACCCCAGAAAATCTATTTTAATATGTTTTCCAACATATAAAAATTTCAAACCCAAATAATTATTATTTCAGCCGTAAATAATTTATAACCCAATAAATCATTTTCTTCACTAGAAAATTAATATAAAATCCACATTAACTCAGAAAATCATGAAAATTGAAACCCATCTCTAAAATATCATTTTTGACCTATATTTAAATTTTCAAGGCATTTGGATGTCATCTAATAGGGTGTTCATGTCAAACATATCATAAAAACTAACACGAACATATATAATTCATCAACAAGCATGTATATAACTTTAATCATCAAAACATGACATATACTTGCAAAAAAATTTAGGATCTAATCAAAAACCGAAAACCGTATGAAAGTGGGATGTAGTAATTATTCACCTTAGCTTTGAGATTATAAGATGTGAGATTTGATGTTGATTATGTTGATTATCTTCCTTCACTTGAATCCTAGCGTTTTCTTCTCTTGAGAACAATAATGGTGGCTGGCCTTGGTAAAATTTTAGTTTGAGTGAAAATGAAATGAACGTGGGTTTCATTTCCTAAGGGTTTAGGGTAAGCCTTTCCTATTTCCCATATTGCCCTTACTGATTCCCATGTTTCTCATATTGCCCTGACAAGCACCATTGTCCCAGTGGTTAAGTGATTCAACTTTTTTGCGAGAGGTCACAAGTTCGAAACTTGCGTAGCGTGATTCGAACATTTATTGACATATGATTTGTGGTTTGTTGTCCCTTTGACATGTTGTATCTAAGTACCATTTCAAAAAAAAACACATTAGTTCAAATTGTTTTATTTGATTTATAATTATCTTGGCACGGCTACCCTTAATTTAATCAAGTCTTAATCCACTAATCTCCAAATTATTTTATTTAATTTACCCAATTAATTATTCTAAATAATGTTATAAAAATATGGGGTGTTATAGACTCCCCACCTCAAAGAATTTCGTCCTCGAAATTACGATAAGGTACACAATCAAAACAACCAAAGGTAAAACATACCATTAAACAACTCTGGATAAGCATTTCTAATTCTGCTCTCAGTCTCCCAAGTACAGTCTCTAGCATCGTCACTCCACTGGACCTTTACTAATTTGACTGTCTTGTTCCTCAACTACTTCTCATCTCTAGCCACAATCTGAATTGGCTTTCTAACTGTAGTCAAGTCCGGCTCTACTACTAAATCCTCTAATACTGTAGGTGCTATAGTAGTCTCTGGGTCTCTAATACATTTTCTAAGATGAGAAATATGGAATACATCATGGACTCTAGCCAAACTGCTCGGTAACTCTACTCTATAAGCGAGTTTCCCGATCCTCTCAACAATATAGAAAGGTCCAACGAATTTAGGTGATAACTTCCATGGCTTTCCAAATCTAATCACACCTTCATCGGTGAAACCTTAATAAACACATAGTCTCCAACCGAGAACTCCAAATTTTTCCTTCTTCTATCAGCATAACTTTTCTGCCTAGACTGAGCTTCCTTCATCCTAGCTCGGATCAACTCAATCTTCTCTGCGGCTTCTTTCACCAAATCCGGACCAAGAACCAGTCTATCCCCGGTCTCTAACCAACATACGGGAGATTTGCATGGTCTTCCATACAAAGCTTCAAACGGTGCCCTCCCAATACTAGTCTGATAACTATTGTTATACGAGAACTCGACTAAATGGAGATGGTCTTCCCATGATCCCCCGAAATCCAATACATAAGCTCTTAACAAATCCTCCAAGACTTTGTTAACTCTTTCCGTTTTCCCATCAGTCTGTGGATGGTAAGCGGTACTCATATTGAGCTTGGTTCCTAATGCTTCTTGTAGACTCTTCCAAAACTCACTAGTAAACAATGAACATTTATCACTGACAATACTACTAGGAATCTTGTGCAGTCTAACTACATTCTTCATAAACAACTTCACCAAAATAGGTGCCATCCTAGTTGACTTTACTGGAATGAAATGAGCACTCTTTGTTAGTCTATCTAATATGACACATATGCTTTCATTCCCTCTACTAGATCTTGGCAACCCATCAATGAAATCCATTGAGATAGAATCCCACTTCCACAATGAAACTTCCAACGGTTGAAGCAATCCACTTGGCTTTTGGTGTTTAGCCTTTGCCCGTTGGCAATTCAAGCACTACTTAACACATACACCAATGTCCTATTTCATACCTTCACAGAAGAAACTTCTCTTCATATCTTGATACATCTTCGTTCCTCCTGGATGGATAGTGAACTTCGAACGATGACATTCATCCAAAACTTCCTTCCTCATGTCTCCTACATTCGGAACACACAACCTTCCTTTCTTTCTCAACCACCCATTTTGGTCAAGACTAAAATCCTTTAAGTCATCGCCCTTTGTTCCTTCCCTTAACCTTTTGATCCGTTCAGTCAAAATTGGATCCTCCTCCTGTTTAGAAGCTACCTACTCAATCATTACCGGTCGAACTTCTAAACAAGACAATACAACACTTCCTGCACTAGAACCTGCCTCGGATCTAAACTGCACTCTACAAGTTGATAATGCTTCTAAACCTTTCCACTCAGCAATCATAGCTAATACTGCATTCTGATGTTTCCTGCTAAGTGCATCCGCTACCTTATTTCCTTTCCCAAGTGCATATTCAATTCCAAAATCATAAGTAGCAAAAAACTCCAACCATCTCTGCTGTCTCATGTTCAGCTCCTTTTGAGAGAACAAGTATTTCAACGACTTATGATCTGTATAAAGTTCAAATCGCTCTCCCAAAAGATAATGCCTCCATACCTTCAAAGCAAATATAATGGTAGCTAACTCTAAATCATGCGTAGGATACCTCACTTCATGTGGTCTGAGCTGTCTAGAAGCATAATCAATCACTTTACCTCTTTGCATCAACACAACTCCCAATCCAGTTTCACACGCATCAGTATAAACAACCAAATCTTGATTCCCCTCCAGAATCACTAACACCGGTGCATGGGTTAATAAGAGTTTCAAGCTCTGGAATGCTTCCTCATACTTATCAGTCCATACAAATTTCACATCTTTTCGCATAAGCTTAGTTACGGTGCAGCTATTCGCAAAAAATCCTTTATAAACCTGCGATAATATCTGTCTTGTTAGTCCCTGAGGAGTTGGTTTTGATGACAACAACCTTAGAATAGATTATAAAATATAAATACTAACATTACAAGTTTAGATATATATATGTATATGCAGGATCTAACCATGTAGGTATCAAGAATGAAGACTGTACAGTATAGAGATTCAAGATATAGAGATAGAAGACTCATGAGTATCAAGATTATCAAGAGTTCAAGGTTAAGTTTGTTTTATTAGGAATATTTGTTAAAACTCATAGAAAAGCACTGGTATCTTAATATCCCATTTATTCGTGGAATGGAATCCACTTCGAGCCCGTTAAAGGGATGGAACCCTAAGTAGGATGAAACCTATGAAAATCTAGTGGGACATTGTTTTGTATCCACTAATTTTAATTCAAATGAGTTTTCAAAATTATCTTGTTTTCAAAATGATTTCAAAACTTTCCTTTTAAAAAGATTCAAAACCCTCGATTCCGTTTTTAAACAATTTTAGCCTCAAAAACATCTTTATTTTCAGAGTCAAAATTACTTCTGATTTTAAACTATCTTTTCAAATAATATATTTAACTTTTAAAATTATTTATACTTTGATTTAAATTATAGTTAAATAATGTGTATATATTGGTCTTTATATTTACCTATGTATTTTAACTATAGTTAAGTATATTTATAAAGTTTAAAATAATTTTAATATAAGATAGAGGTTATTTTCAAAGAAAATCAAAACACCAAAAATCCCTTTGGGATGTCGACATGCCCAAGTACCCCATGTCGACATAGTGTCAGTTGAGTTCAAAATTCAAATTTCAAAAGAAGTGTCTATTCGCCATAATTCTTCACGAATGGACATGATTGTTGTTCTTCTATAAATAGGGGTCAGTTTCAACGAATTTTCAATCACTTTATTCTGGTTTTCACTCCTCTTCTTCTTCCACATTTCTTAATACAAAATCATACCATTACTCTGCCGAAATCAACATCGAATCATACTCGATTACTTCTAGTTTGATTCTCCATCACTATCTCTACAAGGTTCTCAGTGCTATTCAGAGTTATAGACTTCTTTGTAAAATATTAGCGAGAAAAGGTGTGATTGTAGCCTTGGAAATCAATTAAGCGAGAAAAGGTGTGATTGTAGCCTTGGAAATCAATTAAGCGAGAAAAGGTGTGATTGTAGCCTTGGAAATCAATTGGGTGAACTTGTTACCCCGGAAATCAAGTATCTCTACCCAGAGGATTGTCATTCTGGAGGGTGTACCTCGTAGCCTTGAAACCGAGGGTTGTAATTGTTGAATTGTTGTCGAAAGGAAATCTGTACTTGTGTTGCGGGACTAGATGTAGGGTAACTCTGAACCAGTATAAAATCCGGTGTGTTCTTTCCTTTATTGCTTTTACTTTATATTTGCATCTGTGTTTGATTCTATGTTCATATCTGTGTCTGAGTAGTGTATACATTGTTAACAAATTAAGATAAAACTCAAAAAGATTAACAAATTTCTTAAAACACTATTCACCCCCCCCTCTAGTGTTAATTCTAGCCTTAAGATCCTTAATCCGCATTTATCACATTTGGTATCGGAGCAAGGTTTTCAAAAGTTTCATTATCTGAATTTTGAAAAATTTCAAAATGGCTACTAACACTAGTACTGCTATTTCAACCAACACTAGTTCATTTGTACAAGGTCAGTCTACTGTCAGACCACTGCTTTTTAATGGCAGTAACTATGCATATTGGGCATGTAGGATGAAAATATATTTACAATCTGTAGGATTAGATACTTGGAATATCATACAAACTGAATATTCTGAACCCATAACTAATTTTTCATAGTGGACCACTGAGCAAAAGACTGTTGCACAAAATAATTATAAAGCAATGAATATTCTGTTTTGTTCACTTGAAAGAAATGAATTTAATAGAGTGTCAGTTTGTAAGTCTGCATATGAAATCTGGAAAACTTTGCAAGTAACTCACGAAGGAACAAGCAAAGTTAAACAGACCAAAATTTCCATGCTCACAAATCAGTTTCAGTTATTTAAAATGAATACTAATGAGTCTATTTCAGTATGTATAGTCGATTTCAAGATATTGTGAATTCTTTAATATCTTTGGGAAAGGAATTTTCGAAAGAAGATCAAGTCAGAAAAAATTTAAATTCTCTCACTCCAGAATGGGATCAAAAGACACTTGCAATTGAAGAGGCAAATGACATCAGTACTTTAAAGATAGAAGAATTGATTGGAAATCTAATGTCGTTTAAAGTTCAAATGATCGGGAGAAGAGAAAGCAAAGCATCTGAAAAGAAATCAATGGCATTCAATGCATTAACCGATGGATCAGACTCAAACAGTGATAATGATGAAGAGATAGCATTTATGACCAGGAATTTTAGGAAATTCCTGAAGTACAGGGAATTGAATAGTTCCAAGAGAAACAACTTTAAGAATTCTGGTAATCAGACTACAGTACCAAACTTTATCAAATGCTTCAATTGTGACGAACGAGGTCATATCAAAAGAGACTGTTCGTATCCAGATAGGCAGAATCCTCCTATGAACAATGAACCAGCAAAGAAACGGAAGCATGCATTTACTGCTACTCTAGATGACTCAGACTCGTCCTCAAGTGATGATGATCAAAAGACGGATAATTCGAATTTGTGTTTCACTGCAGTTCACGACTCCGACGAATTCAAAGAAATGGATTCAGAAAAAGGTACACGTTTACAATACAATTGGTTGAAATTGCTTGCATAGAATTAGTTGCTTGATTGTTTGATTGATTGATTTTGAATTGATATGTTGTTTGAATTTTAAAATTTATTTTCTATTTTTACTATTATTTTATTATTTTATTATTATTTTTATCATTTTTGACACATTCTGAAATATATTATAAGTACAATAATATTTCAGAAATATAGACATTAATAATAATATTTATATATATATGTATGTATTAGATAACTTAGGAAAAATCATGTCATGAATATTCAAAGGCACATGTCGACATGGCCCCTACCACGATGTCGACATACCTACCTGAATTTGAATTTCAAATTTTGAATTCAAATGTTTGAATTTCCCTCCACCTTTTCACTTCATTTATTTCTCTGAAAAGACACCTTTTGACCAGAGAATATGTCCTTTGAAAGTCTATTTATTCACTATCTTTTATCATATTTTTTCACTTTCATTTTCATTTTCAAATTCAAACTCTCTCTTCATATCCTCAAGCTCACTACTCTCTACTCTAATGGCTTCTTCAAGCAACCCCTCAACCATGAGAATTTCCAAAAAAATCAAAGAGCAATTAATCAATGATCCGGAGGCAATTAAAGCATACATCAATTATGCTAATTATGCCAAAGTCCATCCCGGAAAATTTGCTATTTTTCAAGATTTTTCTTCTTATGAAATTGATTCTCTTTTTGCAAACAATGGTGTTTTAAGTCTTATTGACTCTTCTCAAAATGATTTTGTTTGCTATCCTAATCTTGTCAAAATCTTCTATGCTAATTTAAATCGTGGTTTTTATAATGGAAATGAGAATGAAATTTGGAGTAGTGTCAAAGGCACTCAAATTGTTTTGAATTGTGATCTTTTGGGTACCATTCTTAATTGCAAAAGCACGGAAATGGATCTTTCTAGTTTTAAAATCGATGAACATGATCGTGAGACATTTCATCATATTTTTGAAGAAGATGAAAACTTTGAATTTAAAAACCGAAACTTTTGTCCTAAAGCAAGAATTGTCAATCTTCTCTTACAACATACTTTGACCCCAAGATCGGGAAATTTTAACAATCCTACCTCAAAAGTGTGCAAAGAACTTTTTGCTATTTTCGGAAATTATGATATCAATTGGGCGCAAGTTATTTTGGATGACTTCGTCCTAAAAATTTTGAAATGGGAGAAAACACTTTATATCATGGAATTTACCTTACTCGGATTTTCAACTATTTTGGAGTGGATTTCAAAGGTGAAGAATTTGTCTCTAGAAAAGTTTTTAATATTTCAAACATTTCTCTCATGAAAATCCCATATGTTTTTCAACCTTATGAGACTCTTACCGAAAAGGAAGAGCGTTTGGCTCATGAAGAAATGGAAGAGGAAGAAGAAGAAGAAAGGGATGAAATGGAAATAGAAGAAGAAGAAGAAGGTGAAACATCCTTAGAAAGTATTGAATATCCTTCCAATCCATCCAACAAAACCCTTCTCAAAAACCAAAAGATAATTGTGGATAATCAACGGATTTTAAAACGATCCGTTAGTAAGAAGTTGGATAACATGTCTTCAAAGATGAACAAGTTCTTTTCGAAAGTCAGCAAGAAACTTGGATTATCTTCATCATCTTCATCCTCTAACTAGTTTTATCTTTTAGTATTTTATTGTATTTGTCTTAGTTTGTTTTATTTCGAATGTTCATGTAGTTCTATATGTTTAATCATTGTATTATCCTATTATGCAATGAAATAGAATTTCCTTCCTGTTATCTAGCTTATTTTATATCTTGAATAAATGTTAGTATATTATAGAAATATATATACATCATTATTCACAAAATAAAATTATCATCAAAATTAACTATAGTATGTCGACATACCCCTCTTGACCATTTCGACATGTACTGGTCAGAAGTGATTATTGATTTTGAATTTGAAATTGGAATAACTACCAAATGTCTATTCATTTCAAACGAATTTCTACACATATATATACCCTTTTCTTCCAGAAATCTTCACTGAAATTTATTTTTTATTCTCTATATCCTTCATTTCTTTCTCTAATTCAATTATGGCCAATCCTATTCACAATCTATCTGAAAATCTTGAAGAAACACTCAATTCATTCAAGAATATTCTTTCTATCATCCTTCGTAATCAACGTCACTTAGAACTGAGTCAAATGCAGATGATCAAGGAACAAGGGAGACACTTCGATGCAATTCGTTGGATGATCTCCTCTCTGCACAAGGATGATAATGAAGCACATCCTCCCGTTTCTCTATCTGTTGATAATGAGAATTGGGATGCCATCAAACAAGACCCTATCTTTGGAGAGGAAGGATGGGTTGATGTTCCTCGTAACGTTTAATTTTCTTTCTTTGTTTGATTTGTCTGAATTAATTTGTTTGATTTAATTTAGTTTGAATTGATACTTTGTGTGGATTGATTTTATTTGGTTTGAAGATTGGTGTGTAAAACATATATATACACTGAAATGAATATAGTCTTTAATTAAGTTATTATGCTCATAAGTATCATTATTTCTTAATCTATATATTATATATTCTGTTGTATAGTTTATCAATGCAGGTACTAAAGTCCAAGAGTAAGGGGGAGTAAATTTTTTGTTGATGACAAAGGGGGAGAAATATAAAATAGGATAGTTAGGCATAGATTAAGGGGGAGTTGTTAGTTTTAGGGGGAGTTATTAGGATAGAAGGAATATTTTATAAACAAAGGTTGTCATCATCAAAAAGGGGGAGATTGTTAGTCCCTGAGGAGTTGGTTTTGATGACAACAACCTTAGAATAGATTATAAAATATAAATACTAACATTACAAGTTTAGATATATATGTATATGCAGGATCTAACCATGCAGGTATCAAGAATGAAGACTGTACAGTATAGAGATTCAAGATATAGAGATAGAAGACTCATGAGTATCAAGATTATCAAGAGTTCAAGGTTAAGTTTGTTTTATTAGGAATATTTGTTAAAACTCATAGAAAAGCATCGGTATCTTAATATCCAATTTATTCGTCGAATGGAATCCACTTCGAGCCCGTTAAAGGGATGGAACCCTAAGTAGGATGAAACCTACGAAAATCTAGTGGGACATTGTTTTGTATCCACTAATTTTAATTCAAATGATTTTTCAAAATTATCTTGTTTTCAAAATGATTTCAAAACTTTCCTTTTAAAAAGATTCAAAACCCTCGATTCCGTTTTTAAATAATTTTAGCCTAAAAAACATCTTTATTTTCAGAGTCAAAATTACTTCTGATTTTAAACTATCTTTTCAAATAATATATTTAACTTTTAAAATTATTTATACTTTGATTTAAATTATAGTTAAATAATATGTATATATTGGTCTTTATATTTACTTATGTATTTTAACTATAGTTAAGTATATTTATAAAGTTTAAAATAATTTTAATATAAGATAGAGGTTATTTTCAAAGAAAATCAAAACACCAAAAATCCCTTTGGGATGTCGACATGCCCAAGCACCCCATGTCGACATAGTGTCAGTTGAGTTCAAAATTCAAATTTCAAAAGAAGTGTCTATTCGCCATAACTCTTCACGAATGGACATGACTGTTGTTCTTCTATAAATAGGGGTTAGTTTCAACGAATTTTCAATCACTTTTTTCTGATTTTCACTCCTCTTCTTCTTCTTCCACATTTCTTAATACAAAATCATACCATTACTCTGCCGAAATCAACATCGAATCATACTCGATTACTTCTAGTTTGATTCTCCATCACTATCTCTACAAGGTTCTCAGTGCTATTCAGAGTTATAGACTTCTTTGTAAAATATTAGCGAGAAAAGGTGTGATTGTAGCCTTGGAAATCAATTAAGCGAGAAAAGGTGTGATTGTAGCCTTGAAAATCAATTAAACGATAAAAGGTGTGATTGTAGCCCTGGAAATCAATTGGGTGAACTTGTTGCCCCGGAAATCAAGTATCTCTACCCAGAGGATTGTCATTCTGGAGGGTGTACCTCGTAGCCTTGAAACCGAGGGTTGTAATTGTTGTTGAAAGGAAATCTGTACTTGTGTTGCGGGACTGGATGTAGGGTAACTCCGAACCAGTATAAAATCCGGTGTGTTCTTTCCTTTACTGCTTTTACTTTATATTTGCATCTGTGTTTGATTCTGTGTTCATATCTATGTCTGATTAGTGTATACATTGTTAACAAATTAAGATAAAACTCAAATAGATTAACAAATTTCTTAAAACACTATTCACCCCCCATCTAGTGTTAATTCTAGCCTTAAGATCCTTAATCCGCATTTCTCACATGTCTAATCCAAGAAAACTCTTTATCTCGGTCACCGTCTCAGGTCTCTTCCAATTATTCATCGCCTCAATCTTAGTCGGATCTATAGACAACCCGGTCTCTGAGACTACATGACCAAGGAACTTCACTTCCTTCTTCCAAAAATGACACTTCGAAAACTTAGCCTTCAACTGATGTTCCCTCAATGTCTCAAGCACAACTCTAAGATGAACTTCATGCTCCTTCACATCCCTAGAGTATATCAAAATATCATCTATGAAGACCAACGCAAACCATCCATGGGCTCTCGGAAAATTTGGTTCATCAAACCCACAAAGAATGCCAACGCATTAGTTAGTCCGAAGGTATGACTAACCATTCGTATGATCCATGCCTTGTCCTAAACGCCGTCAAAGGAATACTATTCTCTGCCACTCTAAGCTGATGAAATCCAGTCGCTAAATCCAACCGAGAGAATACTTTGGCTCCACTTAACTGATCGAACAAATCGTGAATTCTCGACAATGGATATCGGTTCTTTATCGTCTTCTCATCCAACTTACGATAATCAATACATAGCCTTAATGATCCATCCGGCTTCTTAGAAAACACCGCGACAGCTCCCCATGGCGAACTACTCGGTTGAATAAAATTCTTGCTTTCCAAATCCACAAGCTGCACCTTCAAGTCTTTCATCTTCGTAGGTGTCATCCTGCTTGGTGACCTACTCACCGGTTTTGCTCCAAGCACCAAATCAATCTGAAATTCAACAGCTCGTTTCGGTGGTAATCCAACTACCGGCTCAAACACATCAGCAAACTCTCTAACCACAAAGACTCGATGCAACTCATCCTCCAACTCCATGATACCCAGTAAAGCATTTACTTCGCAACTAGGGTTCTCTATGGTATAAACTATCTGATCTCTACAATTCGGGTGACTAAGTGATATCTTCCTATCATGACAAAATATGCTAGCATCATATTTACTTAACCAATCCATCCCAAGGATAATACCAAATCCCACAAAATCAAACACATGCAAACAACAATCAAAAGTATGACCTAGCAAATCAAACTCTAAATGGTCACACCTCATCCCAAGTGTTGCATACCCTCCTATCAGATTTGCAACCCTTAAGGAAATAACTAAGTATGAGGGCTCTAGGTTAAGCTTATCTACTAAACATTGAGAAATAAAAGAATGTGATGCACCGGTATCAAATAAAACACTAACAGACATACCGTGAATCTGTAGCAAGCCTCCTAGAACAGCCTTCCCTTTCTCCTGCACAACTGGCCTTGAAGTTGCGGGCTCGAATGCATAAACTTTCCCCCTACCTTCTTTAGCAGGCTCTTTGCATTGGTTCTTATAATGGCCGATCTGATCACAATTAAAGCATCGGATGTTCTTCTTTCTGACTACTTTTTTCCCTTTCTCTTTTCCTTTTCCAGTACGACACTTATTAGCATAGTCTCATTTCTTATCACATTTATAACAAACCACCTCAGCTTTTCCCTTCTTTCGCGCTCCTCCCTTCTGAGCATTCTTCTTATGGAAAAACTTTCTTTTCTGACTTTGTCCCACCTGGACCTCCTTCATTTTCTTCCTCAAACAAGCTAACGCCTCTTCCTGCCTCAGCGCCATTTCTACCACTACATCACTTGGATCCCTTAAGTGCGGCAAGGTAGCACTTATCAACTCCAGCCTCAAGCCTCTTATAAACTTTTCATTCCTCCTGATCACCGTATCAACCAAAGCATACCCGTACCAGGCCAACTCTTCAAATTTTCATGCATATTCTAGAACGGACATCTCTCCTTGCTCCAGTTCAGAAAACTTCCTAACCAATGCCGACTGCGCCATCACCGACATAAACCTTCCTTGAAACCTTCTCCTAAACTCCGACCAAGTCATGGTTTCCTCATCAACACCCGCTACAACAGTATTCCACCAAAATAGAGCAGCTCCTTGAAGCTGTCTCGAAGATAATCTCCTCTTCTGCTCGTCATTTAATCCTAAGTCAGTAAAAATCCTCTCACAATGCAACAGCCAGTTTTCAACCTCAATCGCATCTTCAGTTTCAATGAATGGCTTTCCTCCAAGCCTGATATAGTCTCTGCTCAAGTTAGCATACTGGTTTACCATCAGAACTTCCTGAGCTCCTCCTCCAGCAACTTTCCTCCAACAACACCAGCTGCAATTCCAGCTTGCATTATGTTTACAAAGAACTGATACATGGCTCCCATGTCTACTTAGGGAACCCCGGCACTAACTATTTCAGCTTGAGCCTGACCAGGACCTCTCCTAGCATTTGGTCGGGCATTTCCATTAGTGGTGGTGCTATCTCCTCCAAGATTAACTCTGCCTTTTCTTCCTTCCATATATGTATTCAAACCTCGTGAGATACAAATAAATAGCCTAACTAAGATAGGAGTCTAGAGGTATAGCGTATATATATAGCAAATACAAGTACATTATTATAGCATTATTCCATACCCCGATCATAACTCTAATTACTAAGGATTATGTTTTCAAAACCATTTTTTAGTTAAAGTATTTCATAAATCATGCTCCGATACCAAGCTGTAACATCCCCTATCTAGAGGCCCAAAACTAAGCGCTACAGATGCTACAGTCATTTATAGTATTAGCTTCCGGCGACTAAATACAGCTATGTTAATGGTATTAATAATATCAGAATTACTTGAATATGAAACAAAACATAGATTTCAAAAACAAATTTTACTTCATTACATTTCAAAACCAAATGTTTCACATTCCCAACACATAATCCCAAATTCGTTCTCAAGCACAGATAAAATATACTTATTACAAATACGCCAAGAGCGGTATATGAAGATACCCCCTTGGATGATTAAAGTCATAGAGTCATAATAGACTTAATACAAAACACAGCGGAAATACATCGAAACATAAAACAGGAACTGCAACTCCTAAATAGCTATTTGTTTGCCTCCTGCAAGCCTCTGGTAGCCTTATTCGTCATCCTACTAAAAACTGAAAAAACCCTTAACCCCTCAGACTACTCAAATTAATTTTGAGCACCCGAGAGTTTAAGGGAAAAACATAAACTTCGAGTCAGATATAAAGTCTAGTATGAATAATATTATACATCCCGGAATATATATGTTAAGTGAGACCACGCCTCTTAGCGGAACGGGTTTCCCCTCACTAACATCCTTTTAAAACATATCTTTGCAAAACCTTTTCCTACAATCAAAACTGATTAAACACGGTAAAGCATCATTATATAAAGATACATAAACATCGGGTAATAATGAACTATCTGTTCAAACGCATAAGTTTTGTTTGGATAACTTTTAACCTTTGGCTGACTCGGGCCTACCAGACAATATAATCAAAATTAATCTAACACCTGTTAGCTATTCTTCTTTTGAATTGTCTATCCTTAACTATCTGTTAAATACTTCACTTCTGAATGGTCTGTCCCTAACTATTTGTTTAATACTCCTCTTCTGGACGGTCTGTCCCTAACTTAATCATCTCTCAGGTCTTCCCGATCCTAATGGTTTTTCGGGCTCACCAATAACCTATACGACATATATTACTTTCAGTGTGTAATCATAATTTTAGTCTACCTGTGACCAAGACCTACACACTAAAATTTTGGACAACAATTAGCTGGGGTTGATAGCTAATGCATAGGGCGCGACCCCATACTAGTCACATCTGGTATTCTAATATCCGAGTCATTTAAATTTAAGGATCCCCTTCCATAATTTTTCTTGAAAACATTTTCAAAATAATTTAAAACCTTTAAATCAAACTTAAACAAGGAAAAATATATAATCCTTATGCTTTACTTAAAATCATATCACCATGTTATATATATGTCATCTTTACTCAAATCTTAGTTGATGAAAACATTTAGACACTTGAAAGAACCTCTTTCTAAACTTTTGAAATCATCTCTTTCAAAACCGGTATCAAACCTTTCGAAATTATTGAAAAACAAACCTTTCGAAAGCAATAAGACTTTGGACATCCTCCTTTAGAATTACTTTAAAACATTGCCGTAGAAAAACCTTGGAAAACCTTCCATCTCAAACCTTTCGAATCCATTGAACTAAACCTTTCAAAACCATTCAATAAACAACCTTTCAGAACCATTCAACAAACAACCTTCCGACTTCATTGGAAACAATCTTTCCAAACCATTCAATAAATAACCTTTTGAAGGCATTAAACCTCTTAAAACATAAACCTTTCGAAGACTTACTGGATTCAATTTAAAACAAGTGGAAAACCTTCATTTAAAACCTTTCGACTTCATTGGAAACAATCTTTCGAAACCATTCAATAAGCAACCTTTCGAAGGCATTAAACCTCTTAAAACATGAACCTTTCAAAGACTTATTGGGTTCAATTTAAAACAAGTGGAAAACCTTCATTTAAAACCTTTCGACTTCATTGGAAACAACCTTTCGACTCCGTCGGAAGGTTTGCTTCGAAAGCTTTGCTCATACTTCAATTAGACAATAAGGGTCTCCTAAGTCAAAAGCTCTCTTTCGAAAGCGTGGAGAAGCGGCTAATTTTAAAACAAGTAAACCTTTCGACTTTGTCGGAAGGTTCAAATCAAAACAAAACAAAAGTGGCAGTAACTTTTCGACTGTGTCGAAAGGTTTCAAAACAAAATAGTGATAAAACAGCAGTAACCTTTCGACTGTGTTGAAAGGTTTAAAATCTTTATTTTAAAAATTTGACCTGGTCGATAGCAACCAAGTTGAAAACTCTTATTCGAAAGTAAAGCAGGATATCTTTGGTTTATAAAACAAACACACTTCAACCTCTTTGGCAACCAACCTTTCGACTTAGAACCCTTCGACTCTGTCCAGTTCATTACGTACCAAGTAACTTAATACCATATGCATTGGTTTGACCTTGTCGAAAGCTATGAACATCTCGACCTTGTCGAAAGGTCTGGGTCGGAAGGTTTAATGCCGTAAAAGATTGAAACATGCTTAAAGTATGATTTCTTTGTTTTTAACTTAAAAAGGATAACTTTTCAACTAACCTGTCTTTGTTTGTCAAATTCTCATTGGTTAACAAATATTTTTCAGAAAAGTGCTGCCACTATTTTCAGAATTAAATAATCATTTATTTTATAAAATGCCTCTTCTCCTTAATTAAATATATAAAACATTTAAGTCTCATACCTTAAATAATTTTATATATTTATCAAATCACTTAGGAAAAATCTAGAAAAAAACCCCAGAAAATCTATTTTAATATGTTTTTCAACATATAAAAATTTCAAACCCAAATAATAATTATTTCAGCTGTAAATAATTTATAACCCAATAAATCATTTTCTTCACTAGAAAAATTAATATAAAATCCACATTAACTCAGAAAATTATGAAAATTGAAATCAGGAAATTATTGTCAAGGACAAAATTTCTCAGCATTTTAGCCTCAAGGACAGACCTTCAGTATTTTTGCCTGAAGGAAAACTTTCTTTAGGTATCAGTTTTTAGTTATTGATATCAGTTTTTAGGTATCAGTTTGTAGTTATCGGTAGCAGTTTTTAGGTATCAGATTTTAGTTTAGTAGCAGTTTTGGAAGAATATTTGTCCTTATGAACAATTTTGAAAGAATATTTGTCCTTATGATTAATTTTTAGAAGAATGTTTGTCCTTATGGTTAAAATATTGAGATCGTGACCTTTAGTCTAAAAATATATAAATTTTTGTCCTTTAAATTAATTACCCCAATTGAAATCCGCCTCTAAAATATCATTTCTGACCTATATTTAAATTTTCAAGGCATTAGCATGTCATCTAATAGGGTTTTCATGTCAAACATATCATAAAAACTAACATGAACATATATAATTCATCAACAAGCATATATATAACTTTAATCATCTAAACATGGCATATACTTGCAAAAACATTTCGGATCTAATCAAAAACCAAAAACCATATGAAAATGAGATGTAGTAATTATTCACCATAACTTTGAGATTATAAGATGTGAGATTTGATGTTGATTATGTTGATTATCTTCCTTCACTTGAATCCTAGGTTTTTCTTCTCTTGAGAACAATAATAGTGGCCGACCTTCGTAAATTTTTAGTTTGAGTGAAAATGAAATGAACGTGGGTTTCATTTCCTAAGGGTTTAGGGTATAAGCCTTTACTATTTCCCATATTGCCCTTACTCATTCCTAACACATTAGTTCAAATTGTTTTATTTGATTTATAATTATCATGGCATGACTACCCTTAATTTAATCAAGTCTCAACCCATTAATCTCCACATTATTTTATTTAATTTACCCAATTAATTATTCTAAATAATGTTATAAAAATATGAGGTGTTACATTTTCCTTATGGCTGCAACACAATAATCAACCGTCATACACGAGACTTCATCAATCAACCCGGTTTTCAAACGTTTTTCCTCATTAAAACTGCCATTATCAAAAACACTGTCCGGATCACCAAATATTTTCTTATAATTCATTCTAATATCAACTGAATTAATAACATCAAAATGCTTAAACAAATCCTCCAATAGTTCAATACGATCATTTCTTTGAATCCATAAATGCAAGTAGAATACACTTCAATTTCATACATTTCAACATGAATTGAAAACCATGATCAGAGGTACTTAATTGTTTCTTAGCACCTGTACCTGAAACCCTAATCTTCCTCATACATCGACCCTTCTTGTGACCGAAGAATCCACACCTAAAACAACGTACTGAATCATGACAATATCTGGCAAAGTGTGTGACATCCCCGTACCTATAACAATTGAATATACTTTTTTTGTGTCGATCCAGTTTTTGAAAGCAGGTTTTTGATATGAGGTTTAAGGGATCGTGCATGATTCTTTCGCCACTTGTGCATAAGAACGGAATTACAGTCTGTAAGAACTATGGGAAAGTAATCTTGATGGGGAAAAGAAGAGGAAGCATAAGGAAAATCAAAATTGAAAAATCTTAGAGAAGACGATGAGAAAGTAACGAACGAAGCAATCGCCATTAGAATCTATAATTCGATCCTAATTTCAAAATAAATAAATAAATTTTTATTTTTATTTTTTTATACCTCTCATATTGTTAGAATTTTGATATAGAGAGGAGAGATTAAACGAAAAACACAAACAAACTACATTGTTATTTACTTGATCTACTGTTATTAAAAATATAGAAAATACAATCACTTAAATAGACTTGGAAACACTTACCCACTAACCTATTGAATAGGTAATTGCATTATTTTAGGACACACTACTATGCTAAGAACTAGGACAACAAAGACTAAATCATAACTTCTAACACCCTCTCTTAAACTAAATGTGCTAACATCCAGTTTACAAAGCACTGAACCGCTTCTCAATTTCTTCATCATTTCGCATAGACGAACTCGGTCATAACTTTCATATCTACCTGGTTGGGCATGCTCAACTGTTTCACGTTGATTGGTACTTTAACCATCAACAAATACTCTTGGTTTCCTCTTAGGGATCCACTGACCTCTCCATTCGGGTCGTCCCTTGTATCTGTCATCCCCAACAAGTGAGAACCGCAGCTCTTCTTCCTTACTTGTTGGATGACACAAAACCAAGTCTTCCCCACTCACCTACTTCACATGTAGGCATGTCTAACCTCTCTTAGGCATATCATCAAACAGTTCTCGAGCGTTCTTCATAAATGTCCAACCACATAATCGACGTTCTACATGTCACTATCTCCATCTTCAATCTGCAGCTGCAATCTCTCACAAACAACCGATTACACATCTCCATAAACAATCATCTTTGACTCCATCTTCACTACACCAACTCATTTAGCAGTATACATACACAACAGCATACATACGACCATCTTCACAGCAACTACACTTCCCTACTTCACGTTTCCACCTTCCCCATAGTTTTCTCTGGAAACACATCCCCTATCGAACTACCTGAAATCCATCTTCGACTTCCTATCGAACTACCTCCTGCTCTTCTCATGAAACCACTGCCTCCTCAGCAAATCATTGCATGCCTTCCCATTCATAACTACCATATCTCATCAATCTCAAGTTCATCAGCTACAACAAATTTCTGCCAAACAAACAATCCATCACATAAGTCCATCATCTGCATCAGAACCTCAGCCTATTGGATCTGCACCATCACCAGAACAACGCCGCGTCCTCGCAAGACCTCACCTCCACTTCTCAATGCACATGCCACCGTTGCCTTCTGCAAAATCACTTCAAATCACCGAAACTGCCTGCAACTACACTACATCAAACAGTTCGCAAACTCAGCAGCAGTCAATCTTTTTTTTTTTCTTCCTCTCGCGAGCAACATTTCTCAAAACCAGATCCAGGCACAGTTAGAATCTCAGAGCATCATTTTTCAGATTGAAGGAAACTCAAGTTTCAGGCAAGCACATCTTTGCTTCTTCAATTGCCTAAACCACCACCTGCTCCCCAAAACAGAAACCGTACCTCTGTCTTAAATCCTCTCAACAGCCGATCAACTTCATCCACCTCAGGCAGCCTGCAACATCTTAACTTCTCAATAACAAATCAGCAAACTGCATACCATCGATTCGCACTTCGCAATGGCTTCGTCAATAGCATCGCGACTTTCTAGATCGACGATGATATCAAACTCTGACGGCAACGCGAATATTCAATTCAGGCGAAGGTAGCTCCGGCTTTAACGCATCACAATTCGAATCTCAAGGGGCATGAAATTCTTTTTAGCAGTGGGAAATATAGGATAAATTGTCCTGGTGAAAGCATTTTTATTTGAGAAGATGGGAGGAACGAAACTGTGTGCTTGGATAAAAGGAAAGTTTCACGTGATTTGGAAAAGTTTATTTTTGTTTTTTTTTTCTCTCTCCTCTCTGTAACTGACTCTGATACCATGTTAGAATTTTGATATAGAGAGGAGAGATTAAACGAAAAGCACAAACAAACTACATTGTTATTTACTTGATCTACTGTTATTAAAAATATAGAAAATACAATCACTTAAATAGACTTGGAAACACTTACCCACTAACCTATTGAATAGGTAATTGCATTATTTTAGGACACACTACTATGCTAAGAACTAGGACAACAAAGACTAAATCATAACTTTTAACACATATACCTTTAATGTTGGAAAACACTAATCAAATCAAAACGTTGTAACCATATTACAACTATTATTAAAAGAAAACGTAACCTAATACAAGAAACAATAATCTCAAGTATTAAGTCATTGAACTAATGTCTTTTCGTGGAATTCAAAAAGGATTATTATTATTATTATTATTAATTTATTTTAAAAGAACTATTATGAGAACACTCGCTAATCACAAAAGTAGTGCCAAGCGCATATATTGTGGAAATTTAAGTGCACTTTATCACAATTCCATCATCATATAAAAACCTCAGTATCAAGGATGTACAGTTCTAAATAAGTACATTGATTAATCTATTAAGTTAATTAAAGACCTCGTGATCCAGTGCGTTGTAAGTGGTAAAGGAACAAGGACTACAAATTAAATAGCGGGGAGGTGTTCTCATGCATTGAGCTTGCAAGTTCCGAAACCTAAAACAACAAAGATAAATTTATATCAATTTGCACAGCCAGAAAAAAGTAATGAAATATAAGTACTAGAAACAACCAAAGTAGCAGAAGAAGAAAACATACTGGGATCAGAGGCAGTGAGCACGCCACTTTGCTTAAAATCGCAGTCATGGCGACCAGAAGCTTGATAATAAGCATTCATGGCATAAGCAGCGTGGTTCTGAAGAGAATCAGGTAAGAAGCAGGAGCCACCATTCTGAATTTGCTTGCAGTCGACCAAGCCTGTGCTGCATACATAGTCTATGTTCGATTGCAAAACGTCATTGCCCACTCCAACCTTTGGAACGCACCACTGCTTTCCTGTGGTTGGTTTCGGTGTTGGATGTACAGTCTGCACAAATGTAAAAGTACAGAAACTTATGTAATTGTTTTATAGCAATATATCTCTAATGAGCAATTTCTTACTGGTACAGTTCCAGTATCAGACACACTTATACATAACTCCTTATGATTTCACTTGTTTTCTAACCTTCTGTTTTAATTCCACGATTATTTTGCGATAATCTTATATATCTCACCGCATTAGCATAAAGAAATTCAAGCCTTGAATGTAGTAGATTCAATGCTCAAATAGATTACAGCATCAAAACAGTAAATTAACCGGTGGAACATTACAAAATCAGTTGAAGCAAAATATTTTGAGGTGTGAATCAAACGCATTAAAATGCCACAGCAACAAAATTTATATAATTGATTGGAATAAACATGCACCTTAAAATCACATATAAAAAGAAGAAGAAAAACACGCTTAACAGGATGAAAACGATCAAGAATATAGCTCTTAAAGCATAAGTTTTCACTTTTCACGTTAATGATATTTGCATTGTGGGCATGAGTTTTAAAGTTTATATTTGTAGATTTGTGCCTCTTAGAGATATTGAATTTTTCTAAGCTTGGGTAGATAAATTTGTGTTCATCTTAATATTCAAGGATCCCAGTGGCAGTTTGCGAATACAATTGATTTACCATTCCTCTTATATCAGTTGCTAAATAAAAACAATTTGCTTATAGTTAACAATGTACTGTCTCGACCCTAAAAAGATATGGTCAAACCTGAATATAAACATACGGAGAATTGTATGCAATCGTTACGAAAATAGAATGCACATCAGAATTAGTTGAAAGTCTATGAACTGTAGCTATGGCAATGTTACATTGTGTACTACAAATAAAAGTTACAAAACAATACCTCAAAGCCGTGGATGCATATATGAACATACTTTATTCAATATTTTCAAACATATTTTAATGTATTATAGAACACTATTGCACAAAGAATCCCAATAAAATAGAGTAACCAAGAATCCGATTGGGACGAGATCCAGATGCTACTACACCGTTATGGAAAGATTTCCTTCTTACTTCTTTTATCCCTGTTTGCATCATTTAAAGAATTTACAAAATTGTTCAACGATCAAAACTACTAAAACAATGAAAACCAGTGTGTGCATTTTTCACCATTTTAAATCCAATTGCTAATTCACGAAAAGCCATGTATTCTAGTAGACAATAAGCCATAAAGAGTCGTGGACACAAAGCAAGAAAATTAGAAGCTAGATTAACTAACCAAAGGTGACTAAAATCCATGACAACGGCATCCTATATTTCAATTAAAAGTATAATTAAAACTCGCTTTCTACCATTAGCTGTTATTTCATTTCCATGTAACACGTTATTGTCTTTAAAATGGGTGAAATATATATTGTAACGATGAGTAGAATCAAAAATGTACTTATCTTAGCTATAAATCATCCATACTCGCTTTGCACAACTACAATAAATAGAATCCTAATGCAGAAAACTCAACGGATTTCACAACGTATACATCCATCATACATGTCAACCACTTTATCAAATAATAGAACTCGCTTCCAAGTGAAGTGTGAAGCATGGCTTGTACCATATGCATAATGTTGCAAAAAGTTTACTTGTAATTTTTCCAATAGTTTAATTTTGATACAAAGATTAAAGTTTATTATTAAAAGTTGGCATACTAAAAAAATGCAAACTTGGACTCAAAGCCAAGGTGAGCATTTTGAGCAGCTCAAATCTCATATCCCTTTTTCATGTCATGATGTGTCACACAGAGTCTCACTCAATTTTTATTGCATTTTCAGTCAAATCGTTTATATATAAAACAAGGAAACAAGTCGTTCTCCGTTTGAAACTCACTTTGAAGTAGGAATCTTATCCAAAAATCTTTACACATATATAACATTATCACTTTGTTTTATGTATCCCAAGTAAAAACTAGTCAGCGCAAGGATTTTTCAGTAATACTGCGTGCTAGAAAGTTTCCATCGAATAAAGTGTTGTGTTTATGGATTCACAATTCACAATGTTTGTTAAGAAACTTGTGCCTTTGTTTGACCACTTTTTTCACATCTTGCGTCTTGAGAAAAAAGAAGTTTCCTTCTTACTAAAGAATACGGAAAATCGGCAAAAGAAAATTACAGGAAATTCAGTTGATTGTCCGGATTCAAAAATATTGTACTGATATTTATTTGTTTAAAAATCTTATAAACAAACCAACCAATTTGTTCTGGTTTATCCCACCAGAAACAAAGATTTACCTAGGCGTTAATATTACTGTTTGTGGAATAACTCATATTTGTGTCAGGTATATTTGTGTCAGGTGGATGGTATAATAGCATATGCAAAACAAAGCAATTCTAAGTAAATAATATTCTTCGATATAGTTTTGGAGTGATTATACCAAAAGTTTAAAACGCAATATGTTTGTCAGTAGACTATATTGTTTATATTTTGGGTAAATATATGATTTCAGCTATTAAAATGGTAATTGCATTTAACTTCTTTATCCTCAAGCCTATTGGATTCTTTCCCACTTTTTACAGTGATAAACAAGTCATCATTTAAATTTAAAAGGTAAAAAGATTTATTAATGTACTGCAGTACTCTAAGGACTCACCCCACCGTTACGGAGAACTCCAGCATTGTAGACAGCACTAAAATCGGGCCTAAATAACCCCCAATTCCTCTCTGCATTCGGCCCAGGCTTCTGATCCTCGTTGAACAATGCAAAAATATATGTCTCAAACTTTTTACCAGGCATCAATGGAGTCCCCTTCCCTTTATTGTACTTTTCAACCAACCCACCATTGTAAGCAGCAGCGGTCTGTGGATCAGCTCCAACCTGACCCGGTTCGCCAGCAGTGGGCCAGCCCGTTTCGCCCACAACAATTTCCACATCACCAAATCCCAGCTTCTTCATGGCAGTGTGAACCGCATCCATCTGGGCATCGAAGAGGTTGGAGTAGGTGATTTTGGTTACCGGGTCGTGGACTCCTGGGTTGGGTCTGAAAGTGGCATAGTTCAGCCTGGCAGGGTTGAACCCGTACCCGAAGTATGGGTACACGTTTACCACGAAAGGTGTGTTGGTGTCTTTGAGGTATTGGAGGAGAGGTCTGAAAATGGAGTTGCGGTAGCCTCTTTTGAATCGGGCGGATGATGGGGGTTCTGATGCTGCCATTATGGCTAGTGAATGAGGGGTTGATACTCTGATATTAGGAAAACCTGGACATTACACATTTTTAGTACAAAATTGCCAACTGAAATGTATGGCGCAAAGAGTCAAACGAAATATTTAGCAAATACATAAATAAAAAAACATGACGACATGATGTTAACTTAAAAAAACATGACGATCAAGTTTTATTTGAAGAAAAACAACCACTAAATTCCTTCTATCATTGAAGCCTTTTCACACACAATGAAGACACACAATGAAGCGAGCGTACATGGAAAGCATCAGATGTCAAAACTCAACAAATTTGTTGTGTACTTCTCATACCCTACAATCTTATCGTTGTGTGTTTCTTGTCTTTGGATTACATCATTTTGATTCAGATATCTATATAATTGTTTTTTTGTTTTTTTCTTATTAACTGTTTTTTTTTTGAATGGATAACAGCGAAAGAAAACAAAGAAAAAGACACAATATAAGGGTATTTTTTAATCAACTGATTTGTTTAAAACTTAGTTTACGCAAGAAGCTTAAGGGATTGAATAATTTGTCATTTAAATATGTTTGTGCATATGGGTATGTGTCATATATTTCAGGGATTTAGGGCAAGAATTCAAAAAAAGATTTGACCTTTGACCTGTAGGCTATAGCTACTAATGAAATGTTCAGATCGGTTCTGTCATGAGATACTCAATAAAATATATGTCCAAATCAATCAGTGCCAATATATCAATAGCCTTTGGTATCATGATACTATTTACAAAGAGGCATCAACACCAATATACCAATAATGGACCATCTTTTTTATCATAATTTTATGTAGAAAAACTTATACAGACAACAAATGCAGCGTTGATTAGTGCAGAAGAGGAATAATTATCGGGCTTTTGTTAAAGCCTGATAACTTTTTTTCACGAGCAATTTAAGCAGTGAATGTATTAACTTTATTATAAGAAGAGATACTATATTGAGGTTTCATTTTTTGTAGTACCTGAAGTCTTTTATCATTGCAACGTAACCCCATTTAAGTTTTAAAACATTTGATATTTCATAAAATAACACTAAAATGTACTTCAAAGCCCCAAGGGGTGGTTATCAGAACACTAAAATGTAACTGAATGAGTGAATGGTGCGTGGATGATGCCAGTAAAGAACTTCAAATAGCTTGTATTATGTGATTTAATTTAAGCATGTTGTCAATGAATTTTAGAGCTTAATTTTTTTAGACAAAACCACTAAATTAGCTAACAACACTGATATTTTGGCTCTCGGTCAAAACAGATCTCTTCAATTTCAATGCACAATGTTACCTTTATGTCACTATTACCAGTTTTATTGATGCCCTAAGGCCCCTAACTCTAAATGTAACATGCATATACCATATTGTCAATAATCTTTTAGCTCAAAAGTACATATTAATCCCCATTACTTCAAACTATTAATACCAGACTTATTTAGCAGTGTTGAATTCCATTAACAAGGAATGCCTCTTGAGTCATTCTTCTCAACGTAAAACTAAAAGTTTTTACTCGATAAAATATGCATTTTAGGTCCTTTATATTTTCTTTTCTTTATTATTATTTTTTTCTTCTAAAATTTCAGTTTCGTAATGCCAAAAGTCATATATATAAATTATTGTTTTTTTTTTCAATTTTGTTTTTGTTTTGAAACGACGGTCGGTCCAAGCTCCCCATCTCCTGCACGTGGCGTACGCATATGAGTCGGCACACACTTTGTTGTAACAAAAGGAATCCCTGATATTACGTGTCTACCAACTCATATTTATACACCACTTCTCCAAGTTATTTTGCAATGTGGGACTTTCCAAATCCAAACCGTCGTTCCTCCATTAAACATGCGAAACAACCCTAACAGTTTTTCCCCCGTACGTTGCACATATTTCTACTGTGCATTTTACTCGATTATAAATATATAAAACAAAATTCGATTATTCAAAAATAAAGATTTGATTTACACACACTTATTGTTAGCTAAACTTTGCTTACATCGGCATTGGGAATAATCCATGCAATACCAACTTGTTATCTCAATGAGCTACTTGTTTTACGTTAAATTTTTGTTTATATTGCTAATGGTATCATAAGGTGTTCCTGACATCATGCTGATTGTGTCTCGAATGTACCATCGGTTCATGACACAAAAATCCAAATGCCATGTGATTGTAGACAAAAAGATCTATCTTTTATACTGGCAATCAATGATCGTACACATTTCATCTACCCACATAGGTTGATTTATATAATTAACTATTTTAAAAAAACAATTACGGATATATTTTTATCTCTTTTATGTAAAAAAAAAAAGCGTCCTGTATGAAATCAAATCCTTCACATTTATTATTCTTATTTTTATCTCTCTTATCAAGCAAAGAAAGAAAACAAGTAAAGAGTAAAAATGTAGAACAATACCAGCATCGGTTAAAGCAGTTTTAAGAGTACGCATGGCAGAAACGAGATGGTCCTTCATGTTCTGGTCGCCCCAATGCAGCACCTCATTCCCCGCAAACACCATCGTTATATTCGTCGCAGGAACGAACGGAGCGACGTTCCTGTTCACCCAATCCCGCGCAAATCCGATGTCGGAAAGTCCAACCACGTCGCCATTAGCAGCCGTGATGGCAACGGAAAGCCCGGTGTTGGCAAAGGCGCGAATGAAGTCAGGGTTGCAGTCGAAGAGCTTTACACGGTCGATGAACGTCTGAGTTTTAAGGAAGTTGGCCACCTGAGGTGGCGGGGGCAGGTTGTCTGCTATGGAGCCGTAGTTGACGCCGATCGAGAACGCGTTGGTGAAGCATGAGGATAGGAGGAGGAGGAGAGAGAATATTTTGGAAGGCATTTTGGGAAGTGGAGGTGAATGAGAAAAGGAGAACGTAGATGAAGATGGTGGAGAAATATGGGGAGGGAAGAGGGGTGTGGTCACCGGGAGGTGAGGATTGTAGGAGAGAACGTGGGAAATATGGACCGTTGAAAATGATATTATTATTCGTTTCTTTTTTAAGGGGGGATGGGAAGTAAAGTAAGTTCGTGGTAGGGAAAAGGTGTTGGCTTTGAGTTATATTTGGCTAGTATGTTCTTTTGACACCTACGGGATATGATATGTTTGAACGTAGTTATTTTGTTATATTTATTATCGGTTATTTACTTTACTGCTAGCAAAATTAATTCTGGCGTTACAGCTGATATTCAATTCAGTTTCAATGTCGTTAGGAATGTCTAAGTGATGTTTATTTGCCCTGAGGTTACATCTACTATTAACAATTGAAGTTTTCATATGTTACAATTCAACATCATAAACCTTTGAATCGGTCATAATTAAGTTTTGTATAAAAGCACGTTGCTAAAGCCGAAAGCGAATTATGATATTTCTTACGATTATACTCTGTTATAGATCTAAGAAATATGTTTATGTGATGAAAATGTATAATGCTTCATTCTGCTGACTTTTCTCCTTGTTCCAACACTAAGGTATTCTTGAACATGTCTGTTCATCTCTACCGTGCCGGCCCAAAGAATTTATTGCTCAAGCCACACTCGAATTTTGTTGCCCATTGCTATATAAAATTTCAATTTTTTTTTTGAATATTAAGTATAAGATAACATACAAGATTATAACATACAAAATATTCACTTTCCATTCAAAATACACTGCATGAGGAAGGTTACAACATTTAATTCAAAAAATAAATAAACTAAACATCAACTTTTCATACAAAATAATGGCCAACTTTCTTCAAAAAGTTCAAAGAAAAATGCTTCTTCTTGCATTTTTTGTTGCAAATTCTTCGATCAGATTATCATAATTAAGCTTCTCTAAAAACTCACTTTCTATTGAAATCATTGCTAGCCCATTCAGCCGTTCTTGTGACATGCTAGTTCGAAGATAGTTTTTAATCAATTTCAATTTAGAAAAACTTCTCTCCGCGGAAGCAACCGTAGCCGGAATAGTTAACAAAATCCGATAAGCAACCCATGCACATTGAAAACCACCTTCTTCTACATAAGAACTTATGAAGTGAAGAATTTCGATCGATTTAACTATTTCTTTAGGTAACATAGTTTGCAAAGCTCTTAAATCTTGAAATAAATCTTTTCCATATATATCGTATTGTTCATTGTATTTCAAGTAACTTTCTAAACGAATACAATGTTCCATTAACTCTTCTTTACCAAGATTCATAAACTTTGCTTTCAACAAAAATCCAAAGATATTGTCATAAAGTTCAATTTGTTCAAATCGATCTTTGAATGATGTAAGAGCTTGGTCTATGATATGAATGAAATACGAGACTCTAAAAATTTCTTCCGGCGAGCGACTTTCTTCGTTACTAATTTCAATATCCTCATCTAATAGTTTTTTTCTACGAATAACTCTTTTCACCTCAAATTTTGGTTCAATACCAACATCGATAGCAAGTTCATTTGCTTCATTCATCATTTCTTCAAACCCATGTTCTCTAAAGCTTTGGAAAAAATCAATAAGTTGTTTTAATCTAGTGATTGCGTCCTCTAAATTCATATCCTCATGTTGAAGTGCTTTGCTTACTTGATTCACTTTATTTAACAACTTGTACCAAATACAAAGGCTTACTAAGAATTCAAAATTCTCCAAAACGTTAACACATAAGCCTCTAGCTTCCGCCACCACAATATCCTCCTTAGAACTGTTTGCAATTTCAATTAAAGCATCTCTTAACATTGATGGTTGAAATCGAATGGCTCTTACACTTTCAACATGACTTTCCCATCGAGTAGCGGATAATGATTTTGGTGTTAAAACCTTTCACATATTTTTTAAGAACATCTCACCGATGAGTAGATCCCGAAAATAATGTATAAATCTTTTGTACGAATGCAAAAAAGCTTCTCGCTTTAACACAAGATTTAGCCATATCACATAAAGCAAGGTTTAAACTATGACAACCACATGGCATATAAAATGCTCGAGGATTTATATCAAGAAGTCTTTTTTGTACACCTTGATGCTTACCTTTCATATTGGATCCATTGTCATAACCTTGACCTCTTATATCATCAATGTTAAGTTTAAGCTCATGCAAAACATTTTCAAGTTGTTTTAAAAGGCCAAGCCCCGATGTATCATCAACTACTATAAATCCAAGAAAAAACTCTTCTACATTCACTTCATTAATATCTTCAATATCCACACATCTTATAATAATCGACATTTGTTCTTCATGACTTAAATCCGGTGTGCAATCAAGAATAACCGAAAAATATTTTGCTTTTAAGATCTTGGTTATTATTTTGACTTTGATTTCATTCGATAATAGAAGTATTATCTCATTTTAAATCTTATGACTAAGATAATGATGTTGGATTTCTTTATCCACCACACGACGAAGATGATCTTGCATAATCGGATCAAATTTCGCAAGAAACTCAATAAATTGGCAAAAAAGTCCATTATTTTTTTCATATATCTTCTCATTGCTTCCACGAAATGGCAAACTATTCCTACAAAGTGTTTTCACAACTTCGATTATCCGAATTAATATCATCTTCCAACGAACTTTCTCCTTCTCAATTTGAGCTTCCATTTTTTTATCAACCGTTGCTTTCAAGTTTAGTCCCTTTTGCAAATCAACCCACTTCACAACATTTTCACAATGTTCCGGATTAGTTTCATGCTCTCTAAGTTTGTGTGGAAGGTTATGCCAATCATCAATTCCATCTTCCGACAATTTGCTTGCCATTAATTTATTTTTAAATAGCTTGCAACAAAAACAAAATACTTTATTCAATGTATTAGAATATATAAGCCACTTCCTTTCATGTTCCTCACAATTTGGAAAACAACGAATATAATGCTTAGATGAAAAACTTCTACTTTTCCTCAACTTTATGACGCTTGAAAATTTGTCATTTTTTTTAAGGATTTTGATTGGGCCCCTTTGAACTATTATTATTCTTTTAGCATCATTAATAGGTCCCCATAAACCCGGATCATGATCTACATCAACATCTTTGTTCAAATCAAGCATACTTTCTTCGTTCACATGTTCTTCACGATTATCATTGTTTGTTTCTTCATCAACAATTTCATTCACATAAACATCTTCATTGATATGAATTTCATGATCTTTGTATGTTTCTATAACATCGTCAACATTTTCATCAATAGCTTTACTTGTTTCTCCGACTTGACTTGAAACAATTGAATGTTGTGCTTTTGCATTGAATAGATTAGAAATTGAACCGACTAATGATGTAGATATTGCATCTTGACGTTGTTTCATTCTTCTATTATAAGCACCGGAGTTTTGCTTTCTATTTCTCACCCGTTTCTTATCGTCTTCTTCTTTTGTCATACTTTCCACTATCTAATAACATAATTAAATTAAATTATGTTACTCATTTTAATCTAAAAATATATATATGAAGTTTGGAAAAATTGGTTCCAGAAATATATTAATGTACATAATTCCTACATACTGCAGTATGTAGCATTAAGCAACCAATTCTAAATTCATGATTTGTAAATTTCTAATCAAATTTCTACCTAAATCAAAATTCATGACTGTCATATTATCCACTATCAACCAATTCTAAGTATCTAAGCAACCAAATTATTTCAGAAATCAGTTTTTGACTTTTAGTTACCTCTACAGTTGCTGCCTTGCAAGGGGAGATGGAGCACTGCTGCGCTGGCTGGAGGCTGGAGGCTGGCGTCGGAGTTCTGGAGCTTAGGAGAAGCAATCAGTGGAGCTTGATGTCGATCGCTTATGCTTGCTTTTCTTTTTGTCAAGTAACCTGTAACCCTAATCTGAACGTGAGTCCCTGTTTGAAGAGAAAGCAAAATGGGTTTATATTCAAAGAGAAACAACAAAGTGAAGGCTGTGGAGCAGGCCCAATTTCTTGGGCTGCATTCTTTTTTTTTTTGCTGCTGAACTGTATTTTTTTTTGCCCTAGGCCTGGGGGGTTGCCCCAGCCCATGGGCTTGGTGGGCTTCCCCCCAGGCCGGCCCTGCATCTCTAACCCTTCCGTTACTTTTTTTTTAATTGTTGGTATTGACGCTCCAAAACTCTAAAATTAGTTATGAGAGGACAATGCAAAAAATAAAATTCGACATACCCTCATCGAATTTTTTTTACACTACGTTTGACGCACCCTATCGAATTTCAAACCTAAATTCGTACCCCCGTCGAATTTCATATTCAAATTCGGCACAGCCGCACCGAATTTCAACTTGAAATCGCTCTCATAATCAATTTTGAAGTGTCAGTAACAATGGCTTTTTTTTTCAACATATGTTCTTTACAACATCATTTTCAAAGCAAAGTGGTCATTTTGTCTCTTATTCCCTAGAGTCTTGCTCTTTTATTATCTTCTTTACTAGTGCGAACTCATGCTTCGCATACGGAGATGGTGAAAATATATTGGGTATAAAGTAAATAAAGAAAAAGTTAAATTGGTAATATAACCGAAATAATGTAAAGCAGGTAAGTAAACGTAAGGTATAATAAGTAAATCAATAAACTATAATTCAATGATAATGAAAAGAAGCATAGTGAAATATACATAGAAACAGTGACCAAATTTACATAAAGTAAACTACTTTCAACTGCAATTATAAATGCTGGATTAATTAAACAATTCGGATTTAGCACATTATTAAATTATGAACAAAGATTTAGGACAAGCCAGGAGCATTGTAGCTAAATCAGTACATCTTCAACTATCAAAAATAGTTTTAGAACTTATAAAAGAAAAGAATGGTCGTACAGTTAGTGCAATGAAATCACATTTTGATATCAATGTACTCGTGTGTTAGTAGTAAAAGAGTATAATGTAATTCGATGTAGCACATAACTTCGTTAAAAGAGGCATTATTAAAGCATCGACTATCGGACATGTATGCTATTGATTAAATTTAAAGAATGATCCAAGAAAAAGTTGGGTTGCACCGAAAATAATAGTAGCAAACTATCATATAAAACTTTATATAAATCACTACAAGAGAAAGGGTTATTTTCCAACTCGGAATTCCCTACGCCATCTCTACGCCGCGTAGGCGCGGTGTAGGCAAATCATGAAAACGTGAGGAAGGCGTAGGGAAAGCGTTAGCGGTTCCCTGCACATTTTCTACACGGGCCATTTTACAAAAATTATAATAATATTTATCCCCACTCCTTATTCATTCCATTTCCAACGAGAGGGAGCAAAAAAACCCTAGATCCGTTCCCAATTTCTGCCTCCGTTCCCCAACTCCTTCTACCTCCGCGCCTCCACCGCCAGTAGCTTCCTCCGCGCCTCCACCGCCAGTAGCTTTCTCCACGCCTCCACCGCCAGTAGATGTCTCCGCGCCTCCACCGCTAGTAGCTTCCTCCGCGCCTCCACCACCAGTACCTTCTTCCGCGCCTCCGCCAGTAGCTTCCTCCGCGCCGCCGCTTCCTCAATCACATAACAATAATCGGTATAATCGGTAACCTCCTGTAGTGTTTTTCAGAGAATTAAAATCATGAACGGGATTACTATTGTTGTCGATCAGGCATTTGATAGAGTTTTTGTTACTGATTGCAGACATGAAAATTTTACTACATTTGTTACCTTCATTTAAGCATTGAATTTTAGATTTTTTTTATGTCTGTAGCATGTTCATGGATGATGCATCCCAGTTTGAGTAGGCTGTCCTTATATTCACTTATCGCCAGTTCATCTAAGGAATCCTCCAATAATTTTTAATAGAGAACATTATTTATTTCTGTTAAATTTTGTAGCAGTAATTTAAAGGAAGTTAGACCTTTATTCCATTCCTTTAGTGACCTCTACATGTTTTTCATTTTCAGCAAGACCATCGTCAGTAATCTTTTTGAAGGGATATATTTAATTATCTGTCATTACACTGAGTGCATTTATGTGTTAATTTTCCTGTTATTTTAATTTTTTAATCTATTTTTTAGCTTTAATTAGTGTATAACCTTGCATACTTTAGGTGGCATATGTAGCAACAATTTTTAATGTCATGCCACTTCTGTTTTGTTTTGGACTTTTCAAATCCATGTTTACCCTGTTATTGAGTGGTGATCACGCTGTTTCCTGTCTAATATTTGGATTGATATTGACCAAATGTATCGGAACGGAAACTCTGTATTATGATGACCTCGCTTAGCTTTGGTAACAGAAACTGTGGAAGGTAAATATTTTTTCAAACTACAGATTTAATTTTAATTAGATATACGGCTGGGGATTCAAACTTTAAAGTTTTCACAAACTAACCATAAGTATAGAGTCACATACACGTATGTATTACGTAATATTTACCTGTATATTTATAATTTTCTTTGACATGGTTTCTCTTCGTTATTTTTTAATCTGCCTCTATGGCAAGGTGACCCTGAACTGCTTTATTGTATCTACGTTAGCATGCACCCAAGTTAACAATTGCAATACAAATGATGAATGAGTGGGGTTTTCCAAGCCAACGTTTATGAATAGTTGTTTTCCTCTGTAGAGATCGACACATCTTTTCAGTGATGTATGCATGCATTTCAATCACTGTTAACATGATATGTTTATGCATTTCAATTTATAAAGTATGAAAATTGCTTGTTAATCAGTGATCAAGACGTTATACTAGCAAAGTGCATGATAAAATATTGGAGCTGACGTGAAATAGTAGATGCCAAGTTATTGTCAAAAGAATAAAGAGCACAAACATAGGAAACCACTACAATATACTACAACTCAAACCACAATATGCTATATACCATCTGTATGCTTTAGAAGAAGGTGTAAATTCACCTTATCATGGAATGGTTCTATTTATAGATATATTCAAAGTAGCACAATATGCTATATACCATCTGTATGCTTCAATGAGTAGACACATAATTGTTGAATGGTAATCGTTGCTTGCTTCACTTGCATATCATTGCTCACAATGAAGAATCAAACAAAGGAAAATCATCGTTTTGTTAGAGAATATTTGGATCCCACTGATTATTTCCGCTAGTTGAAAGTGACTCGCTGCCGACCTTTTGTTCTTATATATATGTTTTCCATTTACGCAAGTACTGAAGCTGAAGGAACTTCTATACCCAGAGAGATATTTTTTGGAACGTTCACTTGAGTACTGGATTTTTGTGGGTGGTGTTGTAAGACATAAAGAATTTCATTTAATTTATTTCTGTCGCAAAAGCGTGGATTGATCATTTACTATACAGATTTTCTTTCACAAGACTGTGCATGTCCACATGTGCACAGTTCGTTATTTCTTTTATTTATTGAGATGAGATCTAGTTGGGGAGTTTTCAATATTTTGCTAAGCTTTGTCAGTATTATTCTCAGATATTTAGCAAGCAATTACTGTATAAAGAAAGAGGCTATCCATTGTAAATTCATCAAGGCCATTGATAAGAAAATTAGTTTCTTCCTCTGTTTGTTTACCAGTTACATCTTTTTTCACCATTATTCTGCGAATTTTGTCTTCCCTGATCACTCTTGTCTTCACCCCCTTTGTATAGTTCCGAAGAAAATTCCATCTCAAACCCAAATTAGAAACCAGGCAAAAAGTCAACACTCTTTTTAGTCTTATAAATGTGATAAAATGATAATGATCTAAATACAACAAAGTAAACAATAATGAATATAAGTTAAACGTATAAATTATATATTCTGATAATATTATGCTTATATTAACCACTAAGAGTGAGTTTGACATATGGAAGAAATAAACTATATTGCTAATGATAGAGTTCATAGGTATCGTATTAAAATTCGATATTTAGTAATTTACAAAAATAAGTACTAAGGCAAGCTTGTATGCAAAACCCAAAGGCACAAAATTAAAAAAGGATAACTTCAAATTGTGCTCTCATAATATTTCCAAAAATAAAAAAACCCGACATTTTGGAAATCCACTTCCTACTACTAGTCCTTGATCGTTGTCTCAAATATAACAATTTCTTGTAATGCAAATAATGAAATAACTATAATTCCATATAATCATATTTTAAGTACTCAACTAACTTATCTTAATTATGCAGTACATGATGGAACATTTGAAAGTTCGTCGAGCTTGGATGTACAAAAATGTAGGGCATAGAGGAACGATGCCATTTCAGTTTTTAAAAGGTTTAACCGAGTTCATGCTAGTGGCATCTTCCAACGAGACAAACATGACAGAAATCCGTTGTCCTTGTAAGAAGTGTAAAGCCACTAAACATCATTCTTATGAAGTTGTTCAAAAGCATTTGACTAAAAACGGTTTTATGGATGATTACTATGTGTGGATACATCATGGTGAAGATATGATGAATGTTATTAATACATCGGTGGTTGGTGAGGATGATAACGTAAATATTGGTGTTGATTTTGATGAATCCACTACTTCAGAAAATAGAATGACAGAAATGGTTATTGATGCCGCTGGTCCGAGTTTGCTGACTAATTCGTTGGATGTAGAGGAAGAACCAAATCCAAAAGCTAAGAAATTTTTCGACTTGTTAGAAGCATCAAAAAAACCGCTTTTTGATGGATGTCCAATGACGGAGTTGGCAGCGACTTCTAGGTTAGTTGCTATAAAATCCACAAACAACTGTACACAAAAATTAATGAATGATGTTCTTAGTTTAGTTCGAGATGTGGTCCCATCCGGTTTGCAGACTAGATTGGCAGAAAATTGGTATCAATTAAAAAAACAAGTGTCCGCATTTGGATTGCCGTACGAAAAGATAGATACATGTCGAAGTGGGTGCATGCTATATTGGAAAGAGGACATAGACCGTTCACAATGTAAGTTTTGTGGCTTAGGAAGATATGAAAAGAAAAAAAGTAACGGTAAAGGTGTACCCTTTACTCGTTTACATTATCTTCCACTTATTCCTAGATTGCAAAGATTGTATTCGTCTTACGCCACTGCAGAGCATATGAGATGGCATAGTGAACGAGTTCGAGAGGAAGAGGTTTTATGTCATCCTGCAGATGGAGAAGCATGGAAACATTTCGATGACAAATATCCTGATTTTGCCAAGGAGTCACGAAATATTAGGCTCGGTTTATGTACTGATGGTTTCCAACCTTTTAGCCAGTATGGCAAAAAGTACTCCACTTGGCCAGTTATTTTAACACCTTACAATTTACCTCCTTGGATGTGTATGCAAAATCCATACATGTTCTTAACTCTAATTGTCCCTGGGCCGAAAAATCCAAAAAACGGAATAGATGTTTATTTGCAACCTTTAATCGAGGACCTGAAGAAGATGTGGGTAGAGGGTGTTGACACTTACGACGTGTCAAAGAGAAAAAATTTTAAACTATTTGCTTGTTTATTGTGGACGATAAGCGATTTTCCCGCGTACGGGATGCTTTCGGGCTGGAGTACGGGGGGTAAATTATCTTGCCCCGTGTGCATGGATTCAACAAAAGCATTTACACTAAAGCATGGTGGTAAGCAGTGTTGGTGGGATTGCCACCGTCGATTTTTGCATACAAATGACACGTTTAGACGTGATAAGAAAAATTTTGAAAGAAATAAAATTATAAGTTTGCAACCACCAACATTTTTGAATGGAGAAGAGGTATTTGATATTGTAAAAGATTATGCAAAATTACACGAGACGGGAAACAAAGAGCCTAAAATTCCTGGCAAAGGGGATTATCACAACTGGTGCAAACAGAGTATATTTTGGGAATTACCATATTGGAAGGATCTAAAACTTCGACACAATTTGGATGTGATGCATATTGAAAAAAATGTGTTTGAGAATTTTTTTCATACAATTATGAATGTGAAAGGAAAAACCAAAGATGATTTGAGATCAAGAAAAGATATCGAATACTATTGCAATCGTCCAGAGCTTAAAATTAATCCTATGCGTCCAAACTTCAAAGTTCTTGCATGTTATGAGCTGGATAGGACTCGTTGTATTAAATTACTAGAGTGGGTCGATTCTTTGAGGTTTCCTGATGGAATTGCTTCTAATATGAAACGATGTGTTGATATGAAGGATGTTATGTTGTCAGGTATGAAGAGTCACGATTGCCATGTATTTTTAGAGACTCTATTCCCGATAGTATTTAAAGAGCTTTTACCACAAAAGATTTGGATGCCTATAACAGAGCTCAGTTTATTCTTTAAAGAGATATGTTCGACAACTCTATCTAAAAGTCATTTGCATAAGCTTGAAAGAGATATACCCAAATTACTGTGTAAATTGGAGAAAATATTTCCTCCTGGAGTTTTTAATTGCATGGAACATTTACCAGTACATCTACCAACTGAAGCGTTACTACGTGGACCAGTGCAGTATGGATGGATGTATCCTTTTGAAAGGTATGTAATAGCTATATTTATTTATGCAATTTTAAATATAGAACGTGTTATAGTTAATTTCACACATTTTCATATTAAGGTATCTGGGTCACCTAAAGAAAAAAGTGAAACAGAAAGCACGCGTTGAAGGTTCTATTTGTCAAGCATACATTATTGAAGAAGCATCCATATTTTTTAGTCATTATTTCGACGATCATGTGAATTTAAATTTTAATCGTGGTCATCGCAATGAAAATGATATTGCGGATGATTCAATCGATAACGTTCTCTCGGTATTCAAAAAACAAGGACGTCCATCTGGTAAATGGAAGAATGTTAAAGGCTTCGCTACAACAAAGGATTACAATCTGGCAAAGGCAACTGTGCTTCTTAATTGTAATGAATTAACTGATCTTATCAGGTACCATAATAATTTGATTATTCATTAACTAAATTTATGTCAATCTTTTCAACCTACACACAATACTTCTTAGATATTAACATGTGTGCTTGATTTAAACAGCAAGTTCGAAAGTGAATATCCTAATGTTGAACTCTGTAAAGAATTCGAGGGATGGTTTAAACAATATGTAAGTATGATGAGTCCTGTATTTTAACCTCGCAAGGTATTCATTATATATTAACTTGTGTACTTGATTCAAATCGACAGGTCGATACGAACAACATCACTGACATTTGCTATAGGACACTTGCATTTGGTCCGCGTAATAGCTACAGAATATGTCCAATAATGTTTATAAATGGATTTAAGTTTCACACAGAAGAATATGGAAAGAAAAAAACAACTGTTAATAGTGGAGTTTGTATTAAAGGTGGAAACAACGATGATGACATAAAAGATTATTATGGTGTACTGGAGGAAATAATCGAGTTAACTTACTCGGTGGTGCCGGAGTTGAAAACATTTCTATTCAAATGTCGATGGTTTGATAGTAGGCCGAATATTGGAGTAAGACGCGTACACAAGGATTACCCTCTTATTGAAGTAAACCACAAGAAGAAATATTTAGGGTACGATCCATTTGTGTTAGCGGCACAAGCTACACAAGTTTATTTTATGCCGTATCCTGCTATCGACAACAGTCGTTCAGATTGGTGGGCTGTTATTAAAACAAAACCGAGATGGTCATTTCACTCAAACACGATCATAACCGATAATATAGCGTACCAAAATGATCCAGAACCTAACGAACTACTGGAGATTGTACAAGAAGTAGAAGATATAGGATCTCTTATTAACGACGTTAATGATGGGGTCGAAGTAGATGAAGACGACGATGAGCAAGTTGAAGTAGATGAAGATGAGTGTGAACTTGAAGATGAGAGTGTAAATATTGAGAGTGATGATGATAATGAAGATTGGTAGCATGTATATTTAATTATGATTGTTTGCATGTGTTTTAAGCTGCTCGATTGCTTTTATGTTGATGAATGTTTTCAAACCTTGTCTTAAATAAAGTTCACAAATTTCATTCTAAATGTTACCTTATCTTATGTATATACTTGTATATGTTGTATTCTTTTCACAGATATGAGTTCTCGTGGTGGTGGTCGTCGTAGTAGTGGTGGTCGTAGTGGTAGTGGACGTGGTTTGGCTTTGATCGAACCAACACCTCCCTCCGCCGATCAACAACCCACCCCTTCAAATGGCGATGATCATGATGAAGGCACCCCTGGGTTATCTGGACATATGTCACAGACTGGCTCGACTTCCTCAGTCGGCAACATGTATATCTATTACAGGGAGAGTGGAGAGTAAGTAAAATTTATAAGCTTTTGAATTATCATATATGTTAATAATGCAATAAAGGATTAATGTAATTTGTGCATTAATAGCTGGGAATTCGCGAATAGTGCCTCGACGTCTCGTGCTATATCATCTATGCTTAAGGCCCGTATAACATCATTTTGGCCTTGCTTTAGTGTGGTTCCAGCAAATATTAAGGATCATTGGTTTGAAGAGTTTAAGGTAAAATAATTTTGAAATTCACGATATTACAATATTTTTAGTCCATCCATGATTAAGTTTTTCAGTTCATTTAATCTACTCCCAAATTCCCGTATAGGCATTGTACTCTTGGGATCCCACCACTTCTTTTGCCGATGTCAGACGATTATGGGATCAAAAGTGCTCTTTGAAGTATAGGTGGATTGTTGGAGACATGAAAAGGTATAAAAAGAAGAATGCTTGTATAACAAATGAGGTATGGCAACAGTTTTTAGCCCACTGGGAGAGGGAGGATGTGAAGAAGCTTTCTCAAAAGAACTCAATCGCTCGCAAAAGCAATCCAAGACCACATAGATGTGGTTCTAAATCAATGGCACAATGGATGAATGATATGGTGATTGTTTAAGTTATTTAATAATACTAGTATACAATTCAAATAAACACACGATAAATTATTTTTATTTTTCAGGAGAAAGAACAAGGTCGAACACCGACATACATGCAAGTGTACATTCGAACACATTATGTTGAGAAACCGGACGGTTCTGTAGATGGCGAATGGATTGATGAGTACTCGGAACAGTTTGTTGTATGTAATCAACAAAAATTTTGAATTTTAATTTACAAATTCCAAACTATGTTATGTGTACAATGCCCAAATCTTAATGTAAATTACAGGCAAAATACAATGAGCGAGTTGCTCAAATGACCGCGAATAAGGGTCGGGAGCTCTATCACGACGAGCTAAACCTTCTATACATGCAGCTTATTGGAGAAGGCGAGACATCTGCTTCCTCAAGAAGCACGCGGAGACCTGGTACTGGCAATATTCCTGGGGTAATGACTCATTTCAAATGTTGCTTTCATAAGTTGGTACCTTAAATCTAGCCCGAATAAGTTGGTAATCAATGTCCAATATTTAGCATGTAGGCAATTAAACAGAAGTTGATGTCATTTCGATATTAATGCATTTTTAGTCAAAATAATTTACTTGTTGATAAAATTTAGTAAGTTTTAATTGTGCAAATAATTATTTAATTAACAAAACTAATTAAATTAATAAAATGAACAAAACTTTGCGTCTGAACTCTTGTTTGAGGACGTCAGTTTAACGAGCTTTAAAGTTCAAACTCTAAATTTTGTCAAATTCTTGTTCAAGAACACGTGCAAGTGCAACTTATCAGTCAATATATAACCACATCTGACATGTATATAAAACAAAGGTGGAATAAAAGCATTTGCCAATGCACCTTGTACATTCACGTTGCAATGGCTCTGACTGCACTGTAGTTTTTTAATGCAATTGCTGAAGTGAGAGGCTAAATTATATTGAGGCATAAAATGATAATTAAGACCCGAAGTCTGTTGAAATAAAACTGAATATTTTTGTGAAAGAAAGAGTTTCCAAGATTTCACAGCACTGCCTTCAACTGAATAATTAAGACCCGAAGTGTTGTTGCAAAGGCAGTACACAGCACTGCCGTTGCAAAGGCAGTGCTGTTGAGCACTGTAAAGCACTGCCTTTGCTTTTGCAAAGGCAGTGCTCAACAGCACTGCCTTTGGTTTTGCAAAGGCAGTGTTGATCGACAGCACTGCCGTTGAGGCAGTGCATAGCACTGCCTTCAAGGCTCTTGGACTAAAGTTAAACTTAAATGTCTCATTGTGATCAGCACTGCCTAGAAGCATAAGCAACATGTTTCTTGTGCATCAAATTTCACAGGATATTTTCCTGGAGGACAACCCCACCTAATCAAAATATAAACTGTTTAATTAGTACACTGGACCCAATAAGAATTTGTGATATATGATTTGCAAATTTAAGCCAATAATTTTTCTTTAGAAAATTCAGAAATTTAAGCTTCACTCGTGAGCCTGAAGAAGGTGTCAATAACCTGATAAAAAATGCTGGTGAAACGTTTTATTGTGTAACCCAATATTTGGCTTCTACCCTTATATGAATGCATCGTATAGTCAAAAGTTGTATTGAAATATACTAGCTTTTGCACTGTAAAATATTCGCAAACGTTGATATGAACTAAAATTATACATAAAAATCTCACGACACCAAAAACCAAATTTCCCTCGAAAAAGATCATGATTTTTACAAAGTCGAAATTCCAAAAAATAATAATAATATAACGACGATGATGATGATAAAATAAAAATTAACTATTCATGAGAATCTGTAAAATTAAACCTAACACAATTACCAGACATTTACTAGTCATTTAAGCTATCTAATTCATATTCTTCTTCTCCTTCGAAGTTGTTTAATTAACCACTTACCATTTAGTTGAAAAACAAACTACAGTTCTGTAGTGACCAAGGACTATCGCTAGTTATGTAGCTAAAGATGTTATGTTAAATGCCTTCAAGGCAGTGCACAGCACTGCCTTTGCAAAGGCAGTGCTCAACAGCACTGCCTTGCAAAGGCACTGCTGCCTTGCAAAGGCAGTGCTCAACAGCACTGCCTTTGCTTTTGCAAAGGCAGTGCTGATCAACAGCACTGCCGTTGAGGCAGTGCACAGCACTGCCTTCAAGGCAGTGCACAGCACTGCCTTTGCAAAGGCAGTGCACAGCACTGCCTTTGCAAAGGCAGTGCACAGCACTGCCTTTGCAAAGGCAGTGCTCAACAGCACTGCCTTTGCTTTTGCAAAGGCAGTGCACACCTTTGCAAGGCAGTTTCTCAACAGCACTGCCTTGCAAAGGCACTGCTGCCTTGCAAAGGCAGTGCTCAACAGCACTGCCTTTGCTTTTGCAAAGGCAGTGCTGATCAACAGCACTGCCGTTGAGGCAGTGCACAGCACTGCCTTCAAGGCAGTGCACAGCACTGCCTTTGCAAAGGCAGTGCTCAACAGCACTGCCTTTGCTTTTGCAAAGGCAGTGCACACCTTTGCAAGGCAGTGCAACAACCCTGCCTTTGCAAAAGCAACAGCACTGCCTTTGCAATTTATTAATGTGCATGTCGTATAGTCAACTCTTTAAACGTCTTTATGAATTTATAAGTTAGGAAAAGAAAAATCGAATAGTTATACATTTTGCTAATGTGATTAAATAATTTACATGCAGATATACAGAGACAATACATATACTGCTCGGTTTGGAGTTTCACATGACAAAGAGAAACTTGAGGAGGAAGTAGAAGAGCTAAGGAGTAAAAATCAAGAAATGAATGTCACGATTAACAAACTACAAGGGGATTTATGTTCCATGCAGGAGGAGATGAGTTCTGTGCAGGAGTTTATACGGGGGTTGAGGCGGGAGCAAGGACCAGAGATACGACCAACTTCGTGAGTTATTCCTATTTTGGTTGTGGGTTTGATGTTCTATTTTTATAACGTACGTTGTATGATATTTGAATTAGATGAAATAACTATGTTGGAGTTATGTAGCAACTTTATTTTATTGTTTGTTGAAAATGATGTAGTTTAAACACATTCTGTAACAAGTTTATGGTAATTTGACCATGATATGCATTCTACATTAATGTTTTCTTGTTGTTGATGTTCGGTTTTATTAGATTTTATAGTGATATGTAAGGTAGACGAATGTAAATTTAATAGGATCATATTGAATTTTTGGTGTACGGTGGCGTAGGAAAGGCGTATGGAACTCGTAAGAGAATGCGCATGTAATGCGGCGTAGGGAAGGCACATGAAATATGGCGTAGGGAAGGCGTATGAAATCTGGGGTAGGGAATGCGTATAGAATCTGGCGTAGGGAATGCGTATGTAATGCGGCGTAGGGAATGCGTATGGAATCTGGCGTAGGAAATGCGTATGTAATGCGGCGTAGGGAATGCGTAGGGAAACGGCGTAGGGAAGCCGTAGGGAATTTTTGCGACGCATCATTTTCCGACTTCTTTTTTGGAGTAGGGGTGGCGTAGGGAAATTTGTTTCCCTACGCCATCCCTACGCCCAATTGGCGTATGGAATCCAGAATTCTTTTGTAGTGAATGTAAGTAAATTCGAAGGTCGCGATATAGAATACATCAAAGGGACCACAACAATACAATAAGAGCATTCCCAACCGATGGGGGTGGGATGCGTCGATTCAAGGCCATCGAAAGCAAACCCACTCCCAACGGTTGGTAAGAAAACACATTTGTGCTTTTCCATAGTGTGCTAAATTTTAGCCGACTAAAGGAATGGCCGTGAATTGCAATCCACAGCTTACACTTAGCCGGCTAAGTGTACATATGAGAATCGATTATATATTTCCTTCTTTCCAGCAAACAAAAACTCTACAGTCAAGAAAAAAAATGAGAAGAGCATTGAGGAAAATCCGAGGTAGCGGCAGTCACAACGGTGGAAATGTTCTACCGGCCATAGAAAACGCCCTTGCCGAAGAAAGCGCAGTCGTACCTAGGCCTGTCAATGAGTACCCGAAATATCTGAAATCCGTTTGCATCCGTATCCGAAAACATGAAAAATATCTGATATCCAAAAAGCGGATGCGGATATCCGATATCCGAAACATATTTCGGATACGGATACAGATGATCGTGAACCTTTGTTAAAAATATTTGTAGTTGATTGCAAAGGGATTATACTTGCAACTTATGCAAAATATAATAAAAAATATTGTTTTGATAATAGTTACATAACGTTATGTAATAATCAAATGCTACAACCCTTGGAAAATACTAGTGATCCATGTGAAAGACATATTAACTATTAGATTTGATCGATAATCCTGAAAACTGAGTTAAGCATATCCTTATCCGTTGGATTTATATTGAGCATTGAGATGTTTGCAATTTTGAGCCATAATAGTAATAGTGCATTAAAACCTTTCCTCCATTATTCCTTAGTTATTATTTATCATTTTAGATCGGGTCAAAAATTCCTCTCTTGTATCCAACTTCATTTTTTATTAGATCTTCCAATCCTCCATCGCTCCTTTTTTCGTTCTCACCTTCTACCGGCAAGTGCTTTAAAATATCAAAAATTTTTTTATCGTGGGAGGTAACTATTAAGCATGAAAGCATCAAATTGAATGAGTGATCAGAACCATAGAAGCAAAGCGTCAGGTAAATTTGTGAAATACATTAATTTACGATTTGAGAAATTAAAGAGTAGTGTTTAGGAAAGGGTACATTTGGATCTCCAAGGCAAAACTATTTGTGATTGGGTTGAAGGCAGTTACTATTGAATTTTCCATGGTTTCTTTTAGGGTTTTCATTGATCTCATCTACTTTTTGAGTTGATATATTCTCTGCCTTTTGTTTTTAAGATGTTACGCGACTTGACAAATTTTTTGTACTAAATAGATCTCCTTTTGTTTACTTCATTCTTATGTTGCTTTAATTTAGAATGAAATTTTGCTTACTTCAAAAACTAGCGGCGGCTGTTGTTCTCATCGTATAGCCATCGCATTGGAAAGTAAAATTAGCTTATTGAAAATACTTGTTTTGCTCAATTAAGCTCCTTGAAGAAGATGAGCCAAAACCCCATTATCAATTCATCAATACCTAGTAATCGAATCACTAGTTGGTTATTGGTTTGGTTATATGGATCACATGCAGATAAGAGTGGTCGGCTCCACAACGACCATTATTGTCTATTTGCTCATGCTTTTAGCTTATAGTTCTACCTTAATCCAGTAATTGCTGACAATAAGAAATGAAACCATTATTTGCATGATTCCTAAACATTATTTGCTTGATTAGTATTTTTTTTTTATAACACTAATGTTTTATAATTCTGCTTTACTAAATTAAAAGTTATGTTAAGAAATAAACTAAGATGTTCAAATGACACTTTTAAGAATTTTGGACACTACTGATTGAGGAATTGGTTTTAATTATATGTACTATTTATCTTGGTTTTCTATTAGCATTTACAGTGCCATTTAACTATTGACTTATCAGTAAAGTTATTGCCTGTAATTGTTGATGTCGCTTTTTTTATTGAAAAATGAATGTCTTGAAGCAAATTTGATCGAGGCTTTACTTTTCAGCATTGTATGTTGGTGAAACTACCTGGTAAATAGCCTGACATGGTATTATGTGAATCCACTTAACCACATGTATCTATAATATGCATCATGCAATGTATACCATTATAGTACACCTTATAACTACGTTTCCTTTACTTGCCTATCAAACACCACTCAAATGCCAACAAAAAATTTACACGGTTTTTTCTTATATACATTTAAAGTTAGAATAGTTGTACACTAATTTGCTATAGTTTTCAAAGAATGATTTTTTGTATAGTTGTAAGTTGTAGAAGTTTCTAGGCAAAAACAAAATGATATCCTTTTGGATTTAACAAAGCCTGGTGTCCATTAGGATCACCCAGAACCTAAACTTGTAGTTACCAACATGAATAGAAGTTTATTCAAGTCCTTTCATCTTTTAATTTTTAATAAATACAAGTAAGTTTCATATAAACATCAAATAAATTTATGTTTCAAAAAATTTATTAACTTAGTAGGATTTACGCCAATGAAAGGAAATAAACAAACATAATTTATTCTTTTTTTAATCTTACTAAATTCACTATATTTTACCTTACACTAACCAATAGTTCCCATTGATCAAGATAACATTTTTCTTTCACTTCTAAAGTTGCAATGGAACCTTACTCTAATGAATAGCTCACTCTACATTTAATTTATTAATCAGGTAGGACTTGTATCTTTATTTGTTCTATTAATATCTATCAACTATAATAATAATTTGTAAATAGCATATGAGTTCACCAATATATTAAATTCAAATTTGTAAAAAAAGTATAGAGTTCACCAAAAGAAAAATAATTCTTTTTTGTTCTATTGGTGAACCATATTTATCAATAATAATAAATGGAACGTGTATATTGGTGAACTCAAAGGTTGATAAATTCAAAATTTTCTTTCTCGTTTAACGTTGCCATGGAACCTTATGCTAACCAATATGTTAAATTAAGTAGTTTTTTTTACAAATTATTATTATTTTATTTGGTGAACTCATATGATTTTTTGTATGGCAGGAAAATCATTCTAGCAGCAGGGGCTTAGTTACTTTTGTTGGAGCTAAATGTCGGTTGATAAGTTGGCACAATAGTGGCGGAAGGGGAAATATTTTCTACAAATCCTACTGACTTGGTTCACATTAAACCTTCTGAGCATGATGCATGGAGGGTTTAGCCTGCGCTGAATGCAGAAGTTTTTTATGGCAAACACAGATATATTTAAGGTGGTTGAGGGTACTATAAGGTTATAATTGAATGTCACATTTGGACCTATAAGTATATTAGATGTCATTGTAGCCACAAGAAAATTCTGATCTGCTTTATTGCCTACATTGGTAAAAAATGTGCATAGCAAATTATTTTATATGTTTTTATTTGAAGTTGGGTTGTGAACAAATGATATGATTATTTATTGAAGTTTGTTTTATAGGGTCTCGTTTGACGTTGTCATTCATAACCCACTTTAATCCCTTTCAAGTAACTCTTCAAACAAATCTGGTAAGAGCCAACATCCACCTTTTAGCCGCTGTTAATCAAATTATTCCATCCTACCAACGGTCAAGCATAAGTGCATAACTGTACTTTATTTATTATTTTACTTTTAGTGAACTAGGGATTAGGTGAGAGATATTTCATGTGGTTCCAATGGGTTGTGATTAATTAGGTAAGATTTTATGTACTAGTTGCGTGCAATATGTTTTAATACATTTAATCTATCAGTCAGGTAAGATTTATATCTTTATTTGTTCTATTTATTGATAAATGGAAGTGGTAGAAAGGTTTTTATAGTAGCTTTGAAATTTCTTAAGAATATTGATATGGTAAGCTATTTTGTTTGGGGTGGCATATGTACTATCCTAAATGCTTATGATACATCATAGAATAAGATTGTGCCTTTGGTATGTTACAGTCTTCCTTTATGATTTTTTATTCTTATGTTCTCTTGAATTATTTTAATAGCAATTAGAGAAAATCATCACTACATTCCTTAATATTTTCTAACTATTGCCATGATTAATCATGAGTTTTAAGTAAAAAAGGCTATGTTAGTGATTTTTTTACAAAATAATTTACAATTGTCAAGTCAAAAAAATATCAGGCTAAGCACACATATGCTTGACAAAGTGAATATGGGGAGAAGAGAGTTTGTTAGGTCATTATTAACAAAAGTACTATAACGCATTTCTTCTGCAATGAGTGAGAATACGGTGGATATAACTCACTTTGAACACAAAAACTATCATTTGAATCAATTCCATTTGTTCAAATAGTAATCACTCGTGTTTTACAACTCAGAATTAAGAAATTGTTTTTATGGGAGAGTGATGAACTCAGGTTCGTTGGACATGTAAAAAATAAAATGAGTAGCTTTATGATTTATTTTTTTAAAATGAGAAAGTTATTTGACATTTAAGATCTTATCTGAGGAACTTACTATATTGGGTTCTATTAGATCTCATAGTTGAGGGCGTTTTCTGACTTGGTAACCAAAAATACATGTATAATTTATTAATAACTAATATAAGCAACTTGATAGGTATGATAAACTTGGACTAAAAACAAGCTAAGCATGACATCCACATATATTTCTTTAATTTTTTAAACACACTATCTTCCCTTCTAAATGGACATACACCTTTTACAAGAAAATTAAAAAATAATAAGGAGAACATAAGATCCAATGTCAAATCATATTACAACTCACTAAAAACCCAAATGAATACACATAAAATTCATAAAATCTGTTAAAGCAAATGTAACTCTTAGGATATGTTCATCGCCAATGCAAATGCAAGTATGATAATTTTCCAATGTGTTGACTTTTTGTAACTTCTTTTAAATTATTCATAAAATGAATGCATGTTTAATTCCATTCCTAAGAAGAATAATAAGGGGTTATTTTAAGCATGGGAGGTGTGAGAATGTAATAAGAATTAAGAACACACTACCATGATGCATGTTCATTTTTTTTACGTGGGTGGAATACTGGGCTGCAACTTCCTCATGTATAAATGAAATTGGTAGTAGTGTTGATACTTGAAACTTATCGATTCTTTATAAGAATTGGAAAATTCAAAACGATTTCAAGTTCGAGTATGTGTTCAAGTGAGAAAATAACTTTAAATCCCACATATTGAACTTTTACCCATTATGAATATCCCACTGTTCAAGTGGCATAATTAGTTTTTTTTATAAAGAATTAGAGAAATATACATAGAGATAATCTACAAAAAAAATTTAACACGTCTATGAGCTAACGTATCTAATTAAGTAGACCAATGGTAATAACTATACAAAATCAATAGTAGACTATCTAAAATCATTTGCAGTAAAAGCAAAAGGTAATTAATGAATCTATGTCCATCTCATTAATTTCATTATCCTGATAAATTGGTTTTGTTCTCCTATATTTGTTATTGGGCTATCTGGTCATCCACATATCATTTGTAGAGACACAAAATACAGACATTTTGTTAGACGATGAATATGAAGCTCACATTATTATTACATAGAACATGATAGCTTTATGTAGTCATAAATCATTCTTTGCATAATAATATATTACTTGCATATATATTACTTACATATAAAAGCAGGAGCCATGATATGCTTACGTGTCACCATCGCTTTTTAGCATTTCACAGAACTGCATCATTGTTGTTTCAACTTCTATCCCTCTTCCGCTTTTACTGCTTCCATCCCACTTTCAAATTCAGTTTCTTCACCAAATTATTTCCTACTCATTTTCAGTTTCGTTCCAACATTATTATACCATGTCCATTTGATCTGAAATGAAATCATTCCATCTCACTTATGCTTTTCTTCCCCACGAACATTCGAAAAATTTGTAATTCCACCCTAATTTATCCCCTAAATTTTTTCCCTTCCACCCCTAGACCAGCCGGCTTCAGTTCCGTTTTCCACCATAAGATTTCACATTAAGATTTTCCAATTCAATTATTGTTCTTGATTTCTAGGTATTCCTATTTTTACCCCTATAGACTTACATTTTCCACTTTTCCTCTACACTGCTGCAAATCTACCACCGTTGTTTTCATCTGATAGTATAATTCATATATACCGAATGTTTTCACCTTCATTGGGTTTTTATATCATTTAGTTTAACCATACATGCCATTAAAATGAGTTTTGTTTGTAAATTGTCTAATATCATTTCGTTTACCCTGGTACGATGTTTCAATAAAATTTGTATTGTGGCAGGACATTTTTTCTTTAAATTATACATCTGCTACAATATATAATCAGTTTACTAATATCTTCATATGCAAAATTAGGATCCATAATTATCTAAGGGTACATAAGTTAATGTCCTTGAAAATATTATGTGATTAATAGCTAAATCTACATCTTTAGGTCTCAATAACTACAGTTACATTATACAATGAATTTTTTCAGTTCCTCTGCAGGTCTTTAGGAACCATGACCAAATGTTGTCATCCATGTATATGCCCACTCAATTTTATAAGGTATATCCATTTCAACATATAAATTGATTTAACTGTTGTTGTTTATCACATTACTGCCAATTTTATAAAATTAAAAACCATTGTTGTTCCATGAACATCTATAATCAAAGAATTAAATAATTGAAAAGGAAATTACATATTCAGTATTCTACACTGCCACAAACTATATTATTGAAAACTAACCATTTTTATTGAAATTGAAGCAAACTATGTTTGTTATTTTTGACTACCACAAACTATATGCAGTGAACTAATGGAGTTTATAAGTTAGTTAAGATCAAACCCATTTCTCCTTTATGCACATCTTACTCTGGGTTAATTGAAAATAATATCTTTTGGTATAATTGTCTTAATTAGTGGTGTTAAGTGTTATGCTCACATTTGTACAATGGAGCATCATGCAACATTATAAAACCGGATTTATATATACCATTACATTATTTTTAAGAAGGATACAATGGTAAATAGTTTATACTAGTTCAATATGTTTTCATTTCAATTTAGTAATTTCAACATCTTAAATTTAATTTGATAAATTAGTCATGTTTTTTTGGGTTTGTTTGCTCATAAATCTAGAAAAAATACATAAAGAGTTATTTAAACATATAAAATGTTTTCAATGTACTTTTACAGTTGATTTATTTACTAGATTTGGGCATACATAGTTGCATATTTTGTTTATGTATGATACTATAAGCAATCATTAGTTAGTAGACTAATCCGATATGTTAGCTATGTATTGAAACTAAAAGAAAAATAATAACAAAGCCGGTTGAAGTTGAAACTACATTTTTTCAGAAGTTTAAATAATATGTCGATCATATACACTTTTAAGTCTTATGCTTTCTCCTATGGCACATCGAGGAACTTTTAACACATAACCAATGGATAATATTTATCATGATATGAAGATATTAGAACAGTAAAGAAAAGTCATAATCTTTCTGACATAAAAATAGAATTTATCATCCGAAATCATGTTTTGACATCCTTCATTGCATAGTTTCATCAAAGAACATTGTTCACTTACATGTATTACGTGAATCATCATGAGTGTTGGCTTAGCATGGATAATTACATAAATTATCATTGACTACCAAACCATAGGAACATATTTCTTATATAAGTAGGAAACAAAAGGATTGGTTTCGCCTTCCATTCTCCTTCACAATCGCTCATCTCCATCGGTCCTTCTCGGACCATGCCCCTTTGATTGTACGCTGCTCTCCTCTATCAATCTCGGGGCCCTCTTCCTTTCGGTTCCAGAGCATGTGGAGATCCCACCACTCGTTCCTTCAAGTGGTTTCTAACTCTTGGTGCGATCCTATTTCTGCCTCTCCCTGTGCTGCTTTCGGGCGTAAGCTTTCGCGTCTCAAGGCGTGCCTTAAGGTGTGGAACGTTCAGGTTTTCAAGAACATTTTCGATTGCGTTCGTTTGGCCGAAGAGTTGCTTATCGTTGCCGAATCCTTGTTTGACGAGGATCCGACCGCTGCCAACAAGGAGGCGTGGGCCCTTGCCCAAACTTCTTTCTCCTCGGAACTTCGTGTCGAGAATGACTACCTCCGTCAAAAGGCGAGGGTCAAGTGGGTAGTCGACGGTGATGCGAACTCCAAATTCTTCCATTCTTCTATTCGAAAGAAGAATAACCTTCTTTCGATTCGAGAGATTATGCGTCCTGATCTCTCTTTGGCTTCATCGCCAAAAGAAGTCAAAGATATCATTCTTTCCCATTTCCATTCCTTTCCGGGCTCACCGTCTGTCTCGGTTTCAGACCCGGCCCTATTAGCTTTCATTCCTCCTGTGGTCCTCTCCACGGAAAGTGCCATGCTCATGGATCTCCCGTCCCCTGAGGAGATCCGTGCTTGTGTTTTTGCTCTGAGCAAGGATAGTGCCAGTGGTCCTGATGGCTTCAACGGTGTCTTTTATAGGTGTTCCTGGCCTATAATCTAGGCTGATTTTTGTCTTGCTATTCAATCCTTCTTCTCTGGGGGGACTCTTCCAGCTGGATGGACTTTCACCAACCTGATTCTCATTCCTAAGTGCGAAAACCCAAGGTCTTGTGCGGATTTCCATCCAATAAGCCTTTGCAACTTTTCGAACAAGGTTATTGCGAAAATTCTGGCCATCCGTTTGGCGCCATTCCTTGAGCGTATCATTTCCCCGTCTCAAGCAGGTTTTGTCAAAGGACGTCTTATCTCTGATAACGTCCTTCTCGCCCAGGAACTGATCTCCCAGATTGATCGAAAAGTTAGGGGATCTAATGTTGTGTTTAAACTGGACATGGCTAAGGCCTACGATCGCATGTCCTAGTTTTTCGTCATCAAGGTCTTAAGGTCCTTCGGGTTTTCGGAGGCTTTGATTGATATGGTGTGGAGGCTTATCTCCAACTGCTGGTTCTCTGTCCTCATTAACGGTTCAACCCATGGGTACTTCAAAGCTGGGAGGGGATTGCGTCAGGGAGATCCGCTCTCGCCTTCTTTGTTTGTGATCGCGGCTGAGGCTTTTATTCGAGGTCTCCAATCCTTAACCATCTACGGTCAAATCCAACGCTTCGGGATCCCGAGGGGTTATCTCCTAATATCCTCCTTATCCTTTGCAGATGACATTGTCATTTTCTCTAATGGCAGCCGTTCCTCTGTTCGGCGGCTACTTAGCTTTATCCATCAATACGAGAGGTCTTCGGGCCAACTCGTCAACCCCTCTAAATGTTGCTTCGTCCATTCGAAGGACTTGTCTCATTCTCGAGCTTCCTGGATCGAGACTATCTCTGGTTTCAAGGAAACATCCCTTCCCCTTCCTTACCTTGGTATTGTCCTATACCGGGGCAGAAAGCTTGGTTTCGGGGTGGACCCTTTCACTCTATTTTATTATATACGCTTAGCGAAAAGAATGTTTTTTGATAGACCTAGGACATGGATTCTATATGAACCAATGGATCGTGACAAGTCGTTACTACTAGCAATGACTTCCTCTTTCATTACTTCATCCTTTCCATACCCCTCTCCCTTGTTCGATCTTACTCATCAAATGACACTCAGTTCATATCTGTAAGTTCGATCATTGAGAAGGTTCAAAGAAAGGGTGGGCCATTGAAAAAAAAGAGATTCAAAACCGCTAGGGAACTCATATTTTCGATCCCTTGACAGACAAAGTGAGGGGCAAGATTTTACGCTGGAATGCGTCTCTTCTCTCCCAGGCCGGCAGACTTGTTCTTATCAAATCAGTTTTGGATTCGATGGGAACTCATATTTTCGCGACTATGACCCCGACCTCCTCCTTTTTCCGGTCTTATCGGTCTTTGCCATCTTCGTTCTTCTGGGGAAACAAGGATAACGGCCGTCGTCACCATTGGGTGTCGTGGGACGTGGTTTGTCGCCCCAAAAATGAAGGTGGTTTAGGACTGCGAAACCCAATTGATCTTTGCAAGGCCTTTGCTTATAAGTTGTGGTACAAGTTTGGGGCTAACGACTGCCTATGGGCGTCGTTCCTCCGTGCTAAGTACCAAAGACTTGCGGGCTCTAATTATTCGGGCTCTCCGTCCTATGCTAGTGAGACCTGGAAGCATATGCAGTCGGTGAAGCCTTTATCTGACTCTCAGGGCGGCTTGACAGGCTGGGATGGCGCTTCGTTTTCCGTCCTGAAAGCCTGGTCCTCAATCAGAATTCCTTCCGCCAATCGTCCTGAATTTTCGTTCATATGGGATTCTCGTATTCCTCCCAAGGTCTCTCTTCTGATGTGGCGTATCCTTCATGATGGGTTGCCACTGGACGAGAATCTCCAAAAGATCGGCATTCCTTTTGTTTCCCGTTGTAGATGCTGTGGCAACGGGGAATCGGAATCCTTGAACCATTTGTTTTTTGGTGGTTTCACTGTCAGAGCTTGCTGGAATTACTTCGGGAACCTGGTAGGTGTTCGAAGTAATGCGAGAATCCCTGTTGTACTTCTGAGTTCTTGGTGGCCTGGGAGCTTTGGAAAATCGCTTCGGTCTATCGTGTTCAGATTAATCCCGTGTCTCATCTGCTGGCACGTCTGGTGCGCGCGGAATAAGGATATTTTCGACAGCACTCCTATGGATCCGCAGTCCATTATCCATCGTGTGAGGAATGATATCTTCCTGGCTTTCCGTGGTAGACCCTATAGGGGACCCATGAGCCACCGGTCTAGGCGGCTAGTGGGACTCCTCTCGATTTCCTGTTCTCCAACCGCTGCTAGACTTGGAGTTGGTTGAGCCGTCGCTGTGGGGTGGTGTCCTTCACACACCTCTCCCTCCCCCTCCCCCACCCCCCTTTTTATTTTAATGTGGTTGCTAGTCTTTTCTTCAGGTGTTTTTGGTCTTTCCATGGCATGGATTTCGCTTTGGATGGATAGGCGGGTGATTTCTAGTGTCATCCTAGGCTGCTTGGTCGGGTTTTATTTCGTCTTTTTACGCCTTCGGTCCTCTCTTTTAGTGCTTGAGGGTTAGACCTTGCTTTCCTCCTTTCGGGCTTATGAGTGATTACTACGTGGCTTCGGAGGAGCTCTGTACGAGGTGCTGTGGACATCTTCATTGGCCGGTGGCTTTGTCGGTACTCGATGAGTTTGTTCATTGGGCGGTGGCTATGTCAGTACTCGCTGAGTTTGTTCGATGGGCGGTGGATTTCCCGGAGCTCACCCGGATATTCCGTACTGTTCTGATTCTTCTGTGAGGCCTTCTTGGGTCTTCTGAGCTGGCTCTTCATATCAGTCGGCACTGACTCCATCCCTAGGAGTCTGCTTCCTCTGGTTTAGCTGTTTATCCTGTTGCTCGGTGTGCTCTCTTTGTGGTTTGGCTTGGTGGTCTGGCCTTTACCTTCAGGTTAAGGTGGGTTGGTGGTTGTTGGTGGTTTATTTTCTTTTTTCATTATTATGAGGTTGGTTGTCTTGTCTCTGTCTGTTGTGGGATTGTCTCTTTGTCTTTACCATTTTTTCCTGTGCTCTTCGAGTCTGGAAGGCATATGTCCTTCATATGCTTCGTTGTTGTATTGTGAGCCATTGGAGAAAGGCGTTTTTTCTTCTTTTGTTTATATATTTTTATTTTCCAAAAAAAAAAAATATATAACTTGAAAACATAAAGCAAAAAATATTTTTCGACCAGATTATACCCATAAGAAGGGGCAAAATCCAACAATTGGATGTGTTTGTTTCAAATATTAGTCATAACATACTATACTACCTTATTTGTTTTTCTATTGCATTTATACTAGTAATACAATCCAATACAGATTATGTTATTTATGTTCCATGTAAGATCTATAGAACTAAGTTGAATCATATGTGTTTTTATTGGTTTTAGCGTTTCAGTAAGAAGCAAAATGAAAAGGTTGATGTGGCAATCAACACACACATATATGCACCATGTAATATTGGTACTATTCTAACTAAATGAGTATGAACAGATCTGCTACTTTTAATGATGGCTTCCATTAAATTGTTTTGAACGATTTTCTACAGTAGCATCATATCACACATATTTTTGGCTAAACACGAAAACAAAATCCAAGATCTGGATGCTATAAATGCTATCTGTAGCAATTTTTTTTTTGAATTTCTTATGTTAGTTTAACCTTTATTTCTTCGTAATACACCATTATATTTTTCAACAGAATGCATTGAAAGGGTTGATCGATCATGATAATGCTTAATCTTCATCGGGAAACTAATGTAGTCTGCCTTATCAAAACTAGAGGATTACCATAAATTTAAGGGCGATGAAAGTAGGGGGAATCAGAGAGATTTTGGAACAATTTCTTCATACATTTCATAGCAATGTTCCATACATATAGGCATACAAGGTTAAATCTAACCAACCCACTCATTTTATGACAACTCGGCCTAAATAAAACAAATTTTTGTTATACTTTTAGTACTGAAATCATTTATTCATTCCCTAGGTGGTCCTATGGATCTTTTAGGCCGAGTATGAACTATAGGGGTTGAACTATGTTGTGTTACATTAGAAACAAAGGGATATTCCACATATAAAAACTAGATACGAAGTTGAAGGAAATCCATTTGCTAATGCACCAGTTGTACCTCTTTTGTATGATGATGTATTTGAAGGCATGGAGTTTTTTGACTTGTGATTAGATGGGTTGTCAGTGCTCCATTACTGTTTGCATTTGAATTTTTTAGTATGAATATCAGCAATTTCTTTCACTTTGAATGCTTCCAAAAAAATAGGTGCTTGCTTCACAGTAGAGATGGCAGGTGTTGCATATTTCATAGTTGGGTTCTATTTTGGAGGATTGTATGGTGCAAGTGAGTATGGTTGAAAATAAGGTGCAGGAAACGAGTTTGGCTGTTAGCTATATATCTGGCCTGGCCATCATGTTCTATAGTTGGACCTATAGAAACAGTAGATGGATAAGCACTCTAAGGTTTATATCCATAGCCATATATATCACCATAAAATACCTAAAAGAAAATATTTAAGGAACTCATCACCAAATTGAATAACATATATATTGTTGCAAATTGTAGTTTATGAAAGTTAAATGTGACATAACATTGAACTTCAATTTTGCTATTTGCATTTTCCTATGTGGTTGTTTAACACAACCAAGAAACCATTAAAATTCATGTTACATTGTCATTTGCTTTAGATTTCACCTTTTTTTTTGTATATGACTTCTCCATTTTAGTCATGTGCTTTCAAAAGACTTCATTTTCAATTTATTAGTTCATACAAGTTTGTTTGCAGTAACTTAAGTTTTATAAAATTTTAGTTTCGTCACATTGTCTACTGAACAGTACAAAAATATATCATGTATTTGCTTTGACGTACTTCATTTCATTAATATATACTGTTGTACTAAGCTTAAAAATTGAGCTTCTTTTTCCGTTCCCTATTGTAACGTAGTCACTATAACCAATCTTTGAATGCAATGAAACTTGCATTTAATATATTTAGTTTGGAGGTAATTATATTAAAGAATCTTTTATACAATAAATTTTTTCATGCAATTTCTGGCACGTAAAAAGGTTCATTACCACAAGAACTCAGATTTCAAATTTAAACTTTTGATGCCTGGAATAGAAATCCATATTTATATTTTCACTTAAAGTGTTTAATGTGTGATTGCTCTAAATCCATACATTCAATTTCTCTGATTCAACTGAACCGAAAATATCAAGCCCACAAAAACAATATACACTGTGTCCAAAAAACACGGTAAACAACAAACATCTCCCACACACTATACATTTGCAACACCTACATTCTCAACCTTAAAACGGCTAAAGGAAATTCATTACTTCTGTATCTAAACTACAACCCACCAATTACCCGTGTGCAAAACACGGGTTTCATCCTAGTTATTACTTATATGCTTGACCAGGTGCAAGGTTAGCTATAGATGTTGTAACTCATGTGCCAATGCGTTATCGGGACATTTGGGTAAGTAAGACATTTGTTATACATGAAAGCTATTATGTCGATAATATAATTTGGCTTAAATTTTTTTACATAAAATGAGAATATTGTAATGGTTATTTCACTAATTTCACTATATTTTTGAGCAAATACTGTAATATATATGCATATTGAAAGGGAGAGGGAGAGGGAAAGGGAGAGGAGGAGGGGGGAGAGGGAGGCGGTGGAGGGAGAGGAGGGGAGGGAGAGCGGGAGGGAGAGAGGAACTGAAAGTGTGACGAAACAAAATTCTGTGCCCTTTGTGCCGACAATAAACCACATATGTCAAACCCAAATTGCACGAAATTGTGGATTATCAGGGGTAATAAAGAAAAATAGACAGAACATAATCTCACACGAATGAAATAACATATAATATTGAACAAATATCTTTACAGCGGAAAATTTTAAATTATATATATCAGAGTCTAACCTAAATTCAGCATGGACAGTTATAAACATCTGCCCTTACAATTGCTCACACATCAAACAAAACAAAATAGAAGCGGATAATAGAATACGTCCATACGTAGATGAATATCTCCAGCTCTCCTTTGGAAACTCCAACCGTCTTCGACTAAACCTGAAACTACTCGGATCTGACCCAAGTATTAAAAAATACTCGGATCAGGCTGAATAAACCAGCGTGAGAAAAACTCAATAATAAATGACAGTGTCATATATCAACCTTTGAATAAAATCATTTGAAAAGAAAGAGTATCTCATAAGATCACACCCACACATAAACACAGATGAGTTTTTACCTTATGATAACTAAAACACTTTTATATCAAAACATTTGATATTATTTTTAATGACATTTTTTGAAAACATTTGCAAATAAACTTATTAATCATAGTCGAAATTATTACCATTATTAAATTCCAGCATACTAGGTTCTAAAAACAAAACCGTAGGTTCTTATTGGAGAATGGATTTCCATACAAATGACCAAGTGAAGGGACTACCTTCCGGCAGTACATCTCTAGAGGAATGTACCGAGGACCATCAAAAAGGATCCTTTACCAACACAAGACCGGCCTATCTCTGTAACTCGATAGTACAGAATATATCATCCCCCGGTCATTACCGACCTTTATCCGAGCGCTCGATTTCCATACACCACATTAATTTACATCTCGAACGTCATAACGGGAAGAAATATATCTAGAAAGGGATGATCATACCCTAATTGGGAATGACCCACTTAGCCTTGCTGCATCTAACCTTGTTTCGGTCATTTCTGGTTGATGAGGCTCAAGACTACGATTACCTTTTCACATAACATATATCACATCTCTGAATGCCACATTGCCATTTCCGTTGACTACTAATTGCCTTCCATAAAAATACAACCCTTGAGCTCGTACGTCTCAAGGAGGGTGTTAAGCTAAGAAAAGTTGCATTCTCCGCCACCATAGATGTATGTTTGTAAAAACCAATGTACGTAACCTCAAAAAATGCACTGTCAAACATTCATCCGTACAAGTTCGTTCTGGGACTGAATGAAACTGAAGGTACTTTCCTACCACATCCTGTCGAGAATTAACCCTAGGATTAGTAGCGAGAAGTCCTTGCAACCTAAAGAATTTCAGAAATGAAAGCACCACTGCTACTTAGTATTTAGGAGCTAACCAGAATTATCAACAAGCAGTCCTTTCATCCCGAAAATCCCTGGTATTCATTCTTCATTCTTTCTATCAGTTCTTCATTTTTCGAACATGTAAATTGGTTCGAAGTGGTTTTCGGATAGGAACCACCCAAATACGACCCCGGTTCCTTCGAAATCCAATCACTGATATAAAGTGAATATGAGTATACGAGATTTATTAAGTCTCTTTTCACTTTAATTCTTTTTGGATGATTACAAAATCTCTTCTTTTTGTCTTAGAGTAATTCTATGTTAATTCACTTATTAATTAGGAAAACATTTTCCTATTTTCTTACTTATCATCGATCCAGAATTTCTTAACCTTTAATTGGGTCAAAAACAATGTTATTTAAGACATCGTTTACTGTAAACCCTATCTTAAAAAACATTATTGAGTAAATAGGATCATAGAAATCATTCTAATTTTACTCAACATTAAATTTCCATATTCAACAAGTGCTATGGGTGAAATAACGGTGAGATTACCTTTTAAATTCCACGAATAGGACGAGTTCCCTCTTCGGAATTTAACACCAAGTATAAGAACATTATCTCTATGCAATCCAAGTTGTAGTTTATTCATTTTGGAGACTACTTAAATTTTGGATAATACTAATCTTCTTTTATTTTGAGCATCCGGGCTTTCCTTTCGACCTGTTCCACCCCCCGCCTAAAAAGAGAAAACATAGGCCAGGTAAGTTCAGGGCACTAGTTGCTCCATCCCTAACCTTAGTTAAACACCTTGTTTTATCTTCCCAGATCTCACACGCGGGACAAATGTACTACTCGTTTCTGCATACTCAGTTATTAAATTTATTTTGGAATTGATTATAACGATTCCAAATTATCTTTTAAATGCTTAATTTTCCTTTTAAAAACATTCATAATTGATTTTAGGAACAATCGTTACGTTTAAACTCATATTCAAAAAGTTATAGAATTCACAGCATAAAAGTGCCGCGGAAAGTGCTATATAAGCTTATTTGATTTAAACCACTTTTTAATATTTGAAAATTTACATTTTCCATTCCAAATCTCTTCTAAACTATTTAAATAGATTTATCAAATTTATTCCACATTTTTCGATAATTAAAAAACGTCCATTTAAACAGATTTTGTGTTATGGTCACTTACCTGCATTAGCGCGATTTTCCTAGAAAATTGATTTGGAGTTATTTCAAAATCTACTTATCGAAATTTTGATTTTTTGTCTTCGTTTAGAAGATATGGATATAATAGTTCAGAATTTTCTTTTCTCGAAGAATTCCAAGCTATATTCCACTGTATACACTAGGTTTAACTTTTCGGTGCAAAATCGCGAACTACCGTTGCTCGACGCGCCTAGTTTTAACTTATTTTTCAATACTTGAAATAATCTATTCAGATTGAATTTTATTACTTATAAAACCATTACAACTCATTTTAAATCAATATTTTCACTTTTTAAAGTTTTTAAAATGTATTTTCACTATTATCATATTATAATATTATTTTATTCCTATTATTTTAATATTAAATTTTAAATTCCAATTTCAATTCTAACTTCAAATTAAACCAAATAAAAACTTAGATTTCAAATCTAATTTCCATTCTAATTTAAATTTCAACCTTAATCTCAATTTCAATTTTCAAAATTAATTTCAATTTTAATTTCACTATTCATCTCGATTTCAATTTCAATTTAACTTTCCATTTCAAATCCAATTTTACTTCTAATTTTAAATTCTCTTTTATTTCCACTTTAATTTAAATTCTAATTAAAAAGAGACTTATTTTTCCAAAGTATATCATATCATCAAATTAGGTCTTATTTAACAAAGGGGATACTTAATCAAAATGAGCATAATCGAGTTAACATTTATTACTAACATAATTATGGTCCATACACAAACTAATATGATAAATAATCACAACCATAAACACTTGCAACTATTCAAACGCAACACAAACATATCCAAACATCCATAACAACATTTCAAAGGGGTGTATACTTGCATATGTAATAAGATGATTATTATAGCAAAATCAAAATACGATCTTTTTAAAGCGGTGAGAATTTTCTCACCTTTAACCAAAACGTTTAACTTCCTACCAACATTCATATCAACCAATACTTCACTAAACCACCATCTAAACACTCTTTCATCTTTTCCAAGTGCTCGGCCACCACCCCACATCCCTTCTTGCTCTTGGCCATAGCCTTCTCCTTCCATATTGCTCACGTCCTCCCCCTATCAACTCCCAAACGCACGGTCTAAGGCCATTTTTAAGAAGAGAAGAGGAAGAAGTGAATTAAGAAGAGGTTAGAAAGTAACAAGTGGATTACTGCTTAAGCACTCCACTATTTTTAACCCTCCTTCCTCTCTTAAAGAGAGAAGCCACTAAAATAGCTTAAAGAAAGAAGAAGAAGAGAATGATTTGTGTGAAAATAAAAGAGGTGCGCATGGCTATTTATAGGAAAAAGTTGGAGTAAAATATTATTATGTAAAATGACCAAAATACCCTTTACTTACTTTTTAAGAAACCTTACTTTTTTTAACACTTAACATCACATTTCAAATCATCCTTTATGTCACTTTCACTTAAGAAGTAAGAAAAGTAAAGTAATAATTATGTTTGGTTTGATTTGACATGTTCTGGAATTTTGTGCGTACGTTTTCTTAATGAAATTCTAGAATTTTCTAAGTATGTTTAGTAAAAGTAAACTTGATTAGTGAATTAATTAATACTTATACTATTTGAATATATGTTCATATATAAGAAAATAAAGGTTCATATGTTTAGTAAAAATAAACTTGATTAATATGTGCTAAAATGATCTATGTTTAACTTATGTATTTATTCACATTCATTTTTTACCTAATACATTTTTTCAAAATTTCTGTTAATCCAATTTTATTTCACAACCATTTACTTTCTTCTAAATTCATTATTACTTAAGCATACAAACATGACTTAAACTTGTATAATATACCTTTACCTCCTAAGAGTATATATACATATCCCCAAACTTCAAACCGTTATTACTTCAATTACGGTGGTTAACTAATGTGGAACTCTACTATTATCTCACATTAATATGTTATAAAACTTAATCCTTAGTTTTATTTATCTAAGGTCTTAATTTAGCTAATATTATTTATCTAATCCATATATTAATAAGCCAACTTTACTAAGTGTACACCTTTTTCTTTTAATTTTGTGATTATCTACTTAACTTATTTACCTATCCATTTCTAAATCAAATTTCTTAACCTTAAACCCATCAAATACCTTATAGTCAAATTGTGAAACTTAATTCACATGGTATTTGTTATTTAGCTTTTAAATCCATCCATTATGATAATCACTTAATCATTATTATTTCTTAATACTAAATATCTAAGGGTATATGATTAAATTTCTAAATTCTAGCTTTCAACTAATTGATTCTATATGGAATATCTTATAGTCAAATCGTGCAATTATAATCATAAGATATTCGTATTTTAGTTTTACTAAGCAAAATTAAAAACAATCCTTAATTTCTAACCCAAAAATAATGATATCCCCTTTAATATTTAAAATATAAACCCAAGGTAAAATTATTTTATTTACCAATTTCTTTAAAACAAAACCACTTTTATAAAATTAAAAAATACGTGCTCGTATATATAACACTCTCATAACTCATTCTAGGGTGTTACTAACCCTATCTCTAATGAGTTACCCATCCTAGGATATTACTAATCCTATCTTTGATGAGCCTTTACCCATAACAAAGCCAAGATTCTCGCTTAACCTTCAGCTCTGATACCAAATGTGACGAACCAAAATTCTATGCCCTTTGTGCCGACAATAAACCACACATGTCAGACCCAAATTGCATGGAATTATGGATTATCAGGGGTAATAAAGAAAACTAGACAGAACAAAATCTCACACGAATGGAATAACATATAATATTGAACAAATAACTTTACAGCGGAAAACTTTTAAAATACATATATCAGAGTCTAACCTAAATTCAGCATGGACAGTTATAAACATCTGCCCTTACAATTGCCCACACACATCAAACAAAACAAACAGAAGCAGATAATAGAATACGTCCATACGTAGATGAATATCTCCAGCTCTCCTCTGGAAACTCCAACCGTCTTCGACTAAACCTGAAACTACTCGGATCTGACCCGAGTATTGAAAATACCCGGATCTGGCTTGATAAACCAGCGTGAGAAAAACTCAATAATAAATGACAGTGTCATATATCAGCCTTTGAATAAAATCCTTTGAAAAGAAAGAGTATCTCATAAGACCACGCTCACACATAAACACGGATGGGTTTTACCTTATGATAACTAAAATACTTTTATATCAAAACATTTGATATTATTTTAATAACATTCTTTGAAAACATTTGCAAATGAACTTATTAATCTTAGCCGAAATTGTTACCATTATTAAATTCCAGCATGCTAGGTTCTACAAACAAAACCGTAGGTTCTTATTGGAGAATGGATTTCCATACAAATGACCAAGTGAAGGGACTACTTTCCGGCAGTACATCTCTAGAGGAATGTACCGAGGACCATCACAAAGGATCCTCTACCAACACAAGACCGACCTATCTCTATAACTAGATAGTACCGAATATATCATCCCCCGGTCGTTACCGACCTTTATCCGAGCGCTCGATTTCCATACACCATATTAATTTACATCTCGAACGTCATAGCGGGAAGAAGTATATCTAGAAGGGGATGATCATATCCTAATTGGAAATGACCCACTTAGCCTTGCTGCACCTAACCCTATTTCAGTCATTTCCGGTTGATGAGGCTCGAGGCTACGATTACCTTTTCACATAGCACATATCACATCTCTGAATGCCACATTGCCATTTCCGTTGACTACTAATTGCCTTCCAGAAAAATACAACCCTTGAGCTCATACGTCTCAAGGAGGGTGTTAAGCTAAGAGAAGTTACCTTCCTGCCACCACAAATGTATGTTTGTAAAAACCAATGTACGTAATCTTAGAAAATGCACTTTCAGACATTCATCCATACAAGTTCGTTCTAGGACTGAACGAAACCGATGTGAGGAATGCGGATTACGGATCTTAAGGCTAGGAATAACACTAGAGGGGGGGGTGAATAGTGTTTTTAAGAAATTACTAAATATTTTTGAGTTTATGTTAAATTGAACACAAATGTATGCAATATTCAGACACAGATATAATCACTGAAACAAACACAGATGCAGAAATAAAGTAAATGCAGTAAAGGAAAGAACACACCGGATTTTATACTGGTTCGGGGTTACCCTACATCCAGTCCCGCACAACTAAGTACGGATTTCCTTTCAAAAGAAATTCAACAATTACAACCCTCGGTTTCAAGGCTACGAGGTACACCCTCCAAAATCACAATCCTCTGGGTAGAGATACTTGATTTCCGGGGCAACAAGTTCACCCAATTGATTTCCAAGGCTACAATCACACCTTTTCTCGCTTGATTGATTTCCAAGGCTGCAATCACACCTTTTCTCGCTAGATAGATTACAAAGAAGCCTATAACTCTGAATAGCACTTGGATCTTGTTGAGATAGTGATAGAGAATCAAACCAAAGATAATCTAGTTAGATTCAATGTTGATTTCGGCAGAGTAATGATAGAATTTTGATTAAGAAAATGTGGAAGAAGAAGAGAAGTGAAAAACTAGAAAAACTGATATATAATTCATTGAAACTAACCCCTATTTATAGAAGAACAACAGTCATGTCCATTCGTGAAAGGTTATGGCAAATAGACACTTCTTTTGAAATTCAAAATTTTGAATCTAACTGACACTATGTCGACATGGGGTACTAGGGCATGTCGACATCTCAAAGGAAATTTTGATGTTTTGTTTTTCTTTGAAAATAACCTTTATCTTATATTAAAACTATTTTAAACTTTATAAATATACTTGACTATAGATAAAATACATAGATGAATATAAATAATAATATATATAACATTTTACTATAATTTTATATTTAAATCTGTTATGTATACCATAATTACTACTTACCTTAATTAGTACTTACCTTAATTAAGTGAACTCGTTGGTTATAAATACCAATCTCTCTGTAAAGCTTTAAGATGAATAATAAGATATATTGAGTTCTCTTATGCTTTATTTACAATCTTATTCAAATATGTTAATATGGTATCAGAGCACTACAATTCAAAATGAGAAATTAAGCGATCCAATATCCAATTCGTCTCTTTAGATTAGAATCCGCTCTCTTCGCGTCTAAAATTGGTTCGAATCAGGTTTCTTCCTAACATTGAGTAATCTGCTATGTCGTTTCAAGATTCTTGTTTTTCCCTTTTGAAATTCGACCCTTTTGAGATCTGGTTTATCATCAAGGTATTCGAAATCAACCCAAATTTTCTAATTTGAGATATCATGAGTGAAGAAAAAGTCTCTACAGTCATGGATATAATGCCCATGATGTCAAAAATTACTGACCATAAACTAAGTGGTTCGAATTACATAGATTGGAGCAAAACAGTACGGTTGTATCTTCGTAGTATTGAGAAAGATGATCATCTCACCGATGATCCTCCTGACAGTAATTCAACAGAGAAAAATGATCAGATGTGGTTGAGGGATGATGCTCGTCTATTTCTTCAGATTCGAAACTCCATTGATAATGGAGTTATTGGATTGGTGAATCACTGTGAGTTCGTTAAGGAATTAATGGATTATTTAGAGTTTCTATATTCTGGAAAGGGAAACTTATCTCGTATGTACGAAGTCTGTAAGTCATTCTACCGGGTTGAAAAACAGGATCAATCTCTCATGGAGTATTTTATGATGTTCAAAAAGAAGTATGAAGAATTTAACCTGTTATTACCACTAAGTTCTGATATAAAGATCCAACAAAAGCAAAGGGAGCAAATGGCTATAATGAGTTTTCTAGGAGGGCTACCACATGAGTATGAATCTGCTAAATCACAGGTGCTTTCTGGTACAGATGTGTCATCATTACAAGAAATTTACAGTCGCATCCTTCGAACAGAAAGTACAAGTTCTCAACTAGTTGGAATTTCTTCTACAGAAAGTGCTCTGGTAGGACAAAGTAACAAGGACAATAATTGGAAACCAAATCAAAACAGTGGATCTCAGAAACCGGGAAGATCTGAAGTTCGTGCACGTGCACCTGACATTCGTGCACCAGATACTAGAAATATAATGTGTAACTACTGTAAAAAACTTGGACACACAAAGTTTGATTGCAGAAAACTAAAATTTAAAATACAACAAGATCAACAAAAGCAGGTTATGGGTATTGGGCAAAAGAACTACAACACTGCAAATACAGTAAAAACAGAAGATGATAATACAGCTGCACTTTCAGAGGAGTTTGCTAAATTTCTAAAGTATCAAGAATTCCTGAAGGGTTCTTCATCTATCACTACTATTGCAAACACAGGAAAGAATAAATGGGTTATTGATTCCGGTGCAACTGACCATACGACAGGTAATTCCTCCCTTTTCTCTACCTTTCAATCAAACAATTCAAAACACACGGTGACTCTTGCCAATGGATCGTGTTCCACAGTTCAAGGAACTGGAATTGTTTATCCTACCACCTCACTTCCTTTAACTTCTGTCCTACACTTACCTGAACTAGCTTTTAACTTACTATCTGTTAGCCAACTCACTCAAAAATTGAACTGTTCTGTATCTTTTTATCCAAATTATTGTATTTTCCAGGATCTAGTAACGAGGCAGACTATTGGTAAAGGACATGAGTCCGGAGGGTTATACATTCTTGATACACCACCACCATCTCCTGTAGCTTGTTCGAGTATATCTTCAGCCCTCAAGAATCACTGTCAGCTTGGACATCCATCTCTTTCTTTATTAAAAAAACTTTATCCACAATATAGTTCACTATCATCACTAGATTGTGAAGCATGCCATTTTGCTAAACATCACCGTCTAAGTTCTAGTCCTAGAGTCAATAAGCGTGCTAACTATCCTTTTGAGTTAATACATTCTGATATTTGGGGACCGTGTCCGGTTGTGTCTAAATCTGGATTCAAGTATTTTGTTACTTTTGTAGATGATCACTCTCGTGTTACTTGGCTTTTTTTGATGAAAAACAGATCTGAACTGTTCTCTATATTTTGTGCTGAAATAAAAAATCAATTTAATACCTCTATTCGTACATTGCGAAGTGATAATGCTAAAGAATACACATCTTTTTTGTTTCATTCATATATGACTCAACATGGTATACTCCATGAAACATCTTGTGTTGACACACCATCTCAAAATGGTGTGGCCGAAAGGAAAAATAGGCATCTTCTTGAAACTACGCATGCTCTTTTATTTCATATGAATGTTCCAAAATTTTTTTGGGCTGATGCTGTTTCTACGGCATGTTTTCTTATTAATCGTATGCCATCATCTATTCTCAATTGGGAAATTCCATATAAAGTTTTATTTCCCAACAAAACTTTGTTCCCTATTAGTCCAAAAGTATTTGGTAGCACTTTTTTTGTAAGAGACGTGAGGCCACAAATAACTAAACTTGATCCTAAATCTTTAAAATGTGTTTTTGTTGGCTATTCACGACTTCAAAAGGGGTATAAGTGTTACTGCCCTAGTCTTGGACGATATATAGTTTCAATTGATGTTAGTTTTTTGGATAATACATCCTTTTATTCTACATCTGCACATGATAATATTCTGTCCCATAATAGTGATGATTTTCTTATATATCCAACAAATTTCGCAAATCAAACCTTAATTCATCCTGCGAGTGCTGCTGATACACCTGTGAATGATACACCTGTGTATGCTCTAGACACTGTTCAATCTCTTTGCACAAACCCAGAAATAGCCTCATCTACAAATCTTGATCTCCCTATTGCCTTAAGGAAAGGAAAGCGGTAGTGTACTTTTCCTATTTCTTCATTTGTTTTATATAATAAACTGTCCACCTCATCTTACTCTTTTATCACTTTACTTGACTCCATTTCAATTCCAAAAACTGTCAAAGAAGCACTATCTAATCCTGGTTGGCAAAAAGCAATGATAGATGAAATGAATGCTTTGGAATTTAATAATACTTGGGATTTAGTACAATTACCCAAAGATAAAAAGGCTATTGGATGTAAATGGGTTTTTTCTCTTAAATATAATCCAAATGGATCTATTGCTCGATTAAAAGCTCGATTAGTTGCAAAGGGGTTTGCACAAACTTATGGTGTAGATTATTCTGAGACCTTCTCTCCAGTTGCGAAATTAACTTTTGTACGAATACTTATCTCTCTGGCTGCTACTTATGATTGGACTTTACATCAACTTGACATTAAAAATGCTTTTCTTCATGGTGATCTTAAAGAAGAAGTATATATGGAGCAACCTGCTGGTTTTGTTGCTCAGGGGGAGAATGGATTAGTATGTCGTCTTCGGAAGACCTTGTATGGGTTAAAACAAAGTCCTCGTGCATGGTTTGGAAAATTTAGTAAAGTTATTGAAAACTTTGGAATGAAGAAATGCAAATCCGATCACTCAGTCTTCTATCAAAATTCAGAAAAAGGAATTATTTTGTTAGTTGTCTATGTGGATGATATTGTCATTACAGGAAATAATAAAACAGGGATCGACTCTCTTAAAACTTTTATTCATACGCAATTTCATACGACAGACTTGGGAGAACTAAAATATTTCTTAGGTGTTGAAGTAATGCGGAGTAACAAAGGTATCTTATTGTCTCAAAGAAAATATGTACTTGACTTACTGAAAGAAACATGAAAACTGGGATCAAAACCGTGTAGCACTCCAATGATTCCAAATTTACAACTAGATATCGAAGGTAAATTATTTGAAAATCCAGATAGATATCGAAGGTTGGTTGGAAAGTTGAATTATTTGACTGTGACTCGACCAGATATTGCATATTCTGTTAGTGTCATAAGTCAATTCATGTCATCCCCAACAATTCATCATTTGGCTGCTTTAGAACAAATTTTATGTTACTTAAAAGGAACAGCTGGACTTGGTATTGTGTACAAAAATCATGGGCACAATCTAGTTGAATGTTTTTCAGATGCAGATTGGGCAGGATCTAAGGTAGATAGGAGATCTACGACGGGGTTCTCTGTCTTTTTGGTGGGAACTTAATCTCATGGAAAAGCAAGAAACAAAATGTTGTATCTCGTTCTAGTGCAGAATCAGAGTATCGAGCTATGGCAAAATCTGTACGCGAAATAACATGGATATATCAGCTCTTAACAGAAATGGGATTGAAAGCTACTATTCCTGCAAAACTATGGTGTGACAACAAGACAGCTATTCATATTGCATCTAATCCTGTATTTCATGAACGAACTAAACACATTGAGATTGACTGTCATTTTGTTCGTGATAAAATACAAGAAGGACTGATATCTACAGAATATGTGGGGACTGAGGAGCAACTTGCAGATATATTTACAAAAGCCTTAAATGGAGTTCGAATGAATTATTTATGTAACAAGTTGGGCATGATTAATATATATGCACCAACTTGAGGGGGAGTGTTATGTATACCATAATTACTACTTACCTTAATTAGTACTTACCTTAATTAAGTGAACTCGTTGGTTATAAATACCAATCTCTCTGTAAAGCTTTAAGATGAATAATAAGATATATTGAGTTCTCTTATGCTTTATTTACAATCTTATTCAAATCTGTTAATAAAATCAAAGTATAAATATATTGTAATTAAAAGATAGTTTAAAACAACCGAAGTTTAAAAACAAGAATATTTAAGGCTAAAACATCTTTTTGAAAATCATTTGAAAAGATAATTTTTAAGGCTAAAACATTTTGAAAAACAATTTTGAAAATCATTCTGAAGTAGTTTTGAAAATCATTTTGAAGTAGTTTTGCAAGCTTCTTCCTGCAGAATATCTCATCATGACAGGACTCGAGAACTTGTACAAAACTAGGATGTTCGTGGGTTTGTAAGCCACTTGTCGTAGGTTTGTAAGCTACTTGTCGTGGGTTTGTAAGCCACTAAAAAGGTAGAAATGGGTTCCATACCAAAAGAAAAATGGAGTGAAGATTTCAGTGCTATTGTGAAGTTTTAACAAAATTCTAGACTCAATACTTATCTTGAACTCTTGAACTCTTGATAACCTTGATACTCATGAGTCTTCAATCTTGATATCTTGAATCTCTATACTGTACAGTCTTCATTCTTTGTACATGCATAGTTAAATCCTGTATATACATATATATCTAAACTATAATGTTAGTATTTATATTTTATAATCTTATTCTAAGGTTGTTGTCATCAAAATCATCAACTCATGGACTAACAACCGAATGTACTCTCCTACCACATCCTATCAGGAATTAACCCTAGGATTAGTAGCGAGAAGTCCTTGCAACCCAAAGAATTTCAGAAATGAAAGCACCACTGCTACTTAGTATTTGGGAGCTAACCAGAATTATCAGCAAGCAGACCTTTCATCCCGAAAATTCCTGGTCTTCATTCTTCATTCTCTCTACCAGGTCTTCATTTTTCGAACACGTAAATTGGTTCGAAGTGGTTTTCGGATAGGAATTACCCAAATCCGACCCCGGTTCCTTCGAAATCCAGTCACCGATATAAAGTGAATATGAGTATACATGATTTATTAAGTCTCTTTTCACTTTAATTCTTTTTGGATGATTACAAAATATCTTCTTTTTGTCTAGAGTAATTCTAAGTTAATTCACTTATTAATTGGGAAAACATTTTCCTATTTTCTTACTTATCATCGATCCAGAATTTCTTAACTTTTAATTGGATAAAAAACAATGTTATTTAAGACATCGTTTACTATATACCCTAAATCTATCTAAGAAAAGATTATTGAGTAAATAGGATCATAGAAATCATTCTAATTTTACTAAATATTAAATTTTTGTATTCAACAAGTGTTATGGGCGAAATAACGGTGAGATCACCTTTTAAATTCCACGAATAGGACGAGTTCACTCTTCGGAGTTTAACACCAAGTATAAGAAGATTATTTCTATGCAATTCAAGTTGTAGTTTATTCATTTTGGAGATTGCTTAAATTTTGGATAATACTAATCTTCTTTTATTTTAGAAAACTTAATATAATCTTTTTAGAGCATCCGGGCTTTCCTTTCAATCTGTTCCACCCCTTGCCTAAAAAGAGAAAACATAGGCCAGGTAAGGTTAGAGCACTGGTTGCTCCATCCCTAACCTTAGTTAAACACCTTGTTTTATCTTCCCAAATCTCACAGGCGGGAAAAATGTACTAGTCGTTTCTTCATACTCAGTTATCAACTTTATTTTGGAATTGATTATAAAGTTTTCAAATTATCTTTTAAATGCTTAATTTTCCTTTTAAAATCATTCATAATTGATTCTAGGAAAAATAGTTACGTTTAAACTCATATTCAAAAAGTTATAGAATTCACAGCATAAAAGTGCCGCGGAAAGTGCTATATAAGCTTATTTGATTTAAACCACTTTTTAATATTTGAAAATTCATATTTTCCATTCCAAATATCTTCTAAACTATTTAAACAAATTTATCAAATTAATTCCATATTTTTCCATAATTAAAAAATGTCCATTTAAACAGATTTTGTATTATGGTCACTTAACTGCATCAGCGCGATATTTCTAGAAAATTGATTTGACTTAATTCAAAATCTACTTATCGAAATTTTGATTTTCTTTCTTTGTTTAGAAGATATAGATATAATAGTCCAGAATTTTCTTTTCTCGAAGAATTCCGAGCTATATTCCACTCTATAAACTATGTTGAACTTTACGAAACGAAATCGTGAACTACCGTTGCGCGACGCGCCTAGCTTTAACTTATTTTTCAATACTTGAAATAATTTATTCATATTGAATTTTATTACTTATAAAACCATTACAAATCATTTTAAATCAATATTTACACTTTTTAAAGCATTTAAAATGTATTTTCACTATTATCATATTATAATATTAGTTTATTCCTATTATTTTAATATTAAATTTTAAATTCCAATTTCATTTCAATTTCAATTCTAACTTCATATTAAACCAAATAAAAACTTAGATTTCAAATTTAATTTCCATTCTAATTTAAATTTCAACCTTAATCTCAATTTTAATTTTCAAAATTGATTTCAATTTCAATTTCACTATTCATCTCGATTTCAATTTCACTTTAACTTTCCACTTCAAATCTAATTTTACTTCTAATTTCAAATTCTCTTTTATTTCCATTTTAATTTCAATTCCAATTAAAAAGAGACTTATTTTTCTAAAGTATATCACCAAAATTGGGTCTTATTTAACAAAGGGGATACTTAATCGAAATGAGTATAATCGAGTTCACATTTATCACTAACATAATTATGGTTCATACACAAACTAATATGATAAATAATCACAACCATAAACACTTGCAACTATTCAAACATAACACAAACATATCCAAACGTCCATAACAACATTTCAAAGGGGTGTATACTTGCATATGTAAAAAGATGATCATTATAGCAAAATCAAAATACGATCTTTTAAAAGCGGTGAGAATTTTATCACCTTTAACTAAAACGTTTAACTTCCTACCAACATTCATATCAACCAATACTTCACTAAACCACCACCTAAACACTCTTCCACCTTTTCCAAGTGCTTGGCCACCACCCCACATCCCTTCTTGCTCTTGGCCATAGCTTTCCCATTCCATATTGCTCACGTCCTCCTCCTATCAACTCCCAAACTCGCGGTCAAAGGCGATTTTTAAGAAGAGAAGAGGAAGAAGTGAATTAAGAAGATGTTAGAGAGTAACAAGTGGATTAGTGCTTAAGCACTGCACTATTTTTAACCCTCCTGACTCTCTTAAAGAGAGAAGCCACTAAAATAGCTTAAAGGAAGAAGAAGAGAATGATTTGTGTGAAAATGGAAGATGTGTGCATGGCTATTTATAGGAAAAAGTTTGGAATAAAATAATATTATGTAAAATGATCAAAATACCCTTTACTTACTTTTTAAGAAACCTTACTTTTTTCTACATTTAACATCACATTTCAAATTATGCTTTATATCACTTTCACTTAAGGAGTAAGAAAAGTAAAGTAATAATTATGTTTGGTTTGATTTGACATGTTTTGGAATTTTATGCTTACTTTTTCTTAATGAAATTCTAGAATTTTCTAAGTATGTTTAGTAAAAATAAACTTGATTAGTGAATTAATTAATACTTATACTCTTTGAATATATGTTCATATATAAGAAAATAAAGGTGCAACAACGTTGCTACAACTTTTAATCGACAAAACGTTGATGTTTGACAAAATGTTTTACGGTCACATTTTGATGTTTTAATTAAACTATTTATTTATGTAAACCAAATTTAAAAATGAACTTTTTACTTCTTTTAAATAAATTAAAACATGTCTATTCATATTTTAAAATCATATTTAAATAACAAGAAAAGAATCACAGGACCCTGTTTTTGATGTTGTTATAGGAAAAGTTCATGCAGAAATGAATATGTAAATTTAGTTCCTATTTTTGAAAAATAAAAAACGCAAGGTGTCTTGCACTTATCTGACAGAAAATGCAAGGTAACTTGCACTTTTCAGTTTCTGAAATCTTTTTCGAAATTTTCAAAATTTTGAAAAGCGCAAGTTATCTTGCACTTTCTATCATAAAAGCGCAAGCTAGTTTGCGCTTTCTATCAGAAAGCGCAAGCTTGTTTGCGCTTTTTGATTTTGAAATTTTTTTTTGAAAATTTTGCAATTTTTGAAAAGCGCAAGATAACTTGCGCTTTCTATAAGGAAAGCGCAAGCTAGTTTACGCTTTCTGATTTTGAAATTTTTGAAAATTTTAAAAATCGCAGGCTAATTTGCACTTTCTAATTTAGAAAAACAGGGACCTAATTAACATACTTATTTATACAGGGACTTTTCTTATAACAACATCAAAAATAGGGACCTTTCGTGCAAAGCCCCTTTAAATAATATCAAAATCTCTATTTTTACAGTGTATGTAAAACTGATAAAATGCGACAAATTTTGGTTATTTTTGTAAAAAGATTATTAACATATTTTTAAATCTTTTAATATACTTCTATTATCTTTATTAGGTGTTTTTAATAAGATTTAACTTTCCAAATAAATATTTAAATCCATTTATTTAAGCTTTTATTTATTTTTAACAAAAATTAACTTTTGCTGATTTGTTCTAAAATCCAAATTTATACTTTTTAATTGGTAGTTATAATAATAAATAATTCCTCTATTATTATTTATTATATATAACTTATTTATTTAAGTTTTAAACCCTTTTTAAATTTAAAATAAACAAAATTCCTCATTTTTGAAGTAGCGAAATTATGGGTCGTTACAGAAAGAGAGTACTCAAAGCTTATATTAGTGTAATGAATTTCATAATTTAATTTTGTGACGATGCTTGAGAAAATTCTGAATGTCAAGTAATTTCATTATAAACCCTAACTTAGTGGAGATTTAACTTTTTTCCCTTGAAGTAGCTCGGCTGCACTACAGCCTAGGAAAAGAAAAAATTGAAACAAAATTTACCGAAAATAGAGCCCAGTATCCCAGCCCAACCTCAAGGATACCTAATTTACAACATTTATCATTCCTCCCACTGCCCAAATTCAATTCGAAAACATACCCCATTTTTTTTCTTCTTATTTGCAAGTAATTAGAAATTGAAGTTGCAAAAAAGGTTTATTTTTATGTTGAGAATGGAATTTCAATTTCAATTATAATTAATTGTCTCGCACACGTCCCATAGTTGATATCTCAAAAATATTTCAGGTACTTATTTTATATATTTCACTTTATTTTCTCAACAAATAACCTAAATTGATTAAATTTGCTAAAATATGTTAAGAGGTACAAGGATAAAGCCAGGTGGCAGTTGTGGCTGAGAAACCATTGAGCTAGTATTTCAATTTAAAACATTGGTTAGATATAAATGTGAATAATAGAAGGGAATTGTTCATTTCTAGCAGAGATGTGTATATTTTTTTGTAATAGTTTCTGTATCGAGTACAAGACATGGTTACTTTTTAATTAAATATGTGTGTGGTGTATATGTTATATTAATTACGTATTGGACATGCTTTAAGGATTTGTATACACAACATCTAGTATTAGCTCAAATGTGTATTTTTGAGTTCATGGTTTAATTGGAAAAAAGTATTAAAATGTAAGATCCATATGCATATATATGAAGTGAAAACCTAATTAATCAAACTCTAAGAAGGCAATTGATATTTAATTTCTAAACTAGTTAGCTATCAGTTATAGTTAAATGATGAAGTGTACTGAAGCAAACATAAAATAATGATGTCACTAAAGTTATTATGCTATTTTTGATGAAACGTCCCTTCGTTTTAGAAAAATGGCATAAATAGACTAATCTTCGTGGGCGTTTGTTCCCAGATAACTTGGACAATATTTGCAGATTTATAACACCGATGGGTGGTTGATATAGCTACATTAACCGATGCTTAAGTAGTTGCTCTTGGTCTTAGTATTGTGGGTAAATTAATCAAATAGATTTTTCCATCTTAGAGACACGAAAATTTTATACCCTTTAAGTTTGGATAGAACTAATTATGTTTCATGTACTTTGAACTACCACTACAAATTATAATCTGGTTAAGTAATATTTGTACTTCTTGAGAAATTGAGAACCTTACATACACATACATTGAAATCTTCTATGAAGGTCTAGTGTTGTTGATATGTTGAAAAACTGTGGATGATGCTTGTGAAAGATAGCTATTGTCACTTGGTGAAGTTTGGTATTGCTGATATGATGAACGCTGGTGGTCAACAAGGTGATTCCATCATATATACACCTTTATTAAAACATGTTCAGTTTGTTCTATCATAGTTTCAATAATTACATTACAACTAAAAAAGGAAAAAAAATCAACATTAAAAATAATATTCCACTACTATCTTAACTCCTGAGTTCCTCCTTGAGTGTAAGCAACTTTCACAATCTTATAATTACCATTTGGACTATCTTCAATTTCATAAATTAGAATATTTTGGTTAAAAACTTCTAGAGTTATCACATACAGTAATCTATAGTATCTTAGTTAAATGATAACTGTGATATATAATATAGTATATGAATGTTTGAATTAAGAGACACATGTTTATACCATTTTGTTTTAAAATGAAGAACGCACCTTGATCTTCCTTTTTTCTAAAAATATTAAGATCAAAATTATCTCAGTGTTTCATATAGTTTATTGGAAAGAGAATCTGCTTCATGAGGTAAATATATTTTGATGATATATCTGTCAGATATAGTTATTGGCAGAAACTATCTGCTATGATCATTGTATTTTTAAAAAATTTATAATGTTGTTTAGTGCATAGGTTTTTGAATTTGATATATATTTTACTAGAGACGAATACCAATAATAATCATCTTCAACAGATACCATCATATACATGAGTGGTTATTTTAATTTTTACTGCATGATCTCTCTTATGTATTAACACATGTTTAATATTGTACCGTTTTCCTCTGCAGATGTAAAAAATAGTTAACACAGGTAGGCTAATACTATATAGTAACAATATTGTTGATTTGTTAAAAAATTGTTTCTATTAAAGGTATTTTATATTTTGTTGTTCACAACTTAAAAGTAACTGAATGATACATATTCCTTCAATTTTTAACACTTTGGCCTTTACTCTTTAGATTGATATGTAGAAAAAAAAATCCTTAAACACATAAGATTAGTTGACTTCTTTAATATACATGGCTTTCTTTATTCATCCTAATATGATTCTCAAGTTCTTCATTCATGTACTTTTATTTTTGTATTTACTGACATGATACCTTAGATAATGTAAAACACCTTTGCTTTATGAGCTTGCTATCTTGGCGGAAAATACTTGGTTTAACCTAAATCAATATACTCTTTTGAGTTATGGCGCACAAAACTATTTCGGGTTGGGAAAAGAGATATGTTTAAGGATCTATTTCCTTTTCTCTATGGACATAACGAGCTTCTCATGTACCATCTCCATAATGTTTTCAAATGATTTCTTACTATAAACTACCTGCTAATGAATGATTTCTTTGTCACTTTGTATTAGCATAATAGCGATGGAAGCTACTACAACGGTAATAAATTAAGTTGGTATAAAGACTCTTGTTGACTTTGCCATGACCATTTCTATTTTAAGGCAAGGATAGGAGTTTATCCTCAAGCAATGTTCACATGAATTCCACTAGCAATAAGCTGGCGAGAACAAAATGATTCTCCAGATGATACTTCAAGAGATATATTCACAAAAATTAGAGTTCTTGACTCCTATGAAGACTTGGTTGTGGAAGGTTGGATAATTTGGAATTTGGAAATCACACATTAACTTTTTTATTTACAACTGCAAAGACGACTTCTCACAGACATGATAGAGTTTTGCTGAATGCTTGAGTTTTTGTTTTTTATTGTAATTAAAATTACAATAACATGTGTAAACTGTGACATTTTTGCCAGCGACAATGCTGGATAATTGTAATAAATTTTATTCATGAATAGAAATGTATAAGTATATTAACAATATTTGCAAACTGTTTTGAATATTAGATTATATGTAAAATTTATGGCATTGTTGAAAATAATGTTAATAATGTTTGTGAAATGCTATACAATGTGTACTACTTTTATGGAATATTGTAAATAACTTTTTGCACTAATTTTTTGTTGTATGTTTACAATGTTTGTTAAACATGGTTAAAATAACAAACACAATGGTTGAAAAATGTTTTACTAAGGTTTTAACAATCGTTTGAAAATGTTATATAAAATTTGAGGATAACGTTTTTCAAACATGATATAGCAATTGTTTACAATGTTTTTGTGTTGTTTTAGAATTATATTCACAATTTATAGATAACAATGAGAAAACTAAAGTCAAAGTCTTATGATCAGCGTGGAGAAAGTTCAAGCGATGTTTATAATATGTTGTAAAGACTATATCTACAATATTAAGAAACTATCGTGCAAAGTATTTCTAATTGGTATATGAGAAGCGCACCATGGTTTAAAAGTGTTGTAAACATATTATTTACAATAGACTACAACATTAAATATGTGTTGTGAATGATGCATGTTTTATGCAACTATGGATTTGACAACAATATGATAAATGTTGTTAATGTGTTTTAACAATATTTATTCACCATTGTGAAATATGTTTTTTCTTGTAGTGAAGAAAAATATCGTTAAACCAGAAACATGTATAACATTAAATTTGAAACCCAATTAGGACATAAATTTGTACTAATATGTGCAAAGTAATTACCCTTTTCATTTCAACCCTTTTTATTATTCCACTTTCATTTTTCTCCATCTTAAATTAAATCTACAATTTAGCATTATCCCGCAAAAACTACATTTATTATGTAGAAATATATCTTAAATTATCTTTCAAAAAAAATTTGAAGTTCAGAACATACCAAAATTTGCAAGATTCTTCCTTATTCATCTTCTTTGTTAGTTGCCGCTATTTTCCCAATTGATCAAAGCATTGCTGATGACTACAATGAGGGTGTGGCAGCCAATTGGCGTGATTAGGAGGTGAACCATTGTTTTGAGTTCACCTGCATACTCAAGATGGCCCACTCTAAAGCAACTACTATATTTTTTCCTTCAGGTACTTTCAGATGTGTGATGTAGTGAATGGGTGTCCTAATTTGATGGCAACACATTGGAATTGCAGAAGAGGAAGGGATAAAGGTGTAAGCATACCAAAGAGCTTAACAAGCTGAAAATGAAAAATGTACACAGATGATCTTAATAGTTTTAAAAGACATGACAATCTAACTATTATTTACTTTGTTAATGTATGTTATCTCAAAGATGGACTGAACGGAATCTATGAAGTGCATAAGGCCTGAACGCGGATGTTGAAAAACTTCAACAAACTTATTAGCACCATTCATCTAAAATTGTTGTTAGCCTGAATTTAGGATTTAGTTGTTAAAAGATACTCTAACAATATTATTTATGACACATTTTTATAAAGACATAAGAATTGCAAAAAAAAAAACTCAAGATTTTATTGAAAAATATATATATTTGGTACATGAGTATCATCATCTAAAATTATTCGACTCGTTCTCATATTTTAAGAACACGAAGTATATATGCTTGGTATTATTGAGAAAATTAAAGTTGATACAGAAATATGAACTAAGATGTGATTATTTTAACAAACATATATGTTAAGTAGAAGTACAGTAGAGCAAACTTCTTCTAGGTTTTTACAATTTGTGTGAACCTTTCAAAATGAAAACATTTTATGCCCTTAGCATTTTATTTTAGGATATGAATATTTTAACTAACATTTAACCATAGGTCAAGTTATGTTTTTATGTATATTTATGTGTATGTATGTCAAATTCTTAAATATGTGCTTATACTACTATAGAAAAACTGTCCATCTATTTACTTGGACGAAAATTATGCATGCGGTATGAATTCATGCTACGACTGATCCAATATAAGACCAAACTAAATGTCCCTTTTACAAGGTAGTACATAATATATGAAGCTCATGAATATACATGCTATTTTTGTTAGTTAAGCAAGATGAATCATCCAAACTTTTAACTTGCATGCTTCTTACAATAAATTTATTTACCTCTTAGACATTGTATATAAAAAATTTAGATGAGTTTTGGGTATGCAATGCAAATGAAACTTTTGGCATTAATTATTCAAATAAACATTTAAAAATAAGGTTTTGATGGCTATTTACCAGCAGCATAGGGAAAACTGTATGGATGGATCTTTAGTTGTGAAGAATGATTATTATCAAATGAATAAACTTCAACTAACTTGTCCAACATGAATAAAATTTCAATTTTTCATATTCAGTCTGTTTCAGCTCTATGTTGGTAGTAGTGGGATCCCACGATCATCTATTCCTCCATTACATGAGATGTTGGAAAATCGAACATAGCCTTATACATTGCTAAAATCTTTAACTTAAAGATGTAGTGCATCTTCACCTGCATTCAATACAGCAGGTAGATAGATGTATTGTTGCAGGTGATACATTTAGTTGTCATCACTTAGTGTGATACCTTATCAAATTTGATGGCATGCATGACATCAAATTGGGAAAAGGTTGCAAAATAAAGTTGTGAATCAAACAAACAAATAACTGCAAATGATATTCATAGACACATAAATCTACAATCACTATTAATTAACACTCCTTATATGTTACAACTTAAATGTTATTTTATGGTTAATTTATGAATATGGACAATTCAAAATTTTGTGACTCTTGAAGTTGACACACGCAACACGTGACCAAATTTTGATTATTTTGTTTGTATGAATTCCTTATAATTGTACAAATAATCATAATAATAGGATTAATAATTATAAGAAAAGCTAGGTCTAATATAGTTAACCTTACATTGTCGCTGCAAACTAACATTGTTGTCACAAATGAAAGCTTTGGGCAGCTATGCGTTTTACATTATTGTCGCAAATTAAAGCTTGCTCACTCTGTATTTTTGACCAAAACAGAAGAAACAAATTCCTTTTACACATTTCAACTATTAAAGAATGCCTCCAAATTTAATATTGTACAATGTTAGTTACCAATTAACAGAATCTGAACTAATTTTTTTTACACGATTTGGACAATTTTATATTATCACCTAAACTCGTACCCAAATAACTCTAAATATTTGAGTTAGACAAACTAAAACAGAAAAATCATGAAATAAACAATTTGAAGCACTAAATAAACCATACTTATTTATATATCATGCATTTTCAAATCATACTACATTTATATATTATGGACATTTCTCTTCACTATATATATGTGTGTGTATATGCTTGGTTTCACATATCAAAGTTCTAAGTGCAATTAAAATTAATATTAAAGCATATAATGATGAATTGGATTTAAACCACTTTCCAACAAATAATGAAATACGAAACCATATACCCTTCTTTTTTGTGCATTTATGTCGGAAATTATGTCCAAATCAAAGGCACGCTAAATTTTAAAACTTTGAGTTGAGTAAATTACTAATGACATACACCGTCTACAAAACAAAATAATGTGAACATATGATGCACCAATCTCATTTGCTTTCTAGGCAATATTGGTTTTGGCAACATGCATTAAAGTTATACTAACAAATTGCAATCACTTAATGAATTAAATAGAAATGACAAACAACATCTCAAAAGTTTCCAAAATGCATATTCGGTTCTTTCTATACCAAAATTGATGCAATAAAATACCAGGCTTTGCAACATCCTCTGATAGAAAGAAAACTGAACTGTGAATGCTTAAAGTTCCAAAATAGATACCATCAAAACCACTACTATTTCATCAGCCAAAGATCGAGGCAATTTTGTAGGTAATATAATGTTAAATTTCAGTTAGAAACTAACCTTATTCCAGGCTTGCTATAGATGTAGACTTTAGGTGCTAAGCTTTAATGTTAAAGACTACAAAGATCAAAATAAGGTAAAAAAATTACATTCATGTAAATTACAAAGATTTGAAACTAATTTAGTGAAGTTCAAAACTGAATCATGATATACCCCGGGTTAGACCATGTCATCATGATAAACAACATATATTTTACCTGTAAACATAACCTGAGTTCAAATTCAGATCAATTTTTTTTTAAATTAAACAACAAATTCTCAAATTCAATTGCCTTTGCAATTCATCCAATCAAAAGTTTCGATGGTTCTCCTTGGATACAAAAGTACAACCCTAAAATCAAAATTGGGATCTACAATATACATATAGACATTGTTAGGTATATGATGGAATTCGAGGTAGGGTTAGGAAAATTGAGATCTGCGGGAAGAAGAGGTTCTTACATTATGGAAAGAGGTGGAACCTTGGAACACAGCCTGTATTTTATGCGCAATCGAACGATGGGATGCGGCGGTTGAATATGACGATAGCTGAGCAAACTAATACGAAAACGGAAAGGGAAGGAGAGGCGCAGCCGATTGTTAGTCGTTCTGGACTTGATTTTGACTTGAAGTGGTTGGTAAGTTGGAGGAGAGTGCAACGACTACGGAAATGCAAAAAGTTCAATTGGTGGGGGTTATACTTTATTCGGTTAAAGAAGACAAGAAGAAGAGAGCAGTGGTTAGTTAAAAAGTATTTAATACAAAGACGGTTGAGTTTAAAATTTGAGCAAAATTGAAGGGGAGCTTCTGTGCTGTAGAAACCAAACTCAGTAATAATAGTATAGTATAGATTTATTTTAGCAAAGTTAGCCGGTTTTATACTGGGTCGTGCCACTATTAATCAATAAACGCAAACAAGTGTTTTGCACATGCACAACACAGCTAAAATGGTTTTATAGTGGCCATGCCACTTAAAATAAAAAATACAGCATAGGCGATAGGCAAAATGCCTAAGCTACTAACATCCATGACTAACCCCATTCAGAAGAGGAGGCACTACTACTATCATCAACTGAATATAGTATAGATTTTCTCACTTTGAAAATTAATATATGCCTTAGTAGTGTCTAAATTCTTCTTCAAAATTTTGTTTTTCCAACTCTATCATATTTTCGAGCACTTCTCCCTACTTGATTTCATTTTTATGGTTAAAAATAAGATCATCTATGATTATATTTATCTAATCTACATTGTCAACTGTCATTATTTTGATTGACACACAAAGCCTCTACAAATCATTGACCTTTAAGTTTCCACTAATTAGGGTACGATGACCAATTGACGTTGGAGAGATACTCTTATGGATTCTAAAGCAATGTGAGTTTGAGTATAGTAGTCTTTCATTTATTTGATCTAGGTCGTTTTCCTTGGAGAAATTATGCTTATATTTTAGGATTTCAAAAGATGAGACTTTGTCTATACATTGATTTTTGTGCAAAGCTTCCTCTTTTGTCAAAAGATATGTCCATCTAAAGTTTATGCCATCGATTATTTCTGGTAGTATATATGTTAACATATCCAAACAGCTTATTTTAGTAATAAATTTTGTAATATTGAATCTGTTTTCTTTTATTTAGGGACAATTCTTCGGTGAGTACTTGAAAGTAATTTCAAGTTGTAAATTTTAAGCAGCTTGAGATGAATAAATATGCTAGATTGGTATACATTGAAATTTATCAAGTGTATTTTTAAAGAAAGAGGATGAACAACTGTATATTTTTTTAAAGTTATATAATACCAATATTTACAGATTTATTAATCAAGTTTTAAATTTCATTCCATTGATAATTTAAATGATACTTTTTAACCGATAATGGAGTTTGTTGTAGCAATCAATAAGTCAAGTTTTAAATTGAAATCATTAAGTTGTATGATACACGTGTGTGTGTAATCGCATGCGCGCGCGCGAGGTTGTGTATGAACATAAATACATGCACATATGCATACATACATTCATGCATATAATAAACATATATATATATATATGTATAGACATATGCATACATGCATGCATATATACATACATATATACGATATATACATATGTATGTATATACTCACACATGTGTGTGCGCGCGCGCGCATATGCACGTGTGTTTTCTCCCAGTAAGATGATGATGATTTAAATATTAAGTTTGTAAGTACCTTCTTTACTCATCGCAAAGCTTTGAGCATGGAACTGGATAAATGTGACTGTAACAACCCGAAAATTAAGCTATAATAATTAATTAACAAATTAACTAAATGATAAAATAACTTTGTAAAATTATCGGAATTGAGCCACGGGAGCTGCATCATTGTGTCCATGGTAATTTTCTGGTCAATTTCCATATATAGAACGTCAGAATCCGAGCTAGAACGAAGAACATACGAATTAAACAAGAAATTAGAAAAGAATATATACATACATACATATATATATATATATATACATAGGGTTAGGTCGACCTACCCATTGCCTAGGTGGAACGACATGTCGACCTAGCAAGGGGGGCGGTCGACACCTAGTTCGACCCGCCTTGTTGAATGAACGAAGAATTTAATTCTTCGTTCCTGTAAGCTTTGAACACGTCATTTTGGGTTATTTCCTCTCATCCGGTGCGTTCGTGCTTCCATCCGACGGCTCCTATCTAGCTTATGACGTAGTTGCACCAAATTCAATCTCCAAATCCAACGGTCTGAGATCCACAAGCGCCACTATAAATAAGACCCTAGGCCTAGCTATTTTTCTCATTCTAAATTTTCTCCATTTGGGTTCACCTTCTCAAGCAGGACCCTAAAAGGAATAATTTTCCGAGGAGAAGATCATTTTAAATTAAAATATTTAATATCCTCAAGTGGATCTGGGAAGAGCTAAGGACCACAGGTGAGTGATTAGTAATTATTTTAGATTTTTAAGTAATTTAAAATAACAGGGTTTCCAATAGTTGTAGTTTTTTACGATTTTGGAATAAACTTTTTACCAGTTTATTTTCAGTTTTAGATTTATTTTTCTGTCTATTTCCTTTTAGCTATTCTTTTCAGTTGTTTGTAGTTAATTACTGTTAATTATAGCTTTTCCATTTATTTACACTTATTTACAGTATTTATAATTTAGTGTTATTTACATTTTATTTACATCTTTTCTACGTTTGGGATTTTCTTCTGAAATTGTCAGTTTCTTTCTATTTTTCCTTTTTACGCGAATAGAATAGAATAGATTAAAACACGAATATGGACAAAGTAATAAGAACACTGAAATTACAAAAAATAAGATGTAAATTGTGAAGACTGTAATAAATTGGACTTGGACTGAATTTAAGCCTAATTATGATGTATAATTATGATTAAGAAGAGTAAAAAGAGAAAGTGGCTTATTTTTATACTTAGACCTTGGGTTAAGTTAATAAGCAATATTATAACATAATTAAAAACAGAACAAAAAAGGCTTATTTTGAGACTTAGAATAAATTAATAAGCAAAGATAATAATGATAACAGTAAAGGCTTGTTTAAACAATTTATACTAAGTTAATAAGCAAAAGTAGGACTTGTACCAACAGCATTCCCTATTTTCTATGGACATAGGTGTCTCACAATAGCCTGAAGTGAGATGAGTGCACGCTTATGCTGTTAAGGGTAGATAAAAGGTCAATAATTAAAAGTCCAAATCATGGGGATTTGGACAAGGGGCGCAACTAGATTTAGTTTGACAGGGACCAGTACCAACAACATTCCCTATTTTCTATGGACACAGGTGTCTCACTATAGCCTGAAGTGAGATGAGGGCACACTTATGCTGCCTAGGGTAAATAAAAGGTCAAAAGAGGGAGCAACAGATAGTCTGAACACAACGGTGGTCGAGCGTGCGGCCTTGGTGCAGGGGATATAATTCGCTATTGAGTTCCAAGCGCTTAGTAGGTGCCTTTCGTAGGCACTGGTGTCTAGCTCACCGTAGACACATTAGTTGAAGACCGATCAAAGGGTAGAATTAGGACTTCAACCTAATTAAAGTAGGATTGAGAATTCAGCCTAATCAAAGCAGTTATCTAAGACAAGTGCAAACAATCGAAGTTATCCAATCGAATTAATCTAATAGTTAAATCGTATTTATTTCCAGCTTTACCTTTCCTCCTATTTCTTTATTTCCTTTTGTTCTAGAACTGTTGCAAAATCTATTATCTTTACCTTGCTTAAGAATACTAGTAGTTACTATCATTCACCAGACTTTTAGTCTGACCCACTCCTCTATTTTCCCATTTTTCCCCCATAGGCCAGCAAGGGCAAGGACGGTAGATTACAGACACTTGGAGACTTCAGTGGCGGAGATTTTCTCATGTATTCCTTTTCTTCATTTTCAGTTTTTAGCTTATTTGATGTACTGGTACTTTTTGAGGGATGGTTTTGTACTCTGATTTTTATGAGACTGAGGTTATGATTTTCATAAGACATGTATTGGCATTTTAAGACATCTTATGTATTTAGTTTTATAAGTCTATCTTATGAAGTTTGATTTTTGGTAAATTATTGTTTTAATTGTTTCTGCTGTTTTTATCTATTTTGTCTTGTGAATCTTAGTCTCTGTAAGTTTTAGCTATACCTACAACGCACCACATCTTTTAGTGTGTCCTTCTGGGTATACTAAGAGGTGTGGGGTGTTTCAGCGACAACATAGAAGTACTATTTAAAATAGGATGTTTTATGAAAATTTCATGCATATAACTGCATAAACTCCATATTTACGGTGTCATTTATCTGTATCATATATTTGGGTAGATATTTGTAGAGTTGATAAGCAAGGAGTTATTTTCTCTTAAACTATTAATCTAAAATGACTATGTTTGGGTGGGTGTACTTGTAAAGTATATAGTGGTAGAGTTAAGAGTGTGCACTATGGATAATTATGTAATTTTTTATCACTGAGAATCTTTTTTGAAATAAGTTACGCTTTAGATTTTGTTTTCTATTTTATTTATTACTATATTGTCAAATAACCGATGATCTGAATATATAAATATATATAAATAGAAAATGCTTAGAAAAGGGTATTTAACCGATTGCAATTACGAATGTGTTCGTAACCATGAGTATTGAATTGAATGTTTAAAATACTTATCCTTGAAATGTTTATAGTAAGATGTATCGAGAGAACGGGACATCGATACATCCGTTGAGACTAATTTTTGTAATGCTTTCGTACGATAGATGGTGAACTACTTATGACTATTAGGAACACCAAGAGATTACGTACTTTTGCTTGTTTGGAATAATTATAGAATGTCACAGTGAGAGTCTTATGTAATGATGTGCATTAGTATTTTGACTTGAGAGTATTGTTGATCTTAAGTATACAGGCTGTAGTATGATTATAGTTAATCACATGACATCACAATCATGTTACGACCATATTTAGGAACACGTTGGACTAGTTAAAATGAATCACTACACAAGAGATGATATGTCTCCTTCATCATAGAAGGTTAGTATCACCGTAATTGATAGTCAATTTAAAGTCAAAATCTTTGGCAAAGTAAATTGGTTTATCGATAAATGTTATCTGATTGAACCAAGAGCTAAAGTGGCAATATGCAATTAGCTACGAATATTATTGGAGTTTTTTAGTTGACCAAACTCTAAGTGCCTTGGTGATATACACTATAAGAGACAACAGTAATTTCGACAGCTATTTGCCGTCGGCGGCCGTTAGAAGCCGACGGAAATAGCCATCAAAATATGGTCCGTCATGCAACTGTTCTTCGATCGACTTTTTGACGGCTCAATTGACAACTTTTCGACGGCTCAACTGACAACTTTTCGACGGCTTTTGTCGCCCCATCGAGTAAACGTGGCTAGTCACGCATTTACCGATTTGCTGTCGCTAGCCACCGCTAGTCGTCGGAAACCTGAAAACCTGCAAGCCATTGCTAGCCGTTGAAAATCTAGACCTTTTTTATTTATTACGGCAGCACTTCATGCCTCAAACAACACATATATAACAATATATATCGAATCCCAATTTCACACATATAAATCATATATATCAAAGCCCAAATCACACATATCACATATATCATAAAATATATTACATCACTAATAAAAAACATCAATATATACAATAAATCAAGCTCAAACATCCATTAATATACCACAAATCACAAACATCCGTCATCATCTCAAAATATATCAAACATCATGTTAAATCAACCTCACCCATCTAACAATATTTCAAAATGTATCATAAATATCAAATCACATCAATCTTACCATCTCAAAGTATATATAATTTTCAAACTACCTTACAACATCAAAGTGCATATATATACACAATGTCTCAACATAAACAAAAAAAATCATACTTATTGATACTCATCGCCTCCAGATCCCGCTGATGAAGGAAAAGTACCATGGTGTTGCATATACGTAGAAATGAGCTCATCCGGCATCAAGTACATCTCCACAGACCGACGCCTATCTCGCTCCTCCACGTCAACAATCCAAGCTCTCAACTCTGCAATCTTCCGATCGTCCTGAGCTCCACTATAGCTGCTTTGCCTTCGTTTGACCTATAATATTGTTTACCAAAGTGTATGTGTTTTGTACAGTGTGATTAATAAAATCATTGTGTTATATGTTATTCATAAATATATACCTCTTGGTTTCAACCATAGCGCCTATTCTGCGTTGGCGGTTCCATGACATCGTCAAAAATCTGATCCTAATCTTTTGTGATCAGCTCGTCCCGACCTGTTCCCTCGAGCAGTTTCTCTCGTTCTTTCATGAATTTATCCTATGATTAAAAATAGAATTACAATTAAAATTCATACTACATTATTTAATTATTTATTACTTATAATTTAAAGCGATCATTAATAACTTATAATTTAAAATATGCTTACCATGTCCTCTTATAATTTCGACTAGAAGAGGGGGAACCTGATGAATATGAAGATCTCCGACGTGGAAACATAACATCTGTCATAGACATTTCATTTTATTATGCAAGAACATTATCATTTTATTATGGGAAAACATATCACTTTTAAAAAAAAAACATGTAACATTAATAATCACATAAATTACCTTTTATCCAAACATACATATATAATTAGTCTTTGTCGTTTTCCGATTCAAACTCGGTCTCGTACTCTATATCGTTTTCCTCTGTAGTCTTAAATGCTCATTCTAAAAAATTTCATTCATCGTCTAGAGGATCAAAATCAATATGATTGTCGGTTATTATTGTTTCATTATTTTTCTCAAGATCTTCCTGATAAGCTTGTTCGTTTGGAAAATTCTTCCCTTCAAACGCAAATCTTGCATTTGTTTTAAAAACTGCCGACCAGTCTGCTTTATCTCATTTTAGGGATGGATATGGAGCAAAATAAACTTTGTAGTGCCTATTTGTCTAATACAAAAGGATCATACTTATAGTAATGTTAGTTACACTTAAATTCAATAAGATTATAATTTTGTTGCATGTTGATTCTAGAACATGGATTGCTGAACCAATTACATCTACATAGAAAAACTTTCTCCCCAAGTCGTATAAAATATGTCAATTCCAAAACCTAGGTTAAGACACTATAAAAATCATTTATATGATCATCTGGATCATCGCTACCTTTAACAAATACACTGGTATTGTTAGTTAATTTTTCAGCACCATATTCTTTGGTGTTAATTTAAATCCATCGACAAAGCATATTTGATAGCCTTGACATTTCTTTTTGGTCTCATCGCAAGATGTTTCAATCATTCGTTGACTACACAATTTCTCGAATCATAAACATAGTTTGAAACCACTCAGTAAATTCTTTACTGAGATCGCCGCATGGATGTTGTGATTCGTCAATATTGCAAATATTATGTAAGGCACATATTTTTTAAGTATGATTGAAATAAATATAAATTTAAAAATTCACATATCAAAAATTATTAAGCAACAATACCTAACAAATGGTGCGACTTCAGCGCAATTAAGAAGTACATATGTTTTTGCTACATGGTAATTTCTGCCATATAACCATGTTTCCGTACGTTTTCCTATAGGTCGACCATGTTGTCTAAAAATAGATAAGATCACTTGAGAAGAATCATGTCCAATGCCTTCATCATTACATGGAACACTTTCAAACAATAAGTTCACTTGGTCATTGAAATAATAAGAGAAAACGAATGAAGCTTCTTTTTCGATATATGATTTGCTAATCGAACCTTCAACTTGTGCTTTTAGTCTAACTTTTTTCTTTAGATGATTTTAGTACCTATTAGAAAATTATTTCAAATTAAATTTACTTATTAATTGAATTAATATTTGACATACTCAATATTCTTACCTCTCAAATGGATACATCCATCCATATTGCACAGGACCTCGAAGAAGTGCTTCAGATGGAAGATGAATAGGTAAATGCTCCATTACATTAAAGAAACCCGGAGGAAAAAATTTCTCCAGTTTGTATAGCGATATAGGAATATCTACTTCAAGTTTACGTTTTCGAACAAAGCTCTTTATAAAACAAACTAAGTTCTGTTATAACCATCCAAACTTTTACGGGTAACGGTTCTTTGAAAACTACAGGCAACAAATTTTTCATCATTACGTGGAAATCGTGACTTTTCATCCCACTCAGTTTATTGTTTCTAAATTCTACACATCTACGAAGATTAGAAGAAATCCCATCTGGGAATCTTAATCTTTCACCCATTTTAACACAAGTTTTATTTGGTTATTGTCTAATTCATAACATACTTTGGGTTTTTTAGTATCATTTGGCTTAATATGAAGCTCGGGATGCTTATATAATTCTTTTATATCACGTTTTGATTTCACATCGTCCTTAGTCCTCCCCTTGACATTCAAAATTTTAGTAAACACATTATCAAACATGTTTTTCTCATTATGCATCACTCAATATTATGATGAAGTAAGAGATCTTTCCAACAAGGTAACTCCTAAAATATACTTTATTTGCACCAATTATGAACCGTCGATTTACCTGGAATTTCAATTTGTACTCCAGTTTCGTGTATCTTCGGATATTTCTTTACAAGTTCATATATATCTTCACTTGATCAAATCGTTGGTGGTTGTCCATGAGCTATAAAGTTTTTTTATCTCTTCTAAAGTATGATTAACAAACACCGATGGTAATCAAACCATGAAATTTTCTTACCATACGGTAAAGAAAATGCTTGTGTTTCTTCCATCCAATAAGACAAGCTAGACGACCGATTGTACTCCAACCTGAAAGCATTGCATAAGCAGAAAAATCACCAATAGTCCATAACAAAGAAACGAATATACGAAAATTCTTTTTTCGAAATGTTGTATGTTTCAACTCCTTTATGCTATGGTGTTTTCAACTCTTCAATCAATGCTTGTAAATAAATATCGATTCCTTCTGTCGGATCATCAGGGCCGAGAACGACAATAACGAGAAATATATATGTAATTTTCATATACATCCACAGAGGTAAATTATAAGGTTTAACGATAATAGACCAAGATGAATATTTAGAACCAAATTGAGAGAATTGTGAGAATCCATCCGTACACAAACCAAATATAACATTACGGCTCTCTACAGCAAAAGCGGGACAAGTCTTATCAAAATGTTTCCATACTTCTTCATCAGCTGGGTATGTTAACGTACCTTCTTATTGTGCATATTGTGCTATCTCATATGAGGTGTGATAACAGAAGATGCATATAACCTTTGAAGTCTAGGAGTGATGTGTAAATAATGCATTCACTTGTATGGAACTTCATTTCCCTTCTTTTTTCTTGGTTTGTATCTTTCCTCGTTACATATTCTACACTTCCTAAAGTTAATGTCCTCTATCCAAAACAACATGCAACCATTTAAACATGTATCTATCTTTTGGTAAGGCAAACCGAAAGCAGACATAAGTTTTTTTCACTTCATAATCATTTTCGCATATTAAATTATCGGGTAGCATATGTCGTTTTGCAGCTTGTAAAACTACTATAAATCTGGCTTTTGTGAAGTTGAATTTAGATTTCATAGTAATGTATGTGGCATTTACTGATAATCGGGTATAGTTTTTACAGCCATCCCAATGGAGTTTCTTAGCAGCATCCAATAGATCATAGATTTTCTTTGTTTCAATATTTTGTTCTTCTTCGACATTTACATCTTCAACATCAACTTGAACAGTCGGGAACATTGATCGTGCTGCATCTTCAATAAAATCTTCTATGAGATTCACAGTAACATTGACATTATCCACCTCCTCATCTGACGCTACAATATTAAGTGCAACAAATTCTCCATGATGATCCGACACATAATAATCCGACACAAAACTATTTTGACACAAATGTACTATAACCATATCTAGTTTCCAATACTTTAAATGTTTGTAGTTACTACACAGGTAACTAATTTCCTAAATGTTCTTTTATTCCCTTTCGTTGATACATCTATATCTTCCGATCGACAAAATAATTGACCATTTTTTTCTATTTCAAAAATCATGATAGAAATTTAAAAAATTATAGTAATATTCGAAAAGCTATGATTTTTTTGGATTGACATTTTGTTTTACAATTCATTTATACATACTAATAATTTGTTAATTATATAACATATTATTCTTTTTACTTTTTTTATAAATTCTAATTTTCAATTTTAACAAAGTATAAATATAAGATTATATTTTCACATTATTATTTTTTACTTTTGATAGTCGGTCATCCTACTTCTCATTACAAACACAATAATAATTATATTTCGCAAATCATTCATTCTAAACGATTCAACAAAATTTTAACAGCAGTTCCCCTTTGTTCCCCGTATCGGACATAAATGCACATACATAGGGAACAAAAAAGAAGTGCCGTCGAAATTTTGTGAACCGTTTAGGATGAAGTGACTTACAAAATGCAATTATTATATTGTGTTTGTTACTTGTCCAATACAGGGATAAATCCGACAAATACAGCATCAGATGAATATTGATGTTCGTTTTGTAGGAAAAACGAATATCTATATAACGATCATATACAATACTTGTCAAACGGCACCAAAAAGTCTAAGTGATTTAAAAATAAAGTACATTATACACTGATTTATTTATATTAACATTATACGCTAATTTGTTTATATTTTAATGTTTTATTAATTATATAATATATTATTCTTTTTATTTTTTATAAACTCTTATTTTCAATTTACACAAATTATAAATATAAATTATATTTTCATTTTTTTTACTTTTGATTGTCGGTCATCCTACTCTCATTGTAAACACAATAATAAATACATTTTGCAAATCATTTCATTTAAACGATCCAACAAAATTTTGGCAGCACTTTCCCTTTATTCCTCGTATCATACACAAATGAGTATGCACAGGAAATAAAAAGGAAGTACTGTCGAAATTTTGTGAACCGTTTAAGATGAAATGATTTACAAAATATAATTGTTATATTGTGTTTGTAACTTGTCTGATACAGGAACAATACAACAATATTGTATCAGATGAATACGGATGTCCATTTTGTAGTAAAAAGAAATATCTATATAACGATCATATACAATACTTATCATACGGGGCTAAAATATCTAAGAGATTTAAAAGATAAAGTACACTAATTTGTTTATATTTATCATTATACACTAATTCGTTATTTGAATTCGTAACAATTAAAAAGTAATAACTTTTTTTTTCAACATTTTAGTTAACACTAATTTATTACACACTAATATAAAATTAATATTATACACTAATTTGTTTATACTACTACATACCACATACATGTAAACTAAATTTATATATAATTATTAGTATAAACTAATAATGGGATTATGTAAATAAATAAATTTTGCCTATATTTTAGCTAACGATATATTAATTAACATAAATTAGCCTTAATTAAACATTAATTTTCGAATTTAAACATTAATAACCCTAATTAAAATTTTCAAATCAACCAATATACAATTTTAACCAATCCATAAGCTATGATCAAGCACAAATTAGCACTATTTTTATCACAATTCGAAACAATTAGTTTAGGGAAAGAATATACATAATTTTCGATGGATTGAAGGCATAAAAGCTTGGAGATTCCAATTTGATGAAGATTGCAATGGATTATGGCGGATTATGATGGTTAGGGACGGATTGATGAATTTGGGGTTTGAGAATAGGGTTTGAGGGTTTAGAGAGGGTGAAAATGAGGAATACATTCTCCCCGATCCTAAAAGACACCTTGGAGAACTGAATGGCCTCGGCTGAAGCAATATTCACCATATTTAAAATATATTAATTTATATTTTCGATGGCAACATTTCAATGGTTTTCGATGACTATTTAATATGTTAATTTATATTTTCTCCATATTTAAAATAAATTAAGTTTAATCTAATTTGTTATAAATATTTAATTTGTTATAAAAAGTTTAATTTTTTTGTAATAACCACTTTTTTCTAAATATTAAAAAGGTTATTTTTATGCGCTACGCGATATTTTTTTTAACGGTTTGATTATTAATTGTTAACGTTGAATGTATTTAACATAATAAATTCATATAAAGTAAATTACTTGATAAAAAACATGGTATCAACATTCAGACTTAAACCTTAAATGGCTTTGCAATAGGCATTGACATGGTTAATTTTACTACAGAAAGACGTGGTAGAAAAAAATATTCAATTAAAACCTTTTCACCTGGCCAATATAAAAATAAACTTAAATATTATCTACCTACCAAAGCCGATTGAATAGCTTGTATTAATTATCAATAAATATGAGAATCAATATTAATGATTACACCCTCTTACTTGCCCTTTCAAATCTTTCAGATAGTCCTATGTAATCATTTTTTCCATTACCTATATACTACACACACGCACACACGCTCTTAGGCTGTTAATCAAATAATACGGCTTTCAATATGTTAGATGGTTAGAGCTTATTTGAATGCACATAATTGGTTGATCCAATTTTTACTGCTCCGTTACTTTAGCGTATGTACTTTGTTATATATAGTACATTTTAAATGATTCAATATTTTTATTATTTTTCCGCTAAATATTTTCTTTTATACGGATTTATAATGTTAAATACGTTTAAAAATTCGTAATTAGTTACAATGGTTAAAAATATATTTAATTACATAAAACTGTTACATGCCATAAATTTTACCGAAGTTGTATAATGGACAGACTGAAAGTTGTATAACTTGATCATTTAAGTTCTATTTTTAAAGTTAAATATCGAATTACACAACAAAATACTATTGAAAATTCTAATTTAATTAATCAAAAACCGTCATAAAATTAAAGAATTGAATAAAAATATCTTCTTTAATTTTTAGGAATTAAATTAGTATTTTTAAATGAATTTCAAATTTCTATAATTAATAAGTTATAGTAATGTGATAAATTAGATTAATTAAAATAATCAACCGTCGAGAGCCGTTAAAAATGCCTTGACGGGGCCGTCGGAAAGGTTTGTTGCTTGTTAAGGCATTTCTAGTAGTGATAGTGACAACGAAAAGAAAACATATGCAAAATATTGTTTCTTAAGGTGTAACTTAATAAAGGATAGAAAATGGATTTTGCCTGAATGATCTATTAGCGACCGAACTTGTGTTTGATATTGTACTTCAGCATAGTTGATACATGCCATAATATTTAAATTGTTCAAATATTACTAAGGACCAAGTTCATACTAGAGAATCAACACAACAGTATTTGTTAGTAATTTTTCGATTTCAACTTGATTAAAGTAATTTATAAATGTTAATTTATTTTTTTATTAATTTTATATAGTTTTTATTTATTTAAGGCTTTAAAATTAATCAAAATGGTACATAAAAGTTATATATTTTAATTATTTAAATGGATCTAAATGAATAAATATTATTGGAATATTAATTATGTCCATGATTTAAATTAAATCTAGCCTAAAGCAAGTTGACCATAGATGGAGGGACAAAAGGGTTTGATTATCACTTTTTTCGAAGGGATTAGATCTAGGTAAAGATGGGAGAACTATAAGGAAATATTTTGAATATTCTGTGGCTATAAATACGACACCTCTCTCCTATTTCATTTACCACATTCAGTCTCAAAACCAAGGGACTCCATTGTCTACAATTTGAAGCATATAGTTGGGATTTGCAAACCAAACTAGGAGGAAGAAGGAGCCATATTCTGAAGAGGAAAAACTAGCAATACAACATGTTAATAACTGGTAAGATAGAAAGGTAATATTTGATATGAATTTAATTTATCATATACAATCCCCTAATTACTTTTGGTTATAAAAAAATCGAAACCAGGTTATATATGGTTTAGAATATAAATACATATTTATAAATGTATATGAACCATTTTTTCATTCAACTATAACATAATTATATCATATATTATTTACATCGATTAATGTGTATATACATATAATTTTGAATTATACACACACACATATTTATATTATTCTTTTGTTTAACTAAAAAGATAGCAATAATTTTTTTCTTTTCGATTTTAAACAAAGGAAAAGCATTTTTCCATATATACATATATATAATGTATGTATGTATGTATGTATGTATCTATGTATGTATATAGTGTTAATGATATAAGTTTGAATTTTAAATAGTAAATTTTAGTAAATGTACATATGTAACATCCACAATATATATATTTTTAATAAATAAAATCTCAACCAAAATAGTCAAGGGCCGCTAGCTCAACTGGTATTGATATGACGCTCTAGACTGAAGTCTTAGAGGTCATGAGTTCGAACCTCTAAGACATCCAAATAAGTGTTTTGCTTGAATAAAGTAACACTTTTATCCAAAAACAAAAATCTCGGCCCAAACTGTATAAAATAAAAATAAAATTTAAACATGTTTACTATATTATATGTAGATGTATTTATTATAGATGTATGTGTGCATATAAAAATTAATTAATTTTCTTACACATAAAGTCTTGTGAATAAAATGATTATTTTGTTAAAAAGGACGAAAGAGTGAGTGAGTGAGTGTGTATATATACACACACATATGCATTCTATATGTGTGTATGTGTGTTTATATATTAACAAGATATTAGATACAGATAAATTTACACAAATTTTAATACTAAATGCACACATTGTTTGTATATAAGGTGATCATAATTCCCAATGATCAAATATGCACCTAATGTTGTCCATTTTATATCTTTTTAGATTAATGTATAATTTTATATTTCCTACGTTGGTAATCGAAAATGCAATAATTCCTAGCAATAACTAAAAAATAAAATGTATAAATCTAAACTAAGATTAATTAAATTTAAAGCGTAAATTAAATTTATCAAACAAAATATTAAAGTTGAAACTAAAATAGATTAGTTTCAAAACTTAAAACTTACTTTTACCAGAGTTACATTAAATATGATTTAACGTGATCATATTATTCATGATAACAACAATTCATGATCTAGTGCAAAATTAATAAAGAAAACCTTTTGGAATGCCCCCTTTTACCCCATTCCAATGCATCTGATCCAACTAGATTAGTTAACCAACATGTAAGGTAATTACTTGAAAAATCCAATTAGATTGGTGCCTACGAAAATGGTGTTTAACCAAGGAAAGTTTACTCTTATCAAGGAACGTTCTGATGAATGTAAAGCCTTTCCGCTCCTGGCCCTTAACCGACTCATTGAAATAGTCTGTTTCAATGGTATGCCCTTAGTGGAAGATACAAAATTGGTTTGTACCTTAGGTCGACACAAATATGTGTATTTGAATATTACAAATACAAATTTGAAATTTTTTGTTGGGTCGGGTGCATTGGCAAGGGGTAAAAAGAGTGAATTTAAAAAATATTACCTTTTATTAAATTATACAAGATCTTATTTTGTGTTCGTGTAAATAATATTCTGCTTATGCTAAATCATTTTTTGTATTTAGCTGATAAAAGAGTTTTGAAATAATTTAATTTATTTAATTCAATTAAAATATTTATTTATTACTAAAGTTTAAAATAATATTTATTGACAATTTAATTTAAAATTAATTTATTTATTTATTTTAGTTTTATAATTAATATTTTATGACATTTATATTCATAATGTAAATATCACAATGATAAACGTATAAATTATCTTAATGGTTCATATGGAAAATTGACTATTATGTCCTATGGTCTAGTGATGATGTACATATGTAATATTTAACACAAAATTATCATAGGGTACATGTACTGATACATTTTTTAATTATTCATTTCGATCATTATTTAATATAAAAAATATAAATATAAATATATAATATATATATATATATGTAAATATTAAATAAAATGCATTTAAAATTATATATATACATATTAATATTAATATAAATGTATTTTGGTTTTTAAATTTAAAGTTTAAATTTCAAATTTATTTATAAAATTGTTATCCAATATTTTTTTTTTAAATCGGTTACTAGGAATAGGTAAGAAAAATTAATTATTTTTAGCCAAATAAAATAATTTTGAACAAGTCAAAATATTTAAATTCTAAACCATAGATTACAGTTAGATAAAATAATAAAATTAAATATATTTTTTATCTACTAATCGAAAGCAAAGATGTTAAAAAGTTAGTATTTATTTATTATGATTTCCATATGGAAATCTATACATATAGACACACACACACACACACACACACATATATATATATATATATATATATACAAAACAATTTTTTTAAATCCAAAATAAAAGAAAATTTAAAATATATTTTTAGTTTTAAACCCAAAACACACTCCCACACACACATACATACACACACACAACCCTTAACGTAGTAGCACGACTGGCGAAGCCTCCATCTGTTAGCCCTTAACGTAGTAGCACGATCGATGAAGCCTTCATCCCTGCCATTCACGCACGACCGTTATCCTCTTACCATAGACGAAGCACCACAGACAACCATCCTTACCACTAGCTGCCACCAACCCCGCTATATTTAATTAGGAAAGCCCTAGTTATGATTATTTTCTAATATTATTTAATTAGTTAATTATAGATAATATCCCTAATTATAAACACATGATATATAAATAGGTGTTATAGATATTATCCCTAATTATGAACCTATGATATACAAATGTAAAACTAAAATTAGTAATAAATTACACACACACACATGTATATATTATACACACACACACATATATGGGTGCGTGCGTGTGTGTCTATGTGTGTGTTTTTTTGAACATAAATATAACTAATTATACATAAGCGTATATTAATAATTACATAAATGCCAAATATACCATTCAAAATTTTAATATTTAATTTTTCTAGCTTTGAAATGTTTTAAAAATTGGGTACTTAAAAGTCCGAAAATTTTGGATTTCTATAACTTGAATTCATATATATGATATATAAATGGTATTGTCAATGAAACCCCTTAGATATTTAATTTGGCCCCATGTCACAAGTACCATATATGATGGTTACATAGATATTTGTTTTTTTAACTAAAATGGTAAGTGATATTCATCCGATACGTTATTTATCTGATTTGTCCTGGTATTGGACAAGTTATATACACTATTATGTTTATGTTTTGTTAATCAATATTTCAAAATGAATGGTTAATAAAATTTCGACAGCACTTCCTTTTTTTTGGCAAGGCCACAGCACTTCCTTTTTGTTCCCCATTAAGCTCTTTTGCCCATGTTGCGGGGAGTAAAGAGAAGTGCTGTCGAAATTTTGTTAATCTTTCGATTTGAAATGATTTACAAAACGTAGATATCATTGCGTTTGTAATGGAATATAGTTTAGCCAGCCATTAAAAAAATGTAGAAACCCCTAAGTTATATAGCTTTGAAATTATTTGTGAATTCCATTATTTTATAATAATACTAATAATGTTATTGAAATTAATAATAAAATTAATACTGTCATAAGTAATAACAAAATTAATAATGTTATTTAAATTAATAATAAAATTGTTACTGTTATTAAAATTCATAAAAAATAATAATTATGTTATTGAAATTAATAATGTTATTTGAAGTAATAATAAAATTAGTAATGTTATTCGAAGTAATAATAAAATTAATAATGTTATTTCAAGTAATAATAAAATTAATTAGGTTATTGAAATTATCAATAAATTATTAATGTTATTTTTTGCTAAGGCAAGCCGGTTTTTTAAGCGAACCGTCCACTTTTTATAATCATTAGAAATAAGTTTGAGGCGGAATGCCCCAGAAACTACAACTCATACCCATTACGTCTCATGGAAGATACAATACACATGACATACATAGCATATAAATACATCTAAAAAGTTAACGGAAACACATAAGTGAATCATAGAGGAGCATAGCTAGTAGACAAAAGAGCAATTTGGTCCACGCTGCAATCTATGCCTTCATCTAGATCGTATGAGTCCAACAATCCAAGATCTGATGAGGATGGTAGTAGGTCCAATTGAAGAGAATGAGGAGGTGGAGGTGGGAAGGATGACGTGGGGGAAAAACAACCAAGCTAGTAGGATACCCATCAATCATGATAGAAGCTAAGGAATAGGATCCTATAAACATTTGATAATAGTGTTTTCTGTCAAGTCTTCCAATGTAGAGGCTATGACTGACTTGCCATTCTCTAACTAGTGGTTTCTATTGTAAAATCGAATCGTCGAAGGGAGTGCGGTAGCTGATTTAGGAAAACCAAGAAACATAACATGAATACAAGAGGAGGCAATGTTGATTTAGTTAGGGGTATGCCCTTGGAGCAATTTTGTAATTTATTTTAAATTGTTAACTTAGTAATAAAATCTCGTCTGAAATAAAAGGTGTTTTTCTTTCTGATATATACTTGTTATAATGTGTTATAATTATTTAATTATTTAATTTAAGTATGTTTAACTGAACATCCATAAATAGTGTGTTTATGTGATAGTAAGTACAAGATGTTGTAATCATGAGCAATTTATCATAATATATAATAAACACATCGTTTTAAATATTCCTAGTTAAGATGTATCGAGACGGGATATCGATGCATCTGTTAAGACTAGAGTACTTAACTTTCTCCAAATGTTGGTTAGTTTATTACTCTTGGCTGCTGGAGCACCAAGCAGTTACGTACTGATAGTTATTGGATAACTATGTAATGACTCATTCGATAGTTTTCTGTTGCTTAATATAACTAATGTCAAATAAAAAATATCGATGTGATAATAGTACATAATTCTCTCGACTTGAAATATCATTGAGCTTCAATATGAAAACGCTGCTTTGATTATAGTTAAATCCCGACACGACGTACATCGAATGACAATAGTTGGGTCGAGTGGAAGCATTGGAGGTGAAACACTATTCAATGTAGAATTCATCTTCTCAGTAATACGGGGTTAGTATCATGGTCAACTGAAGTCAAAGTAAAAGTCTCTGGCTAATGCAGTTCGATTTATAATAATTGTTATTATTGAACCAAGGACTTTGTGTTTGGACTACAAAGCTGAATATGGATGATATTGGAATTTTGACTGTTATGAAATTCCATAAGTCCCAACGTGATATAGTTTAGAAGAAGAATATTGGTGTAAATAATTGTTACTATAGGTAATGCTTAAATAAGTAAAAATGGATTTTACCGAAGCTATGTAAGCGATAAATTTTGACATAATGTCACGTCACTTGCTAAGGTAACATGTAATGTTAATATTCGAATTGTTCAATATTAACCACTGATCGAATTTACACCTAAGAGTCGCACAACCAAAATATTGAATACCCCGACTACCTCCTGATTTAATTAATTATAATTATCATAAATTAATCAATATTTATGAAATATTAATTATAAAATTTTATTTGATTTGTGTTGAAACCAGTAGATATATTAAAGTCATATACACACATATCGATATACAATATAGATGTATGTTTAATTAGATTTACATGTATTTTATTCGATCGAGCTTGAAGTGATTAAAAGGCCCGTATATGGGACATGCATGGTCGGCCATAGATTGTGGAAAATAGAGGTTGAATTTGATTCAAATGGAGTTTGAAATGGTAGAGAGATATGCGGATCTTGATCCACTTTTTGCTCCTCTCTTTCTATACTATTTAAACACCCTTAACCACTCATTTGTGAATCCCTCATTTTGGCAACTCCCTCATCCATATCAAGTCGAACCCACCTTCCCTTCTTCTCTATTAATCAAAGGATCAAACAACATAAATTAAAATAAAATAGGACATCGATGCATGGTACTTTAAGTCTAGTAGCTCTCTCTGGAAGGATTTGAATTCAGATTCAAGCGGAGTCGGTCGATTTGGCATTCGACGTGTACTAATTACACTATAGTTAAGTAAATAATCTATTTATAATTATGTATATTTATTTGATAATTATATTGAATTGCATATATTTAGGTTCGGCTATGATATCTTGAATCCATATATATTTGTGCTATCAACATTGGATGTAAATATATATATATATATGTGTGTGTGTGTGATTAATTACATATATGAGCATATATAGCTCTCGGCCAATAAAGACAAAACAAAAAATTAATTTTCAAATTTAAATAATAATTTGAAGAAAGGCTTTTATAACAAAATTTACTTTTTAATGTATAAATGTGAATATATATTACACATAAAATTTTATTAAATCACATACATAAAAGTATTTTTAAAAATAAAAAATTTATATACATATATGTATGTATATTAATTTAAAACGGTGTATGTATGTGTATATATATTATCATTTTAAATATGATATATGTCTTTAATATAATATATATATATATATATTATAAAATATGCATGTACATATATTTTTTATGATCGTGAAATTTATTTAAAAAAATATTATTTTTAAACATTTCCGTTTGCAAATGATTGAATAAAAAATATTTTTTAAACCATAAGGATTTAAAAAATATTAAATTTTGTCAAACATATTTTGACTGGATATATATATATATATATTATTAACTTGTATTTTAAATATATAATGTTATTTTATATTTAAATTTTAAATGTATGTATGTATGTACATAGAAAATGTAAAATAGACTTTTCATGGTGTGATTTTCATGGCTTTTGCGATTCTGGCCTCCGCTCTCCCCTCTCTTCTTTCCTTCGTTCCATCTTTCCTCCATTACTCTCCCTTCATACCTTGCATCAAATCTAAGCCTACTTTACTATGCATACCTAAGGAGCTATCTTCGACTAGATCTGGTCGCATGTTCAATGTTGTCGCTTTAGGTCCAATCATATCTATTCAATCTCCTTCTTTATTTGCTGTATCCTCTGATGAGTCCCATCCTTTAGTAATGTCTTAGTCCTGCCCAGGCTCGGTTTTTAAATCCCTATCTATTCATGGTGGATTTTTTGGATCTGAAAATTCGAACCCATTACATGAAATGCTTCGACCCTTGTAAACTTTGATTCGTCTACTGCTCCTATTTTTGGGCTACATGATATGGTTGGTGTTCGTGACTCACAAAATGCTAATCTAGTAGGTTCTCCTTATGCTTTAAACAAATGGTCCTTCTTGTTCACATCCATACCGAGAAATGTAGGTGTATACACTCCCTACTCTTTTAATATTGTTGAAAGTGATGATGTAATGGTGCCTCCGGTAGAGGTCTTGCAAGAGGGAGTTCATTTTTGGTTGGATTTCTTGGTTAGATTCTTCCTTGATTCTAACCTATCGTACAATGTAGTTAGAGAACATTGTCATAGTATTTAGAAACTTAAGGGCAGGCTTTGTGTTCATTATGATGATTCTATGTTTTATTTCAATTTCTCATGTAAAGAAGAAAGATTGCATGTCCTCGAAGTGGAAGCATCCATCATTAATGGTAAGCCTTTTATTTTAACTTTGTGGAGTCCTATGGTAGATAGTGCTAGGGATCAAATTTTGTCTATTTTGGTGTGGGCTCATTTTTTGCATATCCCTTCTACTCTGCAACCCATGATTGAGCTAGATTGGTTAACTAGCCTAGTTGGAAAACTCAGATGTTTCGATGCTAATACCGTGGCAAGGAAAAGGCTAGTGTATGCTAAGGCATTGATTGAGACAATGTCAGATAAGCAGTTGCCTTCTAGGCAGAAGGTTCGTATTGCTGAGGGGCAAGATGTTTTTGTTGATGTTGATTATCGTTGGAAACCTAACATTTGCATGGTTTACCACTCTTCTAGCCACACTGCGGAAAATTGTAAGCATAGATTTATTAGTTATTTCCGGGTTAAGATCCTGCTACCTCACCCCCGTTAGGAAATGGGTTGCTAAGCCTAGTAACCCTATCCCTATTGTTGATGATGTAGTGGATACTGTGCCATTAGGTCTGATTCAGATTAATTTTTCTTATGTTACTTTGCCTTCTTCTGAGGCCTCGGTTGCAACTATTGATGTATTGGTTGATCCTATTGTTCCTCCTCCTATCAGAAATGTTGTTACATGGAATTTCTATGAGCAATTTGTTAGAACCTTGAATTCCGATGTTTTGATTATGACAACTATATAAGTAAATATTATATGAACTAACCATATCTGCAGGAGAAGATACTATTTTACTCGAGAAACAATCTAACAGATTGTAAACCAGATTCCAAAGAGAAGCTTCAGTAATACATTTAGTCTACGATCCGAGTCTAGTTGTTCATACATGTTAAAATATCTCCGAAGTGATATATGCACATGCACACAATCTAAAGTATTTTCGAAAAAGGAGTCTGGGACTGGACATAGAAGGGGAAGTTCGAACCAGTATAAAAATCTTTGGTGTCATTTTCTTTATTATTTACTTTTACATTTATATTCCACACTAGTAGATAGTTTAGTTAATATTCCATATTATACGATCCTTAGTCACTTTCACTTGGTATCAGAGCAAGGTCATCATATAACCATAACACAGTTATTTGATATTAAGTTAATCTGGAAAATAACACTAGCACAAGTTTTATTGAAGGTCAATCCACTGCATGAGCACCACTATTTAAGGATTTGAATTACAACTATTGGTCAACTCGCATGAGTATTTATATGCAAGCAAATGGATATGATACTTGGAATATCATTCATAATGAATACACTATACCTACTACAAAATATGCACGATGGTCAAACACATAAAAATAGATGATACTTCAAGTGCAAAAGCCACGAATATGTTATTTTGTGCTTTAGATAAGAATGAATTTAATAGAGTTAGCATGTGTAAAGCTGCTTATGAAATCTGGCGAACTCTTAATGTTACACACGAAGGAACAAACAAAGTTAAACAAAGCAAGATTTCTATGCTTAAAAAACAGTTCCAAAATTTTAGAATGAAACCAGATGAAACTATAAATGATATGTATTCTAGATTCCAAGACATATATTGTTCACTATTAGCATTAGGAGAAAAATATACCGATTTTGATATTGTTTCGAAAACCCTAAACTCTTTAACGGATAAATGGAAACAAAAAGTCTTAGCTATTGAAGAAGCTAATGATATTTCTACCATCAAACCTGAAGAGTTAATAAGAAATCTCATGTCGTATGAAGTAAATTTGCAGGCAAAACGAGATCAAGCCTAAGATAGAAAGAATATAGCTTTCCAGGCTGAATAAGAAGTTTTAGATTGAGATGAAGATGATATGGAATTTATAGCAAAGAATTTCAAAAAGTTTTTGAAGTTTAGAAAGAACAAGCAATTCGGAAACAACAAAAGAGACAATACCAATAAACCATCAACTTCAAATCTCGAGTGTTATGAATGTCATAAGAAGGGTCACATAAAGAAGGACATATATAATCAAAAGAAAGACAGATATAAGAATAAAAAGGACAAGTATAAGAAGAAGCAAGCATTCTATGTTACATGGGATAATTCTGAATCATCTTCATCATCAGATAGTGACACCAACCGTGATTCTGAACAAGCAAATATCTGCTTTATGGCTTCAACTAACGATGTAAGTGATTTAACTTTTGATGATTTAATAGATATAAACTCAGAGCTATTGGATAAACTAAAATAAGTTAAAAGAAAGTATAAAGATGCCTTAGAAAAATGAAACATAAGTGAAATAGAAGTTGATATGCTCATAGATGAAAAGAAAATCCTAGAAGAAGAACTTGTTAAAACACAAGAATCTTTGTCTAAAGTATCTTCTCAACTCACTATGCTATCAAATGAAATTTAAGTTCAGAAAGAAAAGAATATGACATTAGCTTCAAAAAACCATGATTTAAAATCAAATGTAAAAATTCTTGAATTAAACAATACCAGTCTCAAAACTGAGTTAGAAAATATTTCTAAAAATGTATCTAACTTTAATAAAGGTAGAGAAAATATTTCTAAAATTATTAATAACTCTCAAACTACTTTTAATAAGAAAGGGCTAGGATATACAAATTCTTTAAAATCTAGTTCAAAGAGGAATAATTCATCATATAAAAATTTCAATATACATAAGAATTTGGTAAAAGCAAAAGCAAAACAAAAGGTTTTCACTCAAAAAAAGGTTATCGGCAACACAAATACTACAAAAATTTGGGTACCAAAATCTAATAATAATTCAATCAGAAATAAGTATATTAAGTCTTTTATAAGTTCAGTTCATAAAACTGAAAATTTTACTTATAAAGGGAATTCTAAGCCCTCATGGGTTTGGTTTCCTAAGATCTAACTCTTAGGACCCTAATAAAAGATGGTTACCAATGTCATCTCTATATTTTCTACAGGTACCAACTAAGAGAAGAGGAAAGTGGATACTTGACAGTGGTTGCTCAAAACATATGACAGGAAACAAAGATATGTTGACTAACATTATCTACTCAGATGGAGAATCTGTCACATTTGGAGATAATTCCAAAGGTTATATCATCCGCAAAGACGATGTGAGAAATGATGGTACATCTAACTTACCTCTTATTACAAATGTTTTACTAGGTAAAAATTTAAAAGATAAGTTTCTTAGTATAAGTCAACTATGTGATAAAGGCTTTAATATATCTTTTTCTGAAAATAAATGTAATATATTCAATCAAAAAAAAATCTAATTTTTGAAGGAACTAGAGAATGAAATATATACATATTAAATATGAAAGTAAATCATAACACAAATATGTGTCTAGTAGCAAAATCCTTGGTTATGGCATAAAATATTTTGTCATATAAACTTTAAAGCTATAAGCAAAATATCTAAAAATAATTTAGTACAAGGATTACCGAAAATGAATTTTAAGGTAAATAGTTTTTGTGATGCTTGTCAGTTAGGAAAATTAACCAAATCTTCTTTTAAATCAAAGAAAATAATTCTACACTACAACCACTTGAGTTATTACATTTAGATCTTTTCGGACCAATTCAGGTACAATCTATAAACCTTAACAGATATGTTTTCGTAATTGTAGACGATTTTTCAAGATACACCTGGACAATATTTATGAAAACCAAAAGTGATACTTTTGAGAATTTTAAAATCTTTGCTAAGAGAATTCAAAATATTAAGAATATAAAAATTAAAAACATTCGAAGCGATCACGGTGGCGAATTCGATAATGATATTTTTGAAACATATTGTAATAAGAAAGGAATTGTTCACAATTTTTCATTTCCTAGAACTCCATAACAAAACATAGTTGTAGAAAGGAAAAATAGAACACTTCAAGAATGCGCTAGAACTTTATTAAATGGAAGCACTCTACCTAAACATTTTTGGGCAGAAGCTGTAGCAACTGCTTGTTATGTTTTAAATCGTGTCTCCATTAGATCATTAACAAAACATATCCCATATGAACTTTTTAATGGAAAGAAACCTAGTATATCATATTTTAAAGTTTTTGACTCAAAATGTTTTCTATTAAATACAAAAGACCAACTTGTTAAATTCGATCCAAAATCTGATGAAGGAATATTCGTTGGATACTCGGAATGAAGCAAGGCATACAGAATTTATAATAAAAGAACTAAAATAATCGAAGAAACACTTCATGTGTCATTCGATGAAAATTTCAAATTTAATAATAAAAATGAAGATGAAGAAACAATTCCTAAATCAAATATTACAGAAGATGATATTGAAAATATTGAAAATAATGTTAAAAATGAAAACAACAATTTACCAAATGAAAATGAAATTCGAACTCCACTAAGACTTTTAGGAAATCGCCCAATTGAAAATGTCATTGGAGAAGTAAATACTAACGTTAGAACTCAAAATCAATTAAATCAAATGGGTCATGTAGCTTTCCTATCTAACATTGAACCCAAAAATGCTAAAGAAGCCTCAACTGATGATTACTGGATTATAGCCATGCAAGAAGAATTAAATCAATTTGAACGAAACGAAGTTTGGGACTTAGTTCCTAGACCTAGTGATCAAACAGTCATCGGTACTAAGTGGGTTTATAAAAATAAAGCCGATGAGCAAGGGAATATTATTTGAAACAAGGCTAGATTAGTCGCTCAAGGCTATAATTAAGAAGAAGGAATAGACTACGAAAAAACATTTGCTCCTATAGCTCGACTAGAAGCAATAAGAATTTTATTATCATTTGCATGTTTTCATAACTTTAAACTATCAAATGGACGTAAAAAGTGCTTTTCTAAATGGTTTTATTAAAAAAAGTATATGTAGAACAACCACCTTTATTTACACATGAAATTTTTTCAGACCGTGTTTATATACTAAAGAAAGCTTTATACGGTTTAAAACAAGCACCTTGTGCTTGGTATGATCGTCTTAAAAGTTATCTTATAAATTCTGGTTTTAAAAATGGAGAAGTAGATCGAACTTTATTTATAAAACAGGATAAAAACGATATTCTAATCATACAAGTTTATGTAGATGACATCATTTTTGGTTCCACAAACGAAAAATTATGTCAAGAATTTTCAAATATTATGACAAGAGAATTCAAAATGTCTCATATGGGAGAACTTTCATATTTTCTTGGTTTACAAATTAAACAATGGAATTTTTATTAATCAAGAAATATATTGTAATAATCTTATAAAACGTTTTGGTATGGAAAACACTTCTGCTAAACCAACTCCTATGAGCACTACGGTACATCTCGATCGAGATGAAAATGGCAAAAGTGTTGACCAAAAACTATATCGATGTATGATTGGATCCTTACTTTATTTAACTGCTAGTCGACCAGATATAATGATATGTGTATGCTTATGTGCACGATTTCAAGCAAATCCCAAAGAATCACATTTGGGGACAGTGAAACAAATTTTGTGCTACTTAAGAAAGACTAAAGACTACGGTCTCTTTTATCCGAAAGAATGTCCTTTTGAGTTAGTATCATATAGTGATGTTGATTTTGGAGGATGTCGAACGGTTCGAAAGAGTACAAGTGGTACTTGTCATTTCATTGGACAATCTTTAGTATATTGGTTTAGTAAGAAACAATATTGTGTTTCACTTTCGACGTGTGAAGCAGAATATATTTCTGCTACTTTGGCAAGTCCTCAAGTAATATACATGTAGCAAACACAACAAGATTTTTAAATAAACCTATCTAAATCAACAATTTATTGTGATAATACAAGTGCTATAAATTTAACGAAAAATCCTATAAATCACTCCAGAACTAAACATATTGATATTCGACATCATTTTCTTCGCGATTGTTAACAAGAAAACTTGTCAACATCTCAAAGTGGAGTTTGGAGGGGTAGTGATTCCTTCGAAACCTCCTTTCGAACAGGTGAGGATAGCTTACACTTTTTTAAGTAAGGGAAAGATGGTTGAATGTGTTTACTTAATACCTTTCGACACAGTCGGAAGGTTAATCTAGCTTCGGGAATTTCTTTTGAATTTAATTAGGCTATAACTCTGTCGGAACCACCTTACGAAGTGTTCAAAGTGGCTTAAGGTTGAGACTTTACAGTTTGGGGAATTTGGTTGAATTGTGTGGGTTTCGACCTCGTCGAAAGGATGAGCCCTTTAGATGGCTTTGGTTATGTTCTGTAGGTTTGAATAGATGGGTTGAATTAAGGATTTTGACACACCCAAAAGGTGAGCATTTGATAAGTAGTGGTTTAGAGATAAGATCTTGAGTGTACTAGTAAGGTGAGGGGTTTCGACTTAGTCGAAGGGCATACTTCTGACTATATCGATATCTGGTAGACATAACAGCATGAAATAAGAATCCCATGATAGCTATATAACCAAGATTTTCATGATCTCCCTTTTTATTGAACAAAGATGTACAAACTAGTCAAATCCCTAATTTGATTTTGAAATTAGGATTTACAAACTTTTAGAAAATACAAGTGAGAAGTGAAAGAAATCGGATCCCTTAAACCAGACCCCTAGGGTCTTATCTTTAGGTGCGGGTTGGCACCTTTCGACCCAATGCTTTCGACATAGTCGAAAGGTCTGCTATCCTACTTTCGTGTGCATCCTTTGAATCATAGCTTTCGACCTAGTCGAAAGGATTATATGTCCACCCTTCTGCTGCCGCTGAAGACTGTGCTTCCTTCTTTCTGGCTTTATTCCTTTCGACTCTGTCGGAAGGTACACTGCTTGATTGCTTCTAACCTCATCGAAAGGTATTGCTTGATAGCTTTCGACTTCATCGAAAGGTGTATAGATGTGCTTTCCAATTAGCTGTTTATGTGCTATGTAAGTTAGCATAGGTGTTGGTCATCGAGGCTGTCGAAACATGTGCTTTGTGGGTTTCGAACGGGTCGAAACTTCGTAAAAGCATTGCTGCAGAAGTTTCCATTCGAAAGCATCTTCCTTGGCTAGTGCGAAACCTCATCTTTTGGTGTTATTAGATGTATAATCTTTCCCTTATAGGTGAAGATGGTTCTAACTGATTCAAAAGGCTAACATATGCTTTCGAAAGGGTTATTTTTGCCGAATGTTCTTCTGATTAATGTAGACGAAGACGAAAACAATCGTTTCGAATGGTTTGGTGCATGTGCAGAAAGTGTGCTACTTATTACCTTCGATAGGTAGCTTTCGACCTCATCGAAAGCTCTTTTCTTATCCAAAATGTTGTTGAAGCGTCCTTTTGGCCTCTTCGAAAGGTTTTGCCGATGCTACTATCTTCTCATTTAAAGCCTTGTCTAATGTTTAAAGAAACCACTCCAACGCCTTATGATCCTCATCAATGCTCTTGCTCCTTCTTTCATACTTTCATTCTTGAGAATATTTTATGGATAACATTTAGCCCCCCTAGTATGAAAGAAGATTTTGTTCTTTAGGACGAAAATTCCAAGAATTTCTTTCTTTATTTTTCCTGCAAAATGGACAATAACTTCCATTAGGATCTTAACCTTGTTATGAGACCTTGATAAATAACTCTAAACTTTGAAGTAAAAGTTTAAGATATTATTCTGGTGATATTTTTGGATGCAACATTCTGATAAATACATGACCAAACCCCTTTTGATATTAAAATATGGAACAATATCACCTAGTCAGCAGACATTGGCTTAAATAAATGAACCTTCAGAGAGAACTATTATTCACTCCAAATCTTCCTTTCTTGAATTAAGTTTTCTTCAGCCACTAGGTAATTTGTTTCTTGCTTTGGGTGGATTTACCTTGTGTTTTCACTATAATTCATTTTCATCCCTCCACTTTATGTTGGTAACTTTCATTCATTTATTGACAAGTTAATAGATAATTTGGTGTTGATGCCGTTTGATAATATGAAGATCAGGTGGCTCTCTTTCTTTTTACCCTAACCGTTGATGGAAGCCCATCTGATATTAAGAAAATCTTGTATTGGATTCAAATTCAAGAATTCAATGGAAAGTTCACAAATCATTATAGAAATTCAATAAAGGGATCAAAAATCCATAGACTGGAAATTCAATAAGAATCCATTATGAAAATCCCATAAGGAAATCATGAGTATGAAATCCACAAATTACCATAAAAATCAATCAAGAAATTTAAAATCTACGAAATCAGAAATTCAGTATGAAATCATCATGAAAATTCAATACAGAATCTAAGAATATGAAATTCACAAATCATCATGAAAATTGACAAGGGGATTTAAAATTCACGAAACCAGAAATCCAATAAGAGGTCATCAAAAATTCAATAAGGAAATCAAAAATATGATACCCACAAATCATCATAAGATAAATAAGGAAATCTAGAATTCACAAATTAGAAAGCCCAATAGGATATCATCAAAAATTTAATAAGGAATCCAAGAATAAATAATCCCCAAATTATCATAAAAATCAATTAGGAAATTTAGAATTCACAAAACGCAATATAAAATCTTTACGAAAGAAACAAGGAAATTGAAAATCCACAAAATCAAGAATTGAACTGAAATCTTGTCAGGACCTCATCTGACGAATAAACTATTCAAAATCTCATTCAATATAAGTACAAAGTTAGAGAATCGTCTAGTAATGGTAGATTTGCTAGGTTTAGACAAAAGATCCCTAAGCCTGGCCCTAATTCTGAAGTTATTCCTATAATACTATGCCAGAGTTTATTTAAAACTTATGCCCTGAATAGCGACGAGGATTATCGTTATCCAAAGGAAGATATCCTATTAATAAATGTGTAGTTATTAAAATGCCTATAAGTTAGTAATATTATTGTTATATTGGAGATGCGTAGTTCCATAAAGCCATGCAGTCATTCAGAATAGTAGTTCTGCAGTACTAGTCGGCCATTCGGAGTAGTAGTTCCGTAGGACTAGTTAACCATTCGGCAGTTAGTTCCATTCAGTTGTCCAGCTTTTCAACCGTTCACCCATTCAGCAGGTAGTTCCGTTCAGTCGACTGGCCGTTCAGCAGTGCAAGCTCCATTTGACCAGTCGGTCGTTCAGCAGTGCAAGTTCTGTCCTACTGCTTGGCCGTTCAGCAGTGCAATGGTCCAAATAACATATTAATATATATATTCTTCTATCCTAAAGGGTCACCTTATTTCTAAGGATTCAAGAGTGGTTTACTTGATCTATTCTTCGAAAGAAGTCACTTTTATCTTGTAGCAAAATGTTTTTATCTATTCCATTCCTTTAGCTTTTGTATAGATCTTTGCTTTTCATCTCATGTTTCGGATTTCTTTATCTGTTTTTCTTGTCTCATGTTTCCTTTTTGGATGAAAATTTCTCAATTTTGTGATGGGAGAGCCACCTTTTAAGTATTGGATGTACTCAAATTTGCTAGCTCATATTTTGTCCTTTCTGAATATGATTTTGGATTCCTTATCCATTCTTGATTATGGCATTGGACATCTTCATCCTTTTGCCTTAGTCTGGACCCCTTTATTGGGTTTCACCTTTATCTTAGATGGTGGATAGGTTTCTTTCTTTAACTCTTTGTTCTTTTTGGGTTTTGACCTTTGTTTTGAGTTGTAGACATCTTTGTCTTTCTTCATCTATTTGGTGCCTCTTCTGGGCTTCTCTGGATTCTAAGGGGTGAAGTGTATGTTAAGTTGACCTTCTTCTAAAAGGTTGCTGATGGATGCTTAACCTGACCCTCCCCCTAAGAGGTGATTTGGACGTTAGTGGTACTTTGGTGGGTGCTTGGCCTGACCCTTCCTTTAAGAGGTGAACTGGACGTTTGATGTTTTGACCCTCCCTCTAGGAGGTGCTACAGATTGGCCATAGGTTTTTGTCCCTCCGTCTTAGGAGGTGCTATGGATTGGCCGTAGGCTTTTCGGTGGGTGCAGGACCCCCCTCCTTTTAGGAGGTGCTATAGATTGGCCGTTGGGTAAATGGTGGGTGCAGGACCCCCTCCTTTTAGGAGGTGCTACGGATTGGCCGTAGGCTAAAACTTTATATGTGAAAATCATTTTTGGCCAATTAAAATGTTCATGAACATCTTTTTGAATAATTATTGTAAATGAACCCTTCTAATATATTGAGGGGCTATTTTTTCTGAAAAGAGTTTGGTTATAAAAGAATCTTTTCATAAATTTGCCTTTTGGAAGGATCTTTAAATCATTCTCATAGCAGAGATTCAGATCTCAAATAGGAGACTGGGAGGTCATGATTCATGAACCAATAGTCTTTTAGTTGAGAATAGAGTTCTCTGATTTGAGTTTTTGTTGATGAACTTTTGATAGTTTTAAAACTTCCTCTAAAAAAGTGTGAATAGGTTTCTTCTTGCCAATGGTTTTTAGAAAACTTCAAAATATTGGAATTGATTAGTTGGAAGTACTTGATGTGCATTTACTAACGCTAAATAAAATTCTCTAAAGATTTGTGCAAGTTTGCCTTTGAAATAAACAAATACTTAATACCCCTTACTTATAGGGTAATTTGAAAATATCTTTTCTGACTTTTTGAAATCAACTTTCTTGAAAACATGTTTGGAAAAATTCTTTTAAGTAACCAATTGAAAACAACATCATTGTGTATAGTATATATGGTTATGCTTTCTCGGGTTTTGCTCAGGAAAAAGATGTCTTGTTCATGAGTCTGAAAATCCATGATACATAGACTAATAGATTTTCACGAATAAAGACATGTTTTTTTCTAAGAATCCCCTTTCTTGGGAGAGTTTTAGATATTTGCCCTTTGTTGAGTCTATAGTTGAAGCTTTACTATAATCTAGGGTTTCATGGGAGCAGTTTTTTTCACCACATTGATTCAAATTCGAGATGGGGATGAGTTGTCCCACTCATAGAATTTGAGTAGTATTTCTTAAGAAGCTAAAAATTTGTTGTACGTCGAGAGTATGTTGGATGCTATGGACTGGTTTTGTTTTTACTTGTAATGACACTCGAATTTTGTATTAAAATATGACCAATTCAAACTACAATTCAAATTAAAGAAGTTATAAGCAAAGAAAATTTATAATAGATGCTGCAGGCTTCATAGCCTGATCAGAGTCTGAAGATGAAGTTGTAAGACTGATTCTCTATCAAGATTTTAAGTGATTGAGCTGCTACCTTCGAGGTAGAAAATCTTTTAATCTTTTTTGGCAAATTCTTTTAGAAGTCCAGACTCGATTAGGTTCCGAACTATTTTCACCAAAACACTGCAATTGTCAGTTTCATGTCCATTCACCTTATGATAAGCACAATAGTTCCTTCCTTTTTTGGGTTCTGCTGGGATTCTTGTCTTATAGGAAATAGAGAAATTCTCATCATCTTTTGTCATGGAAAAGATATAGGAAAGAGGTTTGTTTAATTCTATTGGTCTGTATTTAGATGTCGCCGTCTGCATGTCTTTTTTGTTTTCCTTCAATCTAGACTTTTTACTAGGATGGTTAAAGTATGACCTTTCTTCCTTCTGTTATTGTTGAGGTTTCTTCATAGCACGATGCATTTTTTCTATTTGAATAAAATTCTTGGCTTGGAAATAGAAGTGTTGTAGATCTTTGCATCCATTAATATAAAGGTCCTTCCAAAAAGGGGTTTGTTTGATCAATACTGACCGAACTGCCATAAGCTTTTCTCTATCGGTTGTATTTTCTTTCATTAATACCTCTGTACTGAATTTGTTTAAGTATTTGCCAAGAAATTCTCCCGGTTTTTGTTTGATTGTAGGCAACAAGCTAAAGTCCATGGTTGAGTCTCTGAATATAGAGATTTGTGTCACGAAATTATAGGAAAGTTGTTCCCAAGAATAGACGGTTTCCACTTGGTGATTCTTATACCATTTGATAACTGCTCCTTGAAAAGTAGTTGGCAAAAGTTTGCAGCGAATTGGCCCAGGAGCAATATATAACTTTGTCCAGTTTCCAAAAGCTGCGGCGATCTTCTGGATCGGTAGTTCCATCATATTTTAGTGGAGGAATTTGAATAGGAGGAGGGAGACTTACTGCCATTATTTCTTCTAAAAAAGGAGTCTTTTACAGGATAACATATTTTTCTAGATCAAGAATTCCTTTTTCCTTACGCATATCCATTTGGTGTAAGATGTCTTCTTGGTCGACTTCGTTTTCATGGCAACCTTTGTTGTTTCCTTGGATTGGACTATTTGATTGCTCGAAGACCCCTTTAACTTGACTTTCTTTGTTTAACTCTTCATCTTTTTCCTCATTTTGAAATTGCGCTTCATCATCTCTTTCCGTAATCCTAAATGATCCTTGAGATGTAGCTCTTTCAAGAAGTTCTTGCATAGCTATCATTTGTTATTGTAGATTCTGGACTTTAATCTCATAGTTTTCCAATCTTATTAGGGTTGAAGGTTGCCCAATTTCAATATTCTCAAAGTTAAAATTTGGAACTATGCCATCTTCCAAAGTTAATTGTGACGCAGCTTCATCATTTGGATTGTTGTTATTATTCCTTGCTCTTACCATTTTCTCCTTTTGAACGAAGAACTCTATGCAATTAATCTATGATGAATGTGATTAGGGAGCTGAGGTTCGAGTCCTCCTTCTAGCGCCAAAAATGTTAACAAGAAAACTTGTCAACATCTCAAAGTGGAGTTTGGAGTGGTAGCGATTCCTTCGAAACCTCCTTTCGAACAGGTGAGGATAGCTTACACCTTTTTAAGTAAGGGAAAGGTGGTTGAATGTGTTTACTTAATACCTTTCGACACAGTCGGAAGGTTAATCTCGCTTCAGGAATTTCTTTTGAATTTGATTAGGCTATAACTCTGTCGGAACAACCTTTTGAAGTGTTCAAAGTGGCTTAAGGTGGAGACTTTATAGTTTGGGGAATTTGGTTGAATTGTGTGGGTTTCGACCTCGCCGAAAGGATGAGCCCTTTAGATGGCTTTCGTTATGTTCTGTAGGTTTGAATAGATGGGTTGAATTAAGGATTTTGACACACCTGAAAGGTGAGCAGTTGATAAGTAGTGGTTTTGAGCTAAGATCTTGAGTGTACTAGTAAGGTGAGGGGTTTTGACTTAGTCGAAGGGCATCCTTCCGACTAGATCGACATCTAGTAGACATAGCAGCATGAAGTAAGAATCCCAGGATAGCTATATAACCAAGATTTTCATAATCTCCCTTCTTATTAAACAAAGATATACAAACTGGTCAAATCCCTAATTTGATTTTTAAATTAGGGTTTACAAACTTTTAGAAAATACAAGTGAGAAGTGAAAGAAATTAGAACCCCTAAACCAGACCCCTAGGGTCTTATTCATAGGTGCGAGGTGGCACCTTTCGACCCAATGCTTTCGACACGGTCGAAAGGTCTGCTATCCTGCTTTCGTGTGCATCCTTTGAATCATAGCTTTCGACCTAGTCGAAAGGATTATATGGCCACCCTTCCATTGTCGCTGAAATCTGGGCTTCCTTCTTTCTGGCTTTATTCCTTTCGACACTGTCAAAAGGTACATTGCTTGATTGCTTCTAACCTCGTCAATAGGTATTGATTGATAGCTTTCAACTTCATTGAAAGGTGTATAGATGTGCTTTTCAATTAGCTACTTATGTGCTATGTAAGTTAGCATGGGTGTTGGCCTTCGAGGCTGTCGAAACATGTGCTTTGTGGGTTTTGAACGGGTCAAAACATCGTAAAAGCTTTGCTACAGAAGTTTCCATTTGAAAGCATCTTCCTTGGCTAGTGCGGAACCTCGTCTTTTGGTGTTATTAGATGTATAATCTTTCCCTTAGAGGTGAAGATGGTTCTAACCGATTCGAAAGGCTAACATATGCTTTCGAAAGGGTTGTTTTTGCCGAATGTTCTTTTGATTAATGTAGATGAAACCAATCGTTTTGAATGGTTTGTGCATGTGCAGAAAGTGTGCTACTTATTGCCTTCGATAGGTAACTTTCGACCTCATCGAAAGCTCTTTGCTTATCCAAAATGTTGCTGAAGCATCCTTTTGGCCTCTTCGAAAGGTTTTGCTGATGCTACTATCTTCTCATTGAAAGCCTTATCTAATGTTTGAAGAACCACTCCAATGCCTTCTGATCCTCATTAATGCTCTTGCTCCTTCTTTCATTCTTTCATTCTTGAGAATATTTTATGGATAACGGCAATAATATTGAAAAAGGTAATATTTCACTTGATTTTGTACTATCAGAAAATCAAGTAGCCGATATATTTACTAAACCCTTAAATGAAAATATTTTTCTTAAATTAAGACGTGAACTAGGAAATATGTCGTTACATGATTTATAATTCAATATTACAGTATTAATTTTTTTAAAAAAAATTATAAAATAAATAAAAATTAAATAGAACAAAAATTGAAGATGATGTCAGTCGAACTCTGCACTCATGGGAGGAAGTTGCATGTCTTTCCAATGTTCTGTTATGTTACTTGATTTAAGATCATACATATCTTTTATTTTATATGCAGTTATAATCTCTTTTATATATTAACCTTTCATTTTCTCTTGGTTGAAGATTTCCAAGGAATATTAACCTTAAAACAATAAACTAAAATAGATAATCACCTCGGTATATATACGTGATCAAATTTCTCCTAAACTCATATATAAACTTTACAAATAAATAAACATTCTCTTTACAATGTCGTCTCAAGAAAGCTCCAACCTCTCATCGATCATCTTCAGCACACCTTTTACGGATTCCTCAAACAAATCCACTCCGGTATATATTCTGGTAAAGATTACTCCATCACCAAATCATCATACTGGATATACACCAACCGGGAAGTGAGTTAGGGAAAACTTGGACTTCGATTCACCATCTACCAAAGAAAAGATTGATGAAATCCATCACTATCAACGTGATACTTTCGGATTACAACGCGGATGTACTATAAAAAACACCATGGAAGACGATTAAATTTTCTTGAATTCGCTCTCAAATTCTATGGATCGTCTCTAAAGCAAAGTGTGCACCATCCGTCTCCACAACGACCTCCCGTGTCTCCGAATTCTTAGGAACAAGGTGGTCAATGTAATGTTTGGTCTCCATACATCCATTATGTGAAATCACCAAAGTTGAACCAAGCTCAGACGACTCGAAGACTTCGGGAAATTAAATTCTATATTTTTTATGTTTATAATTTTAATATTGTGATATGGCTAAGTAATATGTTTATTGAAATAATAATTATATTTATTTTTTTAACATGAGAATAAAGCTAAAACACACATACACACACACACACACACACAAATATATATATATATAGTTTATAAATTAACTAATTTAAGAATAAACTAAAAGAAAGCTCGACCTCAACAAAAACAACAGTTTCAGTCGGTTGATAATATAAACTCAGTCGACTGAACATTCAAAGAAACCTAATTTTTTTACAAAACACAACCGACTGAACCCCACCCACCAGCCGGCTGAATTATATCAAAATTGCACTATATTTCTACGGGAAGAACTTTCCTACACATTAGCTGGCTAATCCATGAAGCCAGCCGACTGAATATTCAAAGCTTCAAGTTTTAACTCAGCAATCAGCCGACTGACCACCATATCTCAACCGACTGAATTATGACTTTTTACACTATAACCTTGCGGGTTCAAAATTCCTGCATACCAGCCGACCGACCCGCCAGTTTTCAAAATTTTAAAATAGATTTACACATTTCCCAACACACCCATTCACTCAAACCCTACATAACTCCCATCTACTCCTTCATTCTTACCTTACCTAAACACTCATTATTCCCAAAAGAAACCCAAATTCAAAACTAGCCTCCTCAAAAACTTCAATTTTTTCAACATTTCTTCAACCAAATAGCACCAAGATCCAAAAGAGCTCGTGAATCTACAACCGCACCATCCGAGAGCCAAATTCGCGCTTGGCTACACAATGAAACGACGGTCAATAGATTCAACACAATGAGGAATTCTAATTTATTTGAACGCGCTTTCATAAAGTTCCCCGACTTCAACGGATAAGCAACTAGATAAATAGCCGAAGCTCACGGCTTCGATTCGCTCATTGGGTATGTTTCCAACAATCTTAAAATCTACCCTCTCTTAATTAAGCTTTTCTTTGCAAACATGAATCTCGACCACCAAGATCCCCGAAACAAAGACGATTGCATATGGACCTCGGTGTGTGGAGTAAAGATATATTTACCTCTTCAACGATTAGGTCGTATACTAAGATGTCCATCCGAAAGGTTGGATATTGATGATGTTGAGGTAGATATGTATAATCGTGACAAAGTTTCACTCCTCTTTTTATCGGACGATTTGACTATTTTGAAATCTAATGCCTTACGTCCAAAGGCACGAATCATCCACCGTGCACTCATTTGATCATTACAACCTCGGACCGGAAGCTACGAAAAGGTCTATAAGAGGGATTTTCAAGCCCTATATGCTATTTACTCATCCCAACGAGTAAATTGAGGAAAAATTATTTTGGAGGAATTTCTCATTGTTAATCACAACAGAAGCTACAAGACGCTTCACCATGGAGCTTATATCATGCGCATTATACAAAATTTCAGAGTTCCATTACCCGATTCAGATTTCATGACCATCGGAGAGCTAAACTCGAAGACTCTTAGTCTAATGGGTCTTCCTAAACGCCCCAAACATCAACAAATTATTAGATTTCAACAATGGGCCGTTAATCATGAATAAGGAATCCCTCTATCGAGAGACACGAATATCGCTTCTTCCTCCTCTCAACCTTCTCAACAATAAGAAGAAGAAGACAATGACGAAATTCAAGAACTTAATGTTGACGTGCCTCCGAAATAAGCACTTGTAACAAACATTATCTCGAAGTCAAAGCAAGCTTGGATGACGTTTAGCTAATGTAGAAAAGAATGTGTCTAAAACGAACAAAAAGCTAAACTCAATCAAAGGCTTTTTAAATAAGGTTTGGGAAAAAGTCTCTTGTTCCGGCTCTATATCGACCGGTGTTGCTGAAAATCTGGCCACATTCACTTGGTCAACTTTGGAAGAAGATGAAGAAGTACAAGACAGTGAGGATTTCTAGATTTTTTTTCACTCATGAACAACTTGTCGTATTTTTTTAAGACATTTTTATGTTCCTAGGAAAGATTGTCATTTATTTATCATATTTACATGCTCTTATATGCTTGCTATTTATGATGTTTATGTTTATTTGCTTCTCCTAACTATATGCTTATATGTCTATGATGTTTAGGATATTTGTGTGCTTATATGTCTATATTTCTCATATCGATTATTTGTTCCTTTTTATCGATGACAAAGTGGGAGAATATTATTGATAGGAGGAGTATTCATTCAGGGTGAGTAAATATGCTTTTATATACTTACAAACTTACATAGTTGTCACCGTCAAAAAAGGGTAGAATGTTAGAACCTTAAATTTGATATTTTGATTGTGACAACTATATAAGTAAATATTATATGAACTAATCATATTTGCAGGAGAAGATACTATTTTACTTGAGAAATAATCTAACAGATTGCAGACCAGATTCGAGAGAGAAGCTTCAATGATACATTTAGTCTACGGTCTGAGTCTAGTAGTTCATAAATGTTAAAATCTCTCCGAAGTGGTATATGCAAGCACACACAATCTAAAGTATTTTCAAAAAAAAGTTCATATGCTAAATATTTCATAACGTAGTTTATATACAAATTTTTTTTAACAAAAATCTTTGATATGGCAAAAAATAAGTCATTCAGTCAGCTGAAGCATGTAGTTCAGTCGACTGAATGACAGTGCACGTGCACAACAAATATTGAACATTCATGCGGCTGAAATTGATAAATCAACCGGCCTAATTGCATGATTTTTGCACTATTTTTTCTTTGATTCAATTTTTCAATCGATTCAGCTAGCTGAATTATTTCACTCAGACGGCTGAATCTTCATAACGGTTATATTTTGAAAAGACACTTCACTTCAGCGAATAGAAACAACTCTTGATTCAAGAGTTGCTTCCGTATCTTTTTATTGCTACTTTTCACGAATGATTGCAACTCTAAATCACTATATATAGCCATGAAATCAATTGTTTTAATCACTTAATTCTTATTTTATTTCTCATTCTTATTGTATAAACAATCTTGCCATTTGCATTCAATACTTTCATTCTAATCAGTTGTTCATTTAAGCAAACTTCATTAGTGACTAAATAAACTTCCTATCTTCCGAATCACACTATATACCACAAAGAAGAACATTATAGGAAGGGTGTACGTCATTGACTTATCAGTGCTACGTAACAACATACTCAGTCAGAAGCAATTTTATTGTCTATATTAGAAGTCATGTTCGGTTGCTCAGGCGGTTGAAGTCCTATTTTGTTTCTTAGGCGGTAGAAGTCATGTTCGGTTGCTCAGGCGGTGTAATACCTGTTTCTCCGGGTCAAGCGAGGGTTTATAGTTGAATTCCAGAAGGACTCTGAGATTAGACGTAGAACGGGAAGTTCGAACCAGTATAAAAATTTATGGTGTCATTTTCTTTATTATTTACTTTTACATTTATATTCTACACTACTAGATAACTTAGTTAATATTCCATATTATACGATCCTTAGTTACTTTCACTCAATCTTGGGTTTATGAGAAATCTGATATGAGATTGTTTCCATCGTGTGATAGTTACCATATGTTTGTTGGAGGTGATGGTGAGGATCTTCGTTTATGTTATCATGTTTTTAGGGAAGGTTTACTCTTTCTACGATAGGTGAAGACGGTGAAAATAATAGGATTTTTTTGGAGGACATCAATTGGAATATGGAATCTCCACTAACTCAGTCGATTATGTTCCAAACTTGGCCATACTATTTTTAGGGTATTTACACGTTATTAGGCCGGATTCTAAGGATGATGGCAGTGGATCCTCCTCTTTGGAGGGGGACTAGTCACTTTTTGGCTTCTGTGTTACTAGCTTTGGTCCTTTTGCCTAGCTCATGTACTTTATTTTATTAGCTGTTCTGGCACATGTGCCAAACACCTGTTTTACTAATGATTTTAATAACAGTGGACGGCCCAATTCAAAGCCGGCTAGCCTTGCTAATACACACACACATACATACAAAGACATATGTTGTCGAAATAAATTATTCTAAATTTTGTATATTTCTAAATTTTTATTTTTTTTATCAAATATTATTTGTTGATTTAAATTTGAAATTAGAAAATATTTTAAGATCTAGATCTGAAATTTGAAATTTGAGTTTAAAATTATAATTATTAATATTTGGATTTACAAATATAATTATTTTGTATTATTATATATATTAATATTTATATACAATTATAAATATAATTTATATCACATTAAACTTTATATATATATATATATATTAGATAGTACATATGTATACGGAGGGGCTATCATGTCCGTTGCGGTGTAAATCACAACGCTTATATACGGACATGTTAAACTATGTACACTATATATGCTACACGTGCACGTTTACACATGCTAATATTATGTAATATAAATTCAATATCAATATAAACTTTGTTTATAAATAAAATAAAATAACGATTTTATTAAAATTAGTTTAGATTAATTCTAAATAAATTTAGACTTCGTAGACCCAGTAAGATCAGAAAATGGTAATTTTTTTTGAAATTTACCCATTTAACCCACTACATTTGGCCAGATCCAACTATGGTATCCAACCCTAATAGTTTATGCGGTCTAAATTAGTCATGTTAAAGCTGACTAATTAAGCTTACCCATTTAGTAGGGTGTCTAGAAAAGTAGTTTCTAGCCTGGGTTTGGGTAATCAAGTATCCTATTCTACCTAGCTACCGGCCCGACTCGAAAGGTGAAGTGAGCCCAAAATGTTGTCGTTAATAAAGGGTCTAATTTGAATTTGGATATTGGACTAATTTTCAAAATTGTTTTGAAATTAAAATAAACTTTTAAATTTAAAATAAGAAATATATATAAATATTATAATATAATTTTTGGAAGTATTTTGAAAATATAATAAATATATTTCAAAATTTAAGAAATATTAACTCGATTTATTTTTATGGAAGAGTGATCCTCTTATGAGGAGAGCACTCATTATCTTGTTAATTAGTAACCAAAAAATGCCCGATGGTTAATACAAACATGGATAAGTAGGGTCATCTTTTTGATGACACAGAATATGCATGATAAATGAAAACAAAATAGATATATCTACAATTATTTCTGCTATCTAACAAAGTAGGAAATGGATGGTGTCGCATATAAATGGATGGTTGTGCGTTATTAATAGAGTTGCAAGGCTGCTGACAGTGCATATGAATTGGCTAGGCACTAACAGGGAAGAAGCAAAGTATGCTAGACTGCAATAACTGAAGCTGCAAACAGGTCTTCAAGTGAGGTAACCTAATGCATAGGTTACTAAACCAATAAGGCAGCATATATAATCAATATGAAGATGATACTACCGAAGAATTTATTTAATCACTACTAGGAATACAATATATAGCCACGAAGGCTTTCCAACGGCCGCCAACGACAATTTCCAACGGCTCGTTATTTTTTAACTTGCCGTGGTAGCCGTTGATAACCGTTGGAAATAACGCCGTTTGCGGCCGTTGGGAACCGTTGGAAATTTGCGTATACCTGCATCAGGCCGAGACTGAAACATTATTATCTTCTTCCCCAATTCCCCCAAAACCCTACTCCTCCCCTCCTCCTTTCTTGCTCCAAGCTCCCCCACACAACCAGCAGCTGCTCCAACGCCATCACTCAACGCCAACATCCTCTCTCCATCCCTAGAAATCTCCAAAATCAGGTTTGCCTAAAACCTTACAATTTTTAATTTTTCTAATTTTGTGTTAATTTACTGTTATATTTGTATCCAATGGCATATTGCTTGTTTATTACACCAAACTAAATGCTAATTACAATTATTGCCATCCAAATGTCCAAATTGTTTGTGTATATATATATTATGCACATATATATATATATATATGTTTATAATTTAGTATAAATGCGCATGTGAATTAGCATTAGATTAGTTAGGATTGATTTAAATTATTTTGTGTATGTTTTGTAAAATGTTAGACAAACATGAATTAGTGGACTATTTTACGAACATTAATTATATCTTTTTCAAAATATATTAGCATTAAATAAATAAGTATATAATTTAGTATATATATATATACACATGAATTATATATTTTGTGAAATAGTAAAAATCATATAATTTACTATATATATATTTAGTAAAATAGTAGAATATAATTCATATAATAATGCATAATATGCTTTATTTTATATATTTAATAAAATGGTAACATATAAACCAAATTTAAATCCCTTAGTGATTTTTTGGCCCCGTCTGACAGGTGTTGTATATGATCGTTGTATGAATATTCGTTTTTATTGCAAAACGGATATTCATATTCATCTGATACAATATCTGTTGGATTTGTCCCTGTATTGGACAAGTTACAAACACTATAAAGTAATTACGTTTCGTAAATCATATCGTTATAAACGGTTCACAAAATTTCGACGGTATTTCCTTTTTGTTCCTTGTGTACATGCATTGTGTACGATACAAGGAACACGGGGGAAGTGCTGCCAAAATTTTGGGAAATCGTTTATAATGATATGATTTAAGAAATGCAATTACTATTGTGTTTGTAATGGGAAGTAGGATAACCGACCATCACAAAAGGTACAAAAATGTAAACAAAATAGCAAGAAATATAACTTTGTATATAAACGAAAATGGATTATAAAAAACAGTAAAATCTAAAATGTGTTTACTATTGATCATAGGTTTTACAATAGGAAAAATGGTCAATTATTTTATTGATCGGAGCTGGATGTATCAAAGAAGAGAAATGGGAGGCTCAATAAGTACACATTTTCTAAACGGGGTAAATGTGTTTGTCGAATTTGCTTTAAGTAATATTGGAAACGACGTAGAAATTCGTTGTCCATGTAGTAGGTGCAAATTGTTGAAGCATTTAGTACCGAATATGGTTAGGATTCATTTGCGCCAATGTGGTTTCGTAACCAATTATTTGGTGTGGGATCGTCATAGAGAAATTATAACACGTAACGAAGAACAGTCAATAGAGGTCATTAGTGATGAAGTTAGTACGACGAATCTCATAGAACATATGGTTGAAGATGCAGCACGATCAATGTAACCTACTATTGAAATTAATAACGACGATGTTAACGTCGAAGAGGAACCAAATGTTGGAGCGAAAAAAATATATGATTTATTGGATGCTGCTAAGAAACCTCTTTAGAATGGATGTACTAGCGGCACTCAATTATCGGCAACTGCAGAGTACATTGCGATGAAATCAAAGTACCCCCGTGGATGTGTATGAAAACTCCATATATGTTTCTCACAATTGTCGTCCCTGGCCCTGATGATCCGACACAGGGTATCGATGTTTACTTACAACCGTTAATCGAAGAGTTGAAAACATTGTGGTATGAAGGAGTTGAAACATACGACATATCAAAAAAGAAAATTTTTCGAATGTTCGCTTCTCTGTTATGGACTATTAGCAATTTTCCTGCATATGCAATGCTTTCGGGTTGGAGTACGGCCGGTCGTTTTGCTTGTCCTTACTGTATGGAAGAAACACGAGCATTTTCTTTACGGCATGGGAAGAAAATTTCATGGTTTGATTGTCATCGACGTTTTCTCCATATTAATCATACCTTTAGAAGAGACAAAAAAAACTTCATAGCTAATAGACAATAGTTAATGTCAGCTCTTAAAAAATCGGGGAAGAAACCGAACTGGATGGGCGCTTCCGTATGGGATTCTTGGATGAGTTGGTGGGAGACCGACGAGTTCAAGGTAAATCTACCAAATATATAGTTAATTATTTCGCAATTAGTATAAATATAATATTTAATTTAAATTGCAGATGGAGTCGGAGAGAAACTCTGCCAATAGAAGTAGGAATCCTATAACGCATCGTGGCGGATCCAAGTCTTTTCAGCATCACCGTGAGGACTTGGTAAATTTATCAATTACGAATCTAAACCGTTATTACATTTTGTATATTAATTAGTTTGGTAATTAGCTATGAAAAATTAAAATATATAAATTATTTATTGCAGGAAAGATCGGTTGGACGTCGCATGTCTATGATGGAGGTATTTACCCGCACCCACGCATCAAGACAAGCAGACAATGCTGGCAATATTACATATCAGTGGGATGGTGATGATAAGGCGACGGCTGCATATGTATGCATATTTTAAATCTTATTTTATTAATATCGATATGTTTAAATCCTATTCTACTAATTTTAACCTGTAATTGTTTTTTATTTTAGGCAAAGTTTCAGGAGGCACGGGCAGAGCTGCTTTCAGAATCAGATCGCGATGAGTTGACGGTAGAGGAGGAAGATAATATTTTCGACGTTATTATGGATCCGACGCAGCGGAATAGGCGCTATGGCTATGGAAACCAAGCGGTAATCTTATAAACATTGCAATATTTTAGTTAATAAATTAACCTATAGATACAATAAGCATATGATGATTTGTACCATTATCATTTAATAAAATATGCATTTCCTCGTGGTATATGCATTGCTTAAGATCACGTCATTTACGTTTCTATATTTTAAAATATGCATTGCTTAAGAAAATGATTATAATACAAATGTGAACATCTCACGTTCTATTTGCAGGTTCGGGCAGCTTAAAAGGCGTGCGACAAAGCAGAAATAAAAGAGCTTAGAGCCATGGTTGAGCAGCTGCAAGAGCAGGACCGTCTTCGCGCTATACAAATGGAGCAGCTGAATCAACGTTTAGCGGAGTACGCACATAGGCATGGTTCCTTCCCGTCGTCGTCTGGTGCTTCCGGAGGTGAGGATGATGCTTGACAGGTATGATGATTATTGTCTTTGTGTTTGGTTATTGTATATATTGACTTTGAGGTGGTGAGGGTTGTGTTTGATGGTTGTTGTGTATATATTGACTTTGAGGTGGTGAGGTTTAAGTGTTTGCATTGTATATATTTTGACTTGAATATGGATTGGAGTTGGTGTTGTTGAGGGTTTGGTTGTAATGTTTGAATATGGAGTTGGAGTTGGACTTGAATATGTAATGTTTGATGTTGATTTTTGGTTGTTTATATTGTTTGTGGTATAATGTGTTGAATATGTGATATATATGTGAAATGGAGTGGAAATGGAATGGAAATTGATATATATTGATTGTGTGTGGCTGGAAGGCGAGCAGCTTGCTGTTATAAAAAAAATTCACCCCGATTAGCAATGGCTACCAACGGCTTATTGGTTAGTTTATTGCAACGGCTTCCAACGGCGTCCATCGGTTCATTGCCGTTGGGAGCCATTGGAAATGCCGTTGGAATAAGCTCGTTGCTTCCGTTGGAAGCCATTGGAAAGCGTGAACGCTATTCCAATGGCATTCCCAACGGCTCCCAACGGCCGCCAACGGCTTGGAGCCGTTGGAATAGCCTTTTCCCCTTGTAGTGAATGTTCCGGTGCTGTAGGCCATAGAGTTGTGATACGAAGTTGATCAAAAAGCAGGCAGTAAATAATGTTCACTATTGAAGCAGGTAGGATGCAGCCGGAGAACAATGTTTTAGATGTGTGCACCAAAATGCAGAAGGTGCAACATGATAGGCAGAGTTGACAATGAGCTAACGTATACAGGGAAAAGGGGATTTGTAGTTGCCATGGAGTGTAAGTGAGCTGAAGGTGCTCAAAGATGCGTACTGAAGGAGAACTAATATGGAAGTGATGAGTTCGGTAAAGATCCAATGTAGTGTGCTTGTGAAATGATGCTGGCAATCCGAGGATCGGTGCTGGCCTGAGGTAGGAAGGCGAGCTGCTGTGATAAGCTGTTGCAAAGTGCAGGAGTAAGGATGCTGGCCCGAGAAGAGAGGGTGAACTGGTTTGATATGCTAACATTGAGATGCCCTGAAGGAGAACTGCGGTCAAGGTCTGAATATAGGACATGGCATGAGTGATGAACTACAGTTGCTAGAGAGCTTGAAGCATGGCATGAGCAGATAAGGAACCACGAACAAGATGATTAACTGGATTAATAAATTAAATAAATTAATTAAATACTTAATTAATTAAAATGTGTGTGTATATATATAATATAATGTTATATGTTACATTACCTTGAATTGTTTAAAATGATGTAAGTATATATGTATATATAAGAAATTTCAAAATAATAATTAGTTAAAATTGTTTGATTAAATATATTAATTTAAAGTTAATTTAAAAAAAATTACATATATATAAAGATGTATGTGTATAACTATAATGTTATAGTATACATATTTAATATAAAATGTTTAACTGAATAATATAATATTAAATAAATGTTAATTAATTAAATAATATTTAATTAATATCATTTTATAAATTAAACTATTGTATATGTTAATTAAATTATAAAAGCTATATAATGATAAAAACTTATGTAATATGAATGTATAATTAAAGGTGGAATTATGAGAAACCCTAAATAGACTTAAGAAATAAATACAAACGTGTAGTACGTATAACATGATTTCTGATATGTTTGACACTTGAATTACGAGGGTATTTCATAACAAATTCATTATTCCATAAGTCACTCAATTAAATATATTATAGATTATATCTTTAATATAAGGTTTCCTCTACCATTTATGTGTTAATGAATTATTTGCATACTCTTTAGTTATTGAGCAAACTCAAGACAGAGATGTTATGTTTAGTATTATTAACATATAGAATAGACAAGGTAAGATATCTATATGTATTAGTTGAGCAAATTCAAGGTACATATACTATACTTAGGTCATCACGAAATGATAGGTATGAGTGAATAATATCTTTTGATTTATAGAGCAAACTCAAGGTCGAAATGAGACTAGGACAAGGAATCATGAGTTGGGAGTTGTATATGATACAATCAACAAGGAGTTATCAATCATTTGTTGGGCTATGACTTGTTGAGCAAACTCAAGGTTAGAATCCCAAGACCACGAGTCCTAATACCCACTAGTGAAGTTGAAAGATTTCTATGTTTCGTCTTAGGGTTTGGAGAAACATAAAAGACTTATGGGAGCTTATTAGTAAAATAAAATATAATGTTTAACCTTACTAATATTCTAAGAACATTTATTATGAAAATATCTTAATCTATTAAGTAAAAATTAGTAGAAAAATGTCTACACCCAAGTTGTTTTTTGAAAATGACATATTCACTGGACCTAACAAAGCTGATGGGCTAAGGGCGATAAAGATAGCATTAACTTATGAATGTCTTTGGTCCTCGATAACTGAACCTCTAAGGTTAGGCTCGTTGGTGATGTGGACCCTAAATATGATTAGCCTATAGCAAATGGGTCGTAGACCTTGAAATTGTCCCAGTTTTTATGTTGTCTACGTTAGACAAGTCGTTGTAGAGATAGCATGAAAACATGTTTGTCCATAAAATTTTTGATAGTCTTAAAGCTCTATTTGGGGAACGGTCTCGTTCCACAAGGTGCTAACTTATGAAGAAGCTGTTCAATAAGAAAATGACAATGGGATAAAAAGTGGACGATTATGTTATGACGATGAAAGGCTATATTGATAGACTTTCTCAGTCGGACGTAATGATAGGCAATGAGTTGCAAGTAGATTTGATCCTGGGTCTCTTACTTCTTAGCATGAGTCGTTCATATTAAATTATAATATGAACTAGTTGAACGTAAGTCTCATGGAGCTCCTCAATATGTTGAGGTTGGCTGAATTTTTGTCCAAGGATCAAAGGGATGTACTTGTACTTGCTGTTAAGGGGAACGTCTTCTTCGATAGGTTCGTAGAAGAAAAAATAGGATTAATAAGAAGAACGAAAAAGACTACTCCAGCTGACAAGGGTGAATGTCATCACTGTCACAAGAAGGATCACTGGAAACGGAACTGTCCGGAGTACTTAAAGATTATCAGAGAGAAGAAACAGAATGGTTCCACTACTTCTATAGATATATTTATGATTCAAAATTGTTTTACAATCAATAAATTATCTTTGCTTTTAGATACTGGATCTGGAACTCACATCTGTAATTCATTACAGGGGCTTAGGAACATGTGTCATGTGGTAAAGAGAGAGATGAGGCTTCAAGTTGTCGATGGATCTAAAGTAGATGCAATGGCAGTTGGATATTTTCATTTAAGTTTGCTTAGAGGATTAATTTTGATATTGAATAATTTCCATGTAAAGGACTTTATTTATGGGATTATTTCTGTGTCTTGACTGTCTGAAATTGGTTATATTTTTCACCGTGCAAATAATGTTATGAACGTTAAGTTAGATGGTAATAAAGTCTGAATGGTACTTTAGATAATGAAATTTATGTGATCAATACTAATTATATATGCACTATGAGTAATTCTTCGAATGATGATATAAATAAAAATTATATTTGGCATTGTAGGCTAGGCCATATAAGTGAGAAATGACCACACAAATTGAAAACCGAGGGTTTTCTACCATCATTTGATTCTGAATCATTTGATACATATGAGTCATGTCTCAAATGTAAAATGACCAAGCACCCCTTTAGTGGGAGTAATGAAAGAATTAGCGAACTCTTGGGTCACATACAAAGTGATGTATGTGGCTCAATGCCTATAGTCATGAAAGATAATTGTTCTTATTTCGTAACCTTTACGGATGGTTTCTCAAGACTAAGGCATGTGTATCTTATGAAGAACAACTGATGTCTGTGAGAAATTTATTGAATTAAAAAACAAGGTTGAAAATCGAAAGAACGATAAGATTAAAATACTTTGACCTTATCGAGGTGGTGGGTACGTTGGACAAAAACAACATTACTTAAAAGATAATGAGATTATCTCTTAGATTATTCCACCATATACTCTGCAACACGACGGTTTTTTGAAGCAAAGGAATCATAGCTTATTAGATATGGTAAGTTCTATGATGAGTAAGGCTGAGGTACCTCTGTATTATTGGGAATATGTGCTAGAAGTCATAGTGTGTATGTTGAATTTGATGCCCACTAAATCTACGCCTAATACACCATACGAGATGTGTGGAAAGAAACACCAACTAGAGTATTTGAAAGTATAGGGTTGTCTGACCTACGTTAAGAACATTGCTCCAAATAAACTCGAGGCAAGATTGGCATTGTGTAAATTTATAGGATATTCCAAAAAATTGATGGGATATACTTTTACAATACCGAGGAACAAAAGGTTATTATTTCTTGGCATGTTTTCTTTTTGGAAAATGAATTTCTGCTAAAAGAAATTAACAGCTAGGCTGTTGACTTTGATAACATCCGAAAAATTAAGACTGAGACCAAACCGGTGGGAGAACCAAATTCACCTTTATACGAAAACACGCAATCTATTAGAAGGTCTAGAAGGGAGTCTCGTTCACTAGAGAGATACTATAGGTTTTTCGTAAATGGTGAGAAAGAGGACCGTGTCTTAGATGACGATACTCGTTTATCGTTCCAACAAGCACTAGAGAGTAAAGGCTTCGCACTTTGCCTTAGAGCAATGAAATATGAAATAGATTCGATGTATGAAAATATAGTGTGGACTTTGTCTGACATACCCGAAGATATAAAACCAATTAGTTGCAAATTGAAAAGGCTAAATGAAGATGGACAAGTGGGGCTTATAACGCAAGACTAGTAGCAAAAGAATTTCATCAAATTCAAGGTATTGATTATGATGAGACCTTTTCGCCTATAGAAATGCCTAAGTCCATTCAGATGATGATAGCTATTGCTGCATTCTATGACATTTCTAAATGGTGATTAAGAAGAGGTCATCTCTATGTTGCAATCCGGGGGTTTCGTGGCCAGTGGAAGTGAGGAAAAGGCTTGTAAATGGTTAAAGTCTATTTATGGACTCAAACAAGCTTCAAAAAATTAGAATAAGTGTTTTGATAAGGTAATCAAATAGTTTAGTTTTTATTAGACCATAGAGGAAGCGTGCGTATACCGAAAGGAATGGGGAAATGTTATCATATTCTTAGTGTTATATGTCGATGATCTTCTATTGATTGGTAATGACATTTCATTATTGCAATCAGTTAAAGCTTGGGTTTCCAAGAATTTCTCCCTGAAGGATTAGGGAGAAGCGGCCTATATACTAGGTATAAAGATCTATAGAGGTAGATCTACAAGGCTATTGGGATTCTCTCAATCCCTGTACATAAATACCATGCTGAAAATGTTCAGTATGGAATTTCCCAGTGTGGAAATGTTTCAACGCAGTCTAGAATCGTCCTTTCTAAGAAGTACGCTCCTTAGACTGATTGAGGAGAAAGAGCGTATGAAGAGGATACCATATTCTTCGGCAATCGATTCCATAATATATGCTATGCTATGTACGAGACTGGATGTGGCACACACATTAGGATGCTTAAGTCGATAGTAGTCTAATCCTAGAGAAAAGCATTGGACAGATGTAAAGTGTATACTAAAGTATTTAAAAAATACTAGGGACTTATTTCTGATAAATAGGAATGGAGAACTCCTTATGAAGGGATATCCTTGCTTTGGCTTTCATAGTGATATCGACGATAGAAAGTCAACGTCGGGTTACGTCCTTACTATTAACAGTGGGGCCCTATTGGAAAAGTTCCAAATAAGAAATAGTGGTTGATTCCATGATGGAGGTTGAGTACATTACCCTCAATAAAGCAACTAAAGAAGCGGTCTGGATGCACAAATTTGTAAGTGAGCTAGGAGTGATTCCCGGCATGGAGAATCCAATGGCACTTTTGTGGCAACAATGCGGCGATGCGGATTGTAAAGGAACCTAGAGCACACAAGTCAAAACATATTCTTCGAAAGTTCCACCTAATTAGAGAATTCATTGAGATGAAAGTGGTTGTGATATAGAGGGTAGATACCAAGGATAATATAGCAGATCCATTCACAAAGGGACTACCTCGGTCAACTCTTATCAAGCTGATCGAAGGGATGTGGTTGAGATTCCATAATTGGCCCCAAGTGCAAGTGGGAGACTGAAAGAGTTAAGGGTATTTCCTGGGAGAAATTATGTAATATATTGTAAATTATTAACTTAAAATTCTTTTCGAAATAAATGGTATTTTTCTTTCTGTTATATACTTGTTATAATATGTTATGATTAATTAATTATTTAATTTAAGTATATTTAACAGAAAATCTATAAATAGTGTGTTGTTGTAATAGTAATTAAAAGGTGTTGTAATCATGAGCAATTTATCACAATATAATAAACACATCATTTCAAATATTCCTAGGCAAGATGTGTCGAGACTGGATATCAATTCATCTATTGAGACTAGAGTACGTAATGCTCTCTATATGTTGTGCAGTGTATTACTCATGGCTTTAGGGGCATTAAGTGGTCGTGTACATATAGTTATGAGATAACTATAGAATGACTCATTCGATAATTTTATGTTAATATAACTATGTTCAAATAGAAAATGTCGATGTAACAATATTAACATTTCTCTCGACTTGAGAATACCGTTGAGCTTTAATGTAGAAACTTTTCTTTGATTATAGTTAAATTATGGCATGACATCCATCGAACAATTATAGTTCGGTCGAGTGGAAGCAACTAGAAGTGAAACACTATTCGATAGAGAATTCGTTTACTTGGTTATATAGGGCTAGTAATTACCATGCTTGAAGTGATTTTTGGGTCCATTTGGGGTTTGTATTAGTCGGCCATACATACGCTAAAGGGGGCCGACCATTAGATGGCTAAAGGGGTTAAGTTTTGAATTAAAAAAGAGAGAGTTAGTAAGAGAAGAATAAGAATCTAAATCCTCGTTTTTCTCCTTGAGATCTCCTTTATTTAATAACTTCTAATCCTACATTACTTTCTTGAATTTTGCCTCTCCTCTAGACCTGATTAGGCCAGCCATATCCTCTCTCCATGACTCAAATTATCAAGCTTCGAAACATCAAAAACACAATTCGATTGTCGGTGGTAGCTGTGTTCGATAAGCTAGCAACTTCTGAATACGAGATTCGGTTCAGGGAGTTTTATTCTTTGTTTCAAGGTGTAACAACTGGGATTTGGTGAAAGTACAATTACTTATTCATAATCACACTTAAACATTTATTATATTTATAGTATTTATCTATTGTATAGTTAATTAATGAGTCAATTATTATAATGAATCTGCACATGTTGGTGCCATCACATTGATTGAAATATATAAATGTGTATATATATTTAAAAAAAATTATATGCATATTTAAATGCTTATGGCATTGATTAAAAAAAATTTCGATATTATTTTAATAATAAATGATTTAATAATTAAGTTTTTATTTCAAATAATGATAAGTAATGTAAGATTTAAATTTGCAAAATGCTTGTTTACACATATAATGTTTTTGGATTCAATTTATATATGTATGTATGTATGTATGTATGTACATGTGTGTAATATATATAAGTATATATATTTTATGTATTTCATTAATTTAAATTTACATATGAAATTATTAAACTTAGATATATATAATTAACACAAAATATTTGACATGAAATTTTAATCCAAAAGTTTGTCAATAATTTTGCTTTCAGAAATTTAATAATAAAAAACATGTATATGTATATTTAAAAAAATTACCATACGAAATTTAAAAAAATTAAATGTTAAATAAACATTAAGCCAAAAGGAAAAAAATTTAATTTTTGGTCGTGAGCTTGAAAGGGTATGTTTTAATTATTTTTTATATTATAATATATATTTACATGTATATATATACTTATATATTTTATGTATTATAACTTTAAAGTTACTTATATATATCACTATATTAAAGTTTGTTAAATTAAATTTTAGAATAATTTAATAAATGTAATTATACTTATTTTATTCATATAAATGTATTATATGAATTTTATTTATAAACTATATTTCATATTATACAAAATTTATTCAGACATATATGCATATATATTTATATTATTCGTATGCACACATATATAAACCGACAATACACATGTATACAAAGGGCTAACATGTCCATTGCGGTGTAAATCCCACCATTTATATATAGGCAGTCAAACCATATGCACTTTACTATGTTGTACGTGCACGTACACACATATGTGTATATGATACACTTACATATTGTATAATACAAATTATACAATAAATAAAATCTTATTTATAAAATAAATAAAATATTGATTTTATTTAAAACAAAATATAGATAAGATCTAAATAAAATTGTACTTCAAAGGCCTAATAAAGATCCAAATGGTAAAAAAGTTTGAAATTTATCCATATAACCTACTACGTGCTGGCCCAGTTCCAACAGTGGGAAATATTGGTTGAATTTGATTCAAGTGGAGTTTGCAATAGTAGAGAAATATGTGGATCCAGATCCACCTTTTGCTTCTCTCTTTCGCTACTATTTAAACACCCTTAACCCCTCATTTGTAAATCCCGCTTTTTTGCACCTCCCTCATCCCTATCAGGCTGAACCCAGCTCCCTTCCTTCATTAGTTCAAGCATCAAACAACACGAACTAAATTAAAACAGGATGTCGGCGTGTGGTACTTTCAACCCGGTACCTCTCTCTAGAATAATTTGAATTCAGATTTAAGCGGAGTCGATTGATTCAGCATTCCACCTATAATAATTAGGCTATGTCAAGGTAATTATCCATTACAATTTTATATATTTATTTAATAATTATATTGAATTATATATGCATAGATTAGATTATGACATTACGAATCCATATATATCTATGATGTCAACATTGGATGTGAATATATATATATAATACATGTGCATATATAGCACATGACCAGTAAAGACAAAATTAAAAAAAATCAACTTTGTATAATAATTTAAAAGGGACTTTTAAAACAAAAATTTATTTTTAATGTATATATTTGATTATATGTTACATATAAAAAATTTCTAAATTACAAACGCATAAGTATTTCCCCAAACAATTTATACATACATATAATGTTTTAAAACAATATATATATATATACACATACATACATATACATATAAATTATCATTTTAAATATGACATATTACTTTAATATATATATATAATAAAATATGCATGTACATATATTTTAATATAAATTTATTGTTGTGAAATTTATTTTAAAAAATAATATTACTATTTTTTAATATTTCCATACAGAAACGATTTAATAAAAAAAATTTAACCGGAAGGATTTTAAATATTTTTTTGGATTTTGTCAAACATATTTTAGGTCCAAAATATATATATATATATATTATTCATTTATATTTTAAATATATAATTTTATTTTTTATTCGAAATTTAAATATTAATTTATACACACACACACACACTGCCAAAAAATATTTTTAATTCCATATATTTATATTTATTTATTTTATTTTATCAAAATATTATTTGCTATTTAAAATTTGAAATTAGAAAATATTTTAAAATCTAAATCTATATCTAAAAATTGAAGATTGAAATTTGAATTTGAATTTATATTTATAATTATTGATATTTGCATTTATAGATATAACTATTTTACATTGTATATGTGTGTGTGTGTGTGTGTGTTTTAACATTTATGCTATTATAAATATATTTTATATCATATTAAATTATATCTATTAGACAACACATATATATAAGGAGGGGACATTATGTCTGTTGTAGAATAAATCACAACACTTATATATGGACATGTTAAACCATGTACATTGTATATGTTGCATGTGCACATGCATACATATCTATATACGATAGGCATGTTAATACTATGTAATATAAATTTAATATCAATAAAAAACTTTATTTACAAAAAAAATAAAATAAGGATATTATTTAAAATTAGTTTAAATTAAATCTAAATAAATTTAGACTTTATAGGCCCAATAAGACCCAAATTGGCAAATTTGTTTGAAATTTACCTATCTGACCTATTACGTGTTGGCTTAGATCCAACAAATGTGTCCAAAAGAGAGATAGGAGGTACAAATATAAGGTTGCCATAAGAAATAAACTTCCATATGACTAGTAACATGCTCAGAAAGAAAGATTGGAAGGGAAGATGGCAGCTTCTTGTCCAGTGCAATCTCAGTCAACACTCTCGCATATGCCAATCTATCTTTGCACTCACTGTCCTCACCAAAACAAATAGGTTTTCCTAAATGGCTGACAAGCTAGTCTAAATTTTCTAAGAACTGGTATAGAGATGGAATATTTGTTAGTCTAACCCAAACATGAACAGACTGCACTTGATCACATATGGAATCAATAGTGAGGGAACATTTTGTAATAATGAAAACTTTGTCAAAGATTATATATGGGTCAAATTCAAGGATTCTTGCTCTATCATCTTGGACAGAAGAATTCAAAGAATAACATATCCTTTTCAAATATTACTTTAACCATTCCTTTAAATTTCCAAACCCAAAGAATGTGATTTTGCACAACTCTACATGGTAAAAAAATTTCTAGAAAGAAACCTACAAGGTGGTTATTCAGAAATGTCTTCCCGGTGTCAATAACCTTACTGGAAGCGATAAGAACTTTACCATCCCTAAATTTAAAGTTCTTAAATACGTACATTCTCGCATTACTTGGCTTGCGGATTTAAAGTGATGCCTAATTGTTTGCACAAGGTGAGACTTTCTATTGTTCCTGACCTGAAGCAAGTATCGATCCGGTAAGTAGCAAAAAAGAACTAGACAAAATCTTTGAAAACAAATTATCAATAGAAGGAACTTCATGATGTAGAGGTGAAAGATGGCAAAAGTTTCCAAATCCACTAAAGCATTGCAAATAAGCATGCTTTTACAAGTTTCGGAGATTGCACAAACAGATGGTGCATTGGTACCAACATGTTCAAAGCCCATAGTGTTAGCACTAACTGTGTGATATCCCAGAATTTTTGGCAATATCAATTTAATAATCTGTATTGAAATTTAAATTGATTTGATAATTTTTGTTGATAAATTTAAATTGATTTAATAATCTTCTTTTAATAAATATTTAATTGGTGATTTTATCTTTTTAAAAGGCTAATAAATTGTTTTCTATTTATAATGTGTATATATTTGTATATATTGTAAATAGAAATCTTTGGTTTGAATTTAATAAATAAATCTTGTTTTCAAATTCTAATATATTTTGGTAATTTGGAAATTATGATTTAATTTAAAATATATAGTTTTAAAATATTTAAGATAAATGTTTAATTCATTAAATTATATCTTAGCTTAAGTTTAAGATTAATTAAAAGGTTTGTTTTAAAATATCGTTTAATAAATATGATATATTAATTCATTTAATAATAATAGGAATTTATAATCACTTTTATAAATTATTTAAATTTGACAAATTATTATTTTCAAATAACATTATTAATGTATTGTTTTATATATAAATATAAATAGATTTTTAAAATAGAAGTGTTATTTTCAAATTAAATATGTTGTTATATATGTATATATATAACTTGATTTTAAAATTGGATTTTAGAATTTATTTTGAATTTAAAAGTCTTGAAATTAAAAAGGGTAGATATTTAAAGTGTTTTGGATTTTAAAAATATTTGTATAAGTTGTTATTTGTATAAATATAAATAGTTTTATTTTTTTTCTCTAAAAAGTAATTCATAAGTATAAAGATAAATAACTGTAAATGAAGTGTTTGGTGGTTTAAGTTTTAAAAGAAACAAAAATAAGTATTTAAGTTAGAAATAGAAATAAATACAAGTTAACATAATAACAATAACTATAACATGAACACTTGAGATAATTCTGGAAAACATATGTTTGCAATGCAAGAAGGAAAAAATATATATTCATGTATGCATATATAAAATAGGATAAGTATGGAAGTGTGAGACAAGACAATAGAAATTAATGCTAGCATAAATACTATCATCTCTAGTACAATATAGATCATATCAGCCACCAAAGAGAAGAGAAAAATCTGCTAGTCAACAAACATAAAAAAAAAATCTCTGACCTTGTTGTACAAAAGAAAAATAATAACCTATAAACTCATTTCATATACATCACCCTGTAACTCATTTTATATATATATCAGCCTTCCTCATTTCAGTTCGCCCATCTAAAATTGAGTAACCTCTGAAGTAAATACTATTTCATACTTAAACAAAATTCAACTTAAACAACACTTTAGCTCAACTCTAATCAGAGATTAAAAGATTTCAGCTGGCAATTTCAAAAGCCTGTTTCAAAATAAAAGAGCTCTGTTCATTTCTGAAGCAAGGTAAGTAACATCACTTTAAACAATTTTAAAAGTATAACCTGTTGCTTATATATCTGTGAATAAGTATGTTTATATCTATATATGTGCATTCTTTGTGAATGATGGATGGTATTGTGTGCAGACTGTTGCTCATAAATGTTCTCTGTTCTTAAATCATAAGCACAAGATTTTGATTCAAAAATCATTTCCTATGGATCTACTTGCTGTTAAAACTTAGGGTTAAAACAAAAATTGTTTGTTATGGCATATATTAAAGATTAAAAATTTATTTAAGCAAAAACAAGTTGGATATGGCTCTGGAAAACTATAAGAACAGAGATGCATAAGCTAAGTTAAAATTCAAATTTTAAAATTTAGTAATTCAGGGTTATAAATCAAATCTCCAATCAAAAATAGGATTTTTAAAACTAAAATTACAATTTTTAGTGTTAGTTTGAGGGTGCAGTTCTAGTTTGAACAGAAAATGGTAATTTGGTGATTTCTGGTGATCTCGACGGTCTGGGAGGTCAGGGTTCTTCCTAGAGGTGGAAGAGTGATCGGAGATTAAGGGAAAATTGTCAGGATGTTAATCATAGCACTTTGGTGATGATGGAAATCGAATTAGGATTTTAACCCTAGTTTTAGCTAGGTCAGATGTTTTGGATGGTTCGCCTGCCTTGGTTGATCGAGTTCAACCAAACTCGAGGGGATGGAAGCATAGAGGTAGGCGATGGTGTGGTCGGAGTTACAAACTCTCTGGTGGTCGGAGTTTCGAGAATGAGGTGGTTTCCAGATTGAGGTGGTGGTTCCAATTTGTAGTTCCAGGTTTGATTAACATACTCGAATTCGATTTCGAGTTGATGGTCACGATCTGATGATCGTGATGGGTTGTGTGGATGTTTGCTGATGTGTTGAGGCCATCGATGATGACCGGAGAGGGTCGGAGCCACCGTGCATATGCACGGTGCAGTGGTTCGTGTCTGGTGAAGTTTGGTGTTGTAGGGTTTTTGAACTCGAGTAACTCTCGAGTAATTCGAGTATTTGCTCGAAGTGATGAATGGTGTGGCTCGAAGTATTTTTAGGGTGGCTCGGATCATTTGCTGTTACAGGTTTAAACCTGTCAGTGTTTTAGAAATTTAAAATGGTTTTAAAAATTTGAAAGCAGATTTAAAACAGGGTTTTAAATCAAGTTTAAGTATGGATTCAAATTGAAATTTGTATCCTAGTTTTGAGATAAATTAAAGTTTTATAAAATCAAATATTTAAACAAGTTAGGGTTTAAAGTTTGTTAAAGCTAAAATTGTAATTATTTAAATCTTTAATTTGAAATGAAATTTAAAGATAAATTTAAAGCAAAAGGTTTCAAATGCATTTGTTAATAACAATTAAGCTATTAATAAGGATAATGTTTTTATCTTAAAGTTAATTAGGATTTAATGATTTGGATTCATTAAATTATTAAGATAATTAAAAATGGATAATTAATTAATTTAATTAATGAATGATATGGATGATTAATTAAGTAATTAAGAGTTTTAAATTAATTAATTAAAGTTTAAGACTAATTATTTAAGGAATAATTAATTTGTAATTAAGGATCATTAATTGGATAAAGATTAGATTTTAATTAATGATTAGGAATTAATTAATCAAGTAATTAAAGATTAATTAAGTTACAGTTAAAACTTAAATTAATTAAAAATTAGAGGTTAATTAATTGGTTATTAAGGATAAATTAATTTGTAATTTATAATGATTAATCTTAGTTTAAATACTTAAGAAAAGTAATTAAAGAATTATTAATAGTTAATGAAGGTCATTAACTAAGATTATTTAATAATTAATGCGATTAATTTTAATAATTAATTAGATTAATTAGTTAAGGATAATCATTTATGAAATGGGATAAGTATAATTACTTAATGGAAGTAATTAAGGAATTAATTACTCAATGTAATTAATTGAGTTAAATATGCTAAGTTTAAGTTAATTAATTAAGTTTAATTAATTTTAATTAATCACTGGATTATTTGTTAGCATAATTACTTAATGTAATTAATGAAGTGTAATTACTTAGTGAAGTAATTAATGGTAATTACTGGATGTAATTAATTAAGGATGATTTAATAATGGAAGTAATTTGGATTAAATTACTTTGTGTAATTAATCAAGGGATTAATTAAGATAATTAATTAAGGAGTAATTAATTTATTTAATGAAGTAATTAAGGGTAGTTAATTACTGAATGGGATTAATCAAGAGTGATTAATAATAGTGGTTTAAGTAAAGATTAATTACTTAATGTAATTAATTTAAATATGATAATTAATTAAAAATGTAATTAGGGATCATTAATTTATATAATTAATGATGTAATTAAGGGTTGATTAATTAAGATTAATTAATCAATAATAAGTGATTAAGAGTAATTAATTAATGTAATTAATTAAGGATTAATGTAATTAATTTTAGTTAATTAATTACGAAGTAATTAAAGATTAATTACTGTATTTGGTTATGGATAATTAATTTGTGAAATTAATTAAAGGATAATTACTTGAATGTAATTAAAGGATAATTAATCAAGGATGATTAATTAAGATGGAAATTAGAGAATGATTAATTAATTGATTTGTAATTAATTAATGGTTATGTAAGCAAGATTTAGTGATGAAGTAATTAATTTAATTTACTTTAAATTAATTAGAGATAAGGAAATTAATTTAATTCATTTTAAATTAATTATAGTGTGATTATTTAATCCTTGTTTATGTATGGATGGATGATATTGATTGCCTTGAGTGGTTTAAAATCTCAGATATGAGATAAGTAATGTTGTGTGATATGGATGCTTTAGTTGAAGTGTGATGATAATATGGATTATCTATTTATGATGATACAGTGAATTATCTATTTGTGATGATAATGTGAATTATCTATCTGTGATATTGTGAAATATCTATCTGTGATATTGTGAATTATCTATTTAAAACAACTTGGCCTTAAAAGATACGTTTTGGATTTCGATGAGACCGGGATCGGGAATTCCAGATTTGGATATCCAAAAACCACATCGATCCAAATTAACGATAGGTCGTGAATCTCAAGTGAAGATGAAGATTCAGAGTGCAAGGGTTATTGTCGTTAACTCTGAGGGTGATTCCAATATGAGTGTAACGAGATAATGCCTTCGGTTTCGTTCGAACCTGGAACGGACTTGTATGGATTGAATGCTTTCAGAACATCATCAGGTGGACGATGAGCATTCTAAGATAGATGTGTTCTATAAAGGTAATCGTAGCCTCAAGCCTCATCAACCGGGAATGGCTAAAACAGGGGAGGTGCAGCAAGGCTAAGTGGGTAGCACCCAAGTAGGACGAGATTTTACCCTATCTAGATGTCCCTTTTTATTCGGCTGTGTGGGCGGTTGTTGAGCTCCAACTGCTGGGGTTGTCTTGTTCGGGACTGTCCAGTAAGGGATGGTTCCGTCCTTGTGTTGCAGGGGATTTAAGGTGCATCCTCGGTACTCTGATCTAGGCCAAGTACTGTGACGGGCGGTACCCCAGTAGCCCTGCCATTGTATGGATTACAATCTCCAATAAGCGCCCTTGGATTTGATTGTATTACCCACTTTGTGGCTAGTATGCTGGAATTTAATAGATGTAAAAATTTCAGCTATTTTCTATTTACTTGAAAACCATAGACACTATTATAATATCACTGGATTTCCTATCAAATGTTTTGGTTATCGTAAGGTAAAAACTTTTCCGTGTTTATGTGCGGGAAGTCTTACGTGATACCTTTTGTTTTCAAAGGTTTTTCAAAGTTAAGAAACTTTAACCTGTTACTCACACCAGACCCATGTCTGACTCGGAGTTTATTTCTGTTTTTCTTAAACTCTTGGGTACTCAAATTTTTACGAGTAGCCAAGGGATTCAGGTTAGCTTTGACGATTTGTAGAGGAGAAATGGAGCAGGAGGCTTCAGCGTTATAGATATATATAGTGTTCCGCTGTGTTGGTATCTCTGTGTAGTTTCTCTGTATTGTATTGAGTTGTAATAACTAGACGGGTGTTTATAACTGTCTAGTATGTGATGTATTATCTGTGTAACTCTGATTGATGTTGTATATTATGTAATACTTATATGATTAATATAATTTATTCGTTCCGCTATTGAGATTCTGATGTTGTTTCATCTTTCTTCTCTATCTTTTCTCTTTTCTATCCCTTTCTTTCGTCAAGATGATGCGACTTTCTATGGATAGAAAGCCGGGTCGTCACAAACTGGCACAACCACCATATAAGAATGTCGGCATAGGTAAAAAATATTTTGAAAATCAAGCGGGATGGCAAAGCTATATGAGGACTTGGAAGAGGTGGAGTTGGCACTAATCATAATGGCGATAGCCTTCCCTTCTTTGACTTAAGGTTGGGAAATTCTCGTTTATCAAACGACGACGGCATACAGAATCGACCAGAGCATGTCGCTGAAAGCTCCATGTTAGGAGGTGGTGATTTAAAGAACCTAGTTTCATTTACAAGGAGAGATTAGGTAGTGAAATAAGTAATGTGAAACCATAGTAGATGGAACAACAAACTAGTAGAGATGAGGCGAAGGGGGAGGTGATGGGATGAAGAAGGGAAAAACAACGGTTAGGTTTAGGTCCCTATTAATTTGTGTATTTTTACTACGCTTTATTATCCAATAATGTTGTTTAAAGTAGTAATAAAATTAATAATGTTATTTCAATTAACAACAAAATTTATAACAAATAACAATAAAGTTAATAATGTTTGGTTTTATTAAATAGATGATAGTATTTTATTATTGATGTTAGTTTTATCAAAAAAAATTAAGAATAAAATACTATTTTGTGAAAAATAATATACTTTTTTTACATGTAGAGTGAAAAAAAAAATTATTTGAAATATTGAACTTGATGTACGTGAAAGGTAAAAAAGAGGAACGATACCAATTGCATTCATGAAAGTGGCATCTTGTAATAAATCAAATATGAAAGAAGTCTGATGTCCATGTTTAAAATGTAAATGCCTAAAACTTATAGAGTATTATATTGTGATATTACATTTATATCAACATGGTTTATGCTTGACTATCTTGTGTGGATATATCATGGAAAAAAATATCGCGATGCACAAGAGAAACTGTGAATGGATCTGGATTGCGATGAACCCCATATCGAAGAAAATATAGATCTAGAAAATAGATTGACTAAAATGGGGCATGATGCTTTTAGTTCGAGTATTTGGATCAATGAACCAGATTTGGAGGAAGATCTTGACTTGGAAGCTAATTTTTTTCAGCATGTTAGAAGAATCGAAACGACCACACTATAAAGGCTGTAAAATGACACACTTGTCAACTATATTTAACTTAATCACTATAAAATCTGAATGTAATGCATCGAAAAACCTAATGAACATAATTATTAGCTTGTGTAAAGAAATGCTTCCTTGTAAGGATGTGTTGTCGGAGAACTGCTACTCCCTTAAAAGAGAGGTCTCTACCTTTGGATTGCTATATGTTAAAAATTGTCGGGTGTCCAGGTGGATGCATGATTTATTGGAAGGAAGATAAAATCCGATGCTCTATAGATTTTGTAAACAACCTAGATGTAAGTCGACACAAACCAATGGTAAAAGTGTACCTTTCACCGAAATGCATTATTTTCTGATTACATCTAGATTTCAAAGGTTATATGCATCTGCTGCTACTGCAAAACGTATGCGACAACATAGTGAACGACAACGAGATGAGGGTGTTTTATGTTATCCTTTAGACGGTGAAGCTTGAAAATATTTTAATAGGACATATCCTGATTTTTTAAAGAATCACGTAATATTAGGCTTGGTTTGTATATGGATGGTTTTGTGCCATTTTCTTCATTTGGTAAGCTTTATTCAACGTAACTAGTTATTCCAACACCTTGAATTCTCCCTCCTTGGATGTGCATAAAGAATCCATATGTGTTTCTAACTACAATTGTTCCTGGACCTTAAAATCTAAAAAAAGGGATAGACATGTACTTGCATCCTTTGGTTGATGATTTGAAGAAACAGTGGATAGAGGGTGTCATTACATATGATGTTTCAAAAAAAGAACTATAGAACGTTTTCTTCTTTATTATGGACGATAAATGATTTTCTTGCATATGGGATGCTTTCTAGATGGAGTATTAGTGGCAAATTTTCTTGTATTGTTTGCATGGATTCGATGGAATCTTTTCGACCTACAAATGGTGGCAAACAGTATTGGTGGGATTGACATCATCCTTTTTGCACATAAACGATCGTTTTAGATTTGATAAGAAAAAATTCACATGAAATACAACTATTACTTTGGAGCCATCTTCCATTCTAAGAAGAAAAGAAGTGTATGAGCTCATGCAAGATTATCTCCAAATACACGAGATAGGAAAAGAGCCAAAAATTCGTTATAAAGGAGAGTATCAGAACTGGTGTAAAGAAAGTATATTTTGGGACTTAACATATTGGAAAAATCATAAACTTCGACACAATATAGACGTAATGCATGACGAGAAAAATGTGTTTGAAAACTTCTTTAACACGATAATGAATGTGAAAGAAAAAACAAAATATGATTTAAAGTCAAGAAATGATGTCGCGTTATATTGTAATCGTTTTGAGCTTAAAATTGATAGTGAATGATCAAATGTCAAAATGTCTTGCTTATTACGAGTTGGAAAATAACTATCGACAAAAACTTTTGGAGTGGGTCCAAAATTTGAGGTTTTCAGATGGAACTGCTTCTAACATGAAAAGATGTGTTGAAATGAAGGATCTTCAAATGTTGGGTATGAAGAGTCATGATTTTCATATATTTTTAGAGAATATTTTCTTGATAGTATTTAAGGAGTTATTGCCGCCAAAGATGTGGATGCCTATACCAAGCTTACAAGAGTTTTTCTCAACTGCACTTAATAAAAGTAATTTGGAGAAACTAGAAACGGTATACCCAAATTATTGTGTAGATTGGAGAAAATATTTCCTCCTAGAGTATTCAACTGCATGGAACATCTACCGTACATCTACCAACTGAAGCTTTAATGTGAGGACCAGTGCAATACGGATTGTCCTTTTGAGAGGTACATAAAATACAAGTAGGATTTATATTCTTATTTGAAATCAATATAGTAAATGTATAAATGATAACTTGTTCATATGAAGGTATCTAGGTCGTCATAAATAAAAGGTGAAACAGAAAGCAAGCATTGAAGGTTCAATATGTCAAGCATGTATTGAGGAAACATCCACATGTTTTAGTTATTATTTTGAAGAGCATGTTAAGGTGAATTATAAAGTGGTCGTCATAATGATGATGTTATGCAGCTTTGGATGAGTCATCTGACATTTCTCTTTTCGTTTTTCAAAAATGCAGATTTCTTTCTTGGTAAATAGAAGGATGGATGTTTTAAAACGCTTAATGAGTTCATCATAGCTAGAATAATGGTTCTTCTCAATTGGGAAGAACTATCATATATTTTATTAGGTAATATTATATTTTTTATTTGTTGTTAATACCATATTATATATTGTAGGAACTCGATCTATTTCCCAGTGGGTGAAATGGGTAGATCTCCAAAATGTTCCCTATTTAGGTCCTAGTAGGCTTACGAAGTCTAATAAGTTTCACTAAATTCAATCTAGTTGTTGTTAATAAACTCGTATTTTGTTAATATTGTCTTATTATTAATTAATTAAATTATGCCAATTAAGCATGAAATTTGAAAAGATATAAATACATCAAATATATTCATAATTTAAAAGGTGTGACAAATAATGAAACATATGGTGGCTAAAATTGTTTGGTGTTTAAAGATGGAAACAAATTAGATATAGATATAATCACATCAAGATCTAAAGAAAAGAGATAAATGAGGCATCATTGATTGGTTCCACCTTTCCTCTTTCCTAGACATTTAATTGATACTGCACCTAACCAATATACCTGGTTGATATGTTACAATAATATGTTTAAATACAGACAAATATCGTATATTGATATATGCTTATATAACTTTTATATATACATCCAAATAATTAGTAACAACACAAAAACATCAATTAAATAATTAATCAATATTTCTTAAGTATTATTATAATTTATTTAATTTTATAAACTAATTAGATCATGTGATTTTTTAGAGAATTCACAAAGCGGTTGTGAGACTCAAAGGTGTGAATTCGATCAGCGATTAATACTGAACAATTCAAATATTAACGTTCGCACATCACATTATCTAATGGTGTAACAGTTGGCCAAACTCATTGCTTACGGATCTTTTCAATAAAATCCAATGTCACATTTTCTTAAGGGATGTCTTTTACTAATGATAATATACATATGTTCTCTTCGTTAAAACTATATCACTTTAGGATATATGAAATTTGTTATTGGTCAAAATTCCAATATTAACAACATTCAACTTGATTAGCCCTAAAACAAAGTCATTAGTTCAATAATAACATTTATTATTAACCGTACAACTCTAGCCATAGATTTTGTCTTTGAGTCGACTACAGCTAGCCATGATACTAACCTCATGCAACCAAGGAGATGAATTCTATATTAAATAGTGCTTCACTTCCAATGCTTTAACTCAGACGCAAGTATAGTCGCTCGATCGATCACCATGCCATTATTTAACTATAATTGTAGTGGAGTATTCACACTGAAGTTCCATGGTATTCTCAAGTCTAGGGAACCATGTAACATCGTCAACTGAGATTTCATGTTTAATCTAGTTGTTATCAACCAACATGAAACTCTCGGACGAGTCATTCCATGGTTATCCAATAACTATAAGTGCATAACACTTTGGTTCCTCCAGCAGCTATGAGTAATACACTACCCAACATTTGGAGATCGTTATGCACTCTGGTGTCAATGGATAAATCGTTATTTATTTTTCGAAACATCTTGACCTGGAATTTTTAAAACAATATGTCATTTTTTGTGATTAATTATTATTGATTGCGACTATTTGTAACTACAATCACGTAACATATAATTTAAGGATTTTCTAATTAATATACTTAGATTAATTACTTAACTAATTATATCACAATATAACAAAGTTTACAAATGAAAACAAACACCATTATTACAAACAAGATTGACTGCAGGGTTAGACATATGTAAAAGTTACGTAATTACCCCTGGGGCATATCACTACCTCTTTTAACCCCCCACCTATGCTTTGGATCAATTATGCAATCTTAATCCCATTCCTCTGATCAGTTCAGAACAGATCGAGCTTATCCCTTAGTGAATAGATTTCTATATTGTATTATTATTTACTCTGTCATTCAACATCTCTCTATCGTTAATAAACTGTCTTTATCATGTGGAACTTTCATAGTATGTGTCTAGACATCATGTGAGCCCTAGTTTATTTTATGATCTACATCATGACATGGTTTTCACAATCATGGGATTCTCAACATTTGGAATCACCTCTAGCTCGGTTATAAATTTGTGCATATATATTTGTATTGCTTTTACTATGGTGCTAATCAAGGTGGTGTACTTAGCCTTTCGGTTAAATCGGCAACCACCTCTTACTTGGAACATTTCCAACTGAAAGCTCCTTAACTAAGGTTGAACATGAGTTAGGATTGACATACTATATTTGATATGACTTATGAAATTTGATTCCGAGCACTCCTTCATAAGGAGTTTCGTTGTTTCCATTAACAATTCTATAGTATTTTGTAGATATTTGAGAATACTCTTAACTACAATTTAATGATATTAAATCGGATTTGATATTAGCACAATGTACCAATTACATAAGCACATTGCAATATAGTAGACATCATAACACATATGATAATTCTATTGTCGATGCATAAGGAATCCAACTCATATGCTCTATTTTAAATATTTGGGTATGGTGTCTGTGTATATCGTTTGGGACAACCCCAACAACCTTACAGATGGTTTTAGAAATATTTTAGTACCTCTTAATATTGTTTCGTATAGACTCATGTTTCCTCTACATTTTGACCAACAATCAAGCTATCTGATTTCCCCATCAAAATATTTTTTCATTTCTGATGCTTGTTGAACGATATGGTCGTAGGATCTTATCCAACACTTACAAACTCAGCTTTCACTCCCACTCACATCGTGACATTTTGGTTATCATGTGCAAACAGTATATTAAAATAATTATTCAGAATTTCTGTTTCAACGGAAATGTGCTCAATTTTAAAATCATATTGGATGAAATTTTTTCAAGTAGAATCTGAATTAACTCGAGAACGTCAGATGAATCTACTACACTAATATCAAGAATTAAAATTTACGAGGTTACTATCATCAATATTGCTTTCTATATTCCAACTACATCGGTCTTTCTTTTGAAGGCACGCCTATGGTCGATGGATCATATCCCTTTGGGTACAACTATCAAAAACATATTTTGATAATGTACTTGTAGTCTATTCCAGATTCAAGCATCGTGCCAATGGTAAAGTGTACAGTCTTCATGACTTATTGACAATCTAGGAAATTTTTAACACTGACTTGAGAGATCATATCCTTTTTCTCAGCATTGATAAAAAACCCATAGTTTCTATTTAATGTGTGAGAATTTCTTTTAGACGTTGTAATGAGTTATATCCATTTTAGGCTTAGTAAATTTCATTTCGTCTTATACAGTTAGTTTTTATGTTAGAGACTTTGGATCGTATCCAATACGTACACGAAACTGACTGATTTTTAGGTTCATGAAACTTATTTCCATAACATAAATTAGTCAACTATTGTTGGTTAGTCACAAACTCCTTTGGGGTGATCTACGTAAGATCCCACACAAGCAAATTTTCCATGCAACCTCTTGACTCACACAACCTGTCAACTACTTGACTTAGGATATGTAGGGATTTCTCATCAACTCATATCTTATATGATTTTGTAAACTATGCTATAGATGAAATAAAGTTTAACATATGTTATTTTCTCTTAAGTACATATCGTTATAGAAAGAAGTTAACTCAACTTCACCTAAAATTAATAATACTTTGTCCAACAAAGTCTGATCACTCATTATGATACATCATTATATTCACAGGAGGAGTGACTTTGATTGAATTTATTTGTTTTTAGGTACTTTTAAACTCATTTCGATATACCTACCTATCCGATCAAATCGAATTGCTTTATTTCCTTTGCATATTATGTTTTCTATTCCCGTTTCAAATTCTATGAACTTGTCAAAGATATAATGCTTGTATACCAAATATAATGTTAATGTCTATGACAATTCATCTGTGAATTTAACAAAGTTAGTGGATCCGCTTTGGTATCAATTGATGTTGGATTGAATACATCTATATTTGTCAATCCGAAGAGCACATTAACTCCTTTTGTCACTCCCACTGAATGGGTGCATTACCCTTAATCGCTTGAGATATAGTTTATCGATGTCATTTGGATCATAAACATATGATCAAAGAATTATTTCTCAAAGGTATGGCCTAGTATATAATCCCAAAATAATTGTTAATATTTTGGATACTTCGCTATTTTCTATCGCTAATGAATCACTAATGTTTATGAAAACAAATACCATTATAAATTTATTTTGAATATTCATAATAAAATAAAAGTATATTTATTTTCAGTTAATACAGAAAAACAGTTATTATTTCATAAATTATATTTAGTAGATATACAAAAACAATCTTTCGTATCTAGATGCATCCACTTAAGTGTTTTATGGTAAGCTCCTAGTATTTTCATCATTACTATAACAATGCATTAAAGACAAAGCTCCATTCTTTATTATGTCATATTTATTTCTTCCACTATAATTAATTTACAGTTTAGAGTTGTAGATCAAATATCTTGAACCTAAAGTAATAGCTTTCATAGAAAATAATTTTCTATAATGAAATTCATTTGGAATAAAAATCATATTTTTCGTTCTATATTAAGTATCTGCAAGTATTTTATACAATTCTCACATCCGTTGTCTCTTCAAGAAGTAGAAGTGGTGATTTACTCTCTTCAATAAGTATTTTATAAAAAGTCATATTTATCACGAAACCACAACTAATTTTTCACGGAAGTGTTTTCAAAGATCCCTAACATTTAAGGACATCGAATAAGTTGCATTTAAGTAAATTGATCAAAACGGATATTTTAGTGATCGAATTCATAGGTTTGACTTTGGTCCTTGGTCTTTAATTGTTCAACATAACAAGACTCTCATTGTATTCGGTAACATCAAACACATGATCTTGCATTATGGTTTATTTGCTCATTCTGAATGAAAATTTTCATAGAGATTTCATATTTTACAAACAACACTAATCACCATACAACTTTTGTATATGATCTAATATGGATCAAAAATCCATAAATGCTTTAGAGTTCAAAACTCATAGAAGACAATGCATAATCTCAAATAAAGAAATATTTAAATGACCAAGGTACAAATGTGTTTGGTAATTGTATCGTTTGGCTCTTGCATGAGTTTTGAAGTAACGACATGCCATATAATTTATTTGTAAGTATATATTGTATTTCTTTGTCAATCCTTATTCATTTCATTAGTATAAACAATTTTATCAATTAGCTTAGTTGCACAAATTTTTTGCAATAGATAATCTTAATTTGTACAACATATGTTCTAACAATACTAGAAAGGTTAAATGTATTCATTTCATTTTTCTAATATGACTCCCACTAGACTTTTATGTTCCTCAAAACCCTAAGAGAAATGTTGAAATCTTTCAATTCTTCTATCGAGTCTTATGACCTGCTTGCCTTGGGATTCCAACCTTGAGTTTGCTCAATAAACCATAGAGTCGCAAATAATGGACAACGTTTATCGGTTGTATCATATACTACTCCTAACCGTGGTCTTTGTGCTAATCCCAATCTCGACCTTGAGTTTTCTCAATAAATCGAAAGAGACTATTCACTCGTACCTATTATTTTATGACGGCCTAAGTACATAATGCAAATACCTTGAGTTTGCTCAACAAAAACAAGCATGTGTCTTACACCATCTAGGTAATATATTAATAGTACTAAACATAGTATTCCTAGCTTAAGTTTGCTCAACAACTAGTAAGTATGTAAGTAATCTACCAATATATAAACAATAGAGGACGACTTTATATATTTGAGATTCACAACCTTAAATATATAAATTAAAGTGATATCGATTTAAGGAATAATGTATTTCTTATAAAATACTTTCATGATTCAAGTATCAGCCACATCTGAATCTCATTACTCGTATTTTACAAATTTATTTATTCCAAAAATCTATTTTGGGTTTATTTCACTGTTACACCTAAATTTTATTTATACATATATAGTTATATATTGTTTATAACTATTATAATTTAGTGAACTTATATAATATATACATACATATATATTATTCATTAAATCATATTTAATTAACTTTAATCTTATTAATTAAATCATTTTTAATTCATTTTAATTGTTATTAATTAAATCATGTTTAATTAATTTTGGTTCTTGTCCATTAAATCACATTTAATTAGCCTTCAATTCTTATTAGTTAAATCATATTAACTAATTTTTAATTCTTAATTTAGTTAAATAATTTTAGTTTATTTTATTTAAAATTTAGAAAGTCTAATATCATTCATCTCAAACCATTTAGCATGAATAATCAACTATAACATTTATTGTTTTGCTAATACACACACATCAATATATTTATATATATGTAATAATTAATTAACCTTTAATTGATTATTTACTTAATAAATCCTTTTACTTATTTATACAATTTAATTAAATTCTTTAATTAATACAAAAATTTTAATTTATTTTTCTTAATCAATTTAAGATAACTGTACAACTACAACACTTATAGTTACATACATATATTAGAATATATATGTTATAATTAATTAACTATTAATTAATTGTTTAATTTAATTTAATTAATCATATTAATTAAATAGATATTAAAATTTCAAATTAGTTATTTAATTTCTCAAAACCATTTTGAAATTTATTAATTTATTTTATAACCTTAACAAAATTTTCTTTTATATTTTAAACTTAACTTTTAAATTTAGGATATATATTAAATTTTCAAATATTAATTTGACAATTAGCCCAAAGTCCAAAAACTTTGAGCCTTATATCCATGCCAACCTTTTAGATTTAATCCACCCATTTTGACAGGCCCGTAGCCAGGAAGGAGAAAATACATAATTATTCACCCAAGTATAGACAATACTATTCCAAACACCCACCAAATTAGTTGGTTTTATTATTCAGCCCTAAATGTTGATTAACGTAGACTGCATAGACCATTTAAGCTCTGATATCATGAAAGAAACTCGGCCTATTTCACAGTGTGAACGGGTAGATTTCAAAAAAAATTCCTTATTTGGATCATCGTGGGCTTATGAAGTCTAACGGATTTCACTAGATCCAAATTAATTTTTATTAATAAAATCATATTTTATTAATATTGTTTTTTTCTTAATTAAATATATGTTAATTAAGTGTGAATCAAATATATTCATATTTTAAAAGGTGTGACAAACATATGAAACATATAGTGAGTGAAATTATTTTGTGTTTAAAGGTAGGAACAAACACGAAATTAGATCTAGATATAATCACATCAAGATATAAAAGGAAATATATTAAAGGGGCATCATTGATTTATTCCACCTTTTCTATTTGGCAAACAATTAATTAATACTATACTTATTCAATATACAAATGATATGTTACAAAAATATGTTTAAATACATATTGATACTGTATATCGATACGTGCATATATAACTTTTATATATACATCCAAATAATTACTAACAACGCTAAAGCATCAAAATAAATTAATAATTAATATTTATTAAATACTAATTAATTTATAACATTTTATAAACTAATTAAATCATATGGTGTTTGAAGAACTCACAAATGTGGTTGTTAGACTCAGAGGTGTGAATCCAGTCATTGATTAACATTGAGCAATTCAAATATTAACGTTCACATGTCATCTTAGCTAGTGCTATGACTATTTGGACGAATTCACTGTTTACGAATATTTATTTTCGGTAAAGCCTAGTCTCGTATCTTCTTAAGTGGTACATTTTAGTAACGATAATATGCACATATTTTCTTTGTCAAAACAATATCATTTAGGATATATAGAATTTGGTGTTGGTCAAAATTCCAAAATATCCATATTCAACTTTGTTTATCTAAAAGCAAAGATCTTGATTTTTCCAAAAATAAAGTCCTTGGTTCAATAATAATATTTATTATTAACCGTACTACTCTAGCTAGAGATTTTGACTTTAAATTGACTACAGTTGATCGTGATACTAACCTCATACAACCGAGAAGATAAATTCTCTATTGAATAATGCTACAGTTCCAATACTTCAACTCAAAACCAATTATATTTTCTCAATAGATGCCATGCCAAGAGTTAACTGTAATCAAAGTGGAGTATCCATATTAAAGTTCCATAGTATTCTCAAGTCGAGAGAAATGCGTAACATCATCACATTGAGATTTCTTGTTTGATCTAGTTGTTATCAACCAACAGGAAATTCTTAGATGAGTCATTCCATGGTTATCTGATAACTACAAGTATGTAACACAATGGTGCCCTCGATAAGCATGAGTATTACACTGCCTAACATTTGGAAAGCGTTACACACTCCAGTCTCAATAGATGAACCGATATCCTTTTCTCGAAACATATTGACTAGGAATATTTAAAACAAAATATCATTTTATTTTCTGATTACCTACTCATGATTGCAACTATTTGCAATTACAATCACATAATATTTTATTTAAGGATTTTCTTATTAATATACTTTAAATTAATTACATAATTAATTTTATCACAATATAACAAAGTATATGAAAGAAAATGAACACTTATTACGAACAAGATTAACTACAAAGTTAGATATATATGTAACAAACTACATAACTTTTCCTAACGCATAACTAACTCTTTCATACATCAAAATCATATTTACCTTAATAATATTAATAGTTTAAGTCAATTTGAGCAACAAAATCCAAGGGTTCAACCCAATAAAGGATTTGAGGCTTATTTTCAGAAATACGTAAGCATATAGAATTATCGAATAAACTTAGTATGAAATAGTTTATTACGTATATTAACATGTGTTAATTTAATTCAACAGGTTATTGATAATGAAATTAGTGATATTTGTTGTAAAATTCTTGCATTTGGTCTAATGATAAAATACAAAAAATGTTCAATCACGTACGTTAATGGCTTTAAATTTCACATAACGGAGTTTGGAGTCAGTAGAACAACTTACAATAGCGGGGTATGTGTTAAAGACGATGAACATGGTAATGATTTACAAGATTATTATAGAGTGCTATAGGAAAAAATGGAACTCACTTATTCTACAATACTGCAGCTTAAAACATTTATATTCAAATGCAATTGGTTTTGTACTACTCCCGATGGAGTATGCCATATACATAATTATTATCTTCTTGTTGAGATAAATCATAAAAGGCGATGTAAAGTAAATGATCCATTTTTCCTACGATACAAGCAACACAAGTTTGTTATGTGCCTTATCCTGCAATGAACAACAACTAGGACGAATGATGGGTTATCGTCGTAACAAAATTGAGATGGTCATTCAAAGGGGATATGATCATAACCGATGATCAATTGTACCAAAATGATTCGAAGGACAATGAAATACTCCTAATAACAGAAGATGTTGATGATAGGACCACTTAACAATGAAGTGTTTGATGAGGTTGAATTAAGATGTTGAGGTTGATAACGACGACGATGATGATGTCGAAGTCAATGAACATGAATATGATGATGATATTGATAATGATGCTGACAATTGGTAGCTTATGTATAATTTATTGAAAAACCATTTTTATATATACATGTTATTTTCATTTTTCACTATTTGTCATAACAACTAAATGTACAATTTTTTATTTTGGGCTTATACGCATTGAAACCAAATCTATTCCATTTTTGTTTTTATAGGCAAAGTTGCTAATCCCACTTTCATATTCACTCATTTATGATGTGATGCATTCAAATTTCTTCTAATTACTACTCTAGTTGCATGTCATTGTAAAACATAAGATACATATCCATTATTGTTCGTATACATATCTACATATGCATTATTATAATAGATATGTCAAGTCGACACCGTAGAGTACATAGCCATAGTGGATTATCAAGGTCCGGGTGGCTCCTCATCAAGTCATGGTGCTCTTCATCAAATCAGGGTAGCTCTTACTCTCCAGGGCATGGTGGAACCTACTCAGTTGACGATGATGCACATATGATATCTTCTTTTGTTCAGACCGATGCCCTATTGCTGCTACCAATTCATCCACTCGTGTGTCTGAGATGGATTCTTCCTCCATCCAATCAGTTGATGTCTTATGGAAAGAACAAGGACCGACGTGAATAATTACTTGTTTAAATCCAGTTGAATTCATATGCACATTTACATTAATACATATACACTCACACACATACATACATGTTTACATGCATGTACAATAATTTACTAATTAAATATGCATGCATGCATTTATATGCACAGTTATGATTTCACTAGCAGCGCCACATCCGATGCCATCCATAAAGGCTTGCTTGCACGGGTAACGTCATTTTGGCCCACATTTAGTGACATTCTCATTGATGTTAAGACACCCATGTTTCAAGCGTTTATTGTAAAATATAATTTTATTACATAGCACACAATATAACTATGTATGTATGATGACCACTCTATACCTCCTATACCCAAATACCATGAATAGTGCGCTGCAATGGTACCCAATCGATGTAGAGCAGTGGTCAGGGTAAAATAAAACAATCCAAAACTGAATCTATCGTATATCTCATAGTGCATAAGATAAAATATAATAATCAACATAGATATAAAATAGGCAAGATAGCGGTATAATGAAATGAACCAAGATAAATCATAGTACATAGGTCCATCACAGTTACACAAAACAAAGTGGAAATATGGTCTATACGTCGGATCAAATAAACTCTAAATATAAAGGCTGTCTTTGATAAATAAGTATTGATAATACCTGCACAGTAATGCATAGCAGAATAATAATAGCTTCAAAATATAGTATATGAAAAGCGCTAGCCACAAGCTCGTCCTCTGCACAGCTCCATGCGCTATCTCAGACATGTTATCCTGAATCTACTCATTTAAGAGTACTATAGGTAATAAGAAGCAAAGCATAAAACCTCGAGTCAGGTAACAGTCTGGTATGAGCGATCTATAATCTCAAATTACTACAAAAATGATAGCGCAAATAGGTATATAAGGTATGGAGAATCATACCTGACTTATTAATGCACCCAACAAATTAACAAATAACATCAGTATATGCTAATCTACCATCATTATCATATGTGTGTACTGATACTTAAGGTATAATATAGGGCGCCTAGGTATATTGCGTAATAATACGTACATCGTATGGCATCCATATCAAACATAGAAAACATGACAAGCATAAAACAATCCTACATTTCCCAACTCAAACGTCGTTGGATATAAGATAGCTCATATAATCCCCCATATTGATCAACGACTACTCAATGTTAGGTTCTATTGATGCTTGAATCTATGTCACTCCGTAAGACCAAGAAATTGGACCACCCCGTATAGGTCTTGGTTTAAATAGATCTCCCTGTATCGATTTGAATCCGACTCTTTTTTCTCGAACATAAATAAAGACCTTTGAGTTACCTATGATCCCTTTGGCATACATCCCAATAGTGAAAACCCCTGTACGTTCTGCTTTATAAGTTCACTTCATATCGAACTTGCCTCCTTGGACAATCCTAGTAGAAACCATATTATTCTACTCTATAAGTTCACTCCATATCGAAATTGCCTCCTTGAACGATTCCAAGATACTACAAACTATTTCTACTTAAAGCGTTGGATTAAATACATTCACTTCATTGAGTCGGCAAAGTTTGGCACATTTCTAGACCACCATCAACGGTCTTAGAAAATCTCTATATTAGTCCCGAAGCTAATCTTTGAATTCCCAGGTCCAACCCAATGCAACTCTTAGGCCGCCTCCACCACATATCGATTGTTATGCTTCTATATCTCAAGATCCAGCCATTGGATCATTTCCAAACTTTCAATGAAGCTTCACCATTACATTCTCTTCCATCCTTGAAAGTTTGGTGTTAATATGAAGAAGCTAAATTGGACGGCTGTGATTGGGTTAGGAGAATGATCAATGCTAATTGACCCCACCCATTCCATAGCCGCTTTTCTCGAGTTGAGTCCAAAGTTTCCCACTAAGTCATCTCGAGTTGTCCTAAAGTTTTCCATAAACCTCCAAAAATCCCGAAGCAACCCTGGGCTAGTATGAAGCAAGCCTAAAGAAATCCTAATGCAGCCCTGAAGTCGTCCTAAAGTCACCAACACATCTCGCCTAGCCTGTGTTTTTTCATGACCGACCCGAAATTTTGATGCCATCGGATTGAATCTAACACTTGGATCGACATTCTTATTCGGCCTTACACCCCCGAACACCCTATTCTGTCTACACATACAGCCGGATCGAAGTCAGCTCCACGTTTTCAAGCCACTTACCAGAAGTCACCTCTAAACACCTATGTGCCAAACCAACCTTCTACCGGCCCACAGTTACTACCATGTTTTTGCTTTCCCAGCCCAGAGTTTTCCCGATTTTTCCACCAAGTCACCTCAAACACTACATTTGCCGAACTGATTTACCGAACCAACCCATTATTTCTATTCTTATAATATATTGAGCGCTGGTTCAAATAAACAAAATAAGCAGATAGCCCAATGAAGAAAGGTAGTTAAACAAGTCGCTTTCACATTAGAAAGAGACCATGCACGTCCAATAATTCAGCATTCAATGCCTGATAAAAACTCATGCCCAAAACTACATAACTTGCAAAATCATATACAATTATTAATGCTGCCAAGATTTAAAGTAAAAATATAGCAAAGAAAACCACTGTCTAGCAAAACAAATTGCACTGTACAAATAAAAGGAAAGCATGACCCAAAATATTCCAAGAGGGCCACGAAGACCTCACTTCGCTAAGAAAGTCGCCATATTTGGGAAAAACTACACCGACACGGCTGAGATAGGTTATGCTGTCATTATTATGACAAACTACACCCCCACCTAAAAGACAAACTGCATCGCCTTGTTAAATCCAAACTATAACGACCTGTATTTTTTATATATGAGGGTCGTAATATATTATTTTTAAATTTTTATTGGGTCGTATGATTCTATAACTTTAGGGGATGTTGAGTAGTGACATTTTTTATCTTGAGAAATTTTATCAAATGGTTTTACCCCTGAAGAACTTGTAACGGCCACAACATTTTATAGAAGTCAAATTAGGAACTGAGACCATTTACATTGGAAAGATACGATGGTTTCCCTTTTCGTAGAGCGGTCATAATAGCAATTTGCACTTTTTGACTAGAAGATATGGCTATTTAAAGTTTGGCAGTTTTTGGTACAGCTTAATGGGTGATTAGTTAGATTGAGGAGAGGTCCACTAACCCATTTTGGGTTTTGCACTATTAGAGAATGAAATAACCTTCCCCGGATCATTTTTCCCATATTTCAAATAGATCTAAGCCTACATTAACCCTTTCTTCACCAAAACCTTCTCATTTCTCCTTTAAATCAAGTCCAAATCATAGAATAAGAGTAGATTAGTAAGGGGATTAGCAAGAGATCTTCAAACCTATAATTTAGGGAAGAAAAATTTGAACTTGGCTGTTCATTTTAAGATTTACCTCGATTTGCCTGCAAAACTTAGATTTTAGAGGTTTTGATGAGTTATTTATCATCTCATACCTTATTATATATGTATTTATAGGGTTTAACATGTTTTGGATCCATTTTGAAAGTTAAAACTATGTTTTATTGCTGTTTTAAAACCTTATCTGAAGTAAAAAAAGTGAATAAAGTGAATTTTGATGTTCTGATCATGTTATTTGGATGTGTGATTGCCATTATCGATGTTAAGACATGCTATAGATACATTGTATGATGATTGCTATGATGTATTGTGTGCATGCCTAAATGTTGTCTAATGCATGTGTGGTGTCTGCATGTATGCTTGAATGGTTGAAAACGCTCATCGGAGCGAATTAGAGGTATGGAGCATAGAACCGGACTTCGACGGATAAGATCTAGGATGTTAGAAGTGGTATCAATGCATACAGAAGGCACACGAGTTGAAGAACAAAGCGTAGCAATGAAATCAGTGTAAAAATAGAGTTTGGAAAACTATAACATTTCTGTTCGTTACCATTTTTTTAATAGCATTTATTCGGTGGTAAGGTGCTCGGGTGTGCTTCGTGTCCGGTGATGCTTTGCTCGGGCTGTGCTCTGGTTGATGGTGGAGAAAACCCGAAGAGCAAATGCCATCGGTGGTATTATGCTCAGTGGCCGGTCAGAGATTCTAGTTTGAGGGTAGTGTGTGGCGCCTCAAGTCTTGCTTTTGGTCAGAGGAGGTATTGCTCTGGATCAAACCTAGGAATGTGGTGATTTTTGGGTTGCTACGGGTTTTCTGGGCTACTGCTTCAGGTTTTTGGAGGAGTTGGGGTTTCTCCAAAAGTGACCTGAGCCAAAATATGGATTTTTTGGAGTTTGTTTTTTTACGAAGGTGAACGACTCCAGGATAATTCAAGATGACTTTGGGGTTAGTGTGGCAAATAGTGAAGCGATGGTGTGGCGCTTCGACACGACGACAACTTAACTTTGGTACGATGACTCTACGACCTACAATAGAGGTCGAGAGGCATTTCGATGATGATGACTCAACCATGGGAGTTGTGACGGTGATCCGCAAGGATGAGTTCAACAATGAGGACTTGTGAGTAGAATTTATGATTGTGTTTTACTATGGAGACAGCTGGGATAGAAAAATGATTAAGTTCCATTATGGAGACACACGCAAAGGGATCATTGATAACTTTGAGGTTTTTGGTATGCAAGTACAAAGAGGGCACATGGGTACACCCATCCAGATTACAATTGTGTCTAGATCTTACAATTGTGAATTATTCTAGACTTTACGATTACGAGTCTGTTAAGTCGCTATGCAAAGGATCATTGATGGCCAAGTAAATAATATAACGTTGAAGTACAGTAATCATAGAAACAACAATATAAATATAATAGCAGCAGAAATAAAATAGCATAGTCGATTTTATACCGGTCCAGATCTTCAATCCTACATCTAGTCCCAAAATCTCTATTCTGGCTTTTCACTCACTAACACCCTCACTTTTTCCAGAGGAATAAGCTATATAACACTGGTTGATTAGCGGGCCACAAGCTTACCCACCTGATTTTAAGGCTATAGGCTTACGTACACATTTCGCGTTAGATATGTTACATGACTTCAACTCTATATCGAAGAAAAGATTTCTTCTACAACAATGTATTCATAACATTGATTGCCTTTTTGACACTTTTACAGCTTCCTAGACCACTCAAATAATCGAAGAGTTGATGGAGTAGAGTTTGGTTTAGGAACTGGAGTTTTGAAACTTTTGGATATGAAGTTTAAGTACATAAATTGCTTTTTTTAATGTTGACAAGGAATTGCAGATTAGAACTTTGAAGCAGAGAGCATAAGAATATGGAGAGTCATGAAAAATTGCCTTTACAATAGAACTAGCTTAGGTTTATATAGAAATCAAATAGGTATGATGAAGAGTTGTATCTCTTTGATTTGCAAGCATTAATGAAGAGAAATAGTGCTTGGATGAAGAGGAGCAATAGTTTGAAATGAAGAGACACATTTTTAGCCCAAATAGTGCTCCAGGCCCGTGTTTCGCGCATACTCGTGCTTCGCAAACAGTCCTTAGGACCATGCTTCGTACACATTATCCGATTCTTGATTTTTTATGCTTTCAAAAAATCCCAAAAAATTCATGATAAATCTAGGATATGTAGAGGAGCTTGTGGCCAAGTTTTGTGGGATTCAAAGAACATTTGAGTTGTTTTACAAAAACATTACTATAAGTACGTACTTATATTACACATTTACACTTTATACCTCTTTTTTCCTTCTTCGAGTGTCCATTTGAGCTTCATTGACTTGTTGACTTTATTGTATGATCTTGAATGCACGTACTTTAGTCCACTATCATTTATTATTACACATTTGATTTTTTGCTTCCATATTTTTCATCTTTTTATATTATAACTCCTCTACTTTAGCTACTACACCTGTAATAACTCACATAACACATCAGTAGTAATGTTGTGTGGTTGTTATCATTAAAACACCGTAGATATGGTTCTTTCATTCTCTCCCTTTTTAATGATGACAACCACACAACTAAAATATAAAATAATATAACTCCCCCATAAAGATATTCTATAGTTTAGTCTATATATATTACCGATATAATATAGCATCCCCTCTTTAGTTGTTGTAGGACTGGTATTTATAGAGAAACTCGCCAGTAGACTCAGGAGCCCGTGTAGGATAAAATCCAAATGTAAGTCCAAGTTTATAAGAGGGAACACACCGACTCAATCTCTGACAAAAACCTCTCGGTACCGAGTGGTTTGCTTTGGTGGAAATTTCTTATTTTTTCTTGTTTAGTTCTTCTATCTTTGATTCAATGTGTTTCTATCTCTTTTTCATGGAAATCAAGCTCTTTTTGATGATTTGCTTATCACTTGTATTTTCCTGCTTTCTTTGCCTTCTTTTCATAAATCCTTGGTGTTGCTTGTCAATTCTTCGAGAAAAGCACTTGATCTTGAGATTGCACTTGAGGTGTATGGAGCTTAGGGGATCAAAAGAGCAACCAAGAGCTCCCGATATCTAGAGGTTCCTCTCAGTACCAAGAGGTCCATTTTGCCTCTTTAATCTTCTTGAGTCCAATCTTCTGGGAAAAGCATTTTACCACGATTGCTGAAGAAGCGCTTGGAGTATAAGGAAATTGGAAAGTCTTAAGTGGAAGAAAAACCTCTTGGTACCGAGAGGTTCCTCTCTGTATCTAGTGATCCACTTAGCTTAATTTTTTCTTAAACTTTTTGAGTATAATTCTTTTGTTTTTCTAAGCATGTTTCCAAGTCCGTGAATCATTTCGTCCTTATTTTAATCTTTTAAGTCTAGTTGAAATATGCTTGGCTAAAAAGCGGATTATAATAATAAAAAAACTTGTTGCAATGAACTCTAAATTTATACTTAATCAACATTGTATATTGCACCAATAAATATGGTTTATAAGAAACTTGTATCAAAATTAAAATTTAATCAAATGCAAATAAAATGACATCAGATTGAATGCATAGATTAAGAGAAAAAGACATCATGTATTGCGTTAGATCAGGAAAAAATTGAATTAAGAGTGAAGGTTAGTGTGCTAAAGAAGCAATACTAAAAGCTTAAGCATATTATGCAGCGACACTTCCCCATTGAAGATGATGTTGATGATGATGGAGAAGAGAGTGGAGGAGATGCGCAAGTATTTATTTTAACGTTGTATACTGATATGTACATGTATTATTGATGGATTTGATTGGAATATATTGTTAACGATGTTGTGTTCGGATGACGTTGTATTCGATTGACATGTTTATTTGTGATATTGACGATGTTTGGTTCATGAATTTAGTAGTTGTGTCCATTTGTGATATTGTTGTGGTAGATTTATATATTATTGTGTCGTTCATTGTGAATTTGATTGAAATATTGAGAAATGTAGATTTGTTACCGAGGACCAAAAATATCACAGTAATGCAATAAAAATGTTTCAGTTAAGGCATCGGTATGTTGTCGGTGAATTCGAAATTAATTTGAAATGACGTCTAAAAAACATGATTGAAAACGTTGATATGACGTCGTAAGTTATTTGACATTGTTAAATTCCATGAATGACGGTAATATGCGCAAGAATGACGTTCGTAGCTAGTTGGAAAATTCCTTTCAACAAGGATGTTTTTAGTGCCATACATGACATCGTCTTGGATTCGGTAAACTTTACCGATGCAGTCCGACACCATTTTGGCATTAGAAAACCGACGGCTTTTTGTAGTGTCGCTATTCATGTCATTTGATGATAGTGCAAACTATAAAGCATGATAAGCTCGAAATCTCTAGGATATTACACTTGTACATCATTGACTCATTGTACATACCCCAAGCAAATGACAAATGAGTCCAAATGTGTGTGTACACAGGAGCATCCTTGATTTTTTAGGTGATCCTATTTAATCAATTTCAAGGCGCATTATTGAACATGTGAAACTGTTATCATTACCTTTTGGCATTTTTCTGATCATAAGAAAAGATATGTCAGATATAAAGTCAATGTCAACATTTGGAAAACGAAGAGTTTTCTCCAACTCTTTCTATTTTCAATGCAAGCTTACATACGTCTTTTACCTTCAGTCAAACTTCTAATTTTTTGTTCAAAAAATCTGTAGAGGTCAACCTATATAGGCCTCGTGTTTGAGAATTCACCAAGGACAAATGTGTTTGATGCAGCGATCAAATAAAGTCAATACAGCAAATTTTCAACTAAAAACAGTTTCATTGCACGAACCATAATGCACAACCAAAATGCACAAGTCTACTAACAAATGCTTACCCATGACTACTAATTATTATAAAATAAAAATAATTACTAGTCATAAATCGACAGATTTAAATTGCTATATAGTATATGCTTGTAAAATAACAAAATTTAAATCTCTTTAATATTTATAAGAAGTTATAGAGTATTTCACAAGACAATTCATCAAATCAAAACAAAATTTAATGTGATTACATGGACTAATAGTTTCATATTATTTAGTTCAATTATTTTATACCATTCTCTTTGTTTTCTACCTTTCATTTTTTTTCTTCTTTTCAAAACTTCATCTCTGATGATCCTACAAAGAAATAAAACAGAATTTAGGGGAAGAACAAGTTAAAATATACAAAAAGAAAAAATGAAACAAAGAGCTACCTTTATAATAGCATATTGATTTGTTCATCTGTGCTACTCCAATAATAATAGAAGAGTAAATTTCAGTCTCTATTTTATTGTATATAAACCCGCAGGATCAATAATAATAATAAAGAACTTTCATCCCATCTCTCAGTTAGCTGCTGAGCAGAGATGGGGGTCTCTCTCTCCTCCCAAACTTTAACCTCTTTTTCTTATCGCATTTCTTGTCGCTAGGCTTGGTGTCCTTGAAATAATGTACCATATCAATTTCCGACCAAAGCGACATTTTCAATCTCTTAAAATATTCAATGCATTGGTCATGTTCTACCAACTTATTATTAGGTTCACTACAAGTGTTCGATTCATTTATATCGGGTTCTCTCTCAAATATAGAATGCCATTTCGCTTGTAGATAAGGCAAGGACCTCCATGGAGGAAAAGGCATTGAATTTTGCTTAAGCGACCATCTGGTAGCCTCAACCATTATTTGCAAGAAGTGGTCAAGTCTACTTAATGAGCCTACATATACCACTGGTAAATAAGACAAAACTGTTTCGTACGACTCCACTGCTCTTGCTATCTCGAAGTGGCTTCTGAAATCCATTTCGATGATTAAGCGTTCAGAAACACCATTAGAGGAGTTCACTATAACATCAATGTATTCATGATCTCCTATCAATTCAAAATAAGATCATATGTTGAAATCTAAGCAAAACATGTACATAATGATACAAAAGAATGTGCAAAAAACAACCCAACTGTGGTTTCTTCTTGTAATAATGTATTAGTAAGTCCCTTTTTCATTGTTCTCTTTAATGAAAAACATCTTGCAAGGATTAAAAAGCATTAGTTTTGGTGAATTTCAATTGGTCTTTATAAGAGGTATTACCAGTAATTTACTTATACTTATGTGAGCAGAGGCAGTGCAACCTGTTAGTTCTGTTGTAACAGTTTAACCTTTATAATTTGATTATGTGAACAAAGGCAGAAGCTCAGGATACAAAGGTATCAATCAGATTTTATTTCTCATAGCACATATAACATCTTTTCCAGTATTCTTTTACCGCAAATGACAAATAATGAAATACCAACAAGCCATTGGAACCTTCAACGAATAGACAGTTTCTAAAATTTAACAATTTATTTTATTTGGGAATTTTTTATTACCTGGTCTCTTTACTCTTTAAGAGAAAGTTGATTGACATGAAGCCTACTCCTATGGTTATGTCCATAATTATCTGTCAATGACTGACCTACTTCAGTTGGAGAAAATACTTGGATGATTATTCTATCCTACGTTCCTAACAAAAATGGCAATAAATTGTGTTGTTTTCGAAGTTGATACCGAACCATTTCCCACAAGCAACCTTATATGAAACACAACTTGCAGAACAAAAATGGAAGATGTTATGCTCACCTCCAGGCAATTTTCGATCACCCTGCCACTTGGATGTGCAAATAGCTGCATCAAAACCAGATGTTCTTAGAAGATTCACAAGTGAGCGACGAATACAGCTTGCACTGCATTGCCCACCACTGACAACTTGGATCTCATTTTCCTTCATTGAAACTATGTGAGAATGAACAGTTGCTAATAAATCACTCTCATGTTGCTCAACGTTTTGTTTCCAAAACTGCCAAAAATAGAAGAAGAAAAAGCTCGTCGATTGAAGTAACTTTTTATATCGTATATTATAAGGAAAATCAGACAAGCTATGAAAACAAAAATCCAGCTACTAGAGACCAAACTACGATCAAAATAATAATTGTCTTCAAGGTCTCCATTGCACTAAAAAATGAACATCAAGAAGTATGCAAGTTATGTTTAAAAATATGTAAGTATCTCTTCCCGGTTTGCATGTCGTTGGTGCGAATTGTACTTGAGCAAGGTTTTCAAATTAGGATTCAAATCGTAAAGTTCAAATTTTAAATCGAAACAAGATCAACATTTTAAACTTTGTACACGTTTCAAAATTGATTTTGATGTTTAAACTTCTACATCTAAGCCTAAAACTCAATTTCCTCTCTTGTAGCATTTTATTATGTTTACAAAACATTAGAATTGGAATTGTGAATCCACATAGATAGATATATATATATATATATATATATATATATATATATATATATTGAATGTTTTTTCTCAATTGTAGTTTGTAACTAGGTTTGAATCGGAATGTAAATTGAATCAACAAAGGAAGAGGTCTGACTTGAAATTGGATTTCAATCGTAAAATTTTAAGTTTTTTGACAGCAATGTGCTTGAGTTTCTTCTTCCTCCTCTTCTTTTTCTTCTTCTTAAAGTTCACGCAGTTGTCATTTTGAATTTTATTAGTATCCAATACAATATTGCAAAAGTTAAATATGGAATGCTTTGGTCCATAGGTCATTAAATTAAATTCTCAAGTGACATTCATGGTATTGATATACATGAAATAGGTAATGTTGTTCGCAAAAACTGTGTGACAGTTCCCATTAATTCTCCAATGCAGATTAGAGAACTTCATTAATAAACATAGTTAATAATGTGCTGGATGAAACTCCCATCACTGACTGTGAAAATGAAATGCAATTTGAACACAACACAAATTCAATGGCAGCTTTCCATTTTGAGAATTGAATTGTAACCATTTAGTCACCAAAATTATCTGTTACTTTTTAATTATGGATTTTAAGAAAGATTTATCAAATGGAATTCAATTTAGTTAGAAATTTCATAAGAAAGGGCATCTAAGCGTACATTAATGGCATTTGTCGTATAGAACTCAATGTAGAGCATGAAAATTCACAAGCAATGACAACTAAGTTTATTTTAAAAATCTTGATTCAGAAAAGTTTTGCCTATATTCAGTAATACAAGATTTTTTAGCATGTGCAATGCGCTTGCATATAAAGATCCCACTGTACAATGATATAAAATCATTAAAACTTAACTTTTCATAATGGGTACACACATGTCCATCTAAATTATGCATCAGCTCATTGCTTTTTGGGACAGCTATTGTTTTTGAAGACAGTCGATTGCTCACTTCTCAGAGGACAATGTTGCTCTTAATAGAAAAATGCTAAGTCTAGCCAAATCTCAAGGACAACATGAGTGCAATTGACATGTAAATGAACATATTACCATGAACACTCGTCTTCCTTTTCTGCTGATTAAGGCAGCCTCAAACTGTTCAAGAAAACAAATACATTCGAGTCCAAAGGATTTCTCAGCTGTCTCAATGTTTCTGAAGAAACTCAAACATCTAATACCTAGTAAAGGGAGTGACAAAAATGTATATAAGGACATTATACTTCAGTTATTCTTGCAAAATTTGGGTTATGCTGATAATCTTTGCTAGTCTATGACTTTTAACCTATTCAACTAAAGATGAAAGATCCCACTGACGATGAGAAGGATAGAACTAAAACGAGGAACAAAAAAAAACAAGACAGTACAATTCTTTTACATGTAAAATGTTTCAGTTTCTTGGGCAATTTTCTTTAAATACTTGGTCTAAATGCTAGGCAGAAAAATAGAATTCATCCATCGAAATGAAGGTGTTTGTAACATAGCAGGAGCCGGTGCGGCAGAGTTCAGCAATGTAGTTTTTATCAGTACAGTGTGCAACTTATTTCCTAAAAAAGCCACTATATCATGGAGAAGTGATGCAAATGTGCAACCATTCTCCTCAACATAACTGATTTGTCAATGCACAAAAGACAATGAACTTTGAACAGAAACAACCACAAGTGATATACCAAGATGCAAAGTGTTAGCCAAAATTTCCACAGCCTTAGAACAGGCTCGAACAGATGAAATGGACTTCAGAATGTAAAAGAGGAAAGAAGCACAAGAAGATTGGACAAGTTCTGAGCAAGCAAATCATGTCGGCACCAACATGATCTAGTCGGTACCGAGATGATTTGGAGCATGAGATGACAAAGCTTGAGGGGAGAGTGCTCGAGCCATGAAAAAGGACTTGGAAAATTAGTCTGGAAAACATGTTGGTACCGACTAGAACAGATCGGTACCGAGTTGTTTTCACTCTTGGAAAACGTGGAATTCAGCTTAGTCTTCGTGTATGGATATTCGAATCTTGGAGTTGTGAGTTTTTCAAAACCGGATGGCGAGATCTGTGCTGGATTTTGCCTATAAATAGCAAGCTACTGCAAGTTGGAGATGGTTTTTTTGTTTGAACTTTTCCTGTTTGGACTTCTTATCTTCTCCTTCCCGAAATCTTTGTAAATCCGAGATCTGCTAGATTTTGGTCGGATTGGAGTGGTAATCTTTGTGTTCCGAAAAGAAAACATAAAATAATAAAATTAAAGTGGGCGAAAACCGAAGAATTTACCGAACCGTTTTAAAAATTGTGTTATTGTCTTAGTCTATTTTGATAGATTTACATTTTTTGGTGCTTTCATATGATATTGGGGCGTTGTGCCATTTTCCGACACAATATTTTACGTGCTTTCACTAAGGAAGAACTAGTTTAATAACTTAAAGCTTAGATATGAAGTTTGAAAGAGATGAAAAAACCTTTCATCAAAGCTATCACATGACCAAGTCAACTAAAGCATGTGGGCAGTAAGAATGTGTACTCAAGTTCGAACATCTGTATACGTGACCGGATAGAAGATAGAAGATGGAAAGTCAGGATGTGTACTCAAGTTCGAACATCTGTATACGTGACCAGATAGAAGATGGAAAGAATGATGAAAGAGATGCAAGATGCAATGACGACTCTACAGCACGAAATGCTAAAGAGGTTTTTTAGAAGGATGGATCAACAAAGAACTGTCGAAGCAGCTGAAATTCAAAACCAGATGCCAGAAACCAATGCAGGAGCATCTGAAGCTGGAGAGGAGCGAACTGGAACATTGCCCCCACCACCAAATCAGGACTATACCGACCTCAATCAGGTTGGTACCGATATGAATCTGCAGGGAGCACTGTTAATATGGACTCGGAACGAGCTGGGATGCCGAGAGCGGATGATGCTGAAGCCAGAGATGCGAATCAAAATGCAAACGCGCAACTAAGGGAGTATGTGCCAACAGTTCCATGTGGAAACGACGAGCATAACAAAGCTATGGATTAGAGACTCTCATTAGACGACAGTGGCCGAATAACTAAAATGGTTCAAAGAATAGTTAGAGGTGGACCCCCAAACCAGAGTCTGAAGGATGTGAACAGAAATCTATTTACCCTTAACATCCGGTATGCGAGAAATCCATCCGATTTCAAGCTACCAACACTGGAACTATACAACGGAAGAACATATCCAACCGTTCACCTGATGAGATATATCCTACATATGTAGGTGTTGGATACTTCTGAGTAAGTAATGGGGCGCTATTTTCCATTATAACTAACGGAGTTGGTTGCAATGTGGTTCAGGCAGTTAGAGAATGGATTCATAACCACGTGGGTCGGATTGGTAGACAGATTAAAACAATTCAAAGTTCACATTTCTCGACCGAAGATTGTGACGATGCTTTCAAACGTCAAGCAAAGGGTCAGAAAAACCCCAAGGAATTATTTGGCTACATTTAACGCTGCATCCGCTGCAGTCCATAAGTCGGATCTACTAATAGTTCTGATGGTGGCAGTGTCTGCACGTAAGATTGACTTTAAAATTGTTTTGAAAAGGGATCCACCGATAAACCTTACGGAATTTTATCATGAAACTGAGCGATATTTGCGCCAAGATGACGCTGAAGCCGAAAATGCCAAGATTAATGCTGTGAACGGCGGAGGACTGTCCGAAGCAGGATATAATAAAGACAAAGAAAAGCGAAATGCTGAAAATAGCTTCGGAGGACCGAAGCGGCAAAGGAGAACCAAAATTCTCTTTCTACACTGAACTAACTGAAATCCCGAAGATGATTTACTAAGATACTAAGGGGTGTAACCCCTATCGAAAGCCAACTAAGTGACAGCTAAATGTTTATCTGTATAATTTTGTATATGATCGCTTTACTTAAATAATATGAAATTGCATACAACATTTATCGATGGTGTAAGTCCAGCTGAAGACCTTTTTACCCAAAAAATAGGATGATTCCAACGTACATAACTGAAAGAAAAAAAGAAAAGGATATAGTTCAAAATAATTACAATAAGATCGAACAGCATCGATGAAGAAATGAAAATGTGGCTTTTGGAATATGATTTTTTTCATATCTAATTCATGATAATTATAACAAATTTAGACCTTAGATTATGCTGTAAGATGGAGATATAGTATCTTCATATTATAGAAAACCAAACTTTCCCCTCAGTGAACACCTCTCAATACTCACCCAACATTAAATCATTTACAATTGTACTAATTATGCATAACCATACTATAAACTAAAAAAAACACTGACTTTATCGCACCTTGATGTGTTATAAAATTGATTTGTTCAGGTACATACATGTTATTGTCATCTACCAGAATATTCTCCAATTTAAATGCCAATGACAATGTGAAGATGTTGTGCTAAGGAAGTAAGAAGAAGCAAAACAATATAACTTAGAAACTCATACACAAATGCAATGGTGTATAATTGTGAAATTGTTAAGTTTAAGCGGATTTGAATGTGAAATTGTTAAGTTTATGCGGAGACATGACAACACAAAAAAAAGGAAGAAGTAAAAGAGATCAAATGCAGTGTCTTCTTTTATTTTGTTGCATATAATAAATGTAATGGAAATGATTAAGATTAATAATCTAAATGTGAAGAAATATTAGTCGATACGAAAATAAATAAACCAACATTCTCTAACACAAATTGTCTGCACTGGATCATGACTGAGGCTTATGGTATAAATATTTTTAATTTACGACAATTTCATACTCAAATACATTGCACATTTCTAAACACGTTAGATTCTCGTATTACAGATTTTAATGGGCATCACCAAAGCGAAATATAAAATTGATGTGGGCATTGGTAGGGTAACAGAACTAAAGTTTATTGGTAAAGGAAGATTTAAGAAACTGTTTTTCCTCTTGTAGTTGCAAGCTTCATATTTTATCCTGGCCTATTTTTACTTTCCATACTGTGTTTCACGCAGGGTTTTTTCAGTATTTTTTTTTTTTTTTGGCGTCAAATTTCAAAACAAAAATAAAACCTAAAAACGATTTCCACGAAGCAAACTTAAACAAAAATTCAAATTTAACACAAAATAATAATCGACTAACCATGATCCTTTCAACAAGGTGCTGCAGATCGGATAAGCCAGACTCACTATCGCTACTATACCATGAATATTCTGTGCCGCTACTGCCGTCCTCCAAAAATTCACTGACGAGAACCGCTAGATCATGCTCCGATTCATGGCTCATTCCACTAGCAACGGCGTCGCGCATCTTAACCTCCTCGTCGCTGGAATGAGAAGAAACCGACCTTGCCGCCTGCCTCTCCGATCCGGCGATTTTCCTCGATCCAAACCCTAGCTTGGTCGGAGCCCTCGGGACTGGTGGAGGCGACGGAAAAAGATTGAGGCTCTTATCTCCGATTGGAACCCTAATTTCGTTCGTCAATACCAACTTATTCATAACCTAATTATAGAAATTGAAATATAAAACCAAAAATGCGATAAAGATGAAAATTGAGAAAATGAGAGACGAGAAAAGAGAAAATGGGAAATGCTATATATAGAAGGAGCGCATAGTTGACGAGAACGCCCTTGGTATGGATTGGTTAAAGATTTGGAACATCAGTATTAGGAAAGGCTGTTATAAAGAATTGGAGACGAGAATGAAGGCAGATTCATTTGCAAAAGTGTGTTTCTTGAGTTGCAAGCAATGAACGAGGTTTCAAATTTGTGCTGGAGAAGGATAAGTACGTTATGCTGAGCTGGAGAGGAGTAAATGTGGTATATTTATTGTACTACAGCACTTAAAAACGTGAGAACTGCTATAATCAGTCGCTTAACGCGGTTGAGAAGCTTACTCCCTGACAGGTGTCCTTCAATTTTTCCATTTCAGCCCAAAAATATGGCTGAACGTTGCACTAACTATCAGTTTTGGACTAAAATGAAAAACACAAAAGACAGCTGTTAGCGAGTAAGCATTCACTTGCGTTCGAGCGACTGGCCATTGCAATTGTCTAAAAACGTATTAAAAACGGGGTGCCTTTGTTTTGAGAATGTGACAGATATGCCGAAGTTTGAATTTGTACAACGCATTTCGTTTTGAATTTTACGATAGTGGATTGGATGAGGAGTCCCTAATACTATTTGAGATGTGGCATAAACTATAAGAAGAGAACGGGTCATTAGATAAAGAGAAAAACACTTTCTTTTTATTTCAAATCTAAATATCCAATACAATGGAGTTTCATTTATAGGCATTTTATGAAAAATGAAAATTACAATAACGTTTATGTAACATTTATTATATTCACCCATACAATTTACATATATTATAACACTCACACTTTAGTATGCGTCTTCAAAATCTTTAATACTCATATGGTAACTTGAAGTAGTCCCTTTGAAACATATATGATGATTGCTCCCTCCTCGTTATTATATTGCTTATGTATATCTATCCAGTCGATAATAATATTGTCTATTGTCTCATTAAAAACCCCAGTTGGGAAAATTCAATGGGAAAATTCTTGAACGAGAAAAAGAGTGCAACTTGTAAACCATGACTATCATATTAAAAATGATATTCCTTCTAAAGAGTTTGATACTTCGGGATCTTAGTGAAGGAAAAATGGTACAATAACATATTTTAATATCTTATTTCATCAAAATAAGTTTGATACTTTTGAATCAGGATATTGCCTCATTAAAACCTTACTAAGAAAAACCCAATGAAAAAAATCTTAGTCAAGGAAAAAAATATCTAATAGTTTATTGCACCAAAAGGAGTTCGATACTTCTGAATCAATGTAATGTCTCGTTAAAATCTTACTAAGAAAATCACAGTGAGAAAAATTATAATGAATGAAAAAAGTACATTATGATATAGTTATGTATGTTTTTTTTTTCTTTTCATAAAGGTAAATTAGACTCTAAGGAACTCTATCAACAAAATCATTTTGGTGTGATATTCCAGAAGAGAGTGAAAAATTCACAGCAAAGCTCTGGTTTGTTAGTTATGGCAGGTTATCCATCAAACATCAAAACATATTAAATCATTCATAAATTAATTTGTAACTTTTGTAGGATATTAAAGACAAAATTTGACCAATAAAAGATAAGAGAACTAAAGTAAAAGTACTTCTCTTATCTCCATTTACACCAAGACACAAAGGGAAACTAAGAAGCATATGTTTTCTATGATGATCTATGCAGATGCAAACATATTGTTTTATAATTTAAAAAAAATAAAGCATCCTTGTACTTTGAGACACTAAGTATTACCTAAATAACAAGTGCAAACCCGTGTTACACACACGATATTTTAAGGTTACATAAAATGAAATAGTTAAAATGTGATACTAATAATGGTAGTGGTGATTCCAAAATACAAAACTGATCAAATAATTAAAATATAAAGCGAGTTTCTCGCATTGCGGTCGTAGCTTTAAATATATATCTACACTGATATGGTTAAATAAATAAAATATTTTTTATACTAAATTTTTTTCTGACAATAAATTACGTAATACATAAACGTATCTAGTCAAAATTCATTAAAAAAAATTGCATATTGCACTAGAATGAGAATATTGAAATGTAGACCAAAGAAATTATAGAATAATGTTAAAAAGGTGAAAATAAAATGGTTTTTAAGCACAACATCATAGAGTTCAACGGAATATCATGAAAAATCTAATCCAATAGCAAAAAGTATTTGCAAAATGTGATAACGTAAAAATCTTAATGTTCCATTTATTGAACTTCAAATTGCATAGAACACTTTCATGTCTACTTACTAGCAAATGAGCTAGGCATAATTAAAAAAAAAGGTTCATAAATAAGCCTCCAAATTGCATAAAAAGTAAATTAGTTTACCATAGTTTACATTAATCTTTGATATATAACAATAAACTCTTGAAATGACTTTTAGTGCTTTTGAAACTGCCGTTACACTTGAATTTATAAAAATTTGTCCGATGAGAAATTTTAAACTACTCAACCAACAAAATATCTAGCTTATTTATTTTTAATTTATTTTAATATCCCAATATTATTTAGACACCATCCAAGTTTTTCAAGAGATTCAACATAAAGAATTTAACTTTTAACCTTCTTTATTACCACTACATTTACTTACAAATAGATTTGGCATATTTGAAGAACAAATGTTTCTTATATAAACCTACAAATTACATATAAAAGTAAACTAGTTTAATATGGTTGGCACTAAATTTTTTATGTATAACAAACAAAATATTGGATTCACTTTAAATGTTTTAATTATGCATAGAAAGTCATGGTCCAAACTTAATTTATAAAAAATACCTTATACCAGTTATTCTTACTTGTTTTAGGAAATAGACGGAGAAAAATAAACTATCAATATGTTATACTTTAGATTCTAAATACTGTAGCGACTTTTCTTTAAATGTAATTCCATTAAAAAGTGAATATTTGAGATAATTCAAAGGAAGTTGTTGATATAGATGGAACATAAAGAATGAACTGTAAATAGTAATAAAAAGTCTAGTTAATTGAGTGGGAAAGAGAGTTAAATATTACAAATCAAAATTACAATTAGATTATGCGACCATTTATGATGATTGAATTGTGTAATTAAAATTGTGATATGATTTTGAAATCTGGAGGAGTTTGAGACTAAAGAGTATGAAATGAAAGAATGAAACAAATGGGCTTGAAATCCAACTTTAATATATAAAGTAGAAATTATGATGCCCTTTTGAATTCACTCGAGATTAAAGTGAAAAATAAAACAAAGGAATGGAAGAAAGAGACCATAGAATTTATTTTCGATTGGAAAAGTAATTTTTTTCCTAGGGATTGAAGTACATAGATATTATTGCTGGATGAAGTAGAATGAATGCAAAATTGGTACACTAATAAAAGAGAATAGTTTTTTTTTTGAAAACCCAGGAGAACCCGACAGGTTGTTAAACTCCCGAGAAGAGTATAGTAAAGCCATTCGCTGATCCAAGCCCCCATACCCCTTGGTAAATTTATGTAGGATAGGAAAGCGCATGGTAGGAATTGAACCTAGGTCTTTTACTAGAACCCAAATCTCCTTTCCACTACGCCTTAAAAGGGAGTGATTTAGTTAAGGGGAATAAAAGTTATGGAGAAATTTTCCATAAAAGTCAATATTTGATAGAGGGAGAAACTTTTAACTTGTACTAAATTTTTATACAAAATTATCACGAAAATTCTACTATTACCCTTTATTTTATTTAGAATTGTTTTCAATATTTTCCTTTTCTGTCACTTCGCTCCAAAAACAAATAAAATATTCATATTAGTTTTATTTGAACAGATAAAAAAATTGATTAAAAAGATAATTGCATACCTTATTTTGAACCTTCATAAAGATACTAGATCCTAAATCTCTTCCACAGACATCACTAAAATATTGAATATACAAAAAAAATACTCCTACCATTTTTTTTGGTAGTGATTTGATTTTATGTGGGAAGAATAATTTTTTAAGTCTTCCCATTTCAATTCTATTTTAATTAAGAAAATGTTTTTTCTTTATTCCCCTTATCCAAATTGATTCTCCCTCCCTAATCAAAAAAGAAGAAGATAAAGAAATAATTGCCACAAATGGATTTATTAAATGCAACTAATTAGAAATTTTAGACTAAAAGTTATTAAACCGCCAAATTCTAATTTGGTTTCTTTAATATTTAAGCACAACATAGACACAATCTATAGATTTTAAACAGGTTCAACATAAAGAATTTAACTTTCAACATTCTTTATTCTCAATGCTACCAGCAATTATATTGTGTGTATGTGTAACAACCCGGGATTTGCATTACCAATTAATAAATAAAAGTTAGAATTTTTATTTATTTTAATGAAGCATAAAAGGATTTGGAATAACAAAATTTATTTGAAAAAGGCTCTTTTAATTAAATGGGAAATATGGGATCTTAAAAATGAGGATAAAATGTTATTTTTGGAAAGTTAAATATTTTAAGAGAGATTTTAAAATGGGTTTGGATAAGAAAAATGAGTTTTATAAACATATATGAACACTTAGACTAATTTTTGGAAACATGTAAATAACTCTCTTCTTATTAGAAACTAAACCTAGCCCAATAACCCACCCTAAACCCCCTCTATAAATTATCTCAAACTCTCAAAACCTCATTCATTCATCCCTAATCAAAACCCTAATCATTTCCTAAAGCTTCTTAACAAAAATGGCCTCTATCTTCATCTCCTTCTAGTTTTAGCTTATGCAAGTCATTCTATGCAAAGGTAATGCAAATACCCACCTCAAATCCATTTTTATATCTTTCTTATTTCTGAAATTGATTTGGTAACACATGTTTTATGTGTTTTTTTGATCTTATAGCCTCCTAATCATCTTTTGCTAACTTGGGTTGATGCTATGGTAGTCTTTGTTGCTTTCTAGAGAGGTATATTGCTAAAAACCTCTTCTAATATGTGTTTAATCATCTTTTGATTTCGGTAATCAGTTAGTAACACATGTTTTATTATGTAACATGTGAATCATAGCTCTTTGATCATCTTTGCTTTCATTTTGGGGTGTGCACATAAGGTGCTTGTAATATATGCTAGCTGAAATTATAATTAGTTTATTGTTGTTAGTAAATTAGGCATATCTCATTCATCTTAAATCAGAATTAAGATTTTCTTGATGTTCTGGAAATCTTATTCTATAGCCTATAACTTTTATGTTTTGTGCTTTGCCTAATTTTGAGGTTTGAATGGTCGAAATCACGTTTGTTTGTCGATGACCTGACAACAAACTACAGGGTTGAGAAAATAAAAACCTGAAATTGATTTGGCCATAAGTTACTCGTTTCTTATCCAAATCTAATAAATTTGGATGTTCTGGAAAGCCTAGATTTAGGGCTAAAAGTTTTATGTTTTGAGTTTCATGAAATTACGAAGTTAATTTCATCAAAACTGTGCATTCTTACCACTGTCCCGAGAGCACAACGACAGTGATATAGAATTTAGATCTGAGAATTGTTTTAGTCATAGAATTTTCATCCCCGATCGGAATTTGACGATCTTGGTCATTCCGGAAAGCTTATAAACTAAGCTACAACTTTTATTCTATCCATCTTGTCAGAATTGGAAGTTTACTATGCCAAAATTGTGGTTTTTCATCTTTGGTCTGTTAGTGCATAGCTACAGGCCTTAGTCTCTTTGCTCCCGTTGTTTTCAGCGTAGAACCCCGACTTTGCGACGCCATACCGGGCTCGTCCTTTGTCGGATTTCATTGTTTTTGGTCTCGTTAAAAATATGAGGTCGAGATCTTCAACCATGCAAAGTTTGGTTTAGATCTGGGTGCATTAGATACTTTGTTTCTATTGCCGAAGTAGCACCCAGAAATTGTTTTACAATAGTGATCATTTTCAGTTATTGTCAGACCAACTTTGAAACATTGTCATTTCTTCGTTTTAAGTCGGAACCGAACGATTCTTGTTGCATATCAAAGTAGGAGTACTTTTCTACGCTCTTGCAAATTTTTATCAAGATCAGAGTTCATGTGACCCTTCAACCATGTCGTCGAAGTGGGACTTTTGCACTGTTTTGACACAGTAGAGTTTTGTGATTTTTGTCCGACTTTGAGACGACGTCGTTTCTTCGTTTCAAGTCGGAATCGAGTAATTCGTTTTGTGTTCTGAAGTAGGAATGTCGAACTACGTTGCTAAAAATTTTCATGCCATTCGGATTCAGTTTGCTGGTCCGAATAATTTTCCGAACTTGGGTTCGCGTCAGTTTTGGACTATTTTCCAACACTTGGAATATTTTCAATGATTTTCTGGTTTTATCGATTTCTTTGAGATTTGTCTCTGGATTTCATACACGGGCCTTATAAAAAGGTTTTAAAAGGATTTTTCACTCCGAAATGGCTTTCGAAATTATTATATAATATTATTTTTAATTAGTAAACTATTTACTCCATAATAGGAGAGTTTTCAAAATTCGTTTTAAAGTGTTCTCAAAATCAATTATAAATCTGTTTCGAACCATTATTTTCTATAATAAAAATCTCACACTCACTTTTAGCACGTCGAGCGAAGTGGAAAGGTGCTTAAACAGTTAGGAAATCTCCGGCCTATGGAACCGTGTGTATTTTCTTTCCGGTTAATCCCCGACCTATTCGATTGATCGTTTTGACCTTTGGGTCTAGTTTACCGATGATACGAGGTGGACTTTTTATTGTTTGGAATGTGAGCTTGCTATTGGTTAGTAAACCGTTTAGTGCGAACGTGGGGTATGGGACTCATTGTTAACACTTTACGGGTTCCTCTCCAAGAAGTTTGTGACACATTTGCCTCTGGGCAGCCAGTACTGGACCTCTGGGTCACCACGCCTCTGGGCAACCGTCTCTGGACACCTGTTCTATGGAGCAGTTACTTTTTCGGCGTGTGCCTCTTGGCCTTTATCCTTCTGGGAAGGATCTCGCCGTCTCGCGCGTTCCGCATCTGTGCGAGTGATCGATCACAATTCTACAGTACTTGGCAATAACGACTCCGGTCGGTGCACGTGCTATACTTGTATTATTTGATGATTTTTATATCCATTCGAGTACCGCCATTCGGTGTTGGTTCTATGGAACCATACGATGTAAGTGCGATTACCTTGTGGATTCACAGTGTCTCTGGACACTGCTTTTCAGTGTTTGATTTCATTGACTTTTCAGTATATCCCCATTGCTCTTTGGAGCATCGATCTTTGCTTGGGCATTGATTACAGACTCTGGTCACTCTTGGGATTATTGCCTATGGGCAACTTTATATAGCTTTGGCTACGCCGATGATATGAGGCGATTTTATTTATTCAACACTTTGGTGCTGATATTATCTTTGGAGATTTTTACTGTTGATTGATGATTAGGGACCGCCATTATATTCATGTGGTCCAAAATACTCTTCTCTTAGGAAAAGTACTGTTTCATTTATGTACCGCATTATTATATATCTCAGTTATTACTGATTGTTTAGCTAGCCTGACCCGAGTGTTTTTCGCTCGGGTCAGACCGAGTTGTTTCAGGTTAGGTCTCTGGACTTAGCTTCTGTGCTTCCGCTTGGACATTATCTACTATGCTGATAGATAGCGCTTTTATTTGTCCACTATTCCGCTACTCTGTTATTATTCAGACTTTGATATGTACATATTTTTGACTCACATGTGTGGGCAGCGGCATTGTACCCACTTATAGTATTTGGATCTGTATTGACGATGTATTGTTCTGGGATTTTTATATCTGTTATGTGATTCTGTTCTATGATGTTTTATCATTTATTACTATGCTTGTTCTGATAGGTCTTTAGCCATTGTAATTTTGTTATGAATATTTATTGAATATGTCGAACCACTTGAAAAAAAATATAGATACCATCCTTTCGACGTATTCAGTAGATAGTTATAGCTTGATTACAAATGGTCGCTTCCACTATACTCTATTCTCCGCTTTAACAGACAGTATTACTCCCGTAATACTCTTTGTTACAGTGGGTCTCAGAGTGGGGCGTTACAGTTTGGTATCAGAGCCAAGGTTCAGAATTAAGCATAACAAACACAGAACAGACACGTAGTACAATACGTTATAATACGATCCAAATTGAACATATCCACCTTTAGATAAATAAGTTAGGAATATGTGTAGGAATCTATTATATTCCGTAATATTCCTTAATGAATTATCGATCTTTGTGGATTTTCTTTCCGTGCGAATCTGCACGTTATGGAGTATTTGGGCTTTGATATGATTCTTGGCATGGATTGGCTTGTTCAGCACGACGCCAAAATTATTTGTTCGGAGCGGATATTATTCATTCATCACCCTGACTCGTCCTCTCCGTTGGCTATTGTTCTTCAAGATGTTGGGCTTTCTGATGTTACTTTATTTTCTCTAGATTCACGAGATGATGAGGTAGACATATCTTGTATTCCAGTTGTTCGGGATTTCCCCGATATCTTCGAGCCAATATCTAGTTTACCACCGAAGCGAGCTATTGAGTTCCGCATCGATCTCATCCTAGGCTCTCATCCAGTTGGGCGTCCTCCTACGAGAATGTCTACCAAGGAGAATGAGGAACTCAGGAAGCAGTTAGTTGAGCTTGAAGCGAAGCAGTTCATCCGATCCAGTTCTTCGCCATGGGGTGCTGCTGTGGTCTTCGTTAAGAAGGCTGATGGCTCCCTTAGGCTTTGCATTGACTATCGCAAGCTCAATGAGCTGACCATCAAAAATCGCTACCCACTTCCTCGGATAGACGACATGTTTGACCAATTGAGCGGTGCGAAGGTCTTCTCTCAGCTTGACCTTGCCACCGGATTCCATCAGCTACGAGTCGCAGAAGACAACATTCCTCTTACAGCATTTCGCACTCGTTATGGTTCTTTTGAGTGGTTGGTCATGCCGTTCGGCTTGACGAACGCTCCGGCTTTCTTCGTCGATCTCATGAATCGAGTATTCCGGGAATACATCGATAGATTCGTTCTGGTTTTCTTCGACGATATTCTTGTTTATTCTAGATCCGAGGCAGAGCATGCTCGTCATTTGCGGATCATCTTGGATACTCTTCGTCAGCATTAGCTTAAGACCAAGCTTTCCAAGTGCCATTTTTGGGAGAGCAAGGTCAAGTTCTTGGGCCATATTGTTTCATCTAAGGGTATTTCTGTCGATCCTGCAAAGATCGAAGCTATTCAGAATTGGAAGCAGCCCGAGAACGTTCATGATATTCGTAGCTTCCTTGGTCTGGCGGGTTATTACCGTCGATTCATCAAGGATTTCTCTCGTGTTGCACTTCCCCTCACGACTCTGACTCGTAAGGGGGTTCGCTTTATTTGGTATGATAAGTGTGAAGTTTCTTTCCAGTGATTGAAGGAACTTCTCACTCATGCTCCTATCCTTGTGGTTCCTGAGAGTAACCAGGATCTTGTTGTTTACACCGACGCTTGTGGTAGCGGCCTCGGTGCTGTGCTTATGCAGAAGGATCGGGTAGTTGCTTATGCTTCTAGGCAGCTACGTCCGAATGAGGTTCGCTATCCGACTCATGATCTTGAGTTGGCAGCTATCGTCTTTGCTTTGAAGACGTGGCGTCACTTTCTATTAGGCGAACGCTTCAATCTTTACACCGATCACAAGTCGCTGAAATATTTATTCAGTCAGAAGGATCTCAATATGAGGCAGCAGCGATGACTCGAGTTTCTCGCCTCATATGACTTAGACATTCAGTATACCCTTGGCAAGGGTAATCGTGTGGCTGATGCACTCAGTCGCAAACACTCGGCAGTAGTTTCTTGAGACTCTTTCTATGTGTGATATTCAAAATCGAGCTCCATCTTCTGATCTGCAGATCTTGCTATTCATCTTGGAAGCTCGACCTATTCTATTGGATCGCATTGCCCATGCTCAGCGGCAGGATCCAGACTTGTTGCGATTCATTCATCTCCTTGAGTCGGGATCCAGTGATGAGACATTGTTGGATTATTCTATTGATTCTCATCGGTGTCTTCGCAGGAGGAACCGTATTTTGGTACCATTTGATTTATCACTTAGGCGTGACATTCTAGACGAGTGTCATCGCACTAAGTACACTATACATCCCGGGTCGAGCAAGATGTATGCCGACATGTGTCGCCTATTTTATTAGGAGGGCATGAAGAGTGATGTTGCAAGTTATGTAAGCCGTTGCATGACTTGTCAACAGATCAAAGCTGAGCATCAGCGTCCATTTGGTCTTCTTCAGCCGCTAGAGATTCCATTGTGGAAATGGGATCAGATATCCATGGATTTTATTGACGGTCTGCCTCGATCGAGGTCAGGCCATACTTCTATTTGGGTCATCGTCGATCGCTTGACCAAATCAGCTCATTTCATTCCTATTAAGTCCACTCGGACTGCTCCTCAGCTTGCCAAGCTATATGTGAAGGAAGTCGTTCGACTTCATGGCATTCCTAGCTCTATCGTCTGTGATCGAGACACTATCTTTACTAGTCACTTCTGGAAGTGCCTACAGTCAGCTTTGGGCTTAAAGCTGAATCTCTCGACTGCTTATCATCCTCAGACCGACGGTCGGATGGAGAGGGTGAATCGTGTTTTAGAGGATCTTTTGCGCTGTTGTATTCTGGATTTCGGAGGTAGTTGGGAGGATCACTTACCGCTTGTAGAGTTCTCCTACAACAACAGCTTTCAGTCTAGTATCGGCATGGCACCTTTCGAGGCTCTTTACGGAAGGCCATGTCGCTCTTCTGCTTGTTGGTTAGAATCTGGTGAGAAGCACCTTCTTGGTCCAGATTCAGTTCGGGAATCTTCTGAGAAGATTATTCTTATTCGTCAGAGAATGAAAGAGGCGCAGAACCGTCAAAAATCCTACGCGGACAACCGTAGGAAGCCTCTTGAGTTCTCCATTGGTGGTCATGTCTTTATTCGGATATCTCCTATGAAGGGGGTTGTGCGTTTCAGCTCTACAGGGAAGTTGGCTCCTCGCTATGTTGGACATTTCCCATTACGGAACGCATCGGCCCCGTTGCTTATCGTGTGGCTCTACCTGCTCACTTCTTTGGAATACACGACGTGTTCCATGTTTCCCAGCTTCGCATGTGTGTCCGCGATCCTGATTCTATCATTGAGCCGCATGTTGTGCCTGATTTAGAGATCTTACATGATTTATCTTTAGAGCAGCAACCTCTTCGAGTGCTTGATTCGGAGGTTAGACGCCTTCACAACAAAGAGGTCCCACTCGTGAAGATTCAATGGTCACCGAATCCTAAGGAATGCACTTGGGAGACCAGAGAATCTATCGAGCGCTCTTATCCTGGCTTTCTCACATCTTCTTCTGCGGGTGAGAATTCTCTATTTTATCTCTATCACTTCTTTTGTGGATTTGACGTTATAGACGACATCTATCTTAAGAAATTGCGGGGACGTAATTTTCTTAAGGGGGGGAGTCTGTAACAACCCGGGATTTGCATTACCAATTAATAAATAAAAGTTAGAATTTTTATTTATTTTAATGAAGCATAAAAGGATTTGGAATAACAAAATTTATTTGAAAAAGGCTATTTTAATTAAATGGAAAATATGGGATCTTAAAAATGAGGATAAAATGTTATTTTTGGAAAGTTAAATATTTTAAGAGAGATTTTAAAACGAGTTTGGATAAGAAAAATGAGTTTTATAAACATATATGAACACTTAGACTAATTTTTGGAAACATGTAAATAACTCTCTTCTTATTGGGTTACTAAACCTAGCCCAATAACCCACCCTAAACCCCCTCTATAAATTATCTCAAACTCTCAAAACCTCATTCATTCATCCCTAATCAAAACCCTAATCATTTCCTAAAGCTTCTTAACAAAAATGGCCTCTATCTTCATCTCCTTCTAGTTTTAGCTTATGCAAGTCATTCTATGCAAAGGTAATGCAAATACACACCTCAAATCCATTTTTATATCTTTCTTATTTCTGAAATTGATTTGGTAACACATGTTTTATGTGTTTTTTTGATCTTATAGCCTCCTAATCATCTTTTGCTAACTTGGGTTGATGCTATAGTAGTCTTTGTTGCTTTCTAGAGAGGTATATTGCTAAAAACCTCTTCTAATATGTGTTTAATCATCTTTTGATTTCGGTAATCAGTTAGTAACACATGTTTTATTATGTAACATGTGAATCATAGCTCTTTGATCATCTTTGCTTTCATTTTGAGGTGTGCACATAAGGTGCTTGTAATATATGCTAGCTGAAATTATAATTAGTTTATTGCTGTTAGTAAATTAGGCATATCTCATTCATCTTAAATCGGAATTAAGATTTTCTTGATGTTCTGGAAAGCTTATTCTATAGCCTATAACTTTTATGTTTTGTGCTTTGCCTGATTTTGAAGTTTGAATGGTCGAAATCACATTTGTTTGTCGCTGACCTGACAACAAACTACAGGGTTGAGAAAATAAAAACCTGAAATTGATTTGGCCATAAGTTACTCGTTTCTTATCCAAATCTAATAATTTTGGATGTTCTGGAAAGCTTAGATTTAGGACTAAAAGTTTCATATTTTGAGTTTCATGAAATTTCGAAGTTAATTTCGTCAAAACTGTGCATTCTTACCACTGTCCCGAGAGCACAACGACAGTGATATAAAATTTAGATCTGAGAATTGTTTTAGTCATAGAATTTTCATCCTCGATCGGAATTTGACGATCTTGGTCATTCCGGAAAGCTTAGAAACTAAGCTACAACTTTTATTTTATCCATCTTGTCAGAATTGGAAGTTTACTATTCCAAAATTGTGGTTTTTCACCTCTGGTCTGTTAGTGCATAGCTACAGGCCTTAGTCTCTTTGCTCCCGTTGTTTTCAGCGCAGAACCCCGACTTTGCGACGCCATACCGGGCTCGTCCTTTGTCGGATTTCATTGTTTTTGGTCTCGTTAAAAATATGAGGTCGAGATCTTCAACCATGCAAAGTTTGGTTTAGATCTGGGTGCATTAGATATTTTGTTTCTATTGCCCAAGTAGCACCCAGAAATTGTTTTACAATAGTGATCATTTTCAGTTATCGTCGGACCAACTTTGAAACATTTTCATTTCTTTGTTTTAAGTCGGAACCGAACGATTCTTGTTGCATATCAAAGTAGGAGTACTTTTCTACGCTCCTGCAAATTTTTATCAAGATCTGAGTTCATGTGACCATTCGACCATGTCGTCGAAGTGGGACCTTTGCACTGTTTTGACACAGTAGAGTTTTGTGATTTTTGTCCGACTTTGAGACGACGCCGTTTCTTCATTTTAAGTCGGAATCGAGTAATTCTTTTTGCGTTCTGAAGAAGGAATGTCGGACTACGTTCCTAAAAATTTTCATGCCATTCGGATTCAGTTTGCTGGTCCGAATAATTTTCCGAACTTGGGTTCGCGTCAGTTTTGTACTATTTTCCAACACTTGGAATATTTTCAGTGATTTTCTGGTTTTATCGATTTCTTTGAGATTTGTCTCTGGATTTCATACATGGGCCTTATAAAAAGGTATTAAAAGGATTTTTCACTCCGAAATGGCTTTCGAAATTATTATATAATATTATTTTTAATTAGTAAACTATTTACTCCATAATAGGAGAGTTTTCAAAAGCCGTTTTAAAGTGTTCTCAAAATCAATTATAAATCCGTTTCGAACCATTATTTTCTATAATAAAAATCTCACACTCACTTTTAGCATGCCGAGCGAAGTGGAAAGGTGCTTAAACGTTAGGAAATCTCCGGCCTATGGAACCATGTGTATTTTCTTTCCGGTTAATCCCCGACCTATTCGATTGATCGTTTTGACCTTTGGGTCTAGTTTACCGATGATACGAGGTGGACTTTTTATTGTTTGGAATGTGAGCTTGTTATTGGTTAGTAAACCGTTTAGTGCGAACGTGGGGTATGGGACTCATTGTTAACACTTTACGGGTTCCTCTCCAAGAAGTTTGTGACACATTAGCCTCTGGGCAGCCAGTACTGGACCTCTGGGTCACCACGTCTCTGGGCAACCATCTCTGGACACCTGTTCTATGGAGCAGTTACTTTTTCGGCGTGTGCCTCTGGGCCTTTATCCTTCTGGGAAGGATCTCGCCGTCTCGCGCGTTCCGCATCTGTGCGAGTGATCGATCACAACTCTACAGTACTTGGCAATAACGACTCCGGTCGGTGCATGTGCTATACTTGTATTATCTGATGATTTTTATATCCATTCGAGTACCGCTATTCGGTGTTGGTTCTATGGAACCATACGATGTAAGTGCGATTACCTTGTGGATTCACAGTGTCTCTGGACACTGCTTTTCAGTGTTTGATTTCATTGACTTTTCAGTATATCCCCATTGCTCTTTGGAGCATCGATCTTTGCTTGGGCATTGATTACAGACTCTGGTCACTCTTGGGATTATTGCCTATGGGAAACTTTATATAGCTTTGGCTACGCCGATGATATGAGGCGATTTTATTTATTCAACACTTTGGTGATGATATTCTCTTTGGAGATTTTTACTGTTGATTGATGATTAGGGACCGTCATTATATTCATATGGTCCAAAATACTCTTCTCTTAGGAAAAGTACTGTTTCATTTATGTACCGCATTATTATATATCTCAGTTATTACTGATTGTTTAGCTAGCCTGACCCGAGTGTTTTTCGCTCGGGTCAAACCGAGTTGTTTCAGGTTAGGTCTCTGGACTTAGCTTCTGTGCTTTCACTTGGACATTATCTGCTATGCTGATAGATAGCGCTTTTATTTGTCCACTATTCCGCTACTCTGTTATTATTCAGACTTTGATATGTACATATTTTTGACTCACATGTGTGGGCAGCGGCTTTGTACCCACTTATAGTATTTGGATCTGTATTGACGATGTATTGTTCTGGGATTTTTATATCTGTTATGTGATTCTGTTTTGTGATGTTTTATCATTTATTACTATGCTTGTTCTGACAGGTCTTTAGCCATTGTAATTTCGTTATGAATATTTATTGAATATGTCGAACCACTTGAAAAAAAATATAGATACCATCCTTTCGACGTATTCAGTAGATAGTTATAGCTTGATTACAAATGGTCGCTTCCACTATACTCTATTCTCCGCTTTAACAGACAGTATTACTCCCGTAATACTCTTTGTTACAGTGGGTCTCAGAGTGGGGCGTTACAGTATGTGAAGAAGAAAAGAACCAAAAATAAACCTGCTAATTAAATAGAAAATCATAAATTGGTTTAATAGAATTGAGGTTGTTCTTAGAGAAATAACAAATTTGAAAAATAAAATCACAATCTGTAATTTAATTATACATATAGATTCATGATCTAGACTTAATTTATAAAAGTAGCAAAATAAAATAAATTCTACAAACGGAGAATAAAATATTATGTAGTTATCTTTAGGAACAATAAATGACATTTCAAGGAAATATGAAAACCTACGATGATCAAAGATTTTTTATCGGTATGGTGTTTAAAAAATGAATAAAACATAGAGTATGAAAAAAATCAAGTGAATTAATAGGGAAATATAGTAAAATATCATCAAAATTAAAGCCTTATCATTATATTATTTGACTCTTTTTTATGATTTAATTTGCAATTCAAATCCGATGTCATTTGGATTTCTTGTGGAATTTGAGATAAAAGAGACAATATAATGAAATATGGAGACAAAGAGAGTAAAGATCTTATTTTTTGATTAGAGAAAAGAAACCCCTTCTTAGGGACGGTTTCAACTTTAGTTAGAAATAAAACTGAATTAAATACAATGAGTAAAAATAATAAATGGGATAGTCAAAGAGACATGTTGTTACAACTGAATATATTGAAACTTGTTAAATGAGAAACTTTAGAGGGGTAAACAGGAAATATGCAAATGAATCATGTAAAAATAAGAATTTTAATTCTAAAATTACGCGAAAAAGACAAAAGAATTAGGAGAGATCTAACTTTAACACATAGAATTTAAGAAAGTTAAATTAAAATACATTATACAAACTAATTCTTACTTGTCTATAGGGAAAAAAGGGAGAAGAATGTAAACTCAAAGTATGTTGTACATTGATACTAAAAAATTATACGGACTTACCGTCCAAGATAATAAATGTAATTTCTAAGAAACATAAAGGCCTGCAATGATTCCAAGAAAATAGTCTATAAATATGGAATATATAAAATGAACTATATGTAGAGTGAAAATAAAAATCAAGTGAATTGAGTGGGAAAGAAAGTTTAATATCATCAAATTTTAAACCTTATCATAATATTATATTGCCCATTTTGATGGTTGAATTGTGAAATTGAAATTTGATATGTGCATACTTATATACATTTACACACACATGCATACACGCACGTGTGCACGCACTCACACAAAAATTATGATAAAATTATAGGTCTCGAACTGAGTATATGTTTATAGACTTCTTGGTTGTTATACTTCTGATTTTCCTTAATTTTTATTATTTTTATAATAAGTGTTTAATAAAGGCAGTTGTTAAAAAATTTATATTTCAAAAAATAGAACAAACGAAATTTGAATAAAGATCATGCTTATCAATATAGCTGGAAAGTATAAGACCGTGCGATGTGAGATTTGATTTTGAATGTAGTTTATGAGTAGAGTTTATATACAGCAAGAGACCTAATAGAAAAATAATTATTTTTAAATGAGTTAAGTGATTCTAAAATTTATTTGATAAAATGAGGTTAACCGGGTTCGAATCAGGGTGCTTAAGCTTAAACTAAATCAAGGTAAGTAAGATTATTGTAAAATAATAAGATATAGGAGTGGCCAGCGGGAATTGAACTTGTGACCTTCGTCAAAATATACTCAATCAAGGAGAGATGAGCATTCAAATTCTAAAATTAGAAGTAAAAAGAAAAAATACAAGTGAGATTTGACTTTAAGGTATATAGTATAAGAAAATATTTTTAAATGAATTAAGTGATTCTAAAATTTATTCGATAAAATGAGGTTAATCGGGTTCGAACCAGGGTGCTTAAACTTAAACTAAATCAAGATAAGTAAGATTATTGTAAAAAAATAATAAGATATAGGAGTGGCCAGCGGGAATTGAACTTGTGACCTTCTTCGAAACATACTCAATCAAGGAGAGATAGGTATTTTGTAACGACCCAGAATTTTGGATCATTCGCATCCATTATAAGTGTATAGGTAGACACTCATGCCGGAGTTGAATTGCTCAAAATACCGCGTTGTTAATTTAAATTTGGCAAAACTGAACATATACAGTAAATAAATAATCACAGATCACAGACACAGAGTAATAAATGCAGCGGAAATAAAAGAGATAGTAGTTCATGAAGCTACTATATGAATATATAAAATACATCAGAGTTTACAACAGAAGAGTAATACGATACAACAGATACAAATCAAAATACATCACTGGAATCATCGAATACTGAAAACAGAATAGATGGCTGGATCTTCAAGCAAAGCTCCAACTCCAAAGGTGAGTCTCGAATACTGGTACACTCAGTCTGACCCGAGCGTAAAGCAAAAACACAAGACACTCGAGTCAGGATTAACATTCTTATATTAATAAATCCAACTCAAGTGAAATAGCAATTGAAATACAAGTAACTCAAAGGATGTTTGGAATAACCATCCTTTAAGGATCCGTTAAACTATCTACTATGTAGTAGTGTACGATAAGTAGATAATGTCTATCAGTAATATAAAAAGATATCAAAATAGCGTTAAGTCATGGCCCATTCCACCCTTAACACATTTTTATTCCCAAAAGCATATACAAGACCGTAGTTTCCCCAAAACCGGAAGTCACCAGAGGGCAATCCATATACTAAAGGTACAAATCAAAATCGTAGTGGTCGCGTATAAATGGAATACAAGTATGACAAGGCACATGAGGCAATACCCAAGGTAGTGATACTATCGTTCGCCTGATCCGGACTGGTGAGAACGCAACGCCGCAGCGCCTGCAACACCGTGAAACAACACTCCCAAAATCAAGGGTGCACCAATCGACAACAAGTATAAGTAGTTCGAAGAAGTGTGTCCACTTGAGGTAGCTAATCCTCCATTGGCCCGGCACAGCTCCTGTTTTAGTCATTTACAATTTGACACAAGTGTCAAGGCTATCCATTATCGTTCTCTTTCTTCAGTCATCACATACATCATTCCAACCACTTCATTCTGGATCATCACTCCGCGTATAGTTATTAAAGTGGTTTTCAGTTTAGATAGAGAGTATATCCATAACCGAATTCCGGTCTCTTTAATACCCTTCGAAATTATTTCACAGATTGGTCGTTTATATATTTCAAAACCAAATCAAATTCAATTTCAATTTCAATTCGTAAATCAACATTTCATTTGTCTTTCTATATCAATTTCCAATATTTACGTTTCCAAACTTTCAAATTACCATTTCAAAATCTTATAATACAATTTCAAATTTTATTTAAAATGATTCAAATATTGATTCAAGTTCGTATAAGTTTCATTCCGAAATCATTTAAATTAATTTAATTTAACATTCAAATCAGTTTAACTTCATTTATCGATTTTATTCAATATTCCTTAAGTAAATTTATCATTCAAAACAATTTCTATTTAATTTCCAATTCATTAAATCAATTACTTAAGTTCAACTTCATTAAAACAAAACTTACAATTTTGAATTAAATTAAATTCATCAAATCAAATTCTTTAAATTTCAAGTCTTACATTTATTTCAATAAATCACATTTTATTTCTTGTTAAAGAAATTCAATTTCACTTATTTAATTACTTAAATAATTTTCCAAACTTAATTAATAAAGAAACTCAATTTCAATTATTTACGAAGTAAAGATTCACTTATTCAAAAATTCAATTTCACTTATTAAAGAATTCAATTCAATTTAATCATTAAATAATTCAATCTTATTTAATTATTAAATAATTCAAAACTTAATTATTAAATAATTTCAAAGTTTAATAATTTCAAACTTAATTATAATTTCAAACTTGATTATTAAATCATTTCAAACTTAATTAGATCATTTCTCAAATTAAACAACAATCTTCCATCAATTACATTGTTAAAATTTTGTTTCAGATTAAATATTAACATTTTCCTTTCATTAAAATTTAAATTTCAACTTTATTTCAGAACTTATCATTTATTCAAATAAAATCTTATTTTATTTTTAAATCAAATCATTGACCAATTGGGTTTTATTTAATTCTCTATCCTAAGTCAAGTTCATTTGGGTATTTATCATTTCAACCCGATTCCAATTCAATTCAAAATTATAGCATATCAAAGGGAACTTGCAGTGTGATAACTGGGATGGTGTCAAAGTAAATAAACAAGCAATAACAACAATCAATATCAATCCAATAATCAATTCAAATAATCCCGAAATAACCGTATTAATTCGCATTGTTATTTGTACGAATTAATATAATTATTTCTAGAATCTACACTATCATTTCATGCAGATTAAAGATTATTCCACTAATTATTTTATACGGTTTTTCACTTGTCATTCAATTTCAATTTTTACACTACAACAATTAATCCAATATACGTTCAATGGTTCAAAGTGTAATTATCACTATTCTACATGTCAATTAATTTAACAATTAAAAGGGGTCATATTCAACTAATCAAATTTAACATATAAATCAGTTTTAAAATTGTTAACTATCCTATATCAATTTCAATTTTGCATCCTATTTCATTTAACACTAACAATTTAACGTCCAATATAAACATCAACAATCAATCAATTATCAGCCAAACTGTATTATCATCACATAAATAAATAACAGATAATGGTGTCAAATGTCACAGGTAAACTGATATAGGCAATAACATATATAACAGTGTAATTAACTAACAGCAGCATATTTCAATTGTCGTTTCAGTTGAAATCAAATTTAATAAATAAAAGAACGTTAATCGTGAGTGAGTGCTCACCTTTCGAGGTTAAGACGAACAGGAGATGATACAGATACGCACATTGATACGGGCACTGAAATAGAGTTACAAAGCAAGCACGACTTCCGAACAAGCTAGATTGGCACGAATTGGACGAACATGGTGGAAGAACAATCAAATCATAAATCGATTTAGATGCTTCGTTTATAGACTTGTCAGTAATAATCTTCATGTGTTGGAATGCCACAACCTTCATAGATTTTTCAACTGAAGCCAAGACAACATCAACTTTAGCTCGCCTCAAGATATCTGCTAATATTACCACTTCAATCTCCTCGCATCCATTAGCTATAGGAATGAGAACACGTGGAGTGTGATCAAATAACCAGTCAACTCGATTAAATTCTTCCTTTTTATGACCATTATAATCTGTCGTCAGCAGTTTTTCTCCAACTGCATATGCCAAGGGATTGCCAAACAGTTGCTCAACAAATGAAAGAGCAAATTCAAAGGTTGTTCCAGGACCTCTGCTCGTTGTGAGCTCTCCTGATACTAGAATGTTTGGTTTAACTGCTCGAAATGAAGGTATCTTGTCCATAAATGCTAGATGGCAAGTAATCTGTTTTTTCTTTAGAAGGCCCCAAGGCTTCAGGGTTACTGCAGGGCAGCACATATAGCACCATAGATCCTTTTTGAGAGGAGAAGAGATAACGTTTGAAGATATTTTGACGAGGGTTTTGAGAAATTAATAGGTTTTTGGTTTGGAGTAGCAAGGAGGACAGAATTTATGGAATGCAGAGCCATCTGTGGTTCGGCAGGAGGTTGGGCGAGGTGGAAGGGCTGGAAAATGTTCGACAGCGAGAGGAGGAGGATGAGAGGAAGCGTGGGCTGCTTGGAAGGCTCGACTGGTAGGGAGGAAGCTTGGTGATGGGTTTGGTGGTGGAAGGGGTCGGTCAGGCTGGAAGTGGAGTGGTAGCTGGCCAGAGGGAAACGTGGCTGCGGTTGAAGCATGTGGATCTGGGAGGAGGGTGTGGCGGCATCGCTGTCAGGGCAGATATGAGGTCGGGATGGGAAGGTGCAGTGTGTGTCTCCGGTTGGCGGAGGCTCGGTCGAGCTTTTGGGTGGCTGTGTTTGATTGATGAAGCGGTGGCCGGGCTTAGGCGCGGTTGATGGTGATACTTCGGCAGTAGGAAGGTCGGAGGTAAGGGCATGATGGTGATCGGGGAACGCGACATGGAGAAGGTGGCCAGTTGCAAAAATACGAGTAGGGGAAAGAGCAGTATTCATGGAAATTGAACCCAATAGCTTCTATGATATGTTTTACTTTATATAATAAATATTTTCAAATGAACGAAGAGAAAGAAGGGAGAAAGTCACGTGGAGAGAGAAGATCTGAAAATATAAACTTTGTATGTAGTACCGACCTTTCCTTTCCAAAATGAAATAAGGTTTCAGAAGAAAAGCAAAGTGACAGAGCAATGCCTTGTATTATATAAATATTATATATATAATTTATTCTTTCAAGAAATAAACAGAAACCAAGGGCCATAAAATACGAACCAGTGGGAATAATGAAGGTTACGGGTTGAATTTATGGAAATAATAATGACAGTGGCCATTCATTTTTCTCGGAAAACAAACGAATGGGCACAGGAAATCCAAAAGACTCCAGAATGGGTACCGATACAATTAACCGTTTCGCGGTTTTCACCCCGTACCGGGCACCGAAATGCACAAATGAATATACTACGGAGATCAGAACAGCGAGACAAACAAAATGGTACACAGATATCGGCGATACGACTGTCCTATCGAAAGTCGATATCGGTACCGAAATGCTGCAATATGTTAGAAATAAGATGAACGAAGCAATAGAAGTCAAAATTTGAAGAAACGAAATATGACGTCTTGCTCAGGAGATGGTTTAGAATTTTTCTATGTAAAAATATTTGGGTTTCGAAACATTTTATTTTCATCACTTTTTAACTGATTAAATTGAAGTAAATTTACGCGCGAAATAAACTTTCATATTTTCGGACGAAAATATACCAGTTGCTATGTTTAACTAGACGTATTCCAAATATCAAATTTTTTTATTTCAAGATTTTATCGTTTAAAATTTCACAAAATTTCAACTAACTACGTTATTCAAAGAGTTGAAATTTACGGGTCGTTACATATTTAAATTCTAAAATTAGGAGAAAAAAGAAAAAAATAGCAAGTGGCATCTAACTTTAAGGTATATATATATAATATAAGATAGATAGGCATTGTGCTGATAACGTGTTATAAACTGTAAGAAGAGAAGGATTCATTAGACGAAGAGAGAGGATACACCTTTTTTATTACAGATCTACACATACAATACAATGGAGCTCTATTTATAAACATGTCATGGAAAATGAAAATTACAATAATGTTCATGTAATATTTAGCATATTCACCCTTATAATATACATATATTATAATAAAATGCACAAAAAGCCCATGAAATGAAATTTATAAAATTAGATTTTTGTCAAATTTCAAAAACAAAGAGTATTAAAAGGTCCATATTAGAATTTTAAAATTACCCTTCTTCATTTCCATCTCCATTCTGTTTCACTTTTCATCTTGATATCAATTACCTTCTTATTAAATTTAAATTCATTCTTAATCCCATAATTTAAATCCAATAAATCAACAAACATTTAATCTATATTCGACGAAGGATTAATATAATCGAAATTACAAACCATGTACAATTGCAGAATAAATCTCTAGCTAATTTAAGTATCAGAATTAGATTTTATAATTTTTAGGTATTCTAATTTATTTTTATTAGTAGATCAGAAAGTACGATGGATTTAAATCCACCTCCACCACAAGAATCCATATCTTTGGAAGAATTCAGATCTTCAGTGTCTTCATTGAATTAAAGTCGACTTCCAATGCAGCAGAACATAGTATAGACAGGTATTGGTATTGGTTTTTTAATGTATTAAATTATATTATTATCAACTGCGTTACAGTTATGCATTTAAATTTTTTATCAACCATGGAGTTCACTTTTATGTTATTTACATTTGACTGCATTATGCTTATGCAGTTAAATAAATAATTCAATTAAGAATTAATTAAAACTTCTGCGCATATACTTGTAATTAAAAATTTTACCTGCATTTTAAAAATGCAGTACGTGTGTATATGTGTTTGTGTGTGTCTGTGTGTATGTATGTATGCCCAAACTACTTGAACACAAGATTAATAAAAAATCACTTTTATTTATTGCTATCATATAGACAAGTATTGGGAAAATGTATTGAACTGTATGATTATATTACTATGTGGTATTGTTTATAAGTGAAAACAGATATACATATTAGTATAACTATATTCATCTTCAACTGCATTACACTTATGCATTAAAAAAATTATCAACTGTATAGTTCACTTTTACATTTAACTACATTACACTTATGCAGTTAAATAACTAATTCAACTTAAATACAAATTAATTAAACTTCTAATATATATGTATGTGTGTGTATGTAATTAATTTTGTTACCGCATTTTAAGTGTGTGTGTGTATTTAATATAAGTTTTAGTAATTATAAATGTATTGAATTATATAATTATATTACTTATATGATATTGTTTATAAGTAAAAGCAGATTTACAAATTAGTACAAATATGTTCATCTTTAATTACATTACATTTATGCATTTAAATTTTTTTACCAATAATATAATTTACTTTTATGTTTATTTACATTTAACTGCGGTGCACTTATGTAGTTAAATAAATAAGACAATATTATTAAAAATTAATTAAACTTTTGAACATATATATGTAACTAAAAAAATTAATTGCATTTTGAATGCAGTAAGTAAATATATATATATATAATATCTAAGTTTTAATAATTTAATTTATATATTTAATTGCATTATAATTATTCAGTTAAATAAATAAAGTACCTTATAAAACTACCAAATAATAAAAATATTTTTAGATTATCAATTTAAATATATTAATTTATATATTTAAGTGCATTATACTTAATTAAATGATCGATTTCAATTAATTTAGAAATATTCATCTTTCCAGGTGTTTAAAACATTTATAATTTTAACTGCATATTACTTAAGAAGTTAAATTATTAATTTATTTATTTCAAAATTATTTATACTTGTAGCCTTAGAAACAATTAAAATTTTACTGCATTATAAAATGCAGTGTGTGTATGAATATTAACAAACTAAAATTTTACTTTAAAATATCAACTATATTATAATTATGCAGTAAAATTTAATTTTCTAAATTCTTGTAAACATTAGTTTTAACTACATTAAACTTTTATTGTAGAAGGTTTATATATTAATTGATGTATCTTTAATTGTTGAAGGCTTGTATATTAAACTTTAACATAGCTAAAATAATTTATTTTATAACAATTACTGATCAGAAACTCCATCCATTCTTGTCTGTTTCATGTTCAAAGGAAACAACTATGGTGTTCGTCTTTTCCAGGATTCAAAATTAGAATTTATGATAATATTTGCAAAATGGAAAATTCTTAAATCCATGACGTGGGATTTATCTTAAATTAAAGATAAAGAAGAACTATTAAATCAGATTTTGATTTGCAAGCTTTGTTGTGCCATTCTGCATTCAACAAAGTGGATTCTCTTATTATGAAGATTGATGTAAAAGGTACATCATCATCTATTTCTAACACAACTATTTCCACTTCAAGTAATTGTGTAGATGTTAGTTCTGAAATTGTTTGCTTTGATGATGCTACTAATGACTACTAAATATTCTTAGAATGGACCGCAATAGTCCAATTCATATTTTTACAAGAGCTGGTCAATGTTCTAGCACTATTAAAGAATTTAGAAACAAAATGATACTCTATCAAATTGTCTATAGATATAGCTTTAAAATGTGAAAAGTGACAAGAAGCATGCTACAACAAGATGTGCCCAACCCGATTGCAAATATAGAATTCATGCATCTTGTCTATTTACTAATCCAAATACTATTATCGTTAAAACTATGAACAATATATTCATACTATGGTGTTGGGTTTTTTTATGTTAATCAACCTCAAATTTCAAGTACATATGTTAAAAAATTATTGATGAGTCATATTCGTTCTAATTCTTCTACGAAAACAAGGGATGTTATCACACAATTTAACTCTAAATTCAAGATTGTTCTTAACTACTACTATGCTTATAAAGAAAAAGCTCTAGCAATTAAAGAGCCACAAGGAACTTCAAATTTATCATATCATCATTTAGTAGCATATATTAATTCAATGAACACGACAAATCCGAGAAGCATAACTGCTTTGCAAGGAAATCCATTAACTAGAAGATTTGAGTGAGTTTCATTGGATTAGAAGCTTGTTCTTTTGGTTTCAAACACTGTCGTCCTGTTATGTTTATAGATGCAACTTTTATGAAAGGAAAAACTCTGAGATGTTTAATGTCAGCATCGATAAATGATGATAATGAAGGTAAACCAAATTACATTAATTATATCAAACATTCATATATTTTGTTTTAAATAATTACAATATACCTGCATCTGTATGTTTTAAATAATTACGACATAACACGAATGCAGTTATAAATATTTTCTTCTTCTTTTACATATAATTTTACCAACATATTCTATATGTATATTAGGTATGTTTGTGTTGATATAGCTGTAGTTTTCTATGAAAATGCAGATAATTGGTATTGGTTTTTAAAACATCTTCATCAAGTGCTCGTTGATGATAATAGAAGATATGTTTTTATGTCAGATGGACATCATGGAATCAAGTGGTCCATTCCAAAAGTTTGCCCAGATGCTTATCAAAACTGTTGTTTATGTCATTTAAAACAAATGTAACGACCCAGAATTTTGGTCGCTATATTTTGACCATTTAATTCATTTTAAATGTTAAATGTGAATTTTAATTTGAATTGAAATAAGAAGTTTTTGGTTAAATCAATATAATTAGTTAGAATTTCAAATATGGCAGTTCAATTGGATTTGAATAATAATAATAATTAAATATTTGAAATTAGGATAATTTGTGAATCTGGATGTAAATGGCTATGGAAATAGTTTCTAAAATTTATTTTAAGTCTATTTGGATTTAAATAATGTTGTTGGACTTTTGGATGGAATCAAAAATCGATAAGTCAAATTTGGAATTTTATATCAATTTAATAATGGGATTTAATATTATAATAATGTAAATAATCAGATTTTGATTTGAAATGAATCAGAATAATTTCTAATGTGATTATAAATTTTATATGATTTATAATTGAGTTAGTAAAATTTTAAAAGTGGAATTTCAAATGATTTCGACGATTTTGAAAATCTCTCGAATTAATCGACGAGTTAAAATAGCCTTCCGGGGCACAGTCTCGGAATTCGACGAAACCAGTTCCATTGGATCTGTGATAGTTAATTATTATCGGATTTTAATTTTCGTACCAATCGGAGTTGTCGTTTGACTGTAGCAGCTCATAACGCATAGGAATCATTTTAAATCGATTTAATTTAAAATTGATCGTTTATTTCCGTAACTCGCATATGATCGAATTAGCCCCTGAAACACATTCCATTGTGTTCGGAATGCGGGTAAAATCTTATAAATGCCAGGCGGCACGTGCGATTTGGAGTTAGTTTGTAAATGCTCGTTAAAATTGAATTTAATATTAAATTAATATGTATATACGTATATATATACACGTTCAGTGGCCAAACCCTAGGGTTATCGTTCGAGCCGCCACTTAAAACAATTCAATGGCCGAATCTTTCTCTCGTACTCCCTCATTTTTCTCTCAATTCACAAGCTTTTGCGAGAAGCTTTCAACTAGTAAATCGAAGAGCATGACGTAGGCTTCACATCCGTATGGTGGGTCGACGTGAAGATCAACGAGATGGCCAGAAATCGACTGGGAAGGCTGCCGTTTTGCATGCAATTTTCTAGGCAAAGCCATAGCCAAGCTCGACCGGACCTTCGGTGATGATGGAGTTCGCGATGGGCTTTCATTTGGTGGTATTGGATCGTCGCGTAGTCGAGTAGAGGAGGAGCGACACTCAACCCTAGAGGGACGGCAATGGGTTCGTTCGAACCCTGGGTTGTATTGCGTGAGGAAGAAAGGGTTAGGGATGGCTGTGATTTCCTTTCTCTGATCGACGGCCACGATTTTTGTTTGGTAATAAAAATAAGATTTGTGTTAAATATATATTCAACTTCGTAAATTCATAATTGTAGCATACGTTGTCAGATTTCGACGAAACTGGTGGCGTCAGAATCGTAGCGACACGATCTACGCTGCGATGCAGATCTGGGATCATTTGGAGCAAGCGAGAATTTTAGATTAAATCGAACGGGTTCGATTTAATTTAAAATTGGAACGCTCGACGAAATTCAGGGTGAGTTAATCTCACTCACATCTGGAATGCTAGTTTATTTAAATAACTAATATTTAAATAATTGAATGATTGGTTGGAGATGAGTATTAATATCAGTCTGGATTGATATTTTCTATTGTGCTAACAACTATGGATGTAGGGAAACAGGTTGGAAGAATCCAACTGGATTCCTCACAATATATAAATTATATTCATATTCTGTGATATATTTCATTGATACCCGGTGATAAAATAATTTGGGAATTTTGTTATGCTGTGTTATGGTTGGATAAATATAATTTATTATTTTAAAAATATAAATAAAATAAATTGGGATTTAAGGGAAATTGAAAAAGGGTTTTTAAGAAAAAAATTTAAGGAAATTAAACTCAAGAAATTGGATTGGAAATTGAAGTGTTTTTGGAAACTGTGATTAAAAAGGGAATGAGAAATGGAAATTTATAAACTGGGTTTATAAATGGAATGGGGTTTTATTGGGAAATAAATTTGAAGTATAAATTTCCAATGGGAATTTCTATAAGAAGTGAAATGGATTAAAAATAATAGTGAGATTATTTTTAAAGGATGGGAAGTGTATCTTTCCTGGAAATTTAGTATGTTTCAAAGAAGAGCTTTCAAAATATAAATTGGCATTTTAAATTGTGATTGAGAATATTTTAGAGAGAAAATATTATTTTAATCATTTTTAAGTACAAGTAAATATTTATTTAAGTATATATTTTTTGGAAGTGATTTCCAGGAAATGGGAAGTGTGTTTAAAAATAAATGGGAGTTTTATTTTTAAAGCGTTGGAAGAAATTTACGGGATTCAAACGTAAATTTGAATTGAGATAAATCAAGTAGGATTTATAAGGAGAATTCTTTGGTTTATTCTGAAATGGAAGTGTATTTCCTCGAAAAGCCAAGTACGTTTTAAAGCAGATTTTTGAGCAGAAGTTTGAAGTTGTTTTTTAAAAGAATGTTTTTAAGAAATTTTATTTAAGTTGAAAATTTTTAAAAGTAAATATTTACTAAATTAGTTATAGTAGTAATTATTTTAAAGGGCTAATTGGTATTATGTTTTTAAAGAAAATTAATAATATTTATATATTTTATAAAATGGATTTATTTTATAGATAGTTGGTCAAAGTTTTATTTGGAACTTGTATAGGATTTTGAAACTCTCCTGGTAAAATTTAGTTTAACTTAACTTTTATTTCAATATTAGCTTATATTTTATAAGGTAGCTTTATTTTAAATATTTTTAAAATATATTTTTGAATAAAATGGTTAAGTGGTTTAATTTAAATATTTTAAGATATATTTTAGAATAAAGTGATTTAATTGTTTTAGAATCTAAAATGTTTGGACTTGGTTATTTTCAGTGGAAAACAATATTTGGGAAATTTATTCCGTAAAGGAAGATGGTTTGGAAAACTGTTTCAAGGGTGAAATTGGGAATATATCTTGTGAAGATATCTTAAGATTAATAAATAATTTGGGTAATTGTTTGTTGTTTGATGAATGCTTGTGGATGTTAATTGATAGTTAAATCACCGACTATCAATATTTGGCCAATGCGCTGATCGTTTCGAAGAGACCGGGATCGGGATTTATTTCTCAAAAACCACTTCGATCCGGTTTGTACGTTTTCGTGGAAAAACGAGTTCGGAGTCGAAGATGGAGCAGTGAAGTGCAAGGGCTAGTCGCTACTAATCCTAAGGGTGATTCCAAAATGGATGTAGTAGGAGTAGTGCCTTCGGTTTCGTTTCGTCCTCCATTTTTTTTGTTCAGTTTTGAAAATATATCGTTTAAATCGATATTTAAAAATAGCCTTTCGAGGCACAGTCTCGGAATTCAACGAAACCAGTTTCATTGGATCCGTAATATTGTATTATTATCGGATTTCAATTTTCGTAGCATTTGGAGTTGTTGTGTGAGCATACGATATATAAACGCGCAGAAATTCGAATCGAAAATTTAATATAATAACCGAATCCAAAAAGCTATCTTCTCCATACGATCGAATTAGGACTCGAAACCTTTTCCATTGGGTCCGGAATAAGGGTATAACATTATGAATGCCTAGCGGCATGCCTCCATAGGAGTTCAAGATTTCAAGCTACGAACCAGGACGTTTTAAAATTTAAAATGATATATGTATTAAATTGATTTACCCATATTTCCACATCAACAACAATTCCATCATCTCACAGTACGATGGCCTATTCTAACACGCAACCCATCACACCCCTCACCTTTCAAATTCACGTCTTTCCCCATTTTCAATCTGTCTACTCGAATAAAGAAGACTCCTCTCATTCCTTCTTTGAACTCGAAGCAGTTCAAACCCAAAAAAAAAATGGAGGATGAAACGAAACCGAGTTCCTCTTTCCATTTTCCTCAGTCAAAAATCAACAACGAATGAAATCGATTTAAAAAAAAAGAGGGCTATCAAAATCGCTCGCGATTTCAGACGCGAACTTCCTCCTTGCTCGAGATTCGATTTTCGAATTGGGGGAAGGTTTCGATTGAGGGTTTGGTCGCTGGAAGAGGCGCGTCTGGTCGAGGTTGCGGCATCGACATGCGAGGAGAGTAGCGGCAAGGGGAAGATTCGCGAGGCGGTAGTGGTCGCACGGCTTCAGAGGCGCACATGTTGACGTGACGGGGGCGATACAAATCTCGATTTCACGGGGATGTTATTGATGGTGCAATCGAGTCAAGGCTAGGGTTCCATTCAACTTTGAACTCGATAGTGAGGTTTCATCATTTTAGTCTAACTGAATGTTGTCTATACAGGTTGAAAAGTGGAAATATATCTTGCGAAGATATTTTGAGGTTAATAAATAATTTGGAAGAAATTATTTAAAGGTCTGATGGTTGTTTGTGAATGTTATTTGATAGTTAAATAACCGACTATCAATATTGGCCAATGCGCTGATCGTTTCGAAGAGACCGGGATCGGGATTAATTTTCCGAAAACCACTTCGATCCGGTTTATACGTTTTCGTGGGGAAAACGAGTTTGGAGTCGAAGATGGAGCAGTGAAGTGCAAGGGCTAGTCGCTACTAATCCTGAGGATGATTCCAAAATGGATGTAGTAGGAGTAGTGCCTTTGGTTCCGTTCGAACCCGGAACAGACTTGTATGGATGAATGCTTTCAGAACATCGTCAGGTGGATGATGAGCATTCTAAGTGAAATGGTTCTAAATAGATAATGCTTAGCCTCGAGCCTCATCAATCGGGAATGACTGAAAATCAGGGGTTATGCAGCAAGGCTATGTGGGTAGCACCCATTAGGGTGAGGTCATCCCTGTCTAGATGTCCCTTTTATTTCGGCTTAGTGGGCGATTGCTGATCCCAACCGCGGGGTGATCTTACTCGGAATTATCCAGTAAGGGGTAGTTCCGGTCTTGTGTTTCAGGGGATCGGGCGTGGTCCTCGGTACGCTGATCTAGACCAAGTACTGTGACAGGTGGTACCCCAGTGCCTAGTCATTAGTTGGAAATCCATTCTCCCTACGTGCCTTTACGGTTTTGTTTGTATACCTATTAGCTAGAATTTAATAGATGTAACAATTTCGGCTATTTGAATAAGTATTTGAATATAGACACTATTATAATATCAGAGGATTTTGATAAAAAATGTTTTGACTATCGTAAGGTAAAAACCCGACATGTTTATTTGTGGCGTGGTCTTACGAGATGCTTTTGATTTCAAATGGTTTTGGAAAACTTTAATAATCCAATTGAGTGTGTTTTCTCACGCTGGTTTTCCAGACTGACTCGGGTGTTATTTTATTATAATGCTCGGGTCAGACCGAGTATTACAGATACATGATAGGATGCTGTGGAGCTCATGAGACGAGCTGGATGGTGAGACGTACTTCCGTACTTGATTATTATTCCGCTGTGTATTCAGTTCTGTGAGGACAGGTGATGATAACTGTCCAGTTGTGTGTTATGAATTGTGTTGTACTCTGATGATATAATGTATAAACAGATATAATTCTTTTGTTTTAAAGATTAGTCATTTATCTATTATATATTGTTCCGCTGCGTTTGTGAGATTCTGATGTTGTTTTGGCTTCTTCTTCTACCTCTTTCTTCTTTTACCCTAGTGATTCGCTCTTTCATACACTTTGGGTTGAACGAGGAAGATTTATTATCAACTCAAGGGGTACGGAACTGCGGGTCGTTTCATTTGGACGCTTAGCCTCGAGCCTCATCAACCGGGAATGACTGAAAATCAGGGGTTATGCAGCAAGGCTATGTGGGTCGCACCCATTAGGGTGAGGTCATCCCTGCCTAGATGCCCCTTTTTATTTGGCTTAGTGGTGCGGTTGCTGATCCCAACCGTGGGGTGATCTTACTCGGAATTATCCAGTAAGGGGTAGTTCCGGCCTTGTGTTGCAGGGGATCGGGCATGGTCCTCGGTACGCTGATCTAGACCAGGTACTATGACAGGTGGTACCCCAGTGCCTAGTCATTAGTTGGAAATCCATTTTCCCTACGTGCTTGTACGGTTTTGATTGTGCCCAACTATTGCTGAAACGTGATATGCAAGCATTTCAGCTAGATTCTATTTTACTTTCAATAGACACTATTATAATATCAGACGGTTTTGATAAAAAGTGTTTTGGCTATCGTAAGGTAAAAACCCGACATGTTTATTTGTGGCATGGTCTTACGAGATGATTTTGATTTCAAAGGATTTTTGAAACTTTAATAATCAGTTTGGATATATTTTTCTCACGCTGGTATTCCAGACTGACTCGGGTGTTATTTTATTATAATGCTCGGGTCAGACCGAGTATTATAGATTACAGGATAGGATGCTGTGGAGCTCAGGAGAGGAGCTGGAGTTCGAGACGTATTATTCGTACTTGTTTATTCCGCTGCTATGGTTGTTTGAAATTGCCAGCAGTTGTGAGGCAGGCTGATATAACTGCCAGGCTGCAAATTGTTGTTTACTTGTGATATACTCTGATGATGTATTATATAAAACAGATATGGTTTCATTTTGTGTAAAGATATGTTATTATTTATTATATTTTGTTCCGCTGCGATTGTGAGATTCTGATGTTGTTTAGTTCCTTCTTTCTTCTATCTTCTTTCGATTCCTCAGCAATCTGTTATTTTCCGGCACTCGATCGTCGGCATATTATACAGTGGCGTATTTGTGTCAATTTTTGAGGGTCGAGAAGGACGGGTCGTTTCAACAAAATCTAATAACATCTTTGGGAAGTTATCGAAGTAATAGAGGATGAATAGTAAGATTATTCACATAATGTGCATATGCACCAACTTTTTTTGAATACAATAAAGCTACTGAGACATTTAGATTAATTAGTGGAAAAATTGCCGCCAAATTTCTTTTAAATTTACCTTCTGAACATTGGACATCTGCTTTATTTCCTATAAACCATTATGGGGAAATGACATCAAATATGACAGAATGTTTTAATAGTTGGATATTAAAAGAAAGAAGTTTTTCAGTAACTTTATCATTAGATGCTCTACAAAACAAAATAATGGTCTGAATGTCAAAAAGTCAAGAAGAATCAGAAGATTGGAAAACCATTCTCTGTCCAAAGTTCGAAAATAAAATAAAAAACTCATTTCATAAAAGCATGGGTTGGATAGTGAGCAAATCATCTGATGATATTTTCGAACTACAAACCACCAAAGGAAAAGTAGAATTTGTAGATATTAACTTTAGTACATGCTCTTACAATATCCGACGTATTAACAACTTCCTATGTGATCATGCAATAACGGTTATACTGAGTCAAGATCCGCTAGTTTATGATTACATTGAAGATTGCTTTAATACATTCTACCATCGTTTAGCTTATTCTCATAACATCAAGCAAATTCCAACTTCATAAAATATAAATGAAGCTCCATAAACTATTTTGCTACATCCTCCAGAATACGAAAGACAACCTATTAGACTATCCATAAGTCGTAGATTAAATGTTGTAGAAGAGTTTCAAAAAGAAAAAGAAAATGTGCCTTATGTCAAAGTTATGGACATAATGAAAGAATATGCCAGCAATTTAATGTTTGAAATTATTGTTTTGTTAGATTTACGTAACGTTATAATAAAAAGATGCTTGAATTTATTGTATAAAATCATGGGTTTATTATTGTATGACCTTTTAAGATTGTTGTATTAAAATTTTATGTTCATGTTTAACTTTATTATATTTAACCGCATTTGACTTATGAAGCTAAACAATAAAATTTAATTTTATATTTCTTGTATTAGTCTACTATACATGACTACAGTTTACATTTACATGCATTTGACTTATGCAGCAAACAAATAATTGTTGTTAATTTAAAACAGTTTATATTGCTATGCGTAAAAACAGTTAAATAACTTACTTTTTATAATGTGGTAAATTAATTAATATATTTGTGATAGGTCAACTGTAAAAACTATTATTAAATTTAACTGTATTTTACTTGAGTAGTTAATTCAAAAATTAATATGAATTAAATTTTTTTATAATTATAATTAAATATATCATAAAAAATTTAACTACTTTTTATAATGAATTAAATCAACTGCAAATCATCTATATTTTATAATGCAATAAACCTTAAGTTTAATTTTTGTTGTATCAAAGTCTACCGTACATGATTATAGTTTATATTTACCTGCATTTGACTTAAGCTGTTAAAAATAATTTTTCTTAATTTAAAACTATTAACATTTCTATGCATAAAAACATTTAAAAATTTAACTACATTTTTCTAATGTAGTAACTTAATATATTTGTAATATGTCAATTCTAAAAAATATTATAAGTTTAGTTGCATTTTACTTGAGCAGTTAAATCAAAACTTAATATAAATTCAAATAATTAAAATTAAATGTATCATAAAAAAATTCAAATGCACTTTATAAAAAGTTAAAAGTAATATGTATTTTATAATGCAATAAACCTTAGGTTTTAAACTTCTTGTATTAGAGTCTACTGTACATGATTACAGTTTGTAGTTAGCTACGTTTGATTTATGAAGTTAACAAATAATTGTTCATAGTTTAAAACTATTTATATTTCTATACATCAAAACAATTAAAATTCCACTAGATAGACTACTGCATAAAAACAATCAATTATGCTAATGCCATACATGCAAATATAACACCAAACCAATATCATATTCAAATATATGTAAAACCTAAAAAAAAACAATTCGTTGTTGTAGGCCTATTCGTTTGTTGTAGTAATAAGAATTTTTTCAACTTCGGATAGTTCCTTTTAGCTTCGATAAATTGCTTATTGATATAATAAACTGGCCTTTGAATCCTTGTCTCCTCGCATACCAATGCTGCGCTTAATGTGTAGCAGACATCGCCAAATAGAAGAAGCATATCATCCATATAAACATTCACGGTGTATCCAATCTGATTCCTGAACATAGAATTTACCAATCTCTAGTAAGTAGCTCCAATGTTCCTTCAAACCGAACGACATCACTCAGTAGCAGCTGAATCCCAAATTTGTTATAAAACTTATGTGCTCTTGATATGGAGCATGCGTCGGTATGTAGTTATATTTGGAGTAAGCATCCATGAATGAAAGTAACTCGTGTCTGGCAGGTCCGTTTACCAGTTGATCAATCCTAGGGAACGAGAAGCTGTCCTTTAAGCATGCCTTATTCAACTCATGTTAATCACCAAGGGTCGGTCGGTCCAAAAAGGCGTACGTCGAAATCTCATCCATAATCACAAATTTCTAAACCCATGCAATCTTGCGGTCTCCTTCCCCAACTCCACGGGAAAATCAATTGTCTCAATAGGTTCCTTTGCCTCACCAGTAAATTATTGGATCCTCCATTTACTAGGCTTGATGTCTTTCAAACTTATCCTTATCTGATCAAATGTATTTTTGAACATAATATTCACTGAACTTCCATAGTCCATAAAGACTCGATGTACAATTGTCGAGCCCACAATGATTGTTATTACCATAGGATCAAACTTTGATGCTTCAATTCTCATAGAATACCAATTATGAAAGATTATCTCGTCCATCATCATCATTTACTGCTTTTCTGAACCTTCATCCTCAATAATGAAGCATCTCTCCTGTGATACATGCCTTTACAAACTTGCACATCGCTTGATATCATTCTAGCTATTCTTCATTGGATGAGGTCCTCTAGTTATTGTGTTATGATAATTCTTCCATCTAACGACATGGGCCCCTCTTTACTGGTCCTAGGCTAGTTCCCTTGGGCAATTCGTCCTTTGAGGTCTAACATTTTATCCACCATCCCACGGCTCTCTAACATATTGTTATAATTTCTTTTTTCGTATCGACTCTTCAATGAAATATCTACAATGCTTGCACTCATTCATATTATGTCCATGAGTTTCATGGAATCAACAAAACTTCCCAAAGCACTTTTATGCCTCAGTTGCCTCTCTCCTAGGCTACTTCTTATACCTTCCTGTGCCTTGTGGGGGCAAGGTATATGTTTCCAAGTGTATCATTCAGAGGCATGTGTTAGAACATTAGGTCTCTCTTTTAATGATGACAACTATATACTACACATATATACTATATCATGATATCAGGCTTTCATTCAAGAAGACAACAACGCGAGGCAAAAAGCAAGAAGAATCATCTACAAGTCAAAGAAGTCAAAACTATGGAGCTTCAAGATCAATAGTATGTATATGGTCTTAGATTGAATTGTAAAATCTCCTTGATAGCATATACAGACAAAAAAACACACTCAAACATAGATGACAAGATATCCTAGTGATTTAAATTCGACAAATGTCAAACTATTTATAACAAGCTGAACTAACACAGTTCAGTCGACTGAAATTGGTTTCAGTCGACTGAGCTCATTCGACTGAGCCCAAGTCGACTGAAACTGTGAACCAATTTTTTATATTTCAAATTTTTTGCCGCTAAAATTTAAATGTTCATACTCAATAGACTGACGTATTCGCTCAGTAGACTGAGATGCTGTAATGGCCATATTTTCAGAAAAGTCATCTTCAACAGTTGCAACCTTTTGAACAGTTTTTTCAAATTCTGAAAGGATTTCTTGAAGAGTGACAACTCTTGATTGCCTCTCTTCAATATTTATAAATAGCACAACAACTCATACTTAGTTTTTAAAAAACTTTCTACTCTGATTCTTTTCTCTTGTGCTATTATAAGCATTTGTACTTTCAACTCTATTATTCCATTTTCTATTGTTTCAGTAATCACTGTGCACTCACTTCGAATCATCAAGGAGATTATAGGAACCATTGTACTATTAAGTCAAAATTGTCAAGCAAGAATTGTATTTGTCAAAAGGAAAGAATAAATCTGAGAGGTGCTTAGATTGGTTAAGTTGTAAACTTATTCCTCCGGGTCAAGTGGGAGATTTGCTAAGGAAATACCAAAGAGGTGCTTAGAGACTGGACGTAGGAGAGATGCTCCAAACCAGTATAAATCTCGGTGTGTACATTTACTTACTACTTTATTACTTCATAGTATAAATTAGTATATATATACTTGTTTTATTTGCCATACACGATCTACTAGTTCTTTCAATTGGTATCAGAGCTAGGTCTATTCAAAATCATAACACAATTTTGAATACTATGGACAATATGAGTTATAACACATTTCAAGAAGGACAATCAACTGCACGTCCATCATTTTTTACAGATTCTAATTATATGTATTGGCTACACGTATGAAAGTCTTTATGGAATCAAGCGGACTTGACATTTGGCTATCTACTCGATCTCAGTATGTAGCTCTTACTACTGAAATTAGTACATGGACAAATGCTCAGAAAACTACTGCTTCAAATAATGCAAAAGCTATGAATGTTCTATATTGTGCATTAGATAAGAACGAATTTTCTAGAATTATGATGTGCAAAACGGCTTATGATATATGGCACATGCTTCAGGTCACACATGAAGGAACCACCAAAGTAAACCAAACAAAGATAAGTTTGTTGACAAATCAATTTCAATCATTTAAAATGAAATCTAATGAAAGCATCATAGAAATGCACTGTAGATTCCAAACTATACAACATGATCTCATGGCATTAGGAGTTTCATTTACTGATTTTGATTTAGTTACACGTGTTCTAAATGCATTAACTGATGAATGGGAGAGAAAAGTATTAGTTATAGAAGAAGCAAATGACCTCTCTAGTAGAAGAATTAATTGGAAATTTGATGTCATATGAAGCAAATTTGCAAGCTAGAAAAGATCTAGCCCAAGAAAAATGAGGTATTGCTTTTCAGGTAAATAATGATGACGACTCAGACTTAAATGAAGAAGATGTAGTTTTCCTTGCTAAAAACTACAACAAGTTCAAAGATAAGATGGTGCAAAAGCAAAAACCAAGCAACTAACGATCCTTCATCATTTAAATGCCATGGGTGCAATTGATTTAGTCATATGAAACAGGATTGTCCAGAATTAAAAAAAAGATAAGAAAAGCTTCAATAAGAACAACAAATATGAGAAATTCTTGAAAAAGAAGCGTGCATTTCAAGTAACGTGTGATGATTCCTCAAGTGACAGTGACAGTAGCAGCGATAGTGATGAAGAACAAGCCAATGTGTGCTTCATGGCAACTAAAGATGAGGTACTTTTAGATTTATCTTTGACGATGTCATAGAAATAACATCGGAACTAGATAATAAATATAGAAATCTTAGAAAAACTCATAAAGAATGTTCAGGAAAAATGACTAGACTAGATCTAGAAAATGAAATGTCAAAAGATGAGAAAATTATATTAGAAGAAGAAATTCTAAAATTACAAAATATGTGTAAATCTGTTGAAGAAAATCAAAATGTGGATGATTTAAAAAAGGAAATTGCAACACTATCAAACGATAACGTAAAATTAAGAAAATCTGTCAATAATTTAGAAAATCAGGTAAAAGTGTTAAATGAAGATAAACATTCATTAGAAAAGAAAGTAAATGATCTATATACAAATATCACTAAATTTAACTAAGGAAAAGAGAACCTATCTCATTTAATTAGTATTTCAAAACCCCCTAGCAATAAAAATGGTTTAGGATTTATAAAATCAAAGAAACCAAAAGTTCAACACAGATATGCTACACTTTATTCTAAATTTCATAAACCACTAAATAGTAAATCAAATTATAATAAAAAGACTATTAAGTTATGGATTCCAAAAACAAATAATAACTTTATTAGACAAAAACATATAGATAGATTTTTGAATGATGTTCATTATAATAAAAAATTTAGATTCAAAGGTTCTACCAAACCCTCCTGGGTGTGGTTACCTTCAGTTTAACCCCCAGGACCCTAATAAAGGAAGTGGGTACCATTAAATTACTCTTATCTTTATAGGTACCCCAACTCAAACAGGAGAAATGGATTCTCGATAGTGGTTGCTCCAAGCATATGACTGGAAATGCTGATATGTTAATAAATATTTCTTACAAAGATGGTGGAATCGTCACTTTTGGAGATAATTCCAAAGGCTATGTTATAGGACAAGGAGATGTTGCTTGTGTCGGTATATCTAACTCTCCTCTTATTTCAAATGTTTATATAGTTAAAAATTTAAAACATAATCTTCTCAGTATTGGTCAATTATGTGATAAAGGATTTTCTATAACTTTTGAAACAGGAAAATGCAATATCTTTGATAAAATTAAAAATCTAATCATTGAAGGAATAAGAAAACATAACATTTATATTTTAAATATGAAAATAAGACATGATAAAAATATTTTCTTAATAGCAGATATTTCTGATCCATGGATTTGGCATAAACATTTTTGTCATTTTAATTTTAAAAACATTCATAAATTAGCTAAAAATAATTTAGTTCATGGTTTACCTAAAATAAATTTCAAAGTTAATAATCTATGTGATGCATGTCAAAAATAGAAACTTAAAAAATCCTCTTTTATTTATAAACAAGAGATTTCCACAAAACAACCTTTAGAACTTTTACATTTAGATCTCTTTAGACCAATGAAAATTAGATCAATTAATCACAATAAATACATTTTTGTTCTAGTTGATGATTTTTCACGCTATACGTGGATCTTCTTTTTAAAACATAACAGTGACACTTTTGAAACATTCAAAATCTTTTCAAAATGTATTCAAAATCTAAAAGATTTAAAAATCAAAACAATTAGAAGTGATCATGGTGGAGAATTTGAAAATGAATCATTTCAAAAATTCTATAATAAAAGGGGATAAGTCATAATTTTTCATTTCCTAGAACACTACATCAAAATGGTGTTGTAGAAAGAAAAAATAGAACTCTCCAAGAATGTGCAAGAACTCTTCTTTGTAGCAGTAATTTACCTCAAAACTTTTGGGCAGAAGTTGTAGCTACTGCATGCTATGTTCTAAATCGCGTCTCTCTAAGGCCCTTAACCAAAAATACTCCTTACGAACTCTTTTTTGAAAGAAAACCGAAAGTATCTTATTTTAAAATATTCAGATCCAAATGTTTTATTTTAAACACTAGTGATCCTTTAGGAAAGTTTGATCTGAAAGCCGACGAAGGAATTTTGCGTAGGATACTCAAATCAAAGTAAAGCATATATAATCTTTAATAAAAAATATAACAAAATTGAAGAAACATTACATGTATCGTTTGATGAAAATTTTAACACTATTAAATAAGATGATGAAAACTTAAATCAATTAAATATTCAAAATGAACAAATAGAATCAATCAATCCTGATAATGCTGAATTAAAATCACCACCTAGAATATTAGAAGATCATCTAATGGATAATATTATAGGAGACATTAATACCAAAGTTTCAACACGCAATCAATTAAATCAAATGGGACATATAGCTTTTATTTCTAACTTTGAACCAAAAAATGTTAAAGAAGCATCTACATATGATTATTGGATTATAGCAATGCAGGAAGAACTAAATCAATTTGAACGTAGTAATGTATGGAAACTTGTTCCAAGACCCAATGATCCATCTGTTATTGGAACTAAATGGATTTTCAAAAATAAAATAGATGAAAATGGTGATATAGTTTAAAATAAAGCAAGACTTGTAGCCTCAGGGCAGGAGGAAGGAATTGATTATGAAGAGACCTTCGCTCCTGTAGCACGTCTTGAATCTATAAGAATTCTCTTAGCATTTGCTTGCTATCATAACTTCATATTATATCAAACAGATGTTAAAAGCGCTTTTTTAAATGGATACATTAAAGAAAACGTCTATGTTGAACAACCACCATTGTTGTACATAAAAAATTTCCAAATCATGTATTTAAGTTACAAAAAGCACTTTATGGTCTTAAACAAGCTCCCCGTGCTTGGTATGATAGATTAAAATCATATTTTTTAGAATCTGGTTTTCAAATTGGCAAAGTTGATTCTACTCTATTTATAAAAACGAATGAAAACAATATTTTAGTAGTACAAATATATGTAGATGATATTATCTTTGGATCAACTAATAAAAACTTATGTGATGAATTTTCTAAAATTATGAAAAATGAATTTCAAATGTCACATGTGGGAGAATTAAATTACTTTTTAGGATTACAAATTAAATAATTAAAAAACAGAATTTTTATCTATCAAGAAAAATATTGTAGAGATTTAATTAAACGTTTTGGAATGGATAATGCTAGTAGTAAAGCTACTCCTATGAGTACTAGTACTCACTTAGACTAAGACGAAAATGGTAAAGATATTGAACAAAAATTATATAGAAGTATGATAGGATCATTATTATATTTAACTGCCAGTAGACCCGACATTTTAATGAGTGTTTGCTTGTGTGCCCATTTTCAAGCTAATCCCAAAGAAATGCACTTACGAGCCGTTAAAAGAATTTTACAATATTTATCAAACACCAAATATTACGGATTTTTTTATCCAAAAGACTGTCCATTCGAACTCGTATCATACAGTGATGCCGATTTCGGTGGCTGTAGATCGGATCGAAAAAGTACAAGTGAAACTTGTCACTTTATCGGTCAATCCTTGATATCATGGTTTAGTAAGAAACAAAATTGTGTATCATTGTCTAGTTGTGAAACAGAATATATATTTGTAGCACTAGCTTGCACTCAGGTTCTATATATGCAACAAATATTACAAGATTTTAGAATATATCTAAACAAATATTCTATCTTTTGTGATAATACTAGTGCAATTAATTTATCAAAAAACCCCATTAATCACTAAAGAACTAAACACATCGACATCGAACATCATTTCTTATGTGATAATGTTGAAAAGGAGAAAATATCATTAGAATTTGTTACTTCAAACAAACAAATAGCAGATATATTTACTAAACCCTTTTGTGAAACTACATTTTCAAATCTTCGTCGTAATCTTGGAATATGCTTACTTAAAGATTTAGATATGTAAAGTATTTTTCTTAATATCACTTTAAACCAACATCAGAAATTAGAGAGTAAAAACCATTGGACATCAATTAAGTTTTAAGAATAACTAAGTTTTGCAAGGAACAAATTATTTACTTAATTTAACTAAAGGAAGAACTTGAACCAGAAATTAGAATTCTTATAAACAGTAAAAGCCATATATATATAAAGATTCTCTATAAAAAGAAAAAAAATATAAGTTAAAAGCTACACTATCAATTGAATAATGTCGGACAAATATGATTCCACTCATTCATCTCTCGATTTTAGCTCTCCTTCTTCCCACAATGAATATCTATCTCCAAACGTTTCAACTCCTCATTCTTCAAAATCACCATCTATTCATATTACCCCTTCTCCGCCAGGTCATACCGGATTCTCGCCTAAAGGAAAGAAGATGAGAAGAGTTTTGGAGCTAGACACTCACACTAAAATAGATGAAATACATCACTACCAACAAGAGATGATGGATGTCCAAATGGAGATGTACTATGAACAAAGACGTCAAGGTGTGCATTCGAATTTTTGGAAAGATGCATACTTGCTATCTGCGGTCATTTCTCGACCAAAAACAGCATTCGTCAACGTAGTCCATGTATTACCGAGTCTCCGATTGTTATCGACAACACTACACCAAAAAATTCCTGGGAAGCTAGACCATCCATGTCAAATTGGAACAAAACTCCGGTTAATTATAACACATGGTCTCTACTTTGACCATTAATTGAAGATACCAAGGTGGAACCAAATTCTTAGGATCGTTTTCCAGATAACAAGTTTGATGATTCGAAAGATAATCAATAAGCTGTGACAATATTTATTATATATGTATAATAAACAAAAACAAGTTATGTATATCGAAAATTGGTTGTAATCAATAAAGTATATCATATATAATATTAATTTAAGTTTGTTTTCAAAAAATCTGTAAAGAATATCATTAAAAAACACCAGAAAACAACTTTACACAGGTTCAATCGACTGAACCTAATTCCCAATCGACCGAACATGTCTCAAAATTATAAGATACTCTCTGCCTCAAAAAGGCATGGATTTAGTCGACTGAACTTGTACGAAAATGCCCACTTACTCTCTGCCTCATAAATATGTGTTTTTAGTCGACTGAATTACTGCCTCAGTCGACTGAACTTTGCAAAATTGACAGCAAACTACCTCTTTTCCATTGTGCCTTTTCACCAAAATCACTTTGCCTCTTCACAAACCCTAACTCCAAACTTCTTTTTAATGGCTCCAAGAAAGAAAATTTCTGCTACTCGCCCTAAACCAAGCAAAGATAAAGCTCCAGCTTCTTTTTCATCCATTCTGGCTCATCCCGAGTTTGCTTCCGATGCTCAATTCTTAGAATGGCTTAATGGCAGTGCCAAAAATCTTTGAGTCTTCTATGAATTGAATGACAAACGAATTTTTCAAGAGACATTCTACAAGATGGAAGATTTCGCTGCCTTCGGCATAGAGGATTTAGCAAGAAAATATAGATTCCTCTCCTTGATTGATGAAAAGAAAAATAAGGTAAAAATTTACCCATTCTTAGTTAAATTGTTCTATGCAAATCTTTGTGGAGATTTTATACACCCCCAAATGAAACCAGAGAGAGGGAATTTTATGGAGTAGAGTATTAGGAGTTGATATAGTACTCAATTATCAAGATCTAGGAAATATTTTAGAGTGTAATGGTCATGGATCTTCTTTAGATAATGTCTTCCATCGTGATTTCGCCTATGATTCAATTAGCTACAAATTCCGTATTCCAAACATGGAAAATACTTCGGTGAATTTACGACCTCAAGCACGAATTATCAATAAAGTGCTTCTTCATACCGTTTTTCCTCGCACCGGGAGCTATGAAAAAATGTACGACTACAATTACAAAGCTCTTTATGCCATTATTCTAACACTCAACTAAATTGGGCAAAGATTATTCATGATGAAATAAAAAGTTTTAGTTCCCGTTCTCGCAAAACAATGTTTTTTTGGCTCCTATCTCACAAAGATATTTATCCATTTCGGAATTAGTGTGGACATTTTACAAGATTACATCACACCAAAGGTTATGGAGCAAAAGTCTATTTCACTTATGAAATTACCATCTACAATGGAACCCCTTCCCTCATATAATGTTTATTTGTCAAATTTGGTAAAAAAATACCTTGGATCAATCATCTTCACAACCACCTCAAGCTCAAACCTCTCAAGAACAAACGCGTGATCAACCAAGTCATGGAATTTTCGAAGAAGTTAATTGGTCTTCGGATAGTGAAAATGAAGTTTCTTTGGTCTAACCTTCAAGAAATATCAATGCCACAACTGCTATTCTCCGCAATCAAGAAATTCTTTTCAAACAACAACAGAAAATGATGAAATGTCAAAAAAAAAATTGGGAATTTGCTTGGTAAAATTTGAAAAAAGGTCTCATCATGCTCAAGCTCATCATCGTCTAAACCTAAATCTTAGTTTCTTCAACTCCATCCTTATTTGGTAAGACTGTCGTATTTTTCTTATAATTAAGTAATGTTATCGTTCAAAAAATTGCTCCTTATGATGTTTATGTTATGTTGGTATGTAACTTACTTTCTGATGTTATGCAACTTTATGTATGAGACAACTTCTATTTGATGTTATGTGACTTTATGTGCAAACTTGTATTTGATGTTATGTTGTAACTAATTTGTACTGTATGTTAGTCAGAGAGTATTCATTGTGTTTACTTCTTTTTGTTGATGCCAAAGAGGGAGAATCATATAGATAGGGAGAGCACGAATTTAGGGGAGCAAAATCAATATTTTTACATCTGAACTTTGATAGTTGTCATCATCAAAAAGGGGGAGATTGTTAAAACATTAGGTCTTTGTTTTAATGATGACTACTATGTACTACACAAATATACTATATCATGATATCAGGCTTTCATTCAAGAAGACAACAATGCGAGGCAAAAAGAAAGAAGAATCATCTACAAGTCAAAGAAGTCAAAAGTATGGAGCTTCAAGATCAATAATATGTATATGGTCTTAGATTGAATTGTAAAATCTTCTTGATAGTTCATATACACCCACAAAAACATACTCAAACACAGATGACAAGATAACATAGTGATTTAAATTCGACAAATGTCAAACTGTTTATACAAGTTGAACTAACATAGTTCAGTAGAATGAAATTGGTTTCAGTCGACTGAGCTCAGTCTACTAAGCCCAGTCTACTGAGCCCAATTTCAGTCGACTAAAACTGTGAACCAATTTTTTATATTTCAAATGTTTTGCCATGAAAATTTAAATGTTCATACTCGGTAGAATGACGTATTCGCTCAGTAGACTAAGATGTTGTAACGGCCATATTTTTTTGAAAAGTCATCTTCAACAGTTGCAACCTTTTAACCAGTTTTTTCAAATTCTAAAAGGATTTCTTGAAGTGTGACAACTCTTGATTGCCTTTCTTCAATATTTATAAATAGCACAACAAATCATACTTGGTTTTTAAAAAACTTTCTACTCTAGTTCTATTCTCTTGTACTATTCTAAGCATTTGTACTTTCAACTCTATTATTTCAATAATCGTTGTGCACTCACTTCGAATCATCAAGGAGATTATAGGAACCATTGTACTATCAAATCAAAATTAGTGTTAGAAGAACACAAGATTGTCAAGCAAGAATTATATTTGTTAATAGGAAAGAATAAATCTGAGAGGTGCTCAGATTGGTTAAGTTGAAAACCTCTTCCTCCGGGTCAAGCGATGGATTTACTAAGGAAATACCTAATAGGTGCTTAGGGACCGAACGTAGGAGAGGTGCTCTGAACCAGTATAAATCTCGGTGTGTACATTTACTTACTACTTTATTACTTCATAGTATAAATTAGTATATATACTTGTTTTATTTTCCATACACGATCTACTAGTTCTTTCAGCATGTACTCATCCGGCCTCCTATTCTTTAAACGCCTTTTAGCATCATTATGCCTGCTCCAAACACCTTAAGTCCTCTTTCTTTAATTACTAAAATTCCCAACATTCACATTTATATATCCAGTGCTCTCGTTGATTTCTTAATAGCAACTTTACTCTAGATAACCTTTTGCGACTGTCCACCATAAGTCTTCTCGATAATTTGGCTTGCCTCTTTCCAGCACGGAACCGATTCGGCTTTCAATGGAACTCCTCCATAGTTATCGGCTGCTTCTTCCTCAACCACTTCCCAAATTTTGTTTCTGAATGTATCCCTTGGACCAAAATCATCAGTACCATATTTTCATTTGGATTGTTTACTTCGGTAACCGCGACATTAAACTTGTTCAGAAAACCTTTTAGTGACTCTTCAAGTCCCTGAGAAATGCCCAACAATGACATCACATCCTAAGTCCGAGTAACATGGAGCCTGTACTGCTCCAAGAACTTCTTAGCCTAGTCATCAAAGGTCGAGATGGACTTTAGTGTGAGTCGAGTGAACCACATCGATGCAACCCTATCTAAAGATAAGGAAACACATGCATCGAACTACATTCGTCGCTCTGGCGCCATCCATGTGATACTCATACTTGAACAAATGTTTCCTGGGGTTAGTTGTTCCGTTATATAATTGCATTGAAAGCATTGTAAACTTACTAGGATATTCTTCCCTAGAATTTTTTTCCATGAATGGCGTTCTACTTTACTTTAAGACTATCAAGGTTTATGTTGAGTGTTTGACTCTACAAACTATCTTGATTTGCTCGTTAACATCTAGATTCTCCAGTCTTTGGTAATCTTGAACTCCAATATACGGTCCATCCTTATTTCTAGCATATTGCAATTCATCCTCGAAATCTGACAGGTTAATAGCCTTGAGCACCTATCCCTCTAAGAGCCTCTAATTTAAATTGGTTGTACCTAATTCTGGTCGATACTGATATGAACTCCCTCAGTAGGGGCTTGAACACTTCCTCTGGCATTCCTTCTAGTTAATCCAGTAGTCTACTTCTTCATCTTTTTCTTTCCATTCCTTCTATTCTGACAAAAAGCAAGTGAATTTCCTCCTTAGAACTAGCAAGTGATGATTCTCACATGTCCCTCCTAGGCCCTTCGGACTATTAGGTCAACAAGGCAATGATAACATCCATCTAAGTGTTGAATATAAGGTTTTCATAGCACTAATATAAATGTTGATTGTTATGTATTCATGTAATGACATCAACGAGAGCCTTTTCACTATCTATCATCCTTTTATTCAATTTCACCATCATCTTGTTAAACTTCACCTTAGTCACCATCTCTAGAGGGGCGATAGTCCAAGCAACACTGCTAGCAGTTGGTTGGTCTCCTCATAATGGTAGGAAGCACTGTCTTCTCCACTAGGAACTACTCTAGATCATTGTAACAACTCGCACCCCAGTAGGCCTAAATTTTTGCTAAATCGAAAACCCAAGTCCACCAAAGTACAGATCGTTGGTTTGATATCTTGCAAATAAACAAATATGCATATCAGAGCACTATCAATATAATTCACAGCGGAATAGTAAAATATAATAAAATATATAGTTATTGACCAAGTTGACACTTCCAATATCTGGTGCCCTTGTCAGCGCTGAGCATGCTTTAGGAAACCTGTCCTTCCACTGTTCCCCTTCATCAGTACCTGTCCTCTAAAGCTATCATGTGGGTTGTAATGAGGAGTGGGTTGTAACAATGTTCTTATACCCAGTAAATTATACACTTTGTACATAACACTAGTTTATGCCGATTGCTTTCCATTACATGTTATGTCTTTTATTTTACTTAGTCGTCTCTGCTCCACGTTCGCGTATGATACGCCCCGTCTACCTGAAGTAGGCTATAACTACTTACATATATATAGAAATATATAAGTAACACAGTCCCCATTTGGACCAAGATACTATCCCCACTAATATCCATAATTCTGCACCGTCGGGCATCATCATCAACGTCAAGGCCAAATTGCCCACATATAAAGTAGAACCTCCTGTTAGTGCCTAATAACGGCGCCACAAAAGTTTAGCGGTATTCTATATCACCTTGGGATTTACTAACTTGTATGCTTCCTATTGTGGACTCAGCTCCATGGACTACCCTATTTGATTTTGAAAGAACTCTTCTATGGGTTAAATAGCCTTGCCATAACAAACAAACACGGAAACAACTATGGCCATGCATTACCTAACGTGGTCTACCCTAGTAGGAGGCACAGCTCATTAGGTGTAACCCTGTTTTTTTCATTTTGACTGCTCTAGATCGATGATGCACTCAACCTATGTATCTCCTACTCCTGCTTTGGTGCCACACTAACTGACATAGCATTGAGCTGCTCACCGTCCTATTTAGATTGCCTAACGTAGTCAAGGCAATACCTCCTTTCCTATTTTTGAAGCGGACTCCACTTTCTATAAGGGTATTACTTTATCTATATGCATGTATATACTCTTCACGGGTTCTACGGTTGGATATGTTCCACATCAGTATAATGTATACACAATTGATGTAGCCCCTTGCGGTGGGCAGATTTCTGTTGTGTAACATTACTGACCTCGTATTCCAACCACTCTAATGACTATATCATTCTTATTTACTAAGCTATTTACATACATACATACATACATATATATGTGTGTGTGTGTTTCACACTCATCATAACATATATTTGAATATACATTCATTTAATTGTTACATTTCTTTACTTTCAATCATTGTTGTTCAATAAATCTTACATAATTTACTTTTTATTTATCCTTTCATTTACTATTATTTGTTATCCATTTCTAACTTATTGACTTAAGTGTCTTTTATTATTTCCCTTTCGTTTAACATTATTAGACGAAGCCCCCTATTTCCTTTTTAACTAATATCTCCGTTTAAATAACTATTTAGACCTATTACTTCCTTATTCGTTTAATTGTATCTTCTTTGTTTAACGTTTTTTCCTACACCATTTTAAATAATATATTTTAGGTTTCTCATTTAAATTGTTGTTGCTATTCCTTTTTACGTTACTTTAGTTATGCTTAAGGATTTTTATATCTTAATATAGGAGAATTACTTCTTTCTTCAAAGGAAATTGTTAACACTATAATTCTCTATAAATTAATTAAATGAGGACTTGTGTTATGTGTAAAAAAACAAGGAATTATCTTTTATTTTTCTATTGGAATAGGCAGTACAAAATACGGTGATTCCCTTATTTTGTACACCTCTTCCTTTTGTTTACATTCTTTGTTATTTCAACCAATACACTTTTATTTAAATTTTTACTCAATCTATAGAAATTCATATTGTTACACAATTCATTCCAATGTATTAAAATATTGCCTAATCCCAATTTAACTTATAGTCAATTATTATTTATTTTCAACAATCTGTATAAACTAACCAAATTCGAAATCCCAATATGATTTTATTAACAAGTTATTTACAAACCTAGAGACTATTTATTCCCCTAACTTTCCAAATCCAAATGTACACCATATCTATCAAGTTTAGGGTTCCATAACATATTGGCATATTTTCCGTAATCATTATGCGTATACAATTAGATATCCAAATCGTGATTTATATCAATTCCTTATGCGTATAAAACTAAATATCCAAATCGTGATTTATATTTAGGCATAAATGAAATAGATCTACAACAATATAAATCCAATATTATTACAAAATATGTAATTTTCCACTCACCTTGATTTAGCTTTGAAATTCTCTAGTTTTAGATCCATTCCCTTTTTATTTGACTCCCTCTTACTTTATCCAAAATATAAAAAGGGTATGCACCCATTAGAATTACAGATATGGAAAAAGGATTGAATAAATTTAGATTTGAGTTTAAGATTAACGATTTACCTTTGTTTCTATATTCCTATTCTTCTCTTATCTTATTCTCTGATTTTCTTTACTTATATATATAATAATAATATAGTTCTACTACTTTTAGAATTCTAGAAATTATAGAGAAAGGAAAATGGCAAACTCCGCTCTGTAACCCAAAATATATGAGAAGAGAAGTGAGAAACTAGGCTTGTATTTATAGGCTCTAGAATCAATCCTATCCATTAATAAAAGATTTGATTAGATCCTATAACGTTAATCTTGCTTAAGGTTTAAGCTTCTGTTAGCGTTAATAGTTAATGTTAATTTTCCTTTTCTTCCACATTAAGTAAATATTAAGCATAGTTATTTGTAAGTAAATTACATTTATTTTTTGATTTCGTTCTCTTAAATGTTAACACTCTTTCCTATTAACGTTTGTTTTAACGTTAATTAATTCTCATTCATTTATTTCCTTTTCAGCGCTAACTTAATTTGATTTAATGCTGATCTCCTTTAATTACTTCCTTCTAATCTCTGATTTGATTAGATTTAACATAACTAATTACCTAAACATTAAGATTTACATCTAGTGTTCACATTAACGTAAATTATTAATACTTATTTACTTTTGCATCCCGTTTATTTACTTATACGCTTTCTGAATTAGATTTAGTTTGATTGAGCATTCTTAATTAACATTTACATTTAATGTTAACATTTATACTTAACGCCTATTTTAATGATAGGTTATTAACATTTACTTTCTTAATTGGTTCTGAATTATTTTCGATCCAAAAACTTCAAACGTAAATAACTTTTTCGTTTGAACTCCGATCGTAAAACTTACGTATGAAAATTGATTAGAAAATCGCTACAAATCCAACAGTGTAAGTTTCGTAGCCAAATTCTAGCATTTGTAAAAATATTATTTTTCGGCGTTATTATTTATTAATTAATTTTTCTTTCTAATTAATTGTCGTAAAATTATGGAGCACTACAATCTTCCAGATCTCCTTGGCTCTATTACTTTGAATATAAAATTCCTTCAAACTTTGGACAAAAACCTTCGGATCTAACTCATGTATGAAAACATTTGAAATTAGGTTGATAGAAAATAAGTAGCCAGATCTATGCTTAAGAAGCTCTTTCTCAATGAAAGCACAAAAGATATTGGCCCAAAAAGAGGCACAACACTCCAAATCCGCTTTAAAATTATTATTTATAGTTTCCCTCAAAATTATAAGGGATTTTTGGTTCTAATAGCCTAAAATATAAAAATGTAGCTTCTAATGTGATAAGGTCGAGTAGAGGTAGAAGATGAAGATGAGGAAGTGCTAAAATTCCTCTCCAAGTATCATACCTATTTATAAAAATTCCATAAAAATTCTTATTACTAGAACCAACAAATAATATACCTACATAAAAATTCACAATATTACTCAAAGCATCAACAATTGCATTTCCTTTACTAGGCGCAGAGGAAATGTCAAAGTCATAAAAGACCAAGAACTCTAACCATCATTGTTAGCGAAGATTAAGATCCTTCTAAGAGAAGTGGTACTTCAACAATAAAGGGTTAATGAACAACCTAAACATTTCTCCTAGTATATAGTGCCTCCATATCTCCAAAAATGATACTACCGCCGCAAATTCAAAATCTTGACTAGAATACTCCCTCCTGTGCAATTTCAATTGTCGATTAACCTATGCAACAACTTTACCCTTCTGCGTTAGTATGAACCTAATCCAACATCATAGACATTTATGTATGCTGTCAAATTCTCATTTCCACTCAAAATGAGTAATATTGGTGCAATTGTCAACCTCTCTGTCAAACTCATAAACTCATGCTTGTACCTAGGGTTCTAAATGAAAGTCTGATGATAACTCGTTCTGTGGGACGTCTAGAAAATATATAAGCTTATCATAACCCCAACCTCTGTAGGCAACCAATCACTACCTTCCGCTCATCCTTAGTCCCAATCATCACCAACAGGTTCTCACAATCTGTTTGAAATTTAACATTAGTAAGATTTGGCCATATCAGGTTTAATTTTCATGTTTACAATCCATTGATCTATTTATGTATATAATTTTATTAACATACATCCAACTTGTGTATCACATAATTCCTTTGATGGTTTTCAACTGTTAACTCGCATATGCCATTAATTTTCCTCAACCCATAAAACCCGTTGTAAAGTACAATTGAGAGAACATCTTCGTACCATGGAGCTTATTGAAAAAGCCATCAGTATACATGAGTGGATACATATTTGTTATTTTATTTAACTCATAGTAATCAATGCATAATTCCAACGAGCCATCTACCTTAATGGCAAACACTACAGGTGTACCCCACTCAAATATGCTCTTACGAATGAACCCTTGCCTTAATAGTTCATCCGCTCAGACTTCCAGTTCCCTTTTTTATTTGGCCCCATATGCCTTAAAGGCATAGCTGTTGGTCCAACATCTTTGACCAGATCGATATTGAACTCTCTCTCCTTACGTGGTGCTTATTTAGTCAACTCATTGAATTTTCCCAGATACTGTAACATCCCCCACTTTGAGGCCCAAAAATAACGGTTACGGATGCTGCAGTCATCCGTAGTTATTAATCCTCAGCGATCAAATACGGTAATGTTAGATACATTGATATAACAGAAACACATGGATATAGAAAATTTTTAAAATCATAAAACAACTTTCACATTCCATTTCTAAACATTTCAAATTCATTACATAATCCCATATTCGAGAACCACGTTCAAAGAAAATGTAATTATTACAACATACTCCAAGAGCGACATATGAAGATGCCTTATTGGGTGATCATGGTATATGTTTAGGCAATTAAACATCTTTTCCTTTACAACAAAACACAGCGGAATCAAAATAGAAAAGAACTCTAAATAGTTATCATGCCTCCCGCACATCTGCGGAAGCTTATTCGTCTAATGAGGTACTTGAAAACCTCAACTCTCAAACTACTCAAAATCAATTGAGTACCCGGGAGTTCAAGGGGAAAACATAAACTTCGAGTCAGACATAAAGCCTGGTATGAATAATAACCTACCATCTCAAACCATTTTGATATCTAGTGAGACCACACCACTTGGCAAAATGGGTTTTCCCCTCACTAGTACCTTATCCAAAACTTTATAAAAACCATATACTGTGCTCCTGCATCCACAATAGTTAAAACATAACAATTCAAAGTATTATGATGATATGCAAACAAGTAAACCAATTTTGGATTACCCATCCTCGTTCATTTGACTATCTGTCTTAGTTATAGTTTCTAGGGTCACTATTAGCCTATTAGTTTTCATGGGCTTACTAATAACCTGTTTAAAACTTATGGACTCCCCGTCCGATTTCATAGTTTTCATGGGATCACTAAGAACCTATTGGCCTCTGCCAATAACTTCATTATTTAATGGGTTCTCCCTGAACTTGTTGGTATCTCCAATAACTTCCCTCTTATCATAGTTTTCATGGGTTGACTATGAACCCATTTGTCGGACCAGACAAACTTCACATCCTTCCTGGTTAACTTAGTCAAAGGTGCTGCTATCCATAAGAAATCCTTAATGAATCTCCGGTAATAGCTAGCAAGTCCAAGAAAACTTCTAATCTCAGTCACCGTCTCTTGTCTCTTCCAATTATTAGCAGCTTCGATCTTAACTGGATCAACTGACAAACCCTTCTCTGAAACCACATGACGAAGAAACTTAACCTCTTTCTTACAAAAATGACACTTGGAAAACTTCGCTTTTAGCTGATGCTACCTCAGCGTCTCAAGCACTACTCTAAAATGACCTTCATGCTCTCTTTCATCCTTAGAGTATACTAAAATGTCATCCATATACACAAAACGAACCTATCCAAGTACTCTCGGAAAACTCGGTTCATCAAATCCATGAAGAAAGCAAGTGCATTCGTTAACCTAAATGGAATTACTAACCACTCATACGAACCATACCTGGTCTGAAATGCTGTCAATGGAATGCTATCTCTGCCACTCTTAATTGAAGGAAACCTTTGCCAAATCTAACTGGGAAATCACTCTGGCTCCACACAACTAATCAAATAGGTTATCAATTCTGGGCAAAGGATACTTATTCTTAATCGTCTTCTTGTTCAAGTTACGGTTGTCAATACACATCCTCAACGACCCGTCCTATTTCTTTACAAATACCGCGGCCACTCCCCAAGGCGAACTGCTTGGTCTAATAAAATTCCTTTCTTCTAAACCCACTAACCGCACCTTCAATTCCTTCATCTCGGTCGGTGTCATCTTGCTAGGTGGTATACTCATAGGTTCAGCTCCTGGCACAAGACCTATCCGAAACTCAACAGCTCAATCCGGTGGTAGTCCTGTAACCGGCTCGAAGACATCTGCAAATTCTCTTGCTTCGAACCTGACTTAACTCTTCTCCCACTTCCATAGCACTTAACAAAGCACAACTACTCCGGTCAGAATTCTCCACTGAGAATATAATTCGGTTATGACTATCAGGGTGTCTCAATGATATTTCCCTATCATGGCAAAATACTCTAGCCTTATACTTACCTAACCAATCCATACCCAAGATGATCCCGAAATCTACGAAATCAAAAACATACAGACTGCATGCAAACTTATGACCTAACAAATCCAGTTCTAACTGGTCACATCTCATCCCTACAGTTGCATACTCTCCTATCAGATTCGCAACCCTTAAGGAAGTAACAAGGTATGTGGGTTCTAAGCATAACCTATCAACCAAACGCTGAGATATAAATGAATGTGTTGCACCGGTATTAAACAATATCCTAATTGGTATACTTTGAATCAAAAACGTACCTTCCATCACAGTCTTTCCTTTTTCAGCTGCATTTGGCCTAGCAAATGATGGTCCAACAGCAAAGACCTTTCCCTTGTCCACCCTGACTGGTTCTGGACACTGATTCTTATAATGCCCAACCTGGTCGTAGTTAAAGCACTTCACACCCTTCTTTTCTGCAGCCTTCTTCCCTTTGCCTGACTGACATTCATGAGTATAATGACCTTTCTTGTCACACTTGAAACAAATTAAATCAGCTTTTGCCTTCTTGGCAGCCTCTCCCTTCTTGGCTCCCTTCTTCTTAAAGAACTTCCTCTTCTTTCCCTGAGAACCTTGGGTTTCAACTGGCTTACACTTCCCACAAATAACAAGCATTTCCTCATGTCGGATTGCCATCTCCACAACTACATTACAAGGATTACGGAGATGTGGCACGGTTGCCCTAGCAACCTCGGGTCTCAATCCCCGAATGAAGTTCTCATTCCTCCTGATGACGGTGTCTATGGTAGCATACCCATATTGGGACAACTCATCAACCTTAGTAGCATACTCAGTTGCCAACATTTCTCCCAGCACCAAATCCACAAACTTTCTAAGCAATGCCGACTTGGTAACTTCAGACAAAAACCTTTGCTCGAATCTCCTTCGAAACTCTGCCTAAGTCAACTCTTTCTCAGGAACTTCGGCAGTAACACTATTCCACCGGTGAAGCGCTGCCCCTTGCAACTGCCTAGAGGCTAGTCTCGTCTTCTTCTCATCATCCAGTCCTAAGTCAGCAAAGATTCTCTCACAATGCAACAACCAATTCTCAACTTCTATGGCATCCTTCATTCCCATAAACGGCTTCCCACCAAGAATGGTGTAATCCCTGCTCAACTTAGCATAGTTATTCCCAACTGGAGCCACATGATTAGCTCCTCCAACATTCCCAAATACTCCAGCAGTTGCTCCTTCTTGCATCAGATTGATGAAGAACTGATACATCGTCCCCATATCCACTGGTGTATTTCCAGCACCCACATTGGCATCAGCATTTTGATTAGCATTAGCCCGTCGACCCGGGTTCCTCTTGGTGTTAGGTCGAACATTTTCATTTGTTGCGGTGCTTCCTTCATCGAGATTTCCTCTTCCGTTTCTTGCCTCCATATCTTCCTTTCTCATAAATCTGCATGCGAACCTTACTAATATATAGAAGAACGGTCTAAGAGAGAGGGGAACACATACTTATATATATACATATATCAAATACAAGTATGTTACTATAGCGTTATCTCGAACCCCGATCTTATTTCTGATTCATTGGATTATGTTTTGAAAAATCTTTTAGGTTTAAATTCCTTTTTAGTTTCATAAACCTATGCTTCGATACCAGTTGTAACATCCTCTACTTAGAGGCCCAAAACTAACGGCTATGGATGCTGCAGTCATCCATAGTTATTAATCCTCGACGACCAATGCGGTAATGTTAGATACATTGATATACACATGGATATGGAAAAAATTTAAAATCATAAAACAAATTTCACATTTCATTTCAAAAAATTTCAAATTCGTTACATAATCCTATGTTCGAGAACCACGTTCAGAGAAAATATATTACAACATACGCTAAGAGCGACATATGAAGATGCCCCTCTGGATGAAGAGTATATGTCTAGGCAATTAAACATCTTTGCCCTTATAACAAAACACGGTAGAATCAAAATAGAAAAGAACTCTAAATTGCTATCATGCCTCTTGCACGTCTCCCGAAGCTTATTCGTCTAATGAGATACCTAAAAACCTCAACTCTCCAACTACTCAAAATCAATTGAGTATCCGAGAGTTTAAGTGGAAAACATAAACTTCGAGTCAGACATAAAGCCTGGTATGAATAATAACCTACCATCTCAAACCATTTAGATATATAGTGAGACCACGCTACTTAGCGGAACGGGTTTTCCCCTCACTAGTATATTATCCATTACTTTATAAAAACCATATACTGTGCTCCTGCATCCACAATGGTTAAAACATAACAATTCAAAATATTATGATGATATGCAAACAAGTAAATTAATTCTGGATTACCCATCCTCATTCATTTGACTATCTGTCTTAGTTATAGTTTCTATGGTCACTTTTAACCTATTAGTTTTCATTAGCTTACTAATAACCTGTTTAAAGCTTATGGACTCTCTATCCAGTTTCATAGTTTTCATGGGATCACTAAGAACCTATTGGCCCCTGCTAATAACTTCATTGTTTCATGGGTTCTCCCTGAACCTATTGGTATCTCCAGTAACTTCCCTACTATCATAGTTTTCATGGGTTTACTATGAACCTATTGGCCCCTGCTAATAACTCTTCCTAAACATAGTTTTCATGGGTTTACTATGAACCTGTCTATCTGACAACTTCTTTAATTAGTATTTAGGCATCCGATATTCTGGCCTACCTGACCACCTCGATGCAATCCTACTCATATAGGAGTTAACTCAATTTATATTCACTACTGGCTCAACCTAGCTGGTTATTCTGCCATTTCCCCAAAATACAGTTATGGGTCCATTATAATATGAATATGAATATATATATATATATTAGGAGAAGCAAAAATAATAACATAACAATACAACATCCGTGGTTCAATATCCTTGAAATCATTTTCATATGAAACATGGTTAATTCCTTTAACATATTATTTTATCAAGGAAAGCTTCTTCAAAAACTCCATACTTAAAAGCCATTTCAAAACTTCTTTACTTATGCCATGATTTTTCCATTAAAAATGAGATTGGGTTCTTTATTTTGAAAACTAAGGCTTTTGAAACCTTAAACTTTTACTTTCGAAACCATTAGATAATCTCCTTCGAAAGCATTAAAATCTTCTTTTCAAAACACTAAGCATACATCTTTCGAAACATTTTAAAACATCTCTTGCGAAACCCTCAAAACATACCTTTCGAAAGTATTAAAGCATTTCTTATTAACTCTTATAAGTATAGCTTCGAAACCATTAAAAATACCCCCTTTCGAAACCATTGGGTTTATCTTTAAAAATATCTTTTGGGTTAAAGTGAATATAAACGAAAGTACCCCTTTCAAAACCATTTAAAAGTATCCCTTTCGAAACCATTAACCTTCATATAAAAGAGTTTAGGGAAAACTAATGGCTTCGGAACCATCCTTTCGAAACCTTAAATCTTTTAAGTAAAACATTTGAAGGATAGCTTCGATACTCCTTTCGAAGCCATTGCCTTTGAAACCATTAACCCTTTCGAAAGCTATAGGAAGTGGCTTAATATTTTTAAATAACAAAAGCCACCTTTCGAAAGCATTGATGACTTTAATACATCCGGAAGGTATAAGGTCGGCAGTAGGGTTTTGATTAGGTTGAAACTACCCTTCCGAAAGCTTTGATTAAAAAACAAGGCAACTCTTTCGAAAGCTTCACTTTAAACAAAAGGCGGCAATATATTCAAAAGCAACTTCTTTGAAAGCTACATTAAAGGGGTTTCGACCTCTTCGAAAGCATTCTTTTAAAAACAAGGCAAGCACATATCTTTTGAGAGTAAAACAATGGCTTCGACCCCTTCAAAAGCATTGATTTCGACTCAATACCTTTCGCCTTTCTCCAATCCACTACATACCAACTTATTGATACCTTGTGTATTGATTTTGGTTTGGTTGGTTTCGACTTGGTTGAGGTAGAAGCACAGGGTCGAAAGGTTGCTTCTGAAAGAGGCGGAACATAATTTCTGCATAAAGACTGTTTTAATACCTTTTTAAGTAATTGCTTTTTAACTAACCTGCCTATTTGTAAACATTTGATTGGTTGCCATAAACTTTTCAAATTCTTTCTTAAAAATTTCCGCAATTATTTCAGATCAAAACAAGAATTAATTTAGCAAATTAGTCCTTCCATTAAGCAAAACAAATAAAACATTTAAGTCCTTCATCCAAAATAATTTAATTTCCATGGTAAATTACTTAGAAAAAATCCTCAAAAATCATAAAAATTCACTTCTAATATGTTATCTAACATATATAAATTTCAGAACCAAATTCCTTCAAATGATAGCCGAAATAATTTTAATCCCAATTTATTCATTTCTTCCTTCAAAAATTCATAATAAATTTTCCATAGCTTGGAAAATTACATGAAATTAAACCCATCTTTAAAATAATGTTTTACATAACATATAAATTCCTCATGGCATTCAAAATCCAAAATAAATGATTTTAGCCTTAAAACCGTATAAAACAATTATCAGACAATCTTGTTTGATTATATCATATCATGAAATCCAAGCATATCATCACCAAAAATCATCTTAATGGATTTAAACTTAAACCGAAAATCAAATGATCATTGAAAACAAAAATAGAGATGGTTTTGATTATTATTCACCTTGATTAGGATAAGGAATTTGAGATTTGATCCTTGATTAATTCTCCAGCTTGATTCCTTAGCTTAAATTTGATTTTCTCCCTTTTCTTCCCTAGGTAATGGCCGGCTTTGAGCTTTTGGATTTATGTTTTTAAATTTTTGAGAAAAATGAACATGAATGGTAAAGAAAACGATATTCAAAGGTAATCAGATTATGGTGCACAATTTTCCCATTAAGCCCTCATGTTAATTGCTCCCCTAATTAACGTACAAAACCGTTTATAAGCCCATTCTTTAATTTATTAACTAAGCTTGGCCTCTATTTTAAATTTTCAATCTCAATCCCCTTATCACTCTAATATTTACATTATTCTATTTTATTTATCTAACTAAATTTCCTGATAATGTTATTTAAAAATTAGGGGTGTTACAGATACTCTCTAGCTATAGGCACAGATGACTACTCGTCCTATAGAACCTTTTAGCAAATATAGAAAGCTAACAATGCATAGGATGGCTGAGCCCCCAACATAGTTTGTCACAAGCAAAGGTTAATTTACTAGATCAGGTCTCAATTCCAATCTAGTTATCGAATCAGTAGATACAAAGAAATATGAAGCCTGCAATATCAAAAAAAACATGTATAGAAACCTCATGATGATAAGAACTATATTTTCCTTCTCTTGACTATAAGAAATCCCACAAGTCATTATAATAACCTACCCACCATTGCCATCTTAAATTCAAAACTTTTTGAGAAGAACAAATACTTGATAGTTATATGGTCTATAAATAACTTAATTATCTTGTCCAAAATAATGTCTCTATGACTTCAGTGCAAAAACAATGGCAACTAAATCCAAGTTGTGCATCACATAATTCCTCAGATGATTCTTCAATGTTGACTTTATATGCCAATACTTTTCCTCCTTGTATAATGAGAACAACACCAAGACCAATATTGCATTCACTGGTATACCCAATAGTGTTTCCTTTGTTCATCAGTTCCATCCTTTCACTCAATTATTTTGAAGCATCTAAAATTTGCACCATAATTAACTATAACTGCAATGGTGGATGAAATTTTGAAGATAAATATGACAGCCTTTTCAATGGCAAAATTAAAATAATGCAGTTGTTTTCTTTCTCTCAAATATTTTAAAAGCATTTAAAATCTTGATTAAAATAAAATATAATAGCTTTTACTTAATGAAGTTAAATTACAAAGTGCTTTAGATTTGAATAGATTATCAAATGCAAAAAAATTCATTATCAAATAATAAGGAATAATAAACATTGAAAATGGCATCTGTCCTCTACCCTTATTAGCTTTCGCTCCTCCCGTTCATCCTCCCTCCCCTCTATCCCTCACCTTCTTCCGTTCATGCCTAGGCCATGGAAACTCCCTACTCATGCCTCTGTCCTTAAGGAGCCATGGCCATTGACCAAATCTGGTGCTAATTTCAATGTCACTTCATTTTCGGGTCTAGGCCATCGTGCGACTCCTTTGCAAGACGTTCTGCTATTTCCCTCTGCTAACCAACCGCTCCTGTCAACCTCACTCACTTCCCTTGCTGATGAACTTATTGCCTCCTTGCCTGCTACTGATCCAATTTATGGCTTCGCAAACGTGAACTTTGATAGCCCTATAACCCCATTTTGAGCTGCTGATCTTGGTAACTAAGTAGTTAATATCGGTATCAGATACGTATCGGTCAAGTACTGATATGAGATATTTAAAAACATCACGATAATATCGACGATATATTTGATATGTTTATAACAAGTTATAAACGATAATTTACTATTTTATAGTGGTATGGTTATGTTTAGTTTGTTTAGTTATCTAATCATCTCTATTATTTTTCAAATTCCATATTCATAGCTCCTTCATTTTCATTTTCGCTTATATTATTGAACAAGTAATATTGACTCGATACTAATTACTTATTCTAACTCCTTTATCAATGCAAATATATGATTTTACTACTCTTCAACTTCTAATTCCGGACGCATGATAATAACATGAACAAAAAAATGAATTTTCATTAAGTAACTTACCAATAAGAAATAATAAACTAAGAAAATGACTAAAAGAAGTAGTTCTTCCACGATCTTATTTTTAGTGATAAGTGTGCATAAAAAATAAAACATACGAAATAATTGGATAAGTAGAGTTTTCTTTGTAGGAACGGTACCGAGGAGGACTAAAAAAATAAAGATAAAACTAAAAAATTATTGCATTTGTATTTCAAATATGGTCTACATATTATCATTCACCATATACAAAAAGTAAACTTTAAGAATATGAAGTTATTTATGTATCATTTTATTTTCACCAACACTTATAATAATGAATGATATTCATTAAAAATATTTGGTATTATGCGGTAAATGTCTTAGTGATTTATCGGTAAATATCGAGCAATATATCAGTAAAGATATTTTAAACAATATTTCGACAAAAATATTAGCTAAGGAGCAATATGAGATATATCGACAATATATCAGTGATAATATCTGATATTAACTACCTAACATATTAACTACCTAACCTAGTAAAACAGATAAACACTGAGTGGATACCTTATCTGGTATAGTGGATGATAACATTATGGTGGATGTTGCACGTATGACTGATGGTGTTGAGGCTGAAACTTTGAACAATAGGGATAGAATGTTAGGTGTTTGTGTCAATGCTAAATCCATTAAATTAAAATCTGTTGTTGCCTCTATTCCTATAATTGATCTGCCTCCTTTGTTAACCAATCCAACTCAGTATGCTCCTCGAGCTGGCGTATCAACCAGTAGCCTTTCTGGCCCTTCTGTCTACAGTAATAGTTGATCCTCATTATTTCACACACTGCCTAGGAACGCTGGTGTTTATTTGCCCCATTCTTTTGAAATGGCTAAAGTAGATGGAGTTATGGTCCCTCCCTCTAAGGTTATTCAAGTAGGTATTGATTATTGGTCGGACTATTTAGTTGATTCTTTTCTTGATTCCAACCCTGCTTCATTATGTGGTTAAAGAGCATTGTTAGAAGAAAAAAAATGGAAGCTTACAGGTGGTTTGCAAGTTTATTTCGACAACTCTATGTTTTATTTCAAATTCTCTAAGTCCGAGGAGAGGTTTCATGTCCTCGAAGCTAAGCCTTCTTTCGTTGAAGGAAAGCCCTTTATCATTACAACTTGGAGTGCATCTATTGACAGTGCTAGGGAGCAAGTCCTATCGATTCCTTTATGGACTCATTTTTCTCACATTCCCTCTGTTTTGTAATTAATGATTGGCTTAGACTAGCCGACGAGCCTATTAGGTAAGCTGAAATGTTTTGATGTTGATATAGTTACTAGGAAAAAGCTGGTTTATGCTAAGGAATTGATTAAAGTTACTCTGGATAAGCCACTGCAATCTAAGCTTAGAGTCTGTCCACTCCTGGTCATGTGGCTATTGTTGATGTTCACTCTAGTTGGAAGCCTGAAATTTGCATGATGTGTTTCTCTTTTGGTCGTATAGCTGATTTACGTAAGCATTGGTGATTCTGTTGTTTCTCCTTCAGTGGAAAACTTGCCTCTTCCTTTTATTGCTAAGGTCACTCTTCCTCACTGTCGATAAGAAAGTGGGTTCCAAAGCGTAGACCTGTTGAGGTGGATCCCGTTGTTCATATTTCTCCATTGGAGGTCCTGCCAAAGCCATCTATGTCGAATGTTACCGTAGTAGATCCCCCTGTGGATCTGATGGTAGTTTCTCCCTCCCTCGATATTATCTGGAATTCAATTAAATAAGCCTGGGTCCATATACTTTTGGAAATGAGATTTGAGCCATTGAGTGGTCAATTTTACAAGTTTGTACGCGATGATGGTCAGGACAGAAGACTATTCTATCAGGTGCAAGATTAAGTGCTTTCTCTATGTGTGTTAGGCGAACTTGGGGGCTATAATAGGTGTATATTGGCAGATGTTTCTTGGGGTAGGAAGTATTTATATGGTGCTGATTCAGAAAATTATGTTCCTTCACTAGTTTCTCTTTTTGTTGGGTACTTTCGTGTTATTGGCCTTGCCTCTTCTAAGAATGGGAATAGCTCCTCCTCTTCGAAGGGGGGTATAGTGTTGAGTCTGTTGTGGTAGTATAGGTATTTTACCTATCTTCTAGGTTTATTTTCTTGTTTAGTTGTTCCGATGCATGTGCCGAACACCAGTTCCTAATTTCATTTATAAAAGTGGACGGCCCACTTTAAAGCCGACTAGCATTGTTAAAAAAAGGAATAACAGACATCTTGTGTTTGTAACAGTATTAAATTTTTATCATACAATGAAACACTTTTCAAAAATAAAGAAAAAATATCCATCCATAACCTCAATGATAAAATGCAGTAATAAGTTCTTTAACAACAATAATCAGTTGTGTACATCAAAAATTCTTCATACATCAACTTCGCTAAGTTTCATACCACATATAATTGTTATTTACCGAAAGATGGATCTTAAGGCTAATATAATACTAGAGGGGGGTGAACAGTGTTTTCTAATTTTTGTAAATCCTGTTGAATTCTTTGAAGATTATAGTTTAAACAATGCAGTTAACAAGCATAGATTCAAACGTAGATAAATATAAATGCAGTAAAGTAAAAAGGAAAGAACAAACTAGGATTTATACTAGTTCGAAGTTACCCTACATCTAGTCCTGTACAATTCCTCGTACAGGTTTCTTTTCAAACAACAAAGTCAATACAATCTCGATTTCAAGGCAAAGAGACACACCTACCAGACTTTTCGAGCTCTGGGTTGACTCACTTGATTTACATGGGCCACAAGCACACCCATTTGAATTTCCAGGTCACCAAGCACACCGAATTGATTTACACAGGCTACAATCACACCCACCAATATACGTGTATGATTTGATAGAGTTTTATAGACACGGATCGTTGATCTTGAATACAAATGATCCTATAACCTCTTGAATAACACATTGATCTTGTTTGAGTGTGAGAGATGAGAGAGAATAGAGAGTAGTCAATAGAGAATAAAATTAATGGAGTTGAATTTGATTCTGAATGAATTTGAGAAGAATTTGAGTAGAATTTCTTTTAGAAAACAAGAGAGTGAAAGAGGAGAGAAAATATAAGAAAGTAGTTAAAGAAAATTCGTTGGGTTTAACCCCTGCTTATAGAGAAACAATAGTCACGTCCATCGCGAAGAGACATAACGAAAAGACACTTCAATTCAAATTTGAATTTTGAAATCTATGGCCCATATGGCAACATACAGGGTGAGGGTAAGTTGACATATCCCTTTATATTTTGGAAACTTTTTTTAAATGTTTTGAAAATGTTATACATTGTAAAATATTATTTTACCTTGTAAACTTATTTAAACATAATTTATACATGTTTTAATCATATCAAAACTTAATAAAACTTTATAATAGTATTTTGAAATAATTTTAAATATCTAAAGGATTTAATATCAATTTATTTTGAAATAAAATAATATATATAAAGTGTGAGTGAATATATTTAAAATCAAAGTTATAAATATTATAATGTACCTATAAATATTTAGAAATCATAAAATCAAAACTATAATGGAGTATAATAGATTAAAAGTATATTTAAAATATAAACTAATTGAAAACTTAATTTTTCAACATATAATAATCTTGTAAAATCAAAAGTTAAGAATAATTTGAAGGTTATTTTGAGAGATTGTTTTGAAAACAAGAATTTTTTAAAATCATTTTGAAATTTAGAATATATAAAACCTGTTTGAAAAGAAAAATAGAGAAGGATCAAAGAAGTGTTATTAGGGTTTTAACAATAATCTATGACTTTATAACTTATATGAATATCTTGAGTTCTTCATTACTCATGAGTCTTCAATCTCTAACTCTTGAATCTCTATATCAACCACTTGAATCTTCACTTGATACTGTATAGTCTTCTTTATCAATACCCATCTAATATCCTATACTATATACTATATATAACTTGATAAAAACATTGGTATTTATATTTTATATAATGTTATCTATATTTTATATAATGTCATATGGTTGTTGTCATCAAAACCAATGCCTAAGATACTAACAATCTCCCCCTTCTTGATGATGAAAACCATGTATATAAAATATGTTATAGCTCCCTCGAGTTACAAAACTCCCCCTAAATCTATGCCTAGATTTTATACATTTCTCCCTCTTTGTCATCAGCAAAAAACTAACAAAAAAACTCCCCCTAACTAATGTACTACATAATATATATAATACCGAGATTATAAAAGAAATTAGAAAAAGCAATAATAGTGATATAAGAGTGATTACATAAATAACTTTTATTAATCACATTAATCAATACATTTGATAAGTTAGATAAAACAAGTAAATCAAACTAGTCAATCATATAATTCAACAAATCAAACTCAGTTAATACACACAAAGTCAATCCAATCCACACAAATCAATGTGGTAAATATACATACTTATTTAAATCCAAACCAATCAATCTTTAGACTTCCCTAGGAACATCTGCCCATCCATCGGATCTGAAAATTGGATCCGCATTGATAGCACTCCAATCTTTATCATCTTAATCGAGGGTGGTTTCAGGATTGTTGGTTGGTTCATCTTTAATAAGAAAATAAATCATCTACCGAATGGCATCAAAGTGCTTCTCTTACTCCTTATTTAACTTAGTTCTAAGTGTCACTAATTTCTAATAATGAAGGTAAGAATATTCTTGAATTATTCAAGTGTTTGTTCAAGATTTTCGCATAGTTTTTTGATGTGAAGAAGCCATTATTGAAGAGATAAGTTTATATATAAAAGAGAGAAAAGAAGGAGATTGAAAATGATAATTTTCTGGAGTGAATAGGTACATATAGGGGTAAGAAGTCGTTTGAAATGAATAGGTGTTTGGTAGTTATTTTATTTTTAATTTTTATAAATATCTACAAACTGGCCGTTATATGTCGACATACATGCTTGACATATGCATTATAATTTTCAAAACCACTTTATTTTACTATTTTATTGTATTTGGCCTATACTATTACACTTGTATGACTTTCCATAGATGATTAATAGTATATAACAGTAGGAAATAGAATTTCATCGATAATAAAGATGAGTACATGAAATACATTAGAAATAGAAGAAAGACACATAAGATTAACACAAACTCAAACTAAAACATCCAAATACAAAGATAGATAACTTAAACAAACAACTAGAAAGATGTGGATGGAGATGAAGAAGAAGCACCAAGCTTGCGGATGACCTTTCTAAAGAACTTATCCATTTTGGTGGAAAATGAAGTAAACTTCTTTGAAAATAATTTCTTAAGTTACATTTGATTGTGAACGATCTTCTCTTGATTTTTGAGAAGATCTTTATTGGATGGATTAGATGGCATATTGATACTTTCCAAGGAAGCATCCTCCTCCTCTTCTTGTTCTTCCTTCTTGACTTCCATTTCATCTTCTTCCTACTCCTCATCTTCTCTTATATCTTGCTCTTTTTCCCAAGTCAATCTTTGTTCTTTTTCGGCAAGCATTTCATAAGTGTGACGCCCCACCTCTATGCTCATAATAACAAAGAGTATTAAAGGAAATACTGTCTATTATTACGAAGAATAAGGCTGGATAGGAGCGACCATCCGTAATTGGCCTTACACTAATATTGGTTATCTCGATAGGAACGGTACGTACTTTTTATTTTTCATCAAATTATTTATTTACTCCCATCGACACACCCAATACTAGTATAAAACGAACTACAACGGTTCATAATAGTTTAGGACATTAGATATAACAATAACACAGGTAATATAAATGCGGAACACAGATAAAAACAAAAGTCTCATATATATATATAACTGATGTCAGTTAATACATAGTTGACACAATACATATGATACAACTACAACTGTCGACTCTAGAAGTTATATATACAAGTACATTATCGACTAATATACATGAATACATATCGTTCTATACAATGACACGACCACTATAAAATGACACTGACAACTTCAGAAGATGTGAAAAGTCTTCATATCCTGAACAGCAACTCAAAGAAGAAAATCTACAACCTGAAATAACTCGGGTCTGACCCGAGTATTACATTCAAAAGAAAATACTACCCGGGTCAGTCTAATTCAAACCAGTTTATTAGTGCATATAGGCAGTAATAATTTAAATAGACGACAGTCACAATAATTCCCGTCTATCCGATTCTTTAAACAAAGAAACCGGATAACGATCAATAAAACACTTAACAGTGTTTAACAAAAATCAGCAGATTTAAATCATCAACAGAGATAATAAACAATTTATCAAATCGACTAAATCAATCTAAAACTGTCGAATCTGATAGGGCTGCAGTACACGCACGCATGTACTGCCTCGCCACTATCGCAGGAGATACACAAAAGCTCAATGAAAGTCACAATGATCGCAGGGTCAAACCCCGAAATCGGGTTCAACTCAAGTAAATTTGAAAACAGACCCAAATGCATTAATGTAATGCAAAACAACAAGAACAAAACTGCATATACAACCAACTGCAGTCACAACTGAATATAAGGGGCAAACTGCAACAAAATGAATGCACAAAGGCCAAGGTTCTAACAAGGACAAATGTACCAGAGGAACAGATGGGTGAAGGCAGGACGAGTGATACAAGTAACATGTGCAGATTATACAAAAGTGAAGACCACAAAGGCACATGTACCAGTGAAACAGGGTGATACCAAAGCCAACATGTATATAACAAGTAACTCAAAAGCCACTGATCAAAATAACAGGCAGTGCAGACATGCTAGCAAGACCACAAATTCAAACCAAGTGAAACTACAAAGACCATGCAAGTGCAGACAATTATGATCACATTCAAAACTATGTGATTTCAGGTAGACCAGGTAACTGCTGATAACAAGGTACACAAATAATACCAATGAGACTCAATGAAGTACGTGAAATCAGAAGCTAAAAGGTTCAAGTCACTGACTCAAAAGTCCTAGTAACACCACGAGCTCAATCTAACTACAGTTGCAGCATAAGGCAATAGTGTGCATGAAAGTGTTGCAAAACCAGATAGCATAAGTTCAGTGCAGATCAAACTCTAAACCACCCAACCAACGTGATAGGATGAATGCAAATGCAAATGAACTTGTCAGTGAACCATGCTAAACCCTACCAGTACATCAACTACCAGCGCACCGTAATACCAACAGAGAGGACAGAGGTAGAATCAATACAGTATGCACATAACAAATATAGAGGATGAGGCTAGACTAAAGCATCCCAGACTCATAACCCAGACTCGACAAGCATACATGAAGGCCTAAATGGAAGTATCACTTATGAGCAAGACAGAGAACCAGTGTAACTATTTTATATAAGCATAATCTCAAGAAACAAGTTCACTGTAAAAGCTAGGAAATAGGCAGCAACAAGTATCATATCAACTTCGATATCAAAGCTCAAAGCAAAACAATGCAAAACTTCCCGAGGATTACAAGTATCCAGACCGAAGTCAAGCAAACAGTGTGTGGCCAAGGCAATTACAAAAATCAATTCCGAAGTCACAGAATTTCACAAGAAAACCAAGAATGCCAGCAATTCAGAACCGAAGTCACAAGGTAAAGCCACAGACAATTTTCAATGTCGATTTAAATCCATAGCAGTTTCGAACAAGAAAAAGAAACAAATTCAGTTAAACACATGAAACCAGGTGTACTAGCAGTTTAAAGCAAGTCAGGGAATCATCTCAGGCCTCAAAACAAAACCCTATGGCCGAAGCCCAATTTAAACAAAATCATCACTTAAAGCCAACCATGTACAAGAATGGTCGAAGCCAACGAGAACGAATAAACGAACGAACTACAGCTGTTTGAATTAGATGTGAGCGAAATACATCCCTCACCTTTGCCACAGACGAAGTAGACGAGTGCCAAGCGAGGAGGCGAAGTCATCAATCGCTCGAGCCATTCCAGTCGAAGCCGTGGCGACATAAAGACAATCGAAACCCTCACTGGAACGAACGCAATTAAGTCGATCAGAGGAAGAAAGGAATCACGAAGCCACCATTTTTTTTTCTTTCTCGAAAGAGAACTGAATACGGTGGAGGAACGGACGAGTACGAGATTTGAAGCCGCCATTTATTCTCGTTCGTGTTTTGATTTAGGGTTAGGCTTCGAATGAATGAAAAGAGAAGGGGACCGGGTCGAACAAAATAAGAAAGGGGATGACATCCACTCAAGTAACACAGTACAACACCCATGGGCCAACATTCAAAGCCCAAAATATTTATAAAGCCCAATTAGCAATTTTTAACAACTTATAAAAGAGTTTAAACCGGGTGTTAAAAACTTCAAACAGCAATTAGCTGGCATTTTAATCGTTTAATGACGATATTAAATTTTCACAAAAGCTCGGTTTGTTACAGACTCCCCTCCTTATAAAAATTGCGTCCCCGCAATTTTCATAATGAAAGTCGTCTATAACGATTATTCTTCTAACATAAACTGGTTAAGCTAGAAAAATAAAGATCGAGAACACAAATACCAAAGGAATCTTTTATTTTCATAAAAGAAATTTACAGATTCTCAACAAAATCTAATTATCAAGTAGACAGCAACCGGAATAAATGCAAACATCAGCAATATTCTATTATTAAAAGCGATAATTAAATCTCAAACCAGTGAATATTTAATTATCAAAAGCGATAATTAAATCTCATATCAACAAATATTTAATTATCTAAAGCGATAATTAAATCTCAAATCAACAAATATTTAATTATCAAAAGCGATAATTAAATCTAAAATCAACAAATATTTAATTATCTCAAGCGATAATTAAATCTCAGATCAGCAAATATTTAATTATCTAAAGCGATAATTAAATCTCAAATCAGCAAATATTTAATTTTCTAAAGCGATAATTAAATCTCAAATCAGCAAATATTTAATTATCTAAAGCGATAACTAAATCTAAAATCAACAAATATTTAATTATCTCAAGCGATAATTAAATCTCAGATCAGCAAATATTTAATTATCTAAAGCGATAATTAAATCTCAAATCAACAAATATTTAATTATCTCAAGCGATAATTAAATCTCAGATCAGCAAATATTTAATTATCTAAAGCGATAATTAAATCTCAAATCAGCAAATATTTAATTATCAAAAGCGATAATTAAATCTCAAATCAGCAAATATTTAATTATCTAAAGCGATAATTAAATTATCTAAAGCGATAATTAAATCTCAAATCAGCAAATATTTAATTATCAAAAGCGATAATTAAATCTCAAATCAGCAAATATTTAATTATCTAAAGCGATAATTAAATCTCAAATCAGCAAATATTTAATTATCTAAAGCGATAATTAAATCTCAAATCAGCAAATATTTAATTATCAAAAGCGATAATTAAATCTCAAATCAACAAATATTTAATTATCTCAAGCGATAATTAAATCTCAGATCAGCAAATATTTAATTATCTAAAGCGATAATTAAATCTCAAATCAGCAAATATTTAATTATCTAAAGCGATAATTAAATCTCAAATCAGCAAATATTTAATTATCAAAAGCGATAATTAAATCTCAAATCAGCAAATATTTAATTATCAAAAGCGATAATTAAATCTCAAATCAACAAATATTTAATTATCAAAAGCGATAATTAAATGCAACAAATATCCGATTATCAAAAACGATAATCAGGACTCATATCAACAAATATCTAATTATCACAAGCGATAATTAGAAACAACAAATATCTGATTATCAAAAACGATAATCAGAACTCATATCAGCAAATATCTAATTATCACAAGCGATAATTAGAAACAACAAATATCTGATTATCAAAAACGATAATCAGAACTCATATCAGCAAATATCTAATTATCACAAGCGATAATTAGAAACAACAAATATCTGATTATCAAAAACGATAATCAGAACTCATATCAGCAAATATCTAATTATCACAAGCGATAATTAGAAACAACAAATATCTGATTATCAAAAACGATAATCAGAACTCATATCAGCAAATATCTAATTATCACAAGCGATAATTAGAAACAACAAATATTTGATTATCAAAAATGATAATCAGAACTCATATCAGCAAATATCCAATTACCTGCAGATAATTGGAAGCAACAAATATCTAGAAATCAATTAAGAAGACTAGAAAATCAACATAAAAGCTTGGATCGATCCCATCAGATGGCGAGTTTTTAATTCGCCGCACGTGCAACAACATATGGCCGAAGCCTACCAAGTACTCAACATAATTTTGGCGCCCATCAGATTGACCCGGAGGTCCGCAGAGTGACCCGAAGGTCTAGTACTGGTATTTGACCCGAAGGTCCGCAGAGTGGCCCGAAAGCCCAACAAATGACCCGAAGGTCCGCAGAGTGGCCCGAAAGCCCAACAAATGACCCGAAGGTCCTCATAGTGGCTCGAAAGCACACGAAAGCATCAAAATGTTTCAATTAACGAGTCCGGAATTAATCGAAATAGCAAACGCACATGTCCCATACCACGTGTTTTACTAAATCGTTTGATTCTCTTCATCGTTTCCTTAAAAGTGGAAAATTGTGTATTTTGTAAAAATACATTTCACATTCTCAAACGGACAAGTCCGGAATTAAGCGAATCAGTAAAAGAAAGGGGTCATAGTCCTCGATTTTGCTGAAACGTTTAAATCGCTTCCTCATTCTTTTGAAAGCGTAAACTGTTAAATTTCTGAAAACAATTTTATTTATTTTGTAAAAATAACAATTCACCTTCTCAACTGGACAAGTCCGGAGTTAAGCGAAACAGTAAAAGAAAGGGGTCATAATCCTCGATTTTGCTGAATCGTTTAAGTCGCTTTCTCATCCTTTTGAAAACGCAAACCGTTAAAAATTTATAAAACAATTTTCATTTTTAAAACGAGTTTCCAATCACGTGATTAAAGCAGCAATATTAGTAACAATTTCGATAAGGAAATTTTACTTCTCAAAATACCGTAAAAACGGTCACAAATCAATATTGCGGAATAACCGCTTGAAAATCCACTTTTAAAATTTGACGGTTACTGAAGCCAAAGCGACAGTAATTTTAAAACGTCAAAATCACATCAAAACAATTTACATCAAAATGTAATATCAGAGAATTTTCATTCATCAAAATGCCATAAAACACCGTGCTTCAAGAATTTAGCATTGGTGTAAAAATCCCGTTACAAAAATAACGGCAACAAAATACGTTTCATAACCTAGCATCGGTTCAACGTAAAATAAATGCAGTAACGTGCAATTCAAATTTTTACACGTACTACAAAATAAACAAAGAATCATTCAAATGTATCTTTAATGAAGATAATTTAAAACAGCAAAAATCTAATCAATAGATGATTAGTACAAAAGAAAGCCAGCGGAAATTTTAACAAAAATCACATATCTGCAATTTCTTCGAATCCTCAGTTCGGATTCGAAGTTCTCAAAGAAACAAAATAGTTACAGCTATGTAAACAACAATTGGAATTCATATCAATTTCGTATTTTGATTCTTAAATCAAAAAGATTATCAGTTGTACTCAGCGAAGACAGTTTCACTGTTTCCGCTGCGCACTCTGATAAATAGAACACAAATCAATCAAATCATCAGAACACAATTTCATCCAAACAACAAAACACAATTCCACTTTTATTTTTAAATAACGATATTTAAAAATTTCATCAAAATTTCAAAACTTTAGTTTTGATTCAAATCACAGATAAAACGTCGACTAATAGTTGTAACATATGTTCCATCCAAGTTATGTTTTATATTATGTCCATAAACCCCAAGCTCTGATACCAACTGTGACGCCCCACCTCTATGCTCATAATAACAAAGAGTATTAAAGGAAATACTGTCTATTATTACGAAGAATAAGGCTGGATAGGAGCGACCATCCGTAATTGGCCTTACACTAATATTGGTTATCTCGATAGGAACTGTACGTACTTTTTATTTTTCATCAAATTATTTATTTACTCCCATCGACACACCCAATACTAGTATAAAACGAACTACAACGGTTCATAATAGTTTAGGACATTAGATATAACAATAACACAGATAATATAAATGCGGAACACAGATAAAAACAAAAGTCTCATATATATATATATATAACTGATGTCAGTTAATACATAGTTGACACAATACATATGATACAACTACAACTGTCGACTCTAGAAGTTATATATACAAGTACATTATCGACTAATATACATGAATACATATCGTTCTATACAATGACACGACCACTATAAAATGACACTGACAACTTCAGAAGATGTGAAAAGTCTTCATATCCTGAACAGCAACTCAAAGAAGAAAATCTACAACCTGAAATAACTCGGGTCTGACCCGAGTATTACATTCAAAAGAAAATAATACCCGGGCCAGTCTAATTCAAACCAGTTTATTAGTGCATATAGGCAGTAATAATTTAAATAGACGACAGTCACAATAATTCCCGTCTATCCGATTCTTTAAACAAAGAAACCGGATAACGGTCAATAAAACACTTAACAGTGTTTAACAAAAATCAGCAGATTTAAATCATCAACAGAGATAATAAACAATTTATCAAATCGACTAAATCAATCTAAAACTGTCGAATCTGATAGGGCTGCAGTACACGCACGCGTGTACTGCCTTGCCACTATCGCAGGAGATACACAAAAGCTCAATGAAAGTCACAATGATCGCAGGGTCAAACCCTGAAATCGGGTTCAACTCAAGTAAATTTGAAAACAGACCCAAATGCATTAATGTAATGCAAAACAACAAGAACAAAACTGCATATACAACCAACTGCAGTCACAACTGAATATAAGGGGCAAACTACAACAAAATGAATGCACAAAGGCCAAGGTTCTAACAAGGACAAATGTACCAGAGGAACATATGGGTGAAGGCAGGACGAGTGATACAAGTAACATGTGCAGATTATACAAAAGTGAAGACCACAAAGGCACATGTACCAGTGAAACAGGGTGATACCAAAGCCAACATGTATATAACAAGTAACTCAAAAGCCACTGATCAAAATAACAGGCAGTGCAGACATGCTAGCAAGACCACAAATTCAAACCAAGTGAAACTACAAAGACCATGCAAGTGCAGACAATTATGATCACATTCAAAACTATGTGATTTCAGGTAGACCAGGTAACTGCTGATAACAAGGTACACAAATAATACCAATGAGACTCAATGAAGTACGTGAAATCAGAAGCTAAAAGGTTCAAGTTACTGACTCAAAAGTCCTAGTAACACCACGAGCTCAATCTAACTACAGTTGCAGCATAAGGCAATAGTGTGCATGAAAGTGTTGCAAAACCAGATAGCATAAGTTCAGTGCAGATCAAACTCTAAACCACCCAACCAACGTGATAGGATGAATGCAAATGCAAATGAACTTGTTAGTGAACCATGCTAAACCCTACCAGTACATCAACTACCAGCGCACCGTAATACCAACAGAGAGGACAGAGGTAGAATCAATACAGTATGCACATAACAAATATAGAGGATGAGGCTAGACTAAAGCATCCCAGACTCATAACCCAGACTCGACAAGCATACATGAAGGCCTAAATGGAAGTATCACTTATGAGCAAGACAGAGAACCAGTGTAACTATTTTATATAAGCATAATCTCAAGAAACAAGTTCACTGTAAAAGCTAGGAAATAGGCAGCAACAAGTATCATATCAACTTCGATATCAAAGCTCAAAGCAAAACAATGCAAAACTTCCCGAGGATTACAAGTATCCAGACCGAAGTCAAGCAAACAGTGTGTGGCCAAGGCAATTACAAAAATCAATTCCGAAGTCACAGAATTTCACAAGAAAACCAAGAATGCCAGCAATTCAGAACCGAAGTCACAAGGTAAAGCCACAGACAATTTTCAATGTCGATTTAAATCCATAGCAGTTTCGAACAAGAAAAAGAAACAAATTCAGTTAAACACATGAAACCAGGTGTACTAGCAGTTTAAAGCAAGTCAGGGAATCATCTCAGGCCTCAAAACAAAACCCTATGGCCGAAGCCCAATTTAAACAAAATCATCACTTAAAGCCAACCATGTACAAGAATGGTCGAAGCCAACGAGAACGAATAAACGAACGAACTACAGCTGTTTGAATTAGATGTGAGCGAAATACATCCCTCACCTTTGCCACAGACGAAGTAGACGAGTGCCAAGCGAGGAGGCGAAGTCATCAATCGCTCGAGCCATTCCAGTCGAAGCCGTGGCGACATAAAGACAATCGAAACCCTCACTGGAACGAACGCAATTAAGTCGATCAGAGGAAGAAAGGAATCACGAAGCCACCATTTTTTTTCTTTCTCGAAAGAGAACTGAATCCGGTGGAGGAACGGACGAGTACGAGATTTGAAGCCGCCATTTATTCTCGTTCGTGTTTTGATTTAGGGTTAGGCTTCGAATGAATGAAAAGAGAAGGGGACCGGGTCGAACAAAATAAGAAAGGGGATGACATCCACTCAAGTAACACAGTACAACACCCATGGGCCAACATTCAAAGCCCAAAATATTTATAAAGCCCAATTAGCAATTTTTAACAACTTATAAAAGAGTTTAAACCGGGTGTTAAAAACTTCAAACAGCAATTAGCTGGCATTTTAATCGTTTAATGACGATATTAAATTTTCACAAAAGCTCGGTTTGTTACAATAAGACTTGAAAAAGGCTGAAATTTGCATAAGTGAGATATTGGCCTTGTCAAATATTTTTCTAGGAATGGTTTCCTCTCCTTTAAGGTCAACACCAAAGTAAGTGAAAACTCTAGTGAGATACGCCATGAAATAGTGTGTTTTCATGCTTAGAAATATTTTTAGGAAAAAATTCATCCAAAATGACTTGAGACCTATTTATAACATATTGACTATAAATGGCGAAAAGAGCTTTGAAATTTTTTTAAGTCGGGTTTTTATAATTACCCGTTCTAGGAGTGATACTTTGTTGAAAAAGAAGGCTTAAAATTCTTGCTTTTGGACGCAACTTTTTATTTTTGAATTCAAAGTCATCATCACTTTCGAAAATGTCGTGAATCACTTCATGGTTTTTAAAATCAATTCGAAAAGTTGAATGGTCCATTCCACTAGATTTGCATCCGAGAATGTGACTAAAAATTTCATAATTTAAGACAATTTGTATCCCCTTGACATTACTCCAAACTTCTCCTTCATCTCCATCATTAAATTTTCCTTTCAAATTTGCATAATTTTTTTTTACTAAATTTGGATAACAAATGAAATCTTTTTGAGAAGCGTTAATTAAACCAAGAATTTCATTTTGCAAACAAAGATTAAAAGGATCATAAGTAGGAAAATCTTCAAAAATAGAAAATCTTTCGAGAGAGACATTTCCAAAAGACATATACTCTATATAAGCTTGCATGGTTTCTTTGGCATTAAAAAGAAAGCCTTTTGTTTTCTTAGAAAGCCTCATTGTTGATGGAGTATTGCTTGAGGATGCTATTGAAGAACAGTCTGAGGTGATAAGATAGTTAATGGTTTTAGAAATTTGAAAATGAAAGTGAAATGAATGGATATAGATAGAGTAAATAAATAGAAAATCAAAGGACATTGTTCTCCGGTCAGGAGACATCTTTTTAAAACATATGAGTTGGGGGAAAGGTGGAGGAAAATTCAAATTTTGAATTTGAATTTGAAATTCAAAATCTGCCTGCATATGTCGACATATACATGTAGGGTATGTCGACATATAGGTCGAAAATTTCAAAAAGAGAAATTCAATAAATAATTCCTATTTATCTATAGTTACAATTATCTTATAATACTTAATTAATATGTACTTAAATAATTTTAAAAAATATTTTAAATGTATTTTTTTATATTTTATTTAATATTTTATTAATACAAAACTCACAAAAACTAGCTGAGCCCAATTCAAAATCGCCAAAAATTTGCTTACTGTATCAATTTCCTATAGTGGTTTTCTCTGTTTGAAAATCTGAGTTATATGCTCTCTTTGATTGACTGTAACTTTTGATTCCGGCAAAGAAATGCTGCCGGATTTCTTGCATTTGGTTCCTTATGTTTACCTTTCCTTATTGCAATAATCTAATAACTTGCATTTTTCGGTCATTTTTCGTTTAGTGATCTTTGAAGTAATCATCTCTTATCGGGGTTTCTTACCTCAATTGTTGTTATCTTAGTATTTGTATGACTTTCCGTGTGTCACTACGGAAGGAGCCATATTTTTTCTTTTTTTTTAAATATAACATGGTCCACTCTTATTGGACCCGCACCTGACCCAGTTTGGTACGGGTGGGCGGCGCGCGCGTGTTAGTTCATGGCCATATAGGTCCTCTCCCTCACATAAAATTACCCAATTTACATCAAATAAATTCATAATTCCTTATTTTTAACTTCTAAAACTCAACAAAAATTATTTTCTTGCATAGAAAAATATAACAAACCATTTTAAACTCATATTTATAATCAAAACACGTTTTAAAACCAAATTCTATCTTTTTATCTAAATAAAAAACCTATAAAAATCAATTACTTCCCTTAAAATTATTAAAAGAAGTAATTTGAAATAATTAATAAAATCATTGCATTTTCTCCAAATAAAAACCCATTTTAATTTATTACCATTTGACCTGTACCCTTACCCGGTCCGGCGGCGCGTGCGCGTGTTAGTTCATAGCCATATAAATCCTCCTCCTCGCACAAAATTACCTGACCCTAAGGGCCCACCCTAGTACTACTCTCATCCAAGCACGCTTAACTTCGGAGTTCTGATGGGTTCGGCTACGATCATACCAGCACTAAAGCACCGGATCCCATCAGAACTCCGAAGTTAAGCGTGCTTGGGCGAGAGTAGTACTATATATAATATTTAAAATACACACACACACATAATATTCATCCAATATTATTATTAATTTATAGGTTATTCCTAGTAATCATCAACAATCAATAGCAATAAAAATTCAAAAAATTTATTTAAATTCGTACCTTTTTTTGTTCCGTTTCTCCAGATTTCTCGTTAATTATCGCTGTGAAGCACATATTAGCATTCTTTGTATCTAGTTGTTATCACTTGATGGAGTGTCTAAATCATCTAGTGTTGCAGCATAAGCCCTTCCTCGTTTTCTGGACAAATCGGCATTTGGTGTGATTTTCAGTTTCTCAGGATGTGGACAGTCTTTTTATATGGCCATGTTCATCGTAGTTAAAACATCTAACACCATTTCCGCTTCCATTTCCGCTTCCTAGATTTTTATTATCATATCTCCTGAGATTATTCATCTTTTTGTACTTCAGAAATCTTCTGATATTTCTTGTCATAAAGGCAATTTCCACATCATCATCATTGTTTGAATCCAGATCAGCATTAAAAGCGATGGATTTCTTCTCTATTGCCTTGCTTTCTCTCCTACCCTGCATTTGTGCTTCAAATGACATTATATTGCCAAATAACTCTTCAATGTTTAGAGTACTAATGTCATTAGCCTCTTCAATCGAAAGAGTCTTTTGGTCCCATTCAAAAGTAAGTGAATTGAGGATTTTTCTAACTTGATCCTCTTTAGAAAAACTTTTACCAAGTGAAATTAGTGAATGAACCATATCTTGAAATCTACTATATATATATCAGAAATGGACTCATTTTAAATAATTGAAACCGATTAGTTAAAATAGAAATTTTGGTCTGTTTGACTTTACTAGTGCTCTCATGTGTAACTTGCAATGTTCTCCATATTTCAAATGCAAACCTACAGATAGACACCATATTACATTCATCTCTATTCAATGAACAAAAAAAACATTCATGGCTTTAGAGTTACTTTGTGCTACTGCGTTTTGGTTAACTGTCCAAGTTGAAAACTTAGTCTCGGGCTCAGTGTAATCATTTTGTGCGATGTTCCAAATACCTGGACCAATTAACTGTAAATAACCTACATGACCAATATGTGTAATTACTGCCATGAAGAAATGGAGTCTAGCAGTAGATTGTCCTACCACAACGAAGTTATTAACAAGTGGATTAACAGTGCTACTAACAATATTACTAATAGCGTTGTTAGCCATTAAAACTTTTCAAAAATCAAAATTATGAATACTTTGAAAACCAAGGCTCTAATACCAAATGTTATTTAGTGGAAGACGGATCTTAAGGCTAATTTAACAGTAGAGAGGGGATGAATAGTGTTTTCTAATTTTTCTAAATCCTTTTGAATTCTTTTAAGATTATAGTTTAAACAATGCAATTAACACTCTCAGATTCAAACACAGATAAATATAAATGTAGTAAAAGTAAAAGGGAAAGAACACACCAGGATTTTATACTGGTTCGGAGTTACCTCACATCCAGTCCAGTACAATTCCTTGTACGGATTTCTTTTCAAATATCAAAGTCGATACAGTCTCTATTTCAAGGTAATGAGACACTCCCTCTAGACTTTTCGAGCTCTAGGTAGACACACTTGATTTACACGGGCCACAAGCACACCCACTTAAATTTTTGGGTCACCAAGCACACCCAATTGATTTACACGAGCTACAATCACACCCATCAATATACAAATATGATTTGATATTCGATAGAGTTTTATAGACACAGATCGTTGATCTTGAATACAAATGGTCATATAACCTCTTGAATAACACTTTGATCTTGTTTGAGTGAGAGAGATGAAAGAGATCAAAGAGTAGTCAATAGAGAATCAAATCAATGGATTTAATTTGATTCTGATTAAATTTCAGAAGAATTTGAGTAGAATTTCTTTTAGAAAACAAGAGAGTGAAAGAGGAGAGAAAATATGATAAAGTAGCCAAAGAAAATTCGTTGGTTTAACCCCAATTATAGAGAAACAATAGTCATATCCATTCACGAAGAGATTCGACGAAAAGACACTTCAATTCAAATTTGAATTTTGAAATCAATAGTCCATATGTCGACATATAGGGTGAGGATATGTCGATATATCCCTTTACATTCTGAAAACTTACTTTTTTTTAAAATGTTATACATTGTAAAATATTTTTATACTTTGTAAACTTATTTAAACATAGTTTAAACATATTTTAATCATATCAAAACTTAATAAAACTTTATAAAATTATTTTGAAACATTTTATATATATTAAGGATTTAATATGAATTTCTTTCAAAATAAAATAATATATATGAAGTATGAGTGAATATATTTAAAATCAAAGTTATAAATATTACAATATACTTATAAATATTTAGAAATCAAAAAATCAAAATTATAACAAAGTATAATAGATTAAAAGTATATTTAAAATATAAACTAATTAAAAAATTAAATTTTCAATATATAATAATCTTGTAAAATAAAAAGCTGAAAATAATTTGCAGGTTATTTTGAGAGATCATTTTGAAAAAAAGAATTCTTTTAAAATTATTTTTGAAATTTAGAATATTTAAATCCATTTGAAAAGAAGAATAGAGAAAGATCAAAGAAGTGCTATCAGGGTTTTGACAATAATATATGACTCTATAATTTATCTGGATATCTTGAGTTCTTCAATACTCATGAGTCATCAATCTCTAACTCTTGAATCTCTATATCATCCTCTTGAATCTTCACTTGATACTGTACAGTCTACTTAACTAATACCTGTATAATATCCTGCACTATATACTATATATAACTTGATAAAAACATTAGTATCTATAATTTATAGAATGTTATCTATAATTTGTATAATTTCATATGGTCGTTGTCATCAAAACCAATGCCTAAGGTACTAACAATCTCCCCCTTTTTGATGATGACAACCATGTATATAAGATATGTTATAACTTCCTCTAAGTTACGAAACTCCCCCTTTACCTATGCCTAGATTTCATATATTTCTCACCCTTTGTCATCAGCAAGAATCTAACAAAAAAACTCCCCCTTACTGGATAGTAGCGAATATCTACGTCTAGAAAACGTACCAAGGACCTCACCAGGATCCTCTGCCAAAACAAGACCGGCCTACCCCTTACTGGATAGTACCGAATATGTCATCGCTCTGATTGCTTTGCAACCCTTTTTATCGAGATCTCATGCATAACCAATCCATAAATATGTAGATGTATCTAGAAATGTGATCACACACCCTAATCGGAGCAACCCACTTAGCCTTGCTGCATCTCCCCAGATTTTAGTCATTGTCGGTTGATGAGGCTTGAGGCTATTCTTACCTTTTGAATAGCAATCCCAGTTGGAATGCTAACACTGTCTTCTAGGCAGTAATGTAGTGCCAACATTCATCCATACAAGTTGTCCAAGATAAGGACAAACCGAAGGCACTACTTCTACTACATCCATTTTGGAATCACTCTCAGGACTAATAGCAAGCAGCCCTTGCATTTCAATGCTCCATCCTCGATTCCATATTCTTTAAGATGTCTTCAGTTCGAAACACTTGAGTTGGATCGAAGTGGTTTTCAGATAACATATCTAATCCAGGTCTCTTCGAAACAACTTTAGATAGTTCTTGGTAAACTCAAACCTGGTTCTTTAGGAAATAAACAGATAAAGATAAGAGCGGAGTTCACCTCCTAACCGTTTGTGGATAGATTTCCTTGTCATTTATCCTAGAAGAAAGAAACGAGATTTATACTCATAGTACAACATTATTGGGGATGACTGTGCCATATAACTCACATGTTTCTCCTAGATATTTCCAAAGTTACGTTTAGGTCCAGATTTGATAGTTGGTTATTTAACTATCAAATAAAAAATCATTCAACGTTGATTTTATTCCATATGAGATCCACTAAGCCTTTATTAAATAATCTTTAATTAATTAAACTCACTTTATAAACATTAGATCAAAAGATCTTTTCAAAACACTATTCCCAAACCCCTTACATCCCATTTATACTTATCTTAAGGGTATAAGTATATTATCAAAACATTTGGAAAATTTCTCCTTTTAAATTCCTTTTTGAACATTACTTACTATAAACCGATCCACTTATCATTTATAAAAAGTTCCCTTTTAAAAGCCCACTTCACATTTAAATACCTTTATAAATTTCCAAATCAATTTATAAAACACTTTTATAAGTCTATAAGTCAATTTACAAAACCTCTTTACAAACCTCTGAATCATTTATAAAACATTTCCTATTTAAAACTCCTTTAATAAATCTTCTTTAAGAAAAATCCTTTACAAAATATCCTTTGCAACTCATCCTTTTAAATCACTTTAATTAAACATTTTACTTAGTAAAACCCATTTTTATAAATAAGTTATTATTTATAAATACCTTTATAAAATAATAATATAACTTGGAAATCATTTATAAATCTTAAACCCCGAAAATGGTTAAAGAATTGAAGTTAATTTAACACCATACTTTATAATTCCAAAAAGAGCTTAGCAATCCCAATGGTAGTAATTTAAGTTACCATTTAACATCAATTTCACTTCCAAGTTACTTAACCATTTATTTACATATGTCAACATATATGCAAATGCAATTCATATCCAAATCAGGGAATAACATGTCAATGCAAACTAACTGGCATATACATGTCCAAATAATATAATAATAGGATGGTGATTTATCCTATTAATAAATGTCCAAACAATCAAACAATTAACTAATACCAGAATGAAGGTTTATTCTGCTAATATATGTCCACAATAATCAAAAAAATTAATTTCTAGTATAACGGGGATTTATTCTGTTATCAAATGTCCACACAATCAAACAATAACATCATAACTCATTCATAGGCATTTGTCTACTTAACAGTACCAACATTTGAATTCCTTGAGTTCAAAATCATCTCTGAAAAAGTACCTTTAAAAGAATTTGATTCTCAGAGACAAAGAATTTAAAACTTAAAACACACTTTAAAATGATTAATTACAAGATAAACTCTTATTAAATCATAATTAATCTTTATCAAATTTAAACTTAATTTAATTATAAATTGATAATTAATTAAACCTTTAATAAATAATTTATTTATAAATAAAACCCTTAATTAATCCTTTGTTAATTATTGAATAATAATTTAAACCTTAATTAAGTTAAATAAATCTTGTTTAATACTTAATTAATTATTAATTATCAAAACCAAATTAATTAATAATTTATTATTGAAAACTTAATTAACTTTCTAAAACATCATTATTAAGTTTATAAAATATTTTCAAAACTCTTTTAAGTATAAATAAACTAAATTTTCAAAAATCTGATTTTTTTTAATCAAATGCATCCATATCGACTATCCCTATGGATACAAGAATTTGAGTTTGTTTTTCCAAGTTACTAACTTTCCAATTCTACACTTATAACTTTGTTTCATTTTAAACCATAAGGAAAAGTTTAGAGACTAAAACAAAGTTTAACTTTAAAGTTTTAAAAACTTAAATACTTTAAAATCATTTCCTTCCAAAGAATCCAAATCCTCTTTTAACATCTTAATGTTTACTTATAAACATACCACATCACAACCAAGTTGACATTCATATCATATCCAAACTTACAACCAACATCAAATCCAAAGTTTATAAACTGTATCATAACCGAAGTTTACAAATTTACAACAATACTAAGGTAGACTTCGTTTCAAGTCCACTTTTTCCATCTCGAATTATCTATATCCATAAATAACTAGGCATATAACAACTTAAACATATTTCACACACATCATAAAGCAACATATATCAAGTTAAAAACTTTGAAATTTAAAACTAACGTTTACTCACCGAAAGCTTGGAAATCACAAAAATCCATTGAAAAATAGGTCATCTTCTCATTGATTTTTAATCATGTTACTCTCAAAATTTGGACAAGTCATAAAAGTTTTAGAAAATTCTTTTCTCTTCAATTTGAAAAAAATAATCACTTAATTTGGATTTGCTTTGAGGGAGATATGATCAAAAGAAGGAGTGGTATTTTCGGCCATGATAATATGGGTCCAAAAATGAGTCAGAAAGAAATGAAATTTTGACTCAAAAATATTCGAAATTTGGGAAAGTAATTCAAATGAAAGTTGGAGCCACTGGATTTATATATGGTTTGCATAAAAAAAATCTTGATTTGGAGTAGCAAGGAAGTTATGGCCGAATGAAATGGGAGGAAAATGAAGAAGAAAGAGTTTTAAAACATTTTCAACATACATATATACATACATTAATACACATATATATGCCCCAACTAATATATTTATATGTGTTTTATTTACTAAAAGAGTTTACAACATTTACGATAACTTTTAGTTGACGAAAAGTCAAAAATTCGAAAAATGAATTTCGGTCACATTTTCGATTTCTCTTCGAACTATATATTTTTGTAAACAAATTTTAAAAACTATTTCACCATCATTATTTATCATTTAGAAGAGTTTTATTTTCATTTTAAAACCTATATATTGAATATTTAAAATTAATTAGATATTCGCAAATCAAAGCAGGGAAATTCCGGGTCGTTACAAATATTGTAATATATTGGTATATATACTTATTTAAATCCAAACCAATCAATCTTTAGACTTCCCTAGGAACTTCTACCCATCCATCGAATCTGAAATTTGGATTCTCATTGAAGCATTCCAATCTTCATCATCTTTGTTGACGGTAGTTTCAGGATTGTTGGTTGGTTCATCTTTGATAAGAGAAGAAATCATCCATCAAATGACGTCAAAGTGCTTCTCTTGCTCTTTATTTGACTTAGTTCTAAGTGTCTATGATTTCTAAGAATGAAGGTAAGAATATTCTTGAACGATTCAAGTGTTTGTTCAAGATTTTCTCATAGTTTTTTTGATGTGGACAAGCCATTATTGAAGATATAAGTTTATGTATGAAAGAGAGAGAAGAAAGAGATTGAAAATGATGATTTTCTGGAGGGAATAGGTACATATAGAGGTAAGAAGTCATTTGAAATTTATAGGTGTTTGGTAGTTATTTTACTTTTAATTTAAAAAAAAAAAATGAAAACTGGCCGTTAAATGTCGACATACATGCTTGACATATGTTGACATATGCACTATAATTTTCAAAACTAGTTTATTTTACTATTTTCTTGTGTTTAGCCTATACTATTATACTTGTATGACTTTCCAGAGATGATTAACAATGTATAACAGTACGAATTGGAATTTCATTGATAATAAAGACGAGTACATGAAATACATTAGAAATAACAGAAAGATACATAAGATTAGCACAAACTCAAACTAGAACATCCAAATACAAAGATAGATAACTTAAACAAACAATTAGAAAGATGTGGATGGTAATAAAGAAGAACCATAAGCTTGCGGATGACCTTTCCAAAGAATTTATCCATTTTGGTGGAAAGTGAAACAAACTTCTTTGAAAATGATTTCTTAAGTTTCATTTGAATGTGAATGATTTTCTCTTGATTTTTGAGAAGATTTTTGTTGGATGGATTAGATGGCATATTGATACTTTCCAAGGAAGTATGCTCCTCCTCTTACTGTTCTTCCTCCTTGACTTCCATTCCATCTTCTTCCTCCTCCTCCTCTTCTCTTATATCTTGCTCTTCTTCCCAAGCCAATCTTTGTTCCTTTTTCGCAAGCGTTTCATAAGGCTCGAAAAAGGGTTAAATATGCATAAGTGAGATGTTGGCATTATCAAATATTTTTTGAGAAATGGTTTTCTCTCCTTTATGGTCAACACCGAAGTAAGTGAAAACTCTAATGAGATACACACCATGAGATAGTGTGTTTTCAAGATTAAAAAGATTTTTAAGAAAAAATTCATCCAAAATGACTGGAGACCAATTTATGTCGTACTGACCATAAATGGAGAAAAGTGTTTTGAAAACGTTTGGAGTCCGGTTATTATAATTACCCGTTCTAGGAGTGATACTTAATTACAAAAGAAGGCTTAAAATTCATGCTTTTGGACGCTAGTTCTTGTTTTTGAATTCAAAGTCCCCATCACTTTCAAAAATGTCGTGAATCACTTCATGATTTTGAAAATCAATTTGAAAAGTTAAAAGGTTTTCCACTAGATTTGCATCCGAGAATGTGACCCAAAATTTCATAATTTAAAACCATTTGTGTCCTCTTGACACCACTCCAAACTTCTCCTTCGTTTCCATCATTAAATTTTCCTTTCAAATTTGCATAAACATTTTTAATAAATTTGGATAACAAACGAAATCATTTTATGAAGCATCGATTAAACTAAGGATTTCATTTTGCAAACAAAGATTGGAAGATCATAAGTAGGAAAATCTTCAAAAATAACAAATCTTCCGGGAGAGACATTTCCAAAAGACATATACTCTATATATGCTTGAATGGTTTCTTTGTCATTGAAAAGAAAGCCTTTTGTTTTCTTAGAAAGCCTCATGGTTAATGGAATATTGCTTGAGGATGCCATTGAAGAATGGTTTGAAGAGATAAGAGAGTTAATGATTTTTGAATTTGAAAATAAAAGTGAAATGAATGGATAAAGATAAAGTAAATAAACAGAGAATCAAAGGACATTGTTCTCTGGTCAAGAGACATCATTTCAGAACATAGGTGTTGGTGAAAAGGTGGAGCGAAATTCAAATTATGAATTTGAATCTGAAATTTAAAATTTTCCTGCATATGTCGACATATACATGTGGGGTATGTCGACATATAGGTTGAAAATTTCAAAAAGAAAAATTCAATAACTAATTCATGTTTATCTGTACTTATAATTATCTTATAATAGTTATTTAATATATACCTTAAACAATTTTATATTTAAATATATTTTATATTATTTTTATTTAACATTTAATATATATATATATATATTTAAAATATATATACATACAATATTCATCCAATACAATTATTTATTTATAGGTTACTCCTAGCAATCAACAACAATCAATAACGACAAAAATTCAAAAAATTTATTTAAATGCGTACCTATTTTTGTTCCATTTCTCCAGATTCTCATTAATTATTGTTGTGAAGCACATATTAGCATTCTATGCATCTGGTTGTTATCACTTGAGGAAGTGTCTGAATTGTCTAGTGTTGTAGCATAAGCCCTTCTCCATTTTCTATACGAATCAGTACTTGGTGTGATTTTCGGTTTCTGAGGATGTGGGCAGTCTCTTTTTATATGGCTAGGTTCATCGCAGTTAAAACATCTAACACCAATTCTGCTTCCATTCCCACTTCCTTTACTTTCGTTATCATGTCTCCTGAGATTATTCATCGATTTGTACTTCGGAAATTTTCTGAAATTTCTTATCATGAAGGCAATTTCCTCATCATCATCATTGTCTGAATCCAGATCATCTGATGTGGCGTTGAAGGTGATGGATTTCTTCTCTATTGCTTTGCTTTCTCTCCTGCTCTGCATTTGTGCTTCAAATGACATTAAATTTCCAATTAACTCTTCAATTTTCAAAGTACTAATGTCATAAGCCTTTTCAATCGCAAGAGTCCTTTGGTCCCTTTTAGGAGTAAGCGAATTGAGGATTTTTCTAACTTGATCCTCTTCAGAAAAACTTTTATCAAGTGTAATTAGTGAATGAACTATATCTTGAAATCTTATATATATATATATATATAAGAAATGGACTCATTTTAAATAATTAAAACTGATTAGTTAACATAGAAATTTTGGTCTGTTTGACTTTACTAGTGCCCTCATGTGTAACTTGCAATGTTCTCCATATTTCAAATGCAGACTTACAGATAGACACTCTATTAAATTCATTTCTATTCAATTAACAAAACAAAACATTCATGGCTTTAGAGTTACTTTATGCAACTGCCTTTTGGTCAGCAGTCTAAGTTGAAACATTAGTCTCGGGCTCAGTGTACTCATTTTGTGTGGTGTCCAAATATCTGGACCAATTGATTATAAATAAGTTTTCATCCATAATAAGCGAAACTAATTAATCATGTAATGATAGGTACTATTTGAGTACCAAGTAAATACATAATCATAAGTCTATAGAAATCTACAACATTTCCTTCAATCCATTTTTTATCAATAATTGTCAAAGGCCCTGCATAAACATCTTTCCCAATAAACCTTTTTTTAATTGTAGATAACGATCAATAAAACCTTGAATAGCTAAAGAAAATGAACAAACCCTATCCTTTTGTTTTTAAAGGAAACACCTGTGAACCTTAAATAAAACAAGTTAGACTTAATTATTTAATCTAATATAAAAAATTAACTATGCATATTTCATAAGCAAATAATTATTTTTCACCAATCCAAAAATATCAGCAATATCATTCAGGAAAATGGCAACTTGCCTTTCTAAAAAAATGAATTTCACTATCATAACGAGTGCGAACCCGTGCTATGAATATAGGAGTTGTTATATAATTTTGCTAATGATGTATTTTTTAGATTTTATAGTATATGAAGATGAAAGCATATATTTATGGAATGTAAATTTTTAGATTAATTTTTTTGTGAATGCTACTAATAAAAATGTGTTGATAAATCTACTTAAATAGACTTGGAGCATATAGAGTATAATTAATATTTTAGAGTACAATGCCTTTATATAGAAAAGGTTACATCAACTATTTGTTATTCCTAACTTGGTAAGCACTATATTATTAAGCATGACATTTAATTAATTTTCAAATGTAATTTACATTGGTTCAACATAGTTTTATCCTACTTTTAACATATAAATCTAAATATATACATAATTTTGTTTGATAACCGTGTTCCAAATCTAGAGTACAGAACTTATGCTTGAAATGAGATAGTATTTAAATTTGGCTTAGTGAAACAACATTTTCAATATTACACATTTCGACATTATACTATACTTATTAAATTAGAGAAATATTGTAGTAGTTTTCAAACATTGTATTCTTTAATACATATAGCATAATATGACATGAGAAAATATATGAAATGAGCAATCAAATTTTGTATCTTTTGTATCTAGAGTATCATTTTGTTTTATAGATCATGCAATAATTTGTTAACTAATAATTATGTATATAGCATACATTGTATTATTGTTACTATATTAAGCTTCTTAAAAAAACTTGACTGGTTAACTATGCATAGTCCAACGTTGATGATTCTAACTAATTAAATATTATTCTTCTTTGTTTCAACTAATCTGAATAAGAGCTACACAACATGATTTAATATATGTATATTTTTAAAATATACAATGAAGTAAAATTAAAAATTAGTTTTAATCCATCAAAAATTATAATGTTATATTGAACTAAAAGTGGATACCAATTGATTAGCATTAATGAGAATCAGGATGATTTAGCGGACAATTATGATTTGAGGTTAGAGTTTGGAGGTCGTGGTGTTCGTGGGAAAATTGGATTAGTGGTATCAATTAAGCCGTTGACATATCAATTATGTCAGACTTATCTAAGATAAGTCGGACGTAATTCTCGCCAACTACTTTTCGGTTAACGTTTCTGGTGTTCATGAACGGGGACTTAGTATGTAACTCTTTCCTAATTAGATTAAATATTAATAAAAGAGAATTAATTTTAATAATTCTCAAATTAGTTTGAATTAGAATCAAATGAAATTAGCAACAATTTATTCCCTTTGAACACAATTCTTTCCATCTGAAGTTAGCCTACTCGTAAACATTATTATTAACCCATCTTTAATTCGTAATGATTTATAAACATCTCTAAACTGCAAAAAAATCAAAATAATACAACGTAAACAATCTTTATAGAAAATAAAAAATAATTACTAAGATGTTCCATAAGATCTCCAAGTATTCAGTGTTAACCATGGATTAAATAGGAAAATACCCGCTACTTATGAACATTTCATGGTCATTGAAACATTGCTATAGAAAAATTTATTACTGTGGGTCGATTAAGATGGATAATATCTAATATTACAAAAAATAAGTCTAGATTGCATATAAAAAATTAAATATTTAGATAAAAATTAAGTTTATAGAACGCCTATTTAGAACTAAAATTTCAACACACTTTTCTCGAAATACAATATAGAAATTTATTATTTGACTATTCTTTTACATTATAGATGATATTTTCCATACTCGATTTTCTTAAATACTTATAGTTCAAAATGGAAAATATATCAACTTTATCTCAGATTATACTCAATTAAAGATTCTTTGATGTACATTTGTTAGTAAACCAATTATGCCTTGTAAATTTACGAAGGAAATGAAATTCATGATCGTACTAAACAAACACAAAATAGATTGGAGAATTTATTATATATTAATTATCTTCAATGCTAACTTAAGAAATTAATTTGCCATAAATATGATCGTATTAGTTTTCAGAAAATTTGATTGGATTCTATTATCACATCAAACAATTGAATTATAAAATAAATATATTACCAAATTATCAAATTAACTAAATTACATATACATTATATTGAGTTTAATTTTTTTTCAAATAAAGCATTTAGCTTTAAAACTAAAAATATTAGAGGAACTAAACCTACCATTATTTTCGAAATTGAAAGCATAAATGGGAATTAGTAGTTGACCTATAACCATTTAACATTCTATCTGTTGTATCTAGAGTAACATTTAGGTTTATAAATAATGTAATAATTTTTTGACTAATAATTATGTATATAGTATCTATTGTTTTATTTTCACTATATTAGGCCTTTTAAAAAAACTTGACTTGTAACCATGCATATTCTAACTTTGATGATTCCAACTACTTGAACATGATCCTAGTTTGTTTGAAAATGTACAAATAATATGAATGGGAGTTATAGAACATGTTTAATGAAAGTATACTTTAGAGAGATACAATTAAGTAAATTAAAAATTAGTCTTAATCCATCATAAAAATAAAATGTTATATTGACTAAAAGTGGACACTAATTGATTAGGATTAATGAAGATTAGTATGTAACTGGTCTCTAACAATAAATTTCAACAAAAGAGAATTAATTGTAATAATTCTCAAATTAGTTTGAATCTAAAATAAATTAATATTATCAATTTATTCCTTTTAAATACAATTGTTTCCATTTGAAGTTTGCTTATTTGTAAAAATTATCAATAACACATCTTCAATTTGTAATGATTTATAAACATCTCTAGACTGCAAAATAAAATCAAAATAATATAGCATCGAATAATTATTATAGAAAATAAAAGATAATTGCCAATATATTCCATAAGAGCTCCAAGAATTCAGTGTTAACCATGCATTAAACAGCAAAATGTGTGCTATTTATGTACATTTCTCGGTCAATGAAGCGTCACTGTATGAAAATATATTAAACCATATGACAATTAAAATGGATAATATCTCATATTACGAAAATGAGTCTAGGCTGAGTATAAAAATATAATATTTAATTAAAAATTATAACACCTTTCTAAAACTAAATTTTCAACATAAAGTTACATACGGTAGACTGAACAAAAGTAATATTTATACATTTGTATTTCTTTTTTCAAATACAACATAAAAATTTATTATTTGACCATTCTTTTACTTCGTAGATGATATTTTCCCCAACTTGATTTTCTTGGATACATATGTTTAAAAATGGAGAAACATCAATTTTTTTCTTTAGATTATACATAATTTAAGATTGTTTGGTATACATGTGATAGTAGACTAATTATGCTATTCAAAATATGCAAAGGAAATAAAATTCATGATCGTACTAACGAAACACATATCAGATGAACGTCGATGTAAATATAAAACTTGAGAACTAAATAATAGTTCAACGTTACATATCAAGGATTTTATTAAAAAGATCTATGATATCGATGTATTAACCAATCTAATAACTTCCTGCAGAATATGAAGGAAACCAGGTTGATAATGATACAGATTTAAACTAAAATAATAAGAAAGTATAAGATTTATTCCAACTTTAATTTTGTATACACTTATATTTCAAAAAAAATCAATCAACTTGATTTTTGTACACACTTATTCACTACAAAATGAATGAATGAAATGAAAATCATAATCGAACTAAACGAATCTCTACTATTAATAATAAGAATTCGATGAATAAAATTTCAACCGCGTCTTTTTGAAATTCCGAAAATGCCTTATGTCCACCAACGGAATCTCGACGTCCGTTTACAACCTTCACCACCCTCCCATTTCCAAGCACTCTTAAACATAATTTCACTATAAATTTGCATCCGACACCATCAACGTAACTTTTTGAGATAAAAATGTTGTGACCACTAAAGCTATCGGATGCACGTACGTGCGATTTATACTAGTACAAATAAAATGAACGTCAATGTAAATAAAAAACTTAAGAATAAAAAATAGTCAAGCTTCATGTATTATATATTTTACAAAATAACCAAAGATTACATGATATCTATGCTTTGACAAATCCAATAACCTTCTAAAAATATAAAGGAAACCATATTCATATCCATACAAATTGTAACCAAAATAAGAAGAAAACAATTTTTTGAACGCAAAATTTGAAGTAAATATCTACAATAATATATTAGAGCTAAAACAAAAAATTCAACCTTAAATTAAATGAAAATAAATATAATAAAATAAAAATCAAACCTTTAAATGCAGCTTGATAGATCAGTAAGCAAGGTTTTTGGAGGCTTTTAGAAAATTTTTCCATGAAAACTACAACACTAAGAACAACAGATAAAAACACAATCTCTACAAAACAAGCTTAAAATGATTTTTTTAAATGAATATAAATTAAAGAACTAAGGATGAATTCAACCAAATTATAGTTAGATAAAAAAATAAAGATATTGACTAAAAACTATTTGACTAAAAATAAAGATATTTGTATCCATCATTGAACCACTATTTGACTCGATCCAGTTCGTGTCTATCTCCCACTTCGCATCGGTCAATTCCTCTTAGTTCGAATCGATCAAGTTGGCCATAATCGAATCCATCTGGACAAAGCTATTCGTATCCATCGGGTGATCTTAGTTCGAATCCATCAGGCAGTTGCTCTTCGTATCCATCATGGAACCGTGTTCGAATCCATGTGCGAAGACTTGTTCGTATCCATTGAGTCAACGAGCCTGGATGACATGTTATTCATCGATGCGAGCAAGGCGAAACTCATGGAGTCGACCCGGTCAACTCGAAGAAAAGAACGGATCGATGCGAGGTATACGCGCCACGTCATCACGAGAGCACGCACAGGCGATCGATTCGAAGGGATCGATTCGAATCGGTCGATTCGAACCACACAGCCACCGAAAAACTCCATTTCGTATCGATGATATCTAGAGATCTACCAGTCCAAATGCTATGAAATTTTCACAAAAGCTTGCATACATGTTGAAGAATGTCCACACCAAATTTCAGCTCGATCGGATGATTTTTTTGATCGATTCGAATGGAGTTCGAATCGATCCCGAAGCGGGCCCAGATTTCCTGAACGCGGGCACATTGGCCCCCTCACGTGCCAGAAGTAGTCTCCCTAATTTTAGGCAAAATATCTGCCTCCTACACCTATAAATAGAGCCCCTGGTTATTCAGAAAAGGGGTCGGACAATTTTAAGAGCTAAAGAGCGCCCAGACTCTGCCAGATTTACTCAGAATCACCACTGCTTCCTTAGATTCAGACTTAGCTCAGAAAATCAGTGGTACTACATTATAAGAAATTGTAATCTTCAAGTGAACATCAATAAAATCATCAACTTCAGAGTGGACGTAGGCAAGATCGCCGAACCACTATAAATTCTGTGTTGTTTCCTGCTTTCATCTAATTTTTCTGAGAGTTCTTCATTTTTATTTCTCTACATATTTGATATTTGTGATCTGTGATTGGGAACTGGTGCTTTCACGACATTTGGGGTTTGTGATCAATTTTGGCGCAAACAGTATATATTTCCAAAAGCTTTTAACACAATTTCCCTTTATTTAGAAATAATTAAATAAGGTATATATATATCTTCCAAACTTATACTTAACAAATTATATTATAAAATTTATTACTAAAAATTATCATATAATAAATAAATCAAATTCATCATATTATAATTTTAGAATATTATTTCATAAGATTTTCCATTAAATCAAATTCCATAAAAATAAATTCCCCACTTAAAAATAAAATATAAATCATAAGCCACCTTTTTATAAAATCCTTCAAATATATTATTGTATAACTACAAATAAACAAAATTATATTCAAATGTCCAATTAATTAAATAGATTCCAAAAATCACCCTTTTCCACACATAATTTATATTCACATAATTTTTGAAAATATTCCACTTTTAATGATTTCTATCACAATTATTATTTTTGACATTTAATTAAAATCGTTCCAAAAATCACCATTTATTCAAAATATTTTTATTTCAATCAAAACTTCACATTTTAATTCATTACACCCTTCTGATCAATATCAAGTGTCGTGTATGACTAACACAATCATCAAATTCAATAAATATTACACATAACTCAACCGATGTTTATAACACTACTTCAGTCAATATCGTCCAAAACAATCGAATTCATCACATCGAACCACCAAAAACAACCATAAATTTGATATTCTAAACATAGACGTGAGTATAACAAACTCACCTTGATTTCCCAAGCCAAAATCTTATCTTTCCTCCAATGTTTGCTAATTTTCAGCCCCTTCTCCATCTTGTACAGCAATTCACGCATTACCACCTCACTTTGCACCACCAAGCCCTCCTCCATTGCCATAAGTTAAAGCTCTGTTGCCCTCATCGCTACGCTTGCCTCTATTCCTGCTCTTGATGGCAAAAACGAGCACTCCATCTATCGTCTTACGCCTCCCTTGAGCAGCCAAGCCTTTGCCTTTCCCAGGTATTGCGAACGACTTCGGTTACTTTCTTTTTTTATGCGATTCATCTTTTTTTTCCTTCTTTTTATTTTTTTGTGGCAGGCTAGGGTATTGGGAGAAAATTGTAGTCGAGTTTGGGTTATAGCAATTTGATAGTAGATCATTCTAGAACCAAGGTGAGAGAAAGAAAAGAATGATCTTGGGCCTTTAAATTCTAATCTAATTTATTTTTTAACTAATTTCCTTTCCTTTCAAATTTTAATTTTAATCTGGAAATTTATTTATAAAAATATTTCAATCTAGTTTAAACTGAATTACACTTCATGCTATAAGATATATCTCAATAACTGCACAATTTCCTTCAATTTGATGCCCGCTTATTTTTATTTAATCATTCATTATACTATTACAAAATAAATTTACTTTCCAACTATTCCAATAATATATAAAAAAATTATTTACACTTTAAATTTTTTTATAATTGTTAAAATGTTTTATATTTGTTAAACATTTTATTGAGTTTCAAAATATTATCTGAAAATAATTTATTAATTTAATTCAAGTTGTTAAATCAAAATTATTTACTAAATAAAATTTAATTAACTAAAAATTAATTTTTGAAATATTAATCATCATATATCGAATTCGAACAATTTTATTTTAGTTATATTTATTTATACGGTGTAGAAAGTAGAGTTATTACAACTAACATCATGACTAACATCATGAAAGGTGGCATTAATGCGACTAATCTAGCCATGATCCTGAAAGTTGATCAACAAAATAGTGTTACTCATTTTCGTCTTATCGCTTGTTGCAATGTTGTGTATAAATGCGTTACCAAGATTATTGCTACCAGAATCAAACCTATGCTCACTTGAATAATTTCACAAAACCAATCTTCCTTCCTACCCAATCATAACATAACAGACAACATATTACTTATGCATGAGCTTCTGAGAGGATATAATATAGCTAATATATCGCCTAGATGTATGCTCAAGCTTGATATTCGCAGGGCTTTCGACTCCTTAAACTAGACTTCACTCATTGTAATAATGATGAAAATGCACTTTCCCAAGAATATAACTACCTGGACATATACATGTATGTCAACTGCTTACTTCTCTATTACCATAAATGGTTCCACTTCTGGATACTTCCAGTCATCGCATGGCATTAGGCAAGGCGGTCCCCTCTCTGCTTATTATTGTTGTGGAATTATTCACCTAAATCCTCACTGAATTGGCATACCACAAAATTCTAAAGCTTCATCGTAAATGCAAATTCCCTACTATAATAGTCTCAAATTTGTTGATGACCTTATTATCTTCACTAAGCCAGAACAACAGTCCATTACAACTGTTACTAAAGACTTGCATCACTTCAAGATCACTATTGGTTTAGCTATAAATCACTCTAAATCTCATATTCTTATTGCAACAATCTTGAAACTGAAAATTCTATTTTTTATAATCTTTCTAATCTAAACCTATGCCTCCAGATTCTATTACCTTGGTATCCTGCTAACTACAACTAGAATTACATCTAAATAATGCCTTCCTATGTATGAAAAATTGATTGTTAAGCTAAACAAATGACATGTCCACTTACTGTCACAAAATATGATTTTATTTAATAAATAGACTGGATCTAATGCTAGTTAATAGACTTCATAGGCTCATTAAGATCCAAATATGATTATTTTTGAAAATTTCTCATTTCACCCACTGTGAAACGGGCCAAGTTCCAATAGACATAGAAAAAGGGATCTCAGCTAGATGGAGGAGATTCATGAAGACATAACTATATTACTGCTATGATTATATTTATTCTACTTTGTGTACTAATATATAGACCATATGTATTTTTTTGGGACATGTATTCTTATTCAATTTTATGTACCATTTACACTTTGTGGAATGATGTTGGATCTTCTCTCTCTTGATATGATAGGCATCTAGTCTTCTATATGTTTATGTTTATATTATATTTTATATCCTTTCGAGTATTGATATATATTCATTGTGTTTATATATCTTTATCTTAATGGAACATCGTCTGCGACACCGTTGGGGAATCCGATTGCTTGTATGCATGGATTTTGTTTATTATGGAACGTGGGTCGTTACATTTGTATCAAAGCTTAGGTTACCTGATCACCATAAATTGGGGTAAGTTGAGAGAGTACAATTGTATTTTTGTTATACTTACGTATATAGCATTTAGGCACTCACATTTTTGCTTCTAGCATCCCATGCGATCTTCTGGAAAAGTTGCTAATAATTTCCATCTGCATATAACTACTATGAGTCATGCTAATAAAGCATCGGTCACTAGAGGCAATGCTGAGGCTCCGGATATATACTTGTCAGTTTCGGAGATGCTTCATATGATATGTTGAGACATTAAATATCTTAGAAGGAGTCCGAGTTATGTTATGATGTTTTTATACTCGGGTTTTTGGGCTATGGACTTATTCTAGGGATGGATTAGAAGATGAAGCAAAATGTTGTTATAGATTGTATTGGTCATGTAGTTCAAAGGACGGATAGTGGTGGGAAAAGGCTTAATGTTTTTTATGAGGCAGAGAGTTCTATGATATTGAGCTATTTATAATCCTTAGTTCCCTCATATGATGAAATCGTACAAGTCCCAATTGTTAGGAATTTTAAGGATGTGTTTGAAGAAGTTTTGAGTTCTCCTTCTTATCAGGAAATTGAATTCTGTATTGATTTAAAGTAGGATGTGAAGCTGGTTGTCTAATCTATTAGACGAATGGCTCTATGAGAAAGAAGAAAACTAGGAACTCAAATTTTTTAACTTTAAAAGAAGGGTCTTATTTGAAGAAGTACATTAATATGGGAAGCACCTATCTTTTTTGCCGCTAAAGCGGATAGATACTTGAGATTATTTGTCGGCTATAGTGAGTTAAATAAGTTGAAAAGAAAGAACAAATATCTTCTCCCTTGTATTAATAATTTATTCGACTAACTCAAAGGAGCGAATATTTTCTCCCAACTCAATTTTCGTCAATTAATGGTGGCAAAAGACAACATTCCAAAAACTGCCTTTAGAACTCTCGATGCACCTTATGAATGGTTATTAATGCCATTTGACCTTATGAATGCACCTACATATTTTTTGATCTCGTAAGTCATGTCTTTTGGTATAGTTCAATCATTTTGTTGAGGTGTTCGTAAATGATGTTTTGATATTTTTTAAAAGTGAAGTTGAACATAAATTACACTTAAGGGAAGCACTTGAGGTGTTAAGGCCAAACTACTTGAAAGAAAAGTTGTCTAAATGTCACTTTTGGAGAAGGTAAGTTCGATTTTTTATATTGTATCTGAGAAAGGGGTTTTCGTTGATCCGGGTAAGGTTGTCGCAATGCAAGTTTGGAAAGTGCTGAATAGTGCAACCAAAGTTCATAGTTTCCTTGGGTTGGTGGGATATTATCGAAAGTTTATTGAGGACTTTGCAAAGGTTTCTACTCCTTTAACCCATTTAACTAGGAAGAACCAAGTCTTCTTATAGAATGCACATTCTGTGGATCTTTTATTATGATCAATAAATTATTGGCTAGAGCTCCTATTTTTGTTATTACATAAGGAGTTAAAACATTTACTGTGTATACTGATGCTTGTGGTACGAGCTCGACGTGGTTCTTATGCAAGAAGGAAAATTAGTTGCATATGCTAGTAGGCAACTTAAAACCCATAAGAATCTATCCAACCCATCGTTTGGAGTTGGCGGCTATCGTCTTTGCTTTGAAGACATAGAGACATTGTTTCTTGGCGAGAAGTGTGAGCTAGTCACCTATCATAAATCTTTGAAGTACTTACTCTCCCAAAAAGATCTCAATCTTAGGCAACAAAAATGATGAAATTCATAACATCGTATGTTTTAGGAATTTTCTACACTCTTAGAAAAGGGAATGTTGTGGAAAATGCATGAAGTAGAAGGCATGCTATGTTGGGATCTATATTTGTTGAATGAAAGGGTATGGAGTATATTACAAAGTTTGATTTTCGACCCACCTATGACGTTTTTCTCGGTTTGTTGGCAACATTAGAGTTAGGCCAACACTTATCTCAACCAAAATTTATGAATCAAATATCTAAATTTAAGTTAGAAGGTTCTCTGTAAATCCATGCCGTAAAGTTATTATTTTGGAGAAGACAGAGGTCGAATTTCAAAATTCAAAGAAGGCTTCGAACTAGGTTTCGTTGAACTTGGATTCCTAAGGGATTTGGAGAGTGGGATGTCTTCTCTAGGCAATATGATGATTTGATATGTTAAAATCATGGTTTTATGTTAGTTTTGGTTAAGGCTTGTGTGGCGACCGGCCTACACCTTTATACCCAAAAAAACCAATTGAGTGCACTACGATGATATCTAGCTGATGTAGGATGATAGTCAGGGTTATAGAGTAACAAAAATCCAATCACAGAACCTGTCATATATCTCATAGCGCAAGGATAAACTATAATAATCAATAACATATATAAAACTGGTGAGACTGTGTTATAATCAAATGAACCATAATAAGAACACCAGAATACAACAGGTTCACAAGATCATAGAAAACTGAAATAATAGAGTTTGCACATCCCAATGCACCAAATAAACTCTAATAACCTTTTCTGTCAATACAAGTATTGACATAGCTCCATAGTACTACACGATGGAATATAAGCAATAATAAGTACAAAGAATTGATATATGAAATCATAGCCTCCTGCTCACACTCCGTACAACTCAATATGCTATCCGGACCTATTATCCCTAATATATTCATTTAGGAGTACCCGAGATAATGAGTAGCAAAGTACAAAACCTCGGGTCAGACAACAGTTTGGTGTGAGCGATACATCATCTCAAAGTACTATAAAAACTGTATATAGGAATAAGGACATAGGGTATATAGAATCATACCTGACATGTCCTTGCATCTAAAGAGTCAACATATAAACATAGTATATGCTAAACTAATATCACATATGGGAATACAACACCCAAGTACAATATGGGTATAACACAGCAACATGACATCCATATTGAGCATACAACAAACAAAGCAACCATCATACAACCTTATATCTTTGACTCAAATGCATTGGATATACGATGCCTCTTATGACACATAAAGATGGTCAGTGGCTACTCAATGCTACGGATGCTCAACTCATGCCTACATGAACGTCCAATATACGGGTACACATAAACTACCCAAGGACCAGACACACATGAACGTCCAAATTATGGGTACACACAGACTACCCTATCCCAATGTAATGAGCATCACATCCTTAGTGTTATCCATCGATCCTTTAGTACGAGTATTGATAGTAGAGCCATGTTGTGTTCCACTCTATAAACCACCACACAGAACTTGTCCTCTCGGTCTATCACCAGATGTATTGTCACTCACCATCTTGTGTCGTTAAAATCACCATATTAGTTACCATTCAATACCTTTAAGTCTCCCAAGTCATTCCGGGGTTGTCCACTCCAAACCCAAGCCAACTTGAAGAAAACCTGAAGTCTCTCTAGACTTGACCCGGAGCAAGCCCCTGCAAAACTCGAAACAATTCTAAAGCCTACAAGAAGTCCTCACAAAACTCCAAGTCCCTTCCATCGTTCCCCAAGACAAGACCGAAGCAACGACAACAAAAATCCAAAGCGAGCCCCGAAGCAAACTCCTGACCCAATATCTTGTTCAACTGCTGGACCCATACTCTTGTTTAGTTGCCTTACTTGGGGTCTTCCTACCACCAGACGAAGCAGCCACATCCTTGACCCCGAAGCCAACCCCCGAAACCGACTTTCTTACTCGGCTATTTTTTTATCAACCATCTGACCCAGAGCAACCTTCCTCCTGACCCGAAGCAAGCTACCTTATGACTTTAAGTCGAACCCAACTCACCCCTGGACCACACTACAAGACCAAAATCTTATTGCACCTTCGAAACATCAATTCCTTGTTGATTCCATAGCTATACTCAACACTTTGACCCATGTGCACCTCCTATGCAACGATACGACTCCAAATACTCTAGATCCAATTCATCGAAGTTTGATTTTACGTTTATGTATCTCTCATCCTTTGTGTATCGAACTAGAGAGTACGTCGCCTCTCCTTTTACATGAAGATGCTCGACCAGATAATAGTTCAACCACCTCTATTTTTGCTCTGATGAGCATTTGCACCTATTTAAGCATGCAAACAACATACAAGCACCAATGACATTCAAACATCATCTAGACATACAAATAACATCAACTCAGGGCAAATCTTCATATAATGTATCTATAACATAGCCTAACGCCTATAGAGTCCATCATACATCAAAATAACATGATTAAACACTTTAAATCGTGTTTTCTCTTCAAGTTGGGTTTTGAAACAGTCTCAAAACATAATTTGGAATTTAAAATTGGGTTCAAAATATGCCAAAAAATTTAGATGTATAATATGATATGAGATTATAAATCACTCACTAAACACCAAACAATGGAAGATTTGCATGCAAAACAAGGAAAATCCAATAATAGAAAGCAAAGCCCTAAATTTTCCTCTCAAAAATGTAGATTTGAAAGTCTCTAGGTAGTTTTGAAAGTCTCTAGCTAATATCCATGCTAATCTACCTTGTATCTATGGATTTGGCTTTATTTGGAAGAAATTAGAGGGGATTTTGGCTAAGAGAAGGTAAATGGAGGTTTGGATCTATTTGAAAAAATTGTTTGAGAATGACTATTTCTGCCACTATAAACCTCAAACCCAAAATGGGCTATTGAGCTTACCCCAAACCTCACTAATTACCATTAAGTTATCCCAAAAACTACCAAACTTCAAACAACCATATCTCCCAAACGGTAGTCCAAATCCTATTATGACAACTCTATGGAAAGGAAAACCACTGTATCTTTCTGGGGAAAGTGGTCTCAGACTTTAATTTGGTTCTTATCAAAAGATATAGCAAGTACAAATTTTCATAGGTAAAATCATCCAATAAGATTTATAAAGGTCAAATCTTACTACTCAACATCATCTAAAGTTATAGTGTCATATGACCCAATATAAATTTAATAGGTAATATTTTATGATCATCCGATACATAAAATATCAGCCGTTACACTCTCCCACCTTTATGAATTTCGCCCACGAAATTCCAATACAACCATAGCAAAGTCAAACATAGTTACTGTAACACCCTACCTATATACCCATATTACCAAAGAGTATTATAGTGTAATACTATCTGATAATATGGAGAGTGAGGCGACATTGGGCTTACATACATGAATATTCCGTTGGGCTAACACTGGTACGGATTTCAAAAATCATAAACAACTCACCTATACATACCAATTATCGGCATAAAGCAATAAACACGTGCGTCTCTAGGATTGAACAATACACAATATAAAATAAATCATAGAGATCGTAGAGTCATCAACGCAGCGATAACATGTAACATAAGATATACACGAGCCCGAGTAGGTCTACAAAAATCGTCAAATGCTCACTATTATAAAAAATATACATAACTCATGTCCAATATATGTCACAACAACTCATAAACAAATGTAGATACAAATATATAAACTATATTCAAATATTCTATCCTTCATCTATACCCAACATCCACAAACTGGTCAGCTTGTCCCTGAACCTGTAATGTCTCGTACTGATCTAAGTATTGTATAAATAACACACGGCTCAGACTACATATAAAATGTAGATGTCAATATAAAATAACATTTGGCATGGTATAAGCAAGTGTAAAGCAAAATGGTACGTGAATAACTCAATGTCAACAAAATCTCAAAACCATGCACATAAAAGATAACTCATTCCCAAAAAAGGTCGATCAACATATCAACGGCATATAATCAAATGGGTGGAACAACCAAATATCCAATCAGTATCAACACATTCATAACACAAAAGAATCAAACATCAACAAGCACAATATCTAGTGAGGTGTTATAAGTATGGTAGCGTATATCTATATATCTCAAATCACATATCCCAGTTGGGTGCCTCACAACACACAGCATGCTCCAATGGGTTAAGAGGTCATTGCCTCTGAATAATTGTCTAAGAGGGTATCTAAATACTATAATATAATCATATAGTCACATGTATCCCAGATAGGAGCTACATAGCTGTAACAACCCTAATTTTGACTAACATTATTTAGGACATTTAATTGGGTAAATAAAATAATAATGTTAAATGATAAGGGGATCGAGATTTAGTAATTAATGAGGTTCGAGCCAGATTAATGATAATAGAATCAATAAGGATATTAATAAGTAGGAAGGTACATGAGGAGGGCAAAATAGGAAAAGAGCACATTTTCTTATCATAAACCTTTATTCTCAATTCCTCCCTTACTTCACTTATTCACAAACGAAATCAAAGAAAGCTAACGCCATCTATTAACCAAGTATTCAAGAGGAATATAAGCTAGAAACAAGATCAAAGCTTACGGGATTCAAATCAACAACACAAATCTCAACCTTCTTAATCAATACAAGGTGAATAATGTCTATGCTTCTCATGTTTTTTTTATTGCTTTTGGTTTTAAGTGAAAATCCAAACTTTTAATGCTATTATGCCATGTTTTAAAGTATTGGATGATTATATGCTTAGACGGTGAATAGTAGAATTTACTATGGAATTATTCAATGAGTTTTAAGAGTGAAAACCTAGTTCTTTATGAACCAAATGCTCTAAAATTTTGATATGAGGTTTAGAATAATATTTTAGAAGTGGGTTTCGAATTTCATAATTTTCTAAGGATGTATGAATTTATGGTGAATTTTCTAAGTTGAGAGAATGTGTTATTCGGGTTTTAATTATTAAAAATAATAGAATTATGTTTCTGGCCATGAAATTTTTATATGATAAAGAATATGATTAATAAGATTTATTATGATTTTTGGGAATATTTTCCAAGTGTTTATGATTTATATAAGTTATTTAAGCTAGAAAGACTTAATTAATTATTAATGTATTAATATAAATTAGAGATTTGTTAGTTACTTTGGAAATGATAAATTCTGCTCCTTAGCAGTTTTCTGAAAAGATAATGGGTAAAGAAAATGTTATCCAATAGTATTTTGACAAATATTTGGGGTTTGATGAAAAGAAACTACTTTTAAAGGAAATAATATAGTTTTCACTTTAATTATGGCTTTGCCACTTCGAAAGCCTTGATGCCGCACCATATCCCTCCGCCTCTATGGACTTCGACGTCATCCAAGACCAATGCACAAGATATCACTTCGGTTGATATGGAGTGTATTGGTTTGGTTGAAGTGGAAGCCAAGTAATGACGTCGTCGTCATTATGGTCTTCGAAGAGGTTGATGCCGCATTTGTTTATGCCACATGTTTTTATAATTTCACCAACCCCAATGCTTTCAAAGAGACTGATAGCGGCGATAACGACACCGCCTATTTTAGTAACGACTTTCAAACCTATACTTTCGAAGAGACTACTTCGACCCTATAGGCATATTACTACTACTTATGACTTCGGCGGTATATGATGCTATGTTTTTATGACTTCAACTTTAATCCTTTTAACTATTTCGGAGTGGGCGTTGACACCACTCCTAATAACCGTGGCACTAATGAGTTGTTATTTTCTATAAGGCAATGATGCTGATAGTAATGACTTCGACCCTATTCTCTTGAAGGCTTTGAACCATATAAATGTTCTTCGACTTCGACACTTTAAGAAGTACGAAGTGGATGTTTTCGGCCTTATGGCCTTTTGTTTTGAAAGTTAAGGGTTTTAACTGGTTTTGAGGGGCGAAGACCCTCTACGGCTATACACCTAATCGCTTTTATCAACATAAAGCTTCTATATTATTTTGGCCTTATGTCCTATGGTTTTGAGAGATGGCGACCTTAAATGACTTCGAACTCCATCACAATAATTTTGTAAAGCAAATATATCATGACATAATTATTTTAAGACAAAATGAAAGGTTATAATTTTCCTTGTTTTAAATATGATTTCAAGGGTTAAATCAGTTATAAACATAAGTGTTTTCAAGGAATTATAAAGAATATTTTAGCCTAGAAATTTTACTTTATTGTTTTTACCACTTTTGGGTAAATTATGGTAGAATAAAGTGACTCAGAGGTTAGAAAACAAGATGAGACTGGTGTAGGGTCGCGTCATATACTTCAGCGGTTAGCCCCTAGCTGATATTAGTCCAAAATTCAATCTCGTAGGGTCGTGTCATATACTTTAGCAGTTAGCCCTTAGCTGATATTAGTCTAAAATTCAAGTGCGTAGGGCTGTATCATGGGTAAAACTAGAAGTAGGTGTATGCACAGAAAGGAATACACAATGATGAGTTAGCTTATTGGTGCACCCGCAAAACCATTATGTTCAGTTGACCCTACAAATAGTAAGTTTTAGACAGACCGTCCAGTTTTCTTCTAACAGCATGGATAGAAAATTTGATATATCTAGTAGGCCTAAGTCAGCTATGTAGGTTGATAGTTACCCTGTGAAAACTACATGTTGGGACGGATAGTCCACAGATTTGAAGAATAGTCAAGATTACCCAGGTTGCATTCATACCTATTGTTGTTATATTGTTTTATTGTTATTTCGACTAGTTTGGTTGCAGGACTATGATTTGCAAAAGATATATTTTTAATGGATACTAGTGAGGGGAAAACCCGTTCCGCTCAGTGGCATGGTCTCACTGGATATGAATTAACCGAGATGGCATATTATTATTCACACCAAGCTTTTTGTTTGACTCGAATTTTATGTTTTCCCCTCAAACTATCGGTTGCTCAAAATTTAATTTGAGTAGGTTGAGAGTAAGAGTTTATATGTTTAGTAGGTTTGGCGAATAAATCTTCCAAAGACGTGCAGGAGGCAAGGGCAAGCTATTTAGGAGACAGCCTATTAATTATTTCTGCTGTGATATGACATTTTGGTGTATGTATGTATTGGCAGAAGTTTTATCTGTCCATTTACTAACTCTGATCAACCAAGGGTGCATCTTCACTTGTTGCTCTTGGAGTATGTTGTAACAATTATATTGTATCTGAACCTGGGCAATGTCTGGGATTATGCATTGCATATGAAATTATGACTTTGAAATGGAATATGAAATTTTGCGTTTAGTTCATATTCTTATGCTTTTGATATTATGGATACCATTAATACATGACTAGATTTTATCACCGAAATTTAATACTATAGATGACTGCAGCATCTGTAGCACTTAGTTTCGGACCCCAAGGTCGGAGCATAGGTTTATGTAAAACTAAAGAATTTGTGAACTTATAAAAGGGATTTTGAAAATATAATCATAATGAATCAGAGAATAAGATTGGGGTATGGGATTACACTATAGTAACGCACTTGTATTTGCTATATATAAGTATACGCTTTATCTCTATTCTCTCTCTCTCTCAGGCCGTTCTTCCATAACTTACTAAGGTTCAAGTGTAGATTTAAGAAAGTATGATATGAAGGCAGGAAATAGAAGAGTGAATCTCGGTGGAGGAAGCATCACTACCAACGGAAATGTCAAGTCAAGCACTAGGAGAAATCCGGGTCGACAATCAGCTGCTAACGTAGGTGCAGGAACACCACCGGTTGATATGGGAGCAATGTATCAGTTCTTTGTCAACATGATGCAAGCAGAAGCTACTTCTGTGTTAGTTGGTGGAAATGCTGGAGAAGTGAATCGGGAGGCTCAATTGTTAATAACTATGCAGTTCTCAGTAGGGACTATGCGAGACGTAGAGGGAAACCATTTATTGGAATGGAGGATGCAATTGAAGTAGAGAATTGGTTGCTTCACTGTGAAAGAATTTTCGTTGATCTTGGACTTAACGATGAGAAAAAGAGGAGATTGGCATCCAGACAACTACAAGGTGATGTGTTGTACTAGTGGAATAGTGTGACTGTCAGGGTAGCAGAGGAGACTTTGACATGGGCAAAGTTTAGGAGGAGGTTTGAAGAAAGATTTATGTCCGAGATTGCTAAATCAACTCTGTTGAGGAAGTTCGCAGAATTGGTGGAAGGTGACATGACTATGTTGGAATATGCAACAAGGTTTGAGGAGCTATCCCGGTATGGATATGCTACTGTGGACACAGTGATTAAGAGAAATAAGAAGTTCATCCGTGGATTGAAACCTGAGATTGCTAGGGCAACTTTACCATATCTCAGGGATCCATGTGATGTCGTCATGGAGATGGTTTTGAGAAATGAAGAGATGCTTACTTTTTTCAGTAATAACAAGCCAGTAGAGAGTCAGGGTGGACAGAATCAGAAGATAAAGTTTTACCAAAAGAAGGGAGCTCAGAAGGGTGGGGCTACCAAGAAAGAAAAGTATGAGGTTGTGTGTTACAAGTGTGACAAGAATGGACATTATGCACATGAATGCCAAACTAGCAAGGGAAAGGAAGTCGTTGGAAAGAAGAACATTAAGTGCTTTAACTGCGACCAAGTGGGACACTACAAGAACAAATGTCCGGAAGTGGCCAAGGCAGAAAAAGGAAAAGTATTTGCTTTGGAACCAGCTACCTCGAGACCAACATCTGAGGAGAAAGGGAAAGTTGTAACCTATAATATATTACAATAATATATAATAATATTAAATGAATTAGTAAACATGTTGAATACCTTTCACCAAGTCTTAGATATCTCACCTTTAAATAATGAAATGGCTCCTCGAATCAAATTCCAAGTTCTAGAGTTGCTGGCTTCCGAACCGCTTTACCACCGATAATCGAATTAAAGAATTATGATGTGATTTGAGCTTGGATTTCTTTTGATTTTAAATAGGGTTTGTTGGTCGAAATTTGCAGAGGGGTAAGAGAGAAAAAGTATCCAAGAAGAATGGTGTAGAGAGTGGCACATAAATAAGAAGTCAAATGGAGAGAAAAGTAGATCTTATCCTTATCTCTCTCTCACCAATTCCACTCTTATAATCCATTCAAAAGTCTTCCTCTTGTTTCAACATTTGGCTAGCCTATCCAAGCTATTTTGACTAAAATATGAATGCTCCATATAAGCCTCAAAGCCAATTCCTTCCCGATCAATGTCTATTACATTTAAATCTAAATTTATATGTGTACCGATATTGTATACTAATTAATATATTTATAACTATTATAATTTCATTGTTTAACACATAAAATACAATTTTATAAGTAATATTTCATAAATATTAATTAATTTAATTAATTTATAAAAATTATAAATCAATTAAATCAGATGATAAAAAGGAGTATTCATTGATTCTGTTGTGTGACTCTTAGGTGTAAATAAATTTAGCGATTAATATCAAACAATTTGAATAATAACGTTCGCACGTAACTTAGAAGGTGGTATGACATTTTGGCCAAATTTACCGCTTACTTGGTTTCGGTAAAATCCAATTTTACTTTGTTAAGCGTTATCCGGTAGTGATGATTATTTACACCAATTCTTTTCAACAAAACTATACCACTTTGGACTTGTGAAATTTGGTAATGGTCAACATTTCAATATCGTCCATATTCAACACTGTAATCTAAACACAGAGTCCTTAGTTTAATAATAGCAATTATTATTACTCGAACTGCTTTGGTCAAAGACTTCGACTTTGAGTTGACTTCAGTTAACTATGATACTAACCTCATATAACCGAGAAGACGAATCTTCTTTTGCATAGTGTTTCACTTCCAATGCTTCCACTCCACCCAACTATGGTCATTCGATGGACGTCATGCCAAGATTAAACTATAATCAATGTGGAGATTCCATGCTTAAGATCAATAGTATTCTCAACTCAAGAAAACCATGTAATTTTGTCACATTGATATTTCTGTTTGATCTTAGTTATATTAACCAACAGAAAACTATCGAGTGAGTCATTCCATAGTTATCCAATAGCAATCAGTAGGTAACCCCTTGGTGCTCCAAGAGCCATGAGTGATATACTACCCAACATTTGGAGAGCGTTATGTACTCTAGTCTCAATGGATGCATCAATATCCAGTCCCGATCATCTTGACTGGAATATTTAAAACGAAATGTTTATTTTATTGTGATAAATCACTTATGGTTACAACGCTTTGTAATTACTATCATAGAACATACCATTTTTATGGATTTCCTATTAGATATATAATTAAATTAATTAATATATAACTCATTATATCAAGTATATAATATAAAGAAAACACCTTTTATTTCAAACAAGATTGATTATTGAGTTAGATATATGTAACAATTGCATAATTGCCCCTAGAGCATACCCCTAACTCTATCAATCTCCCATTTGCACTTGGAGTCAATTATGGAATCTAAATCCCATTCCTTCGATCATTTTTATGAGAACTGGTCGAATTAGACCCTTTGTGAATGGATCTGCTACGTTGTTTAATTATCTACACTGTCAATCAATTCTCTTCGATGTAGATAAACTACCTTTATTATGTAGAATTATTCAGAGTACATTTCTCAACCTCTAGTGAGCTCCTATTATTACATTTTTATCATATAACAATGATTAGTATTCTTAATAATTGGAATCAACCATAGCTCAGTTATAAATTTGTGCATTTATATTTGTATATTGCTTTTATCATGGCGCTATTCAAGGTGATGTACTTAGCCTTTTCATTGAATTAGCCATAATGTTTTTATTTTAAACATTTCCAACTTAAAGCTTCTTAATTAAGGTTTGAATATGAATTAAATATTGACATATTATACTCAATATCACTCATGAAGCTTGAGTTCATACACTCCTTCATAAGGAGTTCGTTTTTTTTATAAACAATTCTCCAGTATTTCGTAAATCTCGAGGATACTCTAAACTATCATTTAGTGATCTTAATTTGGATTTGATATTTGGTTCATATATCAAATACATAAACAAATTACGATAATGTAGACAATACAACATTTAAGATAATTCCTATTGCTAAAACATAAGGAATCCATCTTACATGATCCTTATTAAGCATTTTCATAATGTGTCTTTGCATATCATTTGGGACATTCCCATATCCTTTATACTTACTGCTAAAGATACAATTTACAAATCCAATATCGAGTATTAAACAACCAAAGTATTACTGGTTTAAACACAAGTACATCTTTAACAATAAGTAGTATGTTGTTTACTTATAGTCTAGAAATATCTATGTACCTTTTAGCAGTTCTTTCTTATGGACATATACTTCCTATGCATTTTGATTGAAATTCAAACCATTCGATGTTTCTATCAAAATACTTATTCAATTATGATGCTTATAAAATGATATTTTTGTATCATTTCTTGGATCATATCCAAAAACCCACAAACTCAATATCGCTTCCACTGACTTCGAAATACTTTAGTTGTTATGTGCAAACAATCTATTCTAAATCAGTATTTATTATCTTCCATTTCAACACATATGTACCAAACACAAAGTCATGCCAAGCGATAATTTTATGAGTAAATCTGAATTAACTTGCGCCTGTTGAAAAATGAATTTATTATGCCAATTTCAACTGTTGAAATTTACGACGTCTTTCTTATTAACGTTTCTCATTATATTCCAACTGCATTTGTCTTGCTCTTAAGACTCATTCACGACCGATGTATCATATTCCTTCGGGTACAACTACAAAAATCATATTTTGATAATGTACTTAGAACCCTTTCCAGATGTGTGCATAATTCCATATTGTAATGTCAATACTCTTAATAGCTTAATTGAGAACTCATGATTATCTATTCTTAATACCGATAAGAAAATTGTAGTTTCTCTTTAATGTGTGAGAATGCTTATTAGACACTCAAATGCGATTTGTTCATTTAGGTTAGTTGATTTCACTTCATCCCACGTAATCAGTTTTATCTTTGGATCATTTCCAAATCCATTTTAACACCAACAATTTCTCGAAGAAATTCCTTCATTACGAAGTTGGTATTTATTAAAACAATAATGATTTCTCATTGCAATGGAATAGGTATTCATAAATGCTTTTTGAATTGCCTTGTATATAAAATCAATTTGGTTTTAGTTTACACAACTTATGTTCAAAACATAAATAGGTCACTTAATGACAATTGTTCCCAAACGCTTTTCAGGGCAATGCACACAAGATTTATCACATACAATTATTACATATTGTCTTTCGACTTACACAACCTGCCAGCTCCTTAGACTAGGATATGTTGGGATTTCTTATAAACCCTTATCTTATATGATTTTGTAAACTGTTCTTTAGATGAAATTAAGTACACGACCTTACAGAAAGAAGTTAACTTAACCTCACTCGCCATTTATCATTCTTTGTTCAACAAAGTTAGATTACTCCATATTGATACATCATTATGTATCATAGGAAGGATTGACTTTTGAGATTGAATTTTATTCATTTTAGGTATGTTCGGAACTCTTTCCGATATACTCGTCTATTCGATCAAATCGAATAAATTTTGTTTTCAATTGCATGTTATTACATCCATTTTATAGTCTATGAGCTTATCACACATACTACATGTGTATCAAATACACCTTTCCATGTCAATGAAAACTCATTGGTGAATACAACAAAGTATGTGGAACAGTTTTCGTATTAATAGACTTGCTATTGCATACATCTATATGTATCAATGTGAAGAGTTTATTAACTCTTATCATGCCCCATTAAATGGGTGTTTTTCCCTTTATTGTTTGAGATATAATTTACTAGTACCATATAATTCATAATCACATAATCAAAAATTATTTCTCAAAACCGTGGCTTAGTCCATAATTTCAAAATAGTTGCAAATAAATTTAGATACTTTTGTATTTTCCAATGCATCACAAATACCAGTACTGTAGTTTTATTTTACAATAAATACTTACAATATTCATATTAAAATAAAACTATGCCTATTTTTTAGTCAACACCAAGAGGCAGTTATTATTTTATAAATATTGTTTGGTATGTTTTATAAAGATAATTTTCATAACTTGGTGCGACCAATAAGTGCTATATGGCAAGCTCCCATTATTTTTGTCATTAATATAATAGCGTACGAAATACGGAGGTCCATTCAACCACTTAGCATATGCTATTTATTCCATCTATTGTAACTAGTTTACAGACGAGAGTTTTCATATTAAATATCTTAAATTCAAAGAGATAAATCTCATAGAAATAATTTTTCTAGTTGAAAATACATTTTGTAGTAGACTCATATTTCTTATTTTAATGTTAAGTATCATTTATTATTTTACAATTCTCATTCCTGAATTTATATACGAAGCAGAAATGACCATTCACTCTCTTCATCCTAACCGTGCCTTAGGTTACATTCACTCTTATACATTCGATATCCTTTCTAAATGGTCGAACCATTCAAAGAAAATCCTTAATAAAATATCATAATGAGTTCTTTAAAAAAGTGCATTTGGTCATCCATAACTTTTAATGATATCGAATAAATTGCACTTTACATAAACTGATCAAACTGACATTTTAGTGATCGAATTCTTTGATCTATCTTGTAGTCTTTTGTCCAGTGTTATATTTAATACAACAAGATCATTATTGTAATCAATCATATTGAATATACGATCTCACACTACAATTTACTTTCTTATTTCTATGAACTAATCTCATTAAGGATTCATACATTGCGACCTATGACCATTCACCATATAACATTTTAGAATTCGAAACTCATTGAAGACATTACACAGTCTCGAGCAAGTAACCTCGTAAGTGACTAAGTTATGAACATATTTAGTGGTTATATACTTAGGTGCCTGTATGGGTTAATATGCAAAAAAATTATTGGTAACTATATTTATATTTCTATTTGTCAATATTAATTCAATTCATTTGTATATTTTAACTGATAAACATTTTATCAATTATATTTATTGCATAAATTTATCAATGTAGATTATTATAACTATATATTAAAGATATCCTTACAATATTAGAAATGTTAAATGCTACCATTTCATTTTTCTAATAAAGCTTCCACTAGTCTTTTTTTGGAACAAGGTTCATTAATGCCAACATGTGTCGATCCCAAGGATCGAACTCATGACCTCTAATCTTGTAGTCTAAACGACCAACCAACTGAGCCAACCCTGTTGGTAGCACCCACCAGTCTTTTATGTTTCTCCAAACCTAAGATGAAACATAGAATTCTTTCGACTTAACTAGTTAAGACCCATCTGCCTTGGGATTCTGACCTTGAGTTTTCTTAACAAGTCATAGCCCTACAAACGATGGATAATTCCGTATCAGTTGTATCATATACGACCCCTAATCCATAGTTCCTTGTCCTAATATAATTTCGACCTTGAGTTTTCTCAAGAAATCGAAAGAAATTATTCACTCATACCCACCATTTTGCGACGGCCTATATATAGTATATATACCTTGACTTTGCTCAACAAAAATATATAGTTACATTACCATGTCTAGTTAATATATTAATAATACTACACATATCATCTTTAGCTTGAGTTTGCTCAATAACCAGAGAGTATGCAAGTAATTTATCAATATATAAATGGTAGAGGATAACACTTATATTAAAGATTCATAATCTTTAATATATTTAATCGAAGTGATATTTGCTTATGTGATAATGTATTTCTTATTAAATACCCTCATGATTCAAGTGTCAAACAAATCAAAAATCATGGCATACAAACTTTTACGTATGTATTAATTCTATAAGTCTATGTAGGGTTTCCTTAATGTTCTGTAACGCCCCACCTCTATGCTCATAATAACAAAGAGTATTAAAAGAAATACTGTCTATTATTACGAAGAATAAGGCTGGATAGGAGCGACCATCCGTAATTGGCCTTACACTAATATTGGTTATCTCGATAGGAGTGGTATATACTTTTTATTTTTCATCTATTATTTATTTACTCCCATCGACATATCCAATTATCAGTATAAAACAAACTACGATAGTTCATAATAGTTTAGGACATTAGATATAACAATAACACAGATAATATAAATGCGGAACACAGATTAACAAAAATCTCATATATATATATATATAACCGATGCCAGTTACAATATAGTTGACACGATACATATGATACAACTACAACTGTCGACTCTAGAAGTTATATATACAAGTACATTATCGACTAATATACATGAATACATATCGTTCTATACAATGACATGACTACTACAACAAGACACTGACAACTTCAGAAGATGTGAAAAGTCTTCAAATCCCAAACAGCAACTCAAAGAAGGAAATCTACAACCTGAAATAACTCGGGTCTGACCCGAGTATTACATTCAAAAGAAAATAATACACGGGTCAGTCTAATTCAAACTCAGTTATTAATGCACAATAGTAATAATAATCAATATCAAATAGACGACGGTCACATAAATCTCGTATATCCAACTTCTCGATAAGAGAATCAGATAATGGCAAATATAACACTAAATAGTGTTAATCAGCGAATCAGCAAATCCAAATCAGAACACAACTTCAAAACATTGAAATTAAGCAACAAAACAATTCAACAAATCGAAACATCAATTTAAAACGTCAGATTCTGCATTGGCTGCAATACACGCACGTGTGTACTGCCTCGCCAATACAGTGATGAAATACACAAAAGCTCAATTAAAAACTCGCAAACGAGTGCAAGGTCAAACCCAAAATCAGGTTCAACACAAATGAAGTTCAATTAAAATCACAACGCAACCACAAGGTCAAACCCGAGCATTCACTGGATTCAACTCAAGGTATAAATTTAATTGAAATTGTTAAGACATAAAATCAAGTCTCGACCGAGACCAGGCTGCGATTTAAAGTAAAGAAGCACTCATCATAAATCAAACCGCAGAAGACTTCAATATGCACATATCAGACTATAGGAAGCCCAAACTTGAATCGGTGAACATGCTACAGACATGAAGGCAACAATACTCAAACCAACAATAAAGGGGGACCAGGCAACATATATGAATACATATATATGGGACACTGCACAGTCAATAAAGAAGTACAAACCAAGTGCACAGCGTACAGGCACAATGCAGTAGTGATTATCCACGAAAATAGGAGATTTCAAAGCATATCACTGTTATAACAAGGACAGTGAATGCAACTGCAAATGAACAATGCAATGTAACTGTTTCTAGCATATGACCAAATGTAAATGCACTATGGACCTGGTAGTACCCAAGTAACACTGTCTCGAAGTAATTAGTCTCAACCACGCTGGGCAGTGCTATCAGAAATGAATGCTTCATAAATGCAGACCAGACTTGTGTGACAACAATTATTAGTCCAACAAAGTCAAGTGGATAACCAATGCAACACTCTGGTCAGTGAATACATATGCAGTGCCACCATAAACAGGCAACTACAACTACACAGTGCAAAGAAATGAATGAGTATATGGGTGCAGATATGCCAGGATTCTTATGAAACCGAAATAACAAAGTGCCAGAGTAGGCAAATTCCATAGGTAATTCGAACAACCAAAGCCAAAGAGAAAGTCACGAAATCAAACTCAACGGTCACAAAAATGTCATGGCCGAAATTAAGCAAGTCAATAAAGACTCATTGCAACTAAAACCACTGAATTATCAAACTCAAAGAATCTGGTAACATCAAAACAATAATCAACGTAGTTCACAAACACACTGCCGAAAGGAAGTTACTAATAAATCGAACAGTTCAAAAACCAAGTGCACTCATGGATCAAGATCAACTGTCACAAAATGCCAGGTCCGATATCAACCAAGTCGAGTCAATAGCAGTAAGTGTCGACTCGAAATCAGCATCACCAAAAGAGTATAACGTCGAGAGACAAAACAAAAAAAATGAACCACGGCAGCAAATCTCAAAACAAATCATAAAATCAGACAATCATCTTTCAAAAATCGAACAGCTAAGAAACTAACTTCGGGAATTCAAACTGAAATACTCAAAGAGATATATAGGGTACTCTATGAATTCAATCCCTATAGAAAACATGTATAATAGAGATCGAAGTAGATGTGAGTGAATATATCACTCACCTTTGCTCGCCGCGAATGAAGCAGCCGTGGCATCATGAAGTCGAGCGACCGACAACTCTATACGCACTATCCATCAACCAAAAGTAGCCAAACCCAAACCCTGATTTCGCCGAAGCAAATGAGGACGAGAAACCCTAATTTCAGAAAGACGAGGCCGCCATTTCTCTTTGCTCTCGTTTGTTTTAGGGCTTGTGAACGATAATGAAAAGAAATGGGAACGGTTCGAATTTTTTAAGGGAAGGGAATGTAGTGAATGTTATCACGACAACTAAAATAAACAAGGGCTAGGATATGTTTTTGAACGCCCACTTACCAACAAATAAATTTTCAAAGAATTTCATTTTGAAATATAAAAAAAACTCTAATTAGCAATCAACAACAATATTAATCGTCTAATGACGATAATAAAAATTGCGAAATCCCGGGTTGTTACATGTTCCATCTTTAGTTTATACATCTATATTATATAAGTTTTATTATTATATTACTTTTATACTTTATTTAACTTGTATAATATTTTAGGTATAACATTATATTAATTAAATCTTATTTAATTAATTAAAACTTTAATTAATTATTATATTATTCGGTTATAACATATTATATTGAATATATATACTATAACCTTTATAGTAATATACATATATTATATATATGAGTATATAAGCACGCCCGGGTGGACCTGCATCTAATCATAATGTCCATGTATTAATTAAACAATGCACTTTGTAGCATTTTTCAAAGCATGTACAAAGTTTTTTTTACATATATATCCTTACTGAATATGTACCCAATTCATAATTAATTAGATATATTATATTCATTAAAAGAAATGTCATTGACAGTTGGAAATAGGAAGAATTATGGATATAAAAACTCCATGAAATTACTGTTATGCAATTAGCAAAGAATAATGATGTCTTTGCGTAACCTCACTTTTGCATATTCTTCGGTTAGGTCCTATGCAATGGAATCATGGACCTGACCAACCGTGGACTAAGCACTTGGAGGATAGGGCACAGCCATATCCAGTCTCCACCCTTAATTTTTAAATCTTAATCTAGTTTTTGGATTGTCAATGAGTCATCTTTTGATCAGTTCAACATCCTAACATAATTTTGGTCTTTACGATCTTCTGGTTGCAATTCTACTCAATTAGGAGTTTAAGTCTGACCATACCCACTATTAAAACAACCATAATTGGTCATTTGTTCCTCAATCCCCAAGGTCATAATATTATGTGAAATTGAATAATATATAAGAGAGCATGTCAACAATTCAATATATGCAATAATAACTAATCAATATATGAATTGAATATACAACATATCAACAATCAATTATATATACGTTCAATACAATAGCCAATTTATATATAAATTACTTTTCCAAAGTAATAGCTTTTTCCAAAAACGGGTTAATACGTTTTTCTTTTCTTTTGAAATCTTATCAAAATATTTAACAAAATCACCTTTTTGTTTAAGTAAAATTTACCTCCAAAATAGAGTGAGAATATTTCAAGTGTTATAAAATAACCATCTCCCACTTTATAAAGCCATAGGCTAATGCGCCTTAAAAGTTCACATTTTTTAACGCGTTAAAATTTTACTCTGTCGTCGCACGTTAAAATATAAACCGCCACACGTTAAAAATTTACTTAGTCACCGTGCATAAAATATAAGCTGTTGCGCGTTAAAATATTTACTTGGTCGTAGTGTATTAAAATATAGACCGTCATGTGTTAAAAATTTACTCAGCCACCGTGCGTAAAATATAAGCTGTTGCATGTTAAAATATTTACTTGGTCATCGTGCATTAAAATATAGATCGTCATGTGTTTAAAGTATATACCAGATCCTTCGCCCTTATATCATCGCGTCTCTGCATAATATCTTTTGCATGCATTTAGGCATGCATACCTCTTTCACATGTCATGAATAACATATATTTACTTTTATAGCTTTTGCATGCATTTTGTTTAGCATTCACCAACGTAATATACATTTTGTACAACTTGTATAATACATGTTTACTTCTTAGCATTCACCAACTTAGTATGCATTTTGTTTTGCATGCATTATATACATTATTCACATGTTAGCATGTCATGAGTAATATATATTCTGCACTTCGGTCATTGAAAGCTATATAGTCAATGCTCCAAGCCCAGAAAATTACATCATCCCCATCCTGTATGATTCCCTCCACACCTTGTTCATTTAATAAAGGCAACGATCTTTATAAGGTAATTGTAATTTAAATGGATAATGGGATGCAACAACATTAAACACATTAAAGTAATTGTACTTTAAAACTATTTTTTTTAATTAGTCCCACATCGTTAAAAGTATATTAATTGTTGTTGTATATAAGCTAGGATGTGAATAAGTAAGTTGTTCTAATAAAAACTAACAAAGTTGGTACAGATACACACATATATGTGGACCCATATATGATAAAGCACGTGTAAACTAAAACGTCTTGATAGAAAGATATCATCTAGGTGATGTGTACATATTATGTTAATAGGAAATATAGTTTAAACATGTTAATAGGAAAGCACCAACTTAAGATATTAGTAGCATTTATATACACAGTGTAACAAACCGGCTTTTCGACTCTTGAAAATCGACACTAATACGTCCACTGTATCGCATGCCGAGCATTCAAGTGCTAAAAATACAAATTTTCTAGGTGAAAGAAGAAGGTAGAAGATAACAGAAAACTAAACATCATAGAATCTCACAACGTAGCGAATAATATATAATACAACAGTGATCTTTACAAAAAGAAAACATCTTTATTCATATATACAACATTAGAGTACACTAACATGTCCTCACATTGACAAACATATAGACTCTATAATACAACGGAAGAAAAATATACGTGAATACGTTTTGACCATCCAACCCCTCTCCAACTCCAAAGTATCTTGCTAAACCAAGGAAAACATACTCGATCTGACCCGAGCATTACATGGGATAACACCCGGGTCAGTCCGGTAAACCAGCTTGAGTAAAAATTGATAATAAGCAACAACCAAACTGATTTCAACATTTGAAAACTTCTCAAACAAAGGGTATCTCATAAGACCACGCCGCACATAAAAAAGGATGGGTTTTTACCTTACGATTACCAAAACATTTTATATCAAAATCCAATGATATTATCATAGTGTCTAGGTTTAAAGTAAATAGATAAATAGCTAAAATGCTTGCATCTCACATTCCAACATACTAGGATCTACAATCGAAAACGTAAAGCACGCACTGGAGATTAGATTAAAACTAATGAATGGGCTACTGGTGTACCGCCTGCCGACACCGAGGTCGTACCTAACGACCCCTACCAACATAGAATCGACCTACCCCTTGCTGGATAGTACCAAATATATCATCACCTCGGTTGCTTTGCAACCTTCAAGCGAGCGCTCTCACGTAGACGAATTCATTGATGATTATATATATATATATATATCTAGAAGGGTGATGATATACCCTAATGGGTGCGACCCACATAGCCCTGCTGTATATCCCCTATTGTAATCATTCCCGATTGATGAGGCTTGAGGCTATTTTTTACCTTTATGAATAGCAATCCATCTTGGAATGCCAACCCTTCCCTCCAGGCATCAATGCAATGCCAACATTCATCAATACAAGTTCGTTCTGGGTCTGAACGAAACCGAAGGCATTAACTGTACTACATCCATTTTGGAATCACCATTAGGATCAGTAGTAGTAGCCCTTGCACTTCAAAGAGCACCATCTTCAATCATCATCAAGATGTCTTCCACTCGAACGTACATGTAACATCCCGTATCTAGAGGCCAAAAGCTAAGTGCTACAGATGCTGCAGTCATTCATAGTATTAACTTATGGTGACAAAATATGGTAATGCTAATGGTATCCATAATATTAGAAGCACTTGAATATGAACAAATTCACAGATTTTCAAAAACAACATTTTACTGATTATATTTCAAATAAATTTCATATCCAAATTACATACTCCCGTATCGTTTCGCAGATAAAGATCGAATATAATCAATACAAAAATAAGCCAAGAGCGACTTATGATGATGCCCCCTTAGTTGATCAGAGTTAATATAGTCATATCTGACTTAATATACACAGCGGAATCAAAACAAGATAAAACTATAACTCCTAATTAGCTATCCATCAGCCATATGCTCGTCTCCGGAAGCTTTATTCGCTAAAATTTCTAAAACCTTAACCCTCAACTTACTCAAACCAATTTTGAGCACCCGAGAGTCTCAAGGGAAACAAAAAATTCGAGTCAGACAAAAAGCCTGGTGTGAATAATACTATTACATCTCGGTTTACTGATATTAAGTGAGACCACGCCGCTTAGCAGAACGAGTTTCCCTTCACAATATCCTCTTTAAAACATATGTTTTGCAAATCCTTTCCTACAACCAAACTGGTTAATTAAACTGATATAACAATGATAATAATAGCCACGTCCGTTAAGCTATAATCAGGTAACTAATGGACTATCTGTCCATAAGTAGTGAATGGACTATCTATCCGAAAACTGGGCTGACTGCCTGCAAACTGGACTAACTGTCTGCAAACTGGACTAACTATCCGAATCAAAATGGACTATCTATCCGAATCATTTTCTTATGGTTAACTACCCTTCATGTTTTTCCTTGAAAACCTTTTCAAAATGATTTAACCTTTTAAATCATACCTATATAAGGAAAATATATTCTTAGCTTTACTCTAAGCTATTTTGCCATGTTATATATACTTTACTCAAATAATGTTGATGAATTTTAATGAGGATTAGCTATCCTTCCAAAAAAAAGTTAAAACCCTTTTTAACTTGAAAATACTTAGGCTATATTGCTCATTTAATACATTCGAAACCTTTGTTTAAAACCTTTAAAAAAACCCTTTCGAAACCCTTGAAGGTAACCCTTTCGAAACCCTTGAAGGTAACCCTTTTGAAACAATTGAAAGTGACCCTTTTGAAACCATTAAAAGCCTTTCCTTCAAAAGCTTCAAAACATTAGACATCCCTCTTAAAAAACCATAAATATTGCCTTTCGAAAATATAGGAAAAACCTTTCCTTTCAACCCTTTCGAAACCCTGGGGAACCACCCCTTCGAAACCATTCACTAAAACCCTTTCGAAAGCATTAAAGTACTAAACCTTTCGAAAGCTTTTGGGTTCAATTTAAAACATGTGGAAACCTTTCGAAACCATTCAAAAATTTCCCCTTCGAAACATTTGAAAACTGTTTCGGTCGAAACCCTTTGGATTATGCCTTCAAGTAGAGCAAAAGGATCAGAAACTCATTAAAGTCGAAAGCATCTGTTTCGAAACCAATTCCTAAGTAAAGAAGTGATGGTGTCAAAACCATCCTTTCGAAAGCATTGGAGAAGTGGCCAAATTTTAGAAAACAAAATAAACAACCCTTTCGAAACCATCTGGGTCGAAAGGTAGAAAGCGATAGCAAAAAGGTTTCGACTTAGTCGAAAGCAATTATTTAAAACAAAAGCGCAAAAGCTACTGAGTCGAAAGCCATTTAGTCGAAAGCAAGCAGGCGCATTTTTAATTTAAAAGCAAAGTGGTGCTTCGATCTCTTCGGAACCCATGGTTTCGACTTCATGACTTTCGCCTTCTATCCAATTTGCTACGCACCAATATATTGATACCATGCGTATTGGTTTCGATGGTGTTGTAGGCAGAGGGACTTAGTCGAAAGCCAACCAAGGTGGAAGCAGGTGCCGAAAGCAACAAAACAGTAAAATGCATGTAGCAAATAGCTCTTTTCACCTAACCTGCTTTACATGACAAATTTTGATTGGTTGCCTCTTTTCTTTACCACTAAAAAGTGCTACAATTTTCAGAACTAACTATTTGGATTATTTGTAAAAAGCCCCTTCTCATTTTATAACCATATAAAACATTTAAGTCCCATACCTTAAATAATTTTATATATCCATTAAAACACTTAGGAAAATTCTACAAAAATTCCAGAAAATCACTTTTAATATGTTTTCCAACATATAAAAATTTCATACCCAATCCTTTTATTATTTAATCGTAAATAATTTATAACCCAATTTAACATTTTCTTTACTAAAAAATTCATATAAATTCCACAAAAGTCCCGAAAATTCTAAAAATCAAAACCATCTTCAAAATAATATTTCTGGTCTATATAAAAATTCGCAAGGCAATTGGATGTCATTTAATAGGGTTTTCATATCAAAACAAGTCATAAAATCTATATGAACAGCCATAAAACATCGACAAGTATATATAATCATTCCATCATTCAAAAACATGGCAAATCAATGCAAAATATTTTGGATTTCATCTTAAAACCGAAAACAAAACAAATATGAGATCTAAACATTATTCACCTTAGCTTTAGAGATGAAAGAGATTGAGATGTGAATCGATTTGATTTTGCTTAAGATTCTTCCTAGCTTTTCTCTATCTTTTTCCCCGTTCTCTTGTTAATGGTGGCCGACCACTTGTTTAAATTTTTTGATAAAATGAAATGAACGTGTATAGGAGAATACCCGACCAAGTTTAAGGGATATAGGAATGGCCTCTTTCCTATTTTAGCCTTCCTCTATTTCAATTCAACTCTAATTTTAATTCATATGTTAAATGGCACGGCTACCCTTCATTAAACAAAATCTCAATCCCTTAATCAACACATTATTTTATTTTATTTAACTAATCAAATATCCTAAATAATGGTACAAAAATATGGAGTATTATGAACTCCTCTCCTTAAAGAATTTCGTCCTCGGAATTACAGTAAGGGACACAACAAATCAATCAAAAAGGTAAAACATACCATTAAACAAGTCAGGATAAGTATCTCTAATCCTGCTCTCAATCTCCTAAGTACAGTCCCTGTCATCGTCGCTCCACTGGACTTTGACTAATCTGACCGTCTTGGTTCTAAGCCTCTTCTCATCTCTTGCAATAATACAAATAGGATTCTTCACTATAGTCAAATCCGGTTCTACTCCTAAATCCTCTAGCACAGTCGGTGCAATAGTGTAGTCTCCGGGTCTCTAACACACTTTCTGAGATGACAAACATGGAAAACATCGTGGACCCCTGCCAAACTTCTCGATAACTCGACTCTATATGCGAGTTTCCCTATCCTCTTAACAATAGTAAAAGGTCCAACAAATCTCGGTGCTAATTTTCCTGATTTCCCAAATCATTGGTGACACTTTGACGAAAACCTGATCTCCAACTGAGAACTCTAAATCTTTCCATCTTCTATCTGCATAACTCTTCTGCCTAGACCGAGCCTCCTTTATTCTAACCCGAATGACCTCAATCTTTTCTGCAGCTTCCCTAACCAAATTTGGACCAAGAACCAATCTATCCCCGGTCTCAAACAATATACGGGAGATTTGCATGGACTTCCATACAAAGCATCGAACGGTGCCATCCCAATACTAGTCTGATAACTGTTGTTATATGAAAACTCGACTAAATGTAGATGGTCTTCCCAAGAACCCCCGAAATCTAATACACAAGCTCTTAACAAATCTTCTAAGTTTTTGTTAACTCTTTCCGTTTGCCCATCTGTCTGCAGATGGTAAGCGATACTCATCTCGAGCTTGGTTCTCAAAACTTCCTGCAGACTCTTCCAGAACTCACTAGTGAATAAGGAATCTCTATCGCTTACTATACTACTAGGAATTCCATGCAGTCTAACCACATTCTTCATAAACAACTTTGCCAAAACAGGTGCCATTCTGGTTGACTTATCTGGAATGAAATGGGCACTCTCGGTCAGTCTGTCCATTATGACCCATATACTATCATTTCCCCTGTTCGACCTTGGCAACCCATCAATAAAGTCCATAGAAACAGAATCCCATTTCCATACCAGAATATCTAATTGCTGAAGCAAACCACTTGGCTTCTAGTGTTCGGCATTTGCCCGTTGGAAGTTCAAGCACTGCTTTACCCATAAGCCAATATCCCACTTCATACCTTCCTAGAAGAAACTCCTCTTCATATCCTGATACATCTTAGTTCCTCCCGGATGAATAGAGAACTTCAAACAATGGCATTCCTCCAAGACTTCTTCCCTTATGTTTCCTACACTCAAAACACATAATCTTCTTTTCTTTCTCAACATCCCATTCTGTTCAAGACTGAAATCTTTTAATTCATCGCTCTCGGTTCCATCTCTTAACTTCCTAATCCATTCAGCTAATATCGGATCTTCTTCCTGTTTAGAAGCAATCTTTTCGATCATCACTGGTCGAACTTCCAAACAAGATAACACTGAGGTTTCTCCGCTAGACCCGGCTTCAGATCTCCACTACACTCTGCAACCTACTAATGCTTCCAAATCTTTCCACTCAGCAATCATCTCTAATACTGCATTCTGATGTTTCCTGTTAAGTGCATCTGCAACCTTGTTGCCTTTCCCTGGTTGTGTACTCAATCCCAAAATCATAAGTACCGATAAACTCTAACCATCTTTGTTGTCTTATGTTCAACTCCTTCTGAGAGAACAAATACTTCAGCGACTTATGATTTGTATATAACTCAAACCTCTCTTCCAAAAGGTAATGTATCCACACTTTCAATGCGAAAATCACTGCTACCAATTCCAAATCATGCGTCGGATATCTGATCTCATGCGGTCTAAGTTGTCTTGAAGCATAGGCAATCACTTTACCCCTCTTCATCAACACAACTCCTAATCCCGTTCCACGCGCATCTGTATAAACCACCAATCCAGATTACCTTTCAAAACAATCAACACAGGTGCATGGGTCAATAAGTGTTTTCAAACTCTGGAATGCTTCCTCACACTTATCGGCCCACACAAACTTTACATCCTTTCTCGTTAGCTTGGTCATCGGTGCCACTGTCCACGAAAAATCCTTAATGAATCTCCAATAATATCCAGCTAATCCAAGGAAACTCTTTATCTCCGTCACTGTCTCGGGTCTCTTCCAACTATTCACCGCTTCAACCTTAGTCGGATCTACTGACAACCATTTCTTTGAGACTACATGACTAAGAAACTTCACTTCCTTCTTCCAGATGTGGCATTTCGAAAACTTCGCCTTTAGCCGATGCTGTATCAGCGTCTCAAGCACCACACTAAGTTGAACTTCATGCTCTCTTTCATCCTTAGAGTATGTCAAGATATCATCAATGAAAACCAATACGAACCTATCCAAGTGCTCTCAGAATACTCGGTTCATCAAATCCATAAAGAATGCCGGCGCATTAGTCAGTCCGAACGACATAACTAACCATTCGTACGACCCATATCTGGTCCTAAATGTCGTCAAAGGTATACTATCCTATGCTACTCTGAGCTGATGGAAACCTGTTGCCAAATCTAACTGAGAAAATACCTTGGATCCACTTAACTAATCGAACAAATCGTCAATCCTCGATAATGGGTATCGATTCTTCATCGTCCTCTCATTCAACTTGCGATAATTGATACATAGCTTCAACGATCCGTTCGGCTTCTTAGCAAACACTACGGCTGCTCCCCAAGGCGAATTACTCGGTCTGATAAAGCTCTTGCCTTTCAAATCCACTAACTGCATTTCAACTCCCTCATCTCTGTAGGGGTCATCCTGCTCGGCGGCCTATTCACTGGTTCTGCTCCCAGAACCAAATTTATCCGAAACTCAATGGCTCGTTTCGGCGGCAATCCAACTACAGGCTCAAAAACATCCGCAAATTCTCTAACCACGAAAACTCGACTCAACTCATCTTCAAACTTCATAACACCCAACAAAGCATTCACCTCACCGTTAGAACCTTCTATGGTATAAACTATCTGATCACTACAATCAGGGTGTCTAAGTGATATTTTCTATCTTGGCAAAATATCCTAGCATCGTACTCACTTAACCAATATATCCCAAGAATAATCCTGAATCCCACAAAATCAAACACATGCAAACTACAAACAAAAGCATGACCTAACAAGTCAAACTCTAACTGGTCACATCTCAACCCTAGAGTTGCATACCCTCTTATCGGATTTGCAACCCGTAAGGAAGTAACTAAATATGTGGGTTCTAGGTTAAGCTTATCTATCAAACATCTAGATATAAAAGAATGCGATGCATCAGTATCAAATAGAACGCTAACAGACATACCATAAATCTGAAGCGTACCTTCCAAAACTGCCTTTCCTTTCTTCTGAGCTATAGGCTTAGAAGCAGCAGGCTCTTATGCATACACCTTGCCCTTTCCGTCCTTAGTGGGCTCCTTGCACTGGTTCTTATAGTGGCCAATCTGGTCGCAGTTGAAGCACCTTACATTCTTCTTCCCAGCCATTTCCTTTGCTTTTCCAACACGACACTCATTAGCAAATGCCCCTTCTTGTCGCACTTGAAGCAAACAATCTCAGACTTCCCTTTCTTAACTGCTCCACCCTTCTGAGCACCCTTCTCGAGAAAGAACTTCCTCTTCTAATTCTGCCCAACCTGGACTTCCTTAGCCTTATTCTTCTCTAGAGAATCAAGAATCTCCTCATGCCTTAAGGCCATCTCTACTACAAAATCAGAAGGATCTCTAATATGAGGTAACGTAGCCCTTGCTAACTCAGGCTTCAATCCTATGATAAACTTTTCATTCCTCTTCATTACTGTATCCACTGAAGAAAACCCATATTTGGCCAACTCCTCGAACCTTCTAGCATACTCCAGAACACACATCTCTTCCTGCTCTGATTCAGCAAACTTTCTGATTAGAGCTGACTGTGCCATCGCAGACATAAACCTCTCCTGGAACCTCCCCTTGAAATCTGCCCATGTCAAGGTTTCCTCATCCACACCGGCCGTCACACTGTTCCACTAAAATAAATGCGCTCCCTGGAGTGGTCTCGAAGCAAGCCTCCTCTTCTGCTCATCATTGAGCCCCAAATCTGCAAAGATTCTCTCACAGTGCAGCAACCAATTTTCTACCTCTATTGCATCCTCTATTCCTAGAAATGCCTTCCCTTCAAGCTTAGCGTAATCTCCACTCAGCTTAGCATAATGATTAACTACCGGAACTTTCGAAACTCCTGCTCCTGCAGCATCTCCTCCTACCACACTAGCTGCAATTCCAGCTTGCACCATGTTCACAAAGAACTAATACATAACTTCCATTCCAACTTGCGGGACTCCAGCACCCACATTCTCTGCTTGTGCCTAACCTTGACCTCTCCCTGCATTAGGCCTAACATTCCCATTGGTGCCTTCCCCTCTTAGGTTAACTCTTCCTATTCTACCATCCATATCTGTATTCAAACCTCATGAGATACAGAAAAATAACCTAACAAAGATATGAAACTAGAGATAAAGCGTATACTTATATATAGCAAATACAAGTATGTTACTATAGCGTTATCCTATACCCAAATCTTACTATAATTCCTAGGATTATGTTTTTACAAAACCATTTTTAGTTTAAAGTTTTTCATAAACCTATTCTCTGATTCCAGGTTGTAACATCCTGTATCTAGAGGCTAAAAGCTAAGCGCTACAGATGCTGCAGTTATCTATAGTATTAACTTCTGGTGACAAAATCCGGTAACGCTAAGGGTATCCATAATATCAGAAGCACTTGAATATGAAAAATTTACAGATTTCCAAATACAACATTTTACTGATTACATTTCAAAACAATTTCATATCCAAATTACATAATCTCATATTGTTTCCCAGGTAAAGATCAAATATAATCATTACAAAAATACGCCAAGAGCAACATATGACGATGCCCCCTTGGTTGATCAGAATCAATATAGTCAAATCTGACTTAATATATATAGCAGAATTAAAACAAGATAAAACTATAACTCCTAATTAGCTAACCGTCAGCCACCTACTCATCTCCGGAAGCTTTATTCGCCAAAATTTCTAAAACCTGAAAACCTTAACCGTCGGCCTACTCAAACCAATTTTTAGCTCTACGTTACAATACATGTTGGCCCGGAGTGGTTTTCGGATATACAAATCTGATCTCGGTCTCTCCATACCAACAACCGATAATTTCTGGTTGACTCATTCTCGGTTCTTTTGGAAGTAACTATTCGAGTCCTCATCGAGAAACTCGAATTCACATTCATACTTCCTAAGTCAAATTAAGCCAAATTTGATAGTCGGTTATTTAACTATCAAATAACAACAACAAAATCTAGAGATATAATTACCCAAAGCAATAACTAAGCCTCAAAACGATTTTCATTTACAAAACTCCTTTCCCAAACATTTATCAACATTCATAAACTTATTTCCTTTACATAAGTATATTCACAAAACATTTATATGATTTCCATTACCATATATCTAAAAGGATTTAACTACATTATTTAATTTGGAGAAAAGGGTAACTCTAAGCACTATTCCTTCGGTGTTAAGTGTGGAACGGATCTTCCATACCACTATTTTTAAAAGGTCAGCCTCGCGAAACCCAAACCTCAAATTCCCGTTTTATTTATCTCAAATAAATAATTTTATAAATTTTCTTTATCCATGAAATCCTCTTTGCTTTAACAAACATTTATTAACTTCCATACTCATTTATGAACTTTTTGTAATTATTCAAACATGGTTATATAACTTCTTTATAAATTTTTCAAACCTTGCATAACACTTTCCTATCTAGACATTCAAATCCATTTATAAATCCTTTTTATAAACATTCAAAACCATTTCTCAAACTTCTATTATGAATACCCCAAAATTATTCAAAAACTTCTTTATATAATATTCAAAAAAATTGTCAAATCATTCTTCAAATATCTTGTTCAAAATAGAATAACCTTGAAGACCAATTTAAAAGAAAATGAAATATTAACTTTCCAAAACCAAACGGAGGCTTAATGACTACAATGGATCATTATATTTGGGTTTACTCATCCAAGTTATATCATGGGTATTGCCTAACATTAGATATGTAAGGGATTCACACATAATATACGATCAATCATAGGTATATGTCCAAGTTATAAATATAGATAAATCCATAATCGGGTGAAAAAGTGCATACAGAAGTATATCTATATGCTTAAGTTATCATGACCCGTTTATTGAAATTAACTTCCTGTTGTCTATCATGTTACCGATATTCAACATTTGTGCTGAACACAAGTCACTTACTTCCCATAAAACGTGTCAACGTCTTACAATCACTACTTTAATTCATTTGACTACTTAATAGTCTAGACGAGAGATCCTTTGATTTAAAATATAAGCGGTTAAGTTCAAAAATAGCTTTGAAAAGATTAAAGTATATTCAATTAGCTTAAACCCTAATTATATCTTAATTAAATAAAGATTAATTCATAATTAAACTTTAATTAACTTAATAAACTTGGTTAAGTCCTAATTAACTTCATAATGTATCTTAGTTAAGGTTTAAACAATTCATTATTAGTTAAACCCTAATTAATCAAAAATTAATTAAATAATCACATAATTAAATAATAATTAGTTAACTTACTTAACTTAATTAAATAATTATTAACCATTTAGTTACTTCTTAACTTCATAAATCACTAATTAAAAACTTTATTAATCACTAATTAAACATTAACCTTCCTTAAGTGTTACTTAATCTCTAATCACTTACTTAATTACTGCTTAACTACTAATTACCTTTAATTATTTTATTAAATAAATAAATTATTAAATTATCTAAACTTAATCTCTTTTTATGTTACTAATTAAGTTTGGAAAACTTTTGCAAAACAATTCCAAAATGAATCACTTAAAGATGGAAATCGTGAATTTTTGTCGAACTGCATTCACAGCGACTATCGCTATGAGCGCAGTTCGCTTAAACATACTTTTGGCGAAAACACTTTCTTATTATTTCCTATTTCATGTTTAGGAATATAACTTTTAAAGTTTTTGAGACTTAGAAAGAAATTTTGAATTAATTTCCAAACCTAAAAACAAGAGAACATAGTTTTTGATTTTGAATCGGATCTCACGTCCGTCGCAACACACAAAATTGTTAACTTTGTTTCAAATCAACATACTTTGATTCTTAAATCACAACCATACATCCATACCACCATACTATTAAAATCACAATGAAACACACATATAATCATAAGGTTATATGCTTACTAACTCCACAACATCAAATTCAAATCTTAAATTCAATACCAAACATAACATCCTTCAAATCACCATCGACCAACATAATAATCAATTTTCTCATCATATTATCACCACAATAACACATCATAATAAAGTCAAAAACCTTTTCAAAATAAAGTAGTTTACTCACCGAAAATCTTAGAAACCTGAAATGCCTTAGATGCCCCAAAAATATGTTATCTTCCACTTGATCTTTGGACATGTTACTCTCGGATTTTGGAAAAGTGACCAAAAGAAAAGTTTTAGACAATTCTTTTCTCTACAATTTAATAAAAAGAATCTCTCAAATTAGATTTTGTTTGAGGTAGATATGGTCAAAAGAAGGTGGGCTATTTTCGAACCTGAATTTCTGAGTTTAAAAGTACACTGTAAAGAAATGAGATTTTGACAAACGTAAGCTTGAAATTAAAAAAATTGGTAAAAAGGAAAGTTGTAGCTACTAAAATTTTATAAGATTTGAATAAAAGAAAATCTTGTTGGTGTAAAATAGAGGAAGTTATGGCTGAACAAAGTGAAGAAAAAATGGAGAAGAATGAATTTAAAAACAAGTTTGCATCTTTAAAACAATTTAAATCTTTTGATTTAAAAAAAACTTAAACTAACATAAAAATCCATGAAACATGAAGAAAGCTTTAGAGAAATGAAAATGGAGAAGTAGATGAAAATATGGTGAAGGAAATGTGTATTTATAGACAAAAGAAAGTAGGAAAATTACCAAACTAACCTTAGATTAAAATATCCTAACATGTCATTATTTTGACAAGTCGCATCACCGCCTTCCTTCCCCTCATATGTCACTTCTTCCCTTCTCTAGTCACATCATCTAGGTCATGATGGGTAATGATGATAATGCTAAGATATGACAAGAGATAATGGTATATACTTATATATATAAGTTATTATTTTTAAAACCATGACTTGTCACATCACTTGCTAATCATAATTAATATAAGATCATCTATAATTAAGTGTATTATTATATTGTTAATCCCTCATATGTGTACATACGATGCACAAAAACGAAAAATGTTCCCGACAACTTTTTGGTGTCGAAAAGTCGAAATTCTGGAAAACGTTCTTCGGTCATATTTTCTATTTTTCTACGAACTATCTATTTTGGGAAACAAATTTTAAGAATGATTTTATCATCATTATTAAATAATTAAAATAGGTTTATTTGTAAATATAAATCCATTTATTTATTATTTAAACTTAACTTGAATTCCCGAAGAAATATATAAAACCGACGATATCAATTGTCGATGTCATAAATACATTTTGTTTTCCAAAAATAAAACAAATTATTTTATTTCATAATATTGTTTGAATAAATATATTAGTGTATGCATCCAGAGCCATGCACGATCCTTATTGTTTAAAAGTAATTTTATTGATAAAATGATTTTCGGCTGTTTTATCGATATTTTACCTAGGATGATATTTACAAATTTCCAATATTTTACCTAGGTAATTTGTCCACAAATATTTTTCCCAAACAAAATAAATATTATTATTTACCACTTAAAACCTGATTATTTCTTACTTTTAAACCTATATCAAAATATTTAAAAAAAATATAATTTATCCAAGTGATAAATTTGCGAGTCGTTACATTATTCCCCCCTAAAAGAATTTCGTCCCCGAAATTATACCACAACTCTATTTCTAGAAATACTTAAAACTATTCATCAATTTGTAAGATATACATAGATCATTCCTATATAAAAATCTAGTTCGATCACTCACTCAAACACATAATCTTCCTTCCGAACTAGTATCGCTCACTCAAATTCCTAATGCGGAAGGCTTCTTAATTAGAAACCTCTTTTCTCCTTGCATAGCCATAAACTACGATAAATAACCTTTGGTTCCACATAAGAACACTAATCAACGCTCACCGTCAAAAACGGGCGATAAATCCCTATTCGGAATGGTGTGAAACACCTCGAGTCATGTACTCGAATCTTGGATCGAGAACTATGTAAAAAGGAGAAATGATCTACGTACAACCTACGTACTAATCCCATTGGTTCCTACTTCCCAGGATTATAATTACCCTTTTTAAAGAATCACCATTTTAGTTGAGAACATTACTTAAGTTTATTAACATTCTATAACTCAAATTCATTTTAGTATGATACTCTTCTATATCCAAAAGAGTATATACAATCTTAAATTGGTTTTACTTAACCTTGGATGTTCAACAAATTTAAAACTTTGTTCATTAACCCGCTCATAATCAAGACATCTTTTTATTTTGAAAACTCTATTCTTTTAAGGGATTCGAGAACACAATATCTAGGTTTTATTTCAAAAAAAACCTTTCGAAATGATACTTCATATTTAACCCTTTTGGAAACATAATATATAGCCCGAGTAACTCTAAATTATATCAAGGAACCAGGCGCTACCAAATAGTATTATATATCCCTTTTACTAAGTAGGGAAATAATCAAGAGAAGTGTTTACCATCCGAACACATCTCTTACCCAATTTTAGTCATTTCCAAGTCACTTGAAGTCTTGAACTAGTTAATCATAAAAATATTACTTTCTTCACAAATTCCCTTTTGAAACAATACTATTTATAGATAAATAGTTCTTTAATAAAATCATCCACTGACTTTGGATTCATTTGGATTCGAACTCGTTTAGATTGTACAATGACAAAGAGGATACTTTACTAAGTGCACTTTCATATCCGCCTAAGTAAACATTCGATTGTAACTTAAAAGATTATTCCGATTATCACAAAACAGATCAAAACTCCATTCCGAACCGTTGAAAGAAAACTTTGCTTTCAAATCCAGTTTAAAATATTTATATCTTAAAATCTCTTTAAGTACAATTACTACAACTTTTCCAAAATCATTTAAATCTTTATCAAAGCCACCGGGATTTAATATTCTCACAATCCTTTTCATTTTTATAAGGTCATCTAAAGATTTTCTTTTAACTAAACACATTCTATTCTGAATCCAATTTTAACCATACATCTCATCTATAACAATATAGACTTTTGAGAATCATTCCTTTATATATAAATATATCCTAGGTAAAATTATTTCATTTACCAATTTTAAAACAATATTATGTCAATTGGACTTGTTCAAGTGTTTATGAAATCTCTATCAAAACTGTTGGTAAAACGCATCAACCAGAATTCTTAAGCCACTCAACAGATCAAACAACATAATATAAAACATTTTAAGTCACTAACAAATACGCACTCATATTTATAATACACTTAGGCTCATTCTAGGGTCGCACTTACCCAATTCCAAATGAGTTTACCCCACTAGGGCCAAGGTTCTCGCTTAACCTTCAGCTCTGATACCAAACTGTAATGAACCGGTTTTTCAACCCTCGAAAATCGACACTAATACATCCACTGTATCACATATCGAGCATTCAAGTGCCGGAAATACCGATTTGTTAGGTGAAAGATAAGGGTAGAAGATAGAAGAAAACTAAACAACACAGAATCTCACAACGCAACGAATAATATATAATACAACAATGATCTTTACAAAAAGGAAACATCTTTATTCATATATACAACATCAGAGTATACTAGACTTATCCTAAATTTGGACAGTTATAGAAACCTGTCCTCCTATTGATAAACATATAGACTCTTTAATACAGCGGAAGAAAAATATACTTGAATATGTCTTGACCATCCAGATCCTCTCCAACTCCAAAGTATCCAGCTAAACCTGGGAAAACATGCTCGGTCTGACCCGAGCATTACATGGAATAACGCCCGAGTTCGTCTAGTAAACCAGCGTTAGTAAAAATCGATAACAAGTAACAGCCAAACTGATTTCTACATTTGAAAACTTTTCAAACAAAGGGTATCTCGTAAGACCACACCGCATATAAAAACGGACGGGTTTTTACTTTATGATAACCAAAACATTTTATATCAAAATCCAATGATATTATCATAGTGTCTAGGTTTAACCTAAATGGATAAAATAGATGAAATGCTTGCATCTCACATTTCAACATACTAGGCTCTACAATCGAAAATGTAAGGCACATATTGGAGATTGGATTCCAACTAATGACTGGGCTACTGGGGTACCGCTCGCCACAGTACAACTCTAGAAAAATGTACCGAGGTCGTACCTTATGACCCCTGCCAACACAAAACCGGCCTACCCCTTGCTGGATAGTACTGAATAAATCATCACCCCGATTACTTTGCAACCTTTAACCGAGCTGTGACGACCCGGCTTTTTCTCCTCAAAAAGTCGTATCATCTTGAAGAAAGAAAGAGATAGAAAAGAGAAAAGATAGAGAAGAAAGAAAGAAACACATCAGAGTCTAAACAGCGGAACGAATAAATTATATTAATCAAATAAGATATTACATTGTATCATATACATCAGAGATACACAGCTCATACAACACATACTAGACAGTTATAAATATCTGTCTAATCATTACAACTCAAATATACTCAACAAATGACTCATACAGACTAACACAGCGGAACACTATATCTACGAACGCTGAAGCCTCCTGCTCCATTGCTCCTCCATAGATTCGTCAAAGCAAACCTGAATCCCTTGGCTACTCGTAAAAATTTGAGTACCCAAGAGTTTAATAAAACAGAAAATAAACACTTGGGTCAGACATGGGTCTGGTGTGAGTAAACGGTTTAAATTGCTTAACTTCAAAACCTTTTGAAAACAAAGGTATCACGTAAGACTCCCCACAAATAAACATGGGTAAGTTTTTACCTTACGCTAACCAAAACATTTGATAGGAAATCCAATTATATTATAATAGGGTCTAGGGTTTTCAAGTAAAATACAGAAATAGCTGGAATGCTTACATCTCACGTTCCAACATAGTTGGGCACAACTAAATCGTACGGCACTTATTGGATTTTGGATTCCATACAATGGCAGAGCTACCGGGGTACCGCTCGTCACAGTACGTGGCCTAGATCAACGTACCGAGGATCACGCCCAATCCCCTGCAACACAAGGCCGGAACATCCCTTACTGGATAATTCCCGCATAAGAAACCCCGTGGTTGCGGCCAAACAACCACCCACACAGCCGAAATAAAAAGGGACTCTAGACAGAGGAATCTTATACTACTTGGGCGCTACCCACTAACCTTGTTGCACCTCCCCTGTTTTAGCCATTCCCGGTTGATGAGGCTTGAGGCTACGATTACCTTTAATCAGAACACATCACTTAGAATGCTCATCGTCCACCTGACGATGTGCTGAAAGCATTCAATCCATACAAGTTCGTTCCGGGTTCGAACGAAACCGAAGGCATTATCTCGTTACACTCATTTTGGAATCACCCTCAGAGTTAACGACAATAACCCTTGCACTCTGAATCTTCATCTTCACTTGAGATTCACGGCCTATCGTTAATTTGGATCGATGTGGTATTCGGGTCTCCAGACCTGGAATACCGGTATACGGAAACCCGATCCCGGTCTCATCGAAATCCAAAACGTATCTTTTAAGGCCAAGTTGTTTAAAGGTTAAAACAATTCAATTCAATACTTGAATTCATACAGCATTTAACATAGATAAATATCACACATTTATCACGGATATATCCAATATCATATCACAGAATATCATAACATATCATCCAATAGATATCCAATTCAGATATTCTACAAAAACAATCATCCATAAGCAACAATTTATTAACCCTATGTTATAATTAATTTAATTAACTTAACTTAAATTAATTACTTAAGAATTAATTATCTAATCTTGCTTAATCCATCATTAATTAATTACAACCTTTAATTAATTAATTACTCATTAAATATTAACCATCCTTGATTAATTATTCATTAATTACATAAAGTAATTATCCTTTAATTAATTTCACAAATTAATTATTCTTAACCATTTAACAGTAATTAACCTTTAGTTACTTTAATTAATTACACCAAATAATTAATCCTTAATTACTTCTCATTAAGTAATTATCCTTTAATTAATTACATCTTGTAATTATACATTAATTACTTATACTAAGTAATTACACTTTTTAACCTTATTAAGTATTCATACTTAATTCTTTATCAAGTGATTATCTTTATTTAACTTAAATTAATCACATCCATTTATTATTTACAATTGAGTAATTCATTCCTTAATTACTCTTAAATAAATTAATTAATCTTTAATTACAGATTAATTATTCTTTTAATCATTAATTAATAAACCTTAATTATCAATTAATAAAACTTAATAACAATTTAATTAATCCTTAATTACTATTTGATTAATCCTTATTTAATCTTTAATTACGAATTAATCACCCCTTAATTAATAATTAATAAAACCTAATTATTAATTAATAAACTTAATTACAAATTAAGTACTTCTTAATTACCAATTAATTAACCTCTAATTACAAATTAATTAAGCTTTAATTACTAAATTAATAAATCTCTAATCATTAATTAATCAGTTTCTAATCACTTAATTAATTATCCTTAATTACAATTTATTAACCTTTAATTAATTAATTATAACCCTCAATTAATTAATCCTTAATCATCATTAATTAAATTAATTAATTATACTTAATTTCCCTAATTAACTTAATTAATTTCAAGATAATAAAACTTTAAATTATCTTAAAATAAAACATTATCTTATTTATGCCTTAATTATCATTAAAACATCTTATCTTAATAACTAACTTTTCTTAATTAAATCATTAATTAAAGTTTAAAAGAAATAATCATTTAACTTGATAAATTAAAGTTAATAAAACATATCTTCCTTTAAATGTTTAAAATAAATTTCAAAAACCTTATTTTAAAATTTTATAAAACTTGGTTTAAAAGCTACTTCGGGTCGAACACAAAAATCACTTGGGTCAAACCCGAGTTTCCCTTCCTCTTCCCATTTTTAAAACTTATATTTATTTATAAGCTTAAAACCTGGAAATAAATTTACTGGAACTACCCGAGTTCCCTCCCGAGTCATCCCCTACAAAACTCGGTCTCCCCTTCGAGTCGAACACGAGAAACAACGCTTCTCTCCCGATCCAATACTTCTTCCCCAAATCCACAGACGTGCACACGTGCACGTGCACCAACCCACGGCAACTCTCCGACCATCCCTGCCGCCTTCGACACGTCGACGATCGTCACGAAAAACATCTCCGATCATCAATCCACAAGCGTAAGCTCCTGATCGAAATCGAGCATTCCAAATGAGCCTGGAACCTAACTATTCGCCAGAAACGCCTCGACCCCAACGTCCCCGACCACCAGAGTCGCTGGAACTCCGGCCACACGTCCCCCGATCATCCACGCTGCTCTTCCCCAAGGTCCGGTGAAGCTCGATTCACCAGAGATGATATAGTGATCCAGTTTTTAGACTCGACCCATTTAGGGTTTAAAACTTAAATCATCCAATTCCTGACACCACAGTCCATGATCACCACTTCCATCATTTTTGCTAAACAACCCGATCATCATCCTTGCTTCTGACAAAACCCCAAGACCTCCTTACCCAAAGATCGCCAGAAAATGGTTAAAATACACTTTCTGTTCAACTTCGAACTGCACCCTCTATATATATCTAAAAATTGAGATTTAAGTTTTAAAAATCCTATTTCTCAAAGATGAATCAGATTATACACTTAAATTAATAAATCATTTCACTCAATTTTAACCCAAATCTAAACTTCCACTGTTATTTTTCATTTTCCAGAGAGTTTCAAACTCAATTTATATAATTTAAAATTTTAAAACTTAATTATGTTCAAACAAACAACATTTGTTTGAATACTTCAGCCTAACAAAGATACATGAAGATAATTTTAGTTTTGTTCAATATTTAGCCTGTTAGAAAGTAAACAGAGTTGATCACAATCATACATACCAATATATACATTCATATAGACATGTATTTAGATTTTAACAAGCATGCATACATAATTTTAAACATGCATCACTAGATTCATCTCAATACTACATATATATATCAAATTAAAACTGATTTATGTTTTAATTTTATTCACAGGAAAATAACAGAGAGCATGAACATCAATATGCACAAATATTTTATAACAAACTCTTATATAAACAACCATTCACATCCAATCATTCAAGTAAGCACTGCATATCATGTTACTGTAACATTTATCAGGCATATCAAGACATAGTAGCAGATTTAAAAACTGTTTTTAAAGTTAGGTTTACTCACCAGTTTGAAAAATGCAGAGAGTTTAAAACTGAAATTTGAAATCCTGAGAACTTGAAACTTGAAAAGCTTAATTGACTGAGATGATTCGAGAGTTGATTCCAGGTTGTAATTGAAACTTGTTACAGGCTTTTGATCTTGGTTTACAGATATTTAGACTACAGGCTTTAGAGAAATGACAGATTTTCATTTGAGTTTTGAGAGTTTGTTTTGAGGAATGTTTACAGGGTTTTGATTTGGATTTATTTCTGGTTTTGTATTTGTTTTTGAGGAGTGAATTCAGGTTTCGAACATAATGGTTACAGATTGTTTTCTTGCTAGCTTTTGAAAATGTGAAGATAAGAAAAAGAGAAATGAAGGAAGAAGGTGTATGTTTATATAGTGTTAATTTAGGATTTATTAAAATTAAAGAAAATTAAAATAAATGTGACACTTGTCTCTTACCTTATCTAATTATCTAACACATGGTATTTAAGAGGTTTATAGATTAACACATGTAACTTTACATGCATAATTAAATTTTAAATGTTTTATAAAGCTTTTATTATTAAATTTTCCTAATTAATAAATACATATCCTAAATTATAAATGCTTTTTCTACCTTATATAAATATAATCTTTAAAAGAAAATAGAATATAAACCAATTATGATTTAAATAAAAACCATATAAAATATTTTAAGCTTATTTTTTTAAAATGCTAATTTAAAAGCTTTTGTATTTATTCCTATTAAATAAATACTCTTCCAATTTCTATAAATATATTTCTTTAAAGAGAATAATACAAAACAAATCTTATTTTTAAATAAAAACTTTTATTCATATATTTTAAATTCAAACTATATTATTTCATTTTAAGATATATATACATCTTTAAATTCAATTTTTAAATTCAATTCAAAGTCAATTAAAAATCCAAATTAAAAATCAATTCAAATAAATATATATATATATATTAGATTTAAATAATCACATTATTAATTGTCAATAATTATCCTATTTAAAATAAATTTAAATACACAGATATATATATATATACATTTTAAACAACCCTTATTAAATTTGAAATAATATGTCTATTTAAAATCTATTTATATCTATATTTAAAAACAACTCATTATTAAATTGTTTGAAAATAACTACTTTACCAATTAATTTAAAAGATTATCACATTTTAAATACCCTGAAATCCCGGGATATCACATTCCTCCCCCCTTAAAATAATTTCGTCCTCGAAATTTAAAACAGAAGATAACCCAATGTTTTTATTTTATTTTAAAAATTTTCAAACAATTTTAGCATACATATCAGCCAACACAAACAAACAACCAATTTCATCCAAACAAACAATTCAATCAAACAACAATTCTAGCTATCCGGACACAGATCCGAATAAGCTTCCTAAAATTTATCCCCGAGTTCCCCAGGTACAGATACCGGGATACTCGCTCTACTGAATCCAGAACTAGCTATAATACTAAGCTACTGAGCTCCTACTCATCTAGATCTACAATCTGAACAAGATATCAGACCACAGACAAGATCAACTCAACTATCAAATTCTTCAGAACTGCTGGTTCCAAAACCAGAGATAGATCAAACACTTATCCAAATCAGAATATAGAAGAGATCTAAAACAACTCGGAGCTGACTTCCCAGACTTACCCAATCTTATAGCTCCCTTTTTACCAGAGAAAACTTCAATAATAACGAAGTCTCCAACTTCGAATTCCAAATTCCTCCACCTCTAATCTTCAGAACTTTTCTGACAATTCTGGAATGCCTACATCCATTCCGATCAGCTCAACCTTCGCTGATACTTCTAGAAACAGACTAGACCAATCAACTCAGCAAAATGATCTCCTCAAGATTAACTAGAATTAAGAAACACAAACTCTACTCCTCAATATCAGAAGATTACAACTTACTTCTCTTATCCGGAAAAGACAAAACAGATGCACTGCCAATCTGAACTCAAATCCAGAAAAATTTCCTGTAGCAACTCTTAAACCCAACACTGCAACTTCCAGGTTCTTCCAGCTGTCACCTTGCTTCCGCTGCACAACTCTGATCTGGAGAAAATGAGAAAGCTGTCGATGAACTCGAGCACAGACTAGACAACACATCCTGGAAACACGGTTCAACAGATCATAAAAATAAAACTCAGAAGTTCCATAAAATACTGAGCTGTTTCACCAAATCCTTCCTCTAGGAGCTATCCTTCTGAACCACCGGTATAAATCCTGAAATCAAGTCGATACAGAACTCAATCTCAAATGCAGACAAACTTCTGACTTCGCTGAAGATATCCAGAAAGTCTCAGATAACTCAAGAGAATATTCACTATCGCAAGTCACTTTTGCGATTCACTCAGCTTAATTCCAAATAAACTGTTCTCTCTTAACCACTCAGAACAGCTTATGCTTGACTAACCCATCCATCGAAGAACTGGATCCACTCTGCTGCTTCTGAACTCCAACTCTAGAAAACTGCTTAGCCAGAAAACTTCCTGCCGGCACACGAAACACTCCGAGCTGCACTGCTGACCCAGATGCCAAGACTCCCTATCCAAAGCTTCGAGAAACTCGGACTCCAAACCAAACAGAAAAGACTCTGCTGAACTCAGCCACAACACCGAAGCAGACACATTTCTTCAAACTTGCTCCAAAAGAAAACATCTTTAGAAACATCCAGTCACTGCATCTCATCACGCAACTACTTCTTCCTGAGATTGTCAAGATACCATCACTCGCTTCTGCTCATTCGACAGATTCAAATTCTACTCAAAGATGGACTCTGAACCTTCATAGGTTTCCTTCAGAGATCATAGAAATCCTCACACCATATCAAAGCTTACTCGAGACGGTATTAGGTCTACAGTCTCGACAGATACATTTCCAACCTCAACATTCAAACTCCAACCATTGGTAGTTGTGTTACACACACACCACTACCTTATCTACCTTTATATCTTATATTGGGAAAACCCGAACAGGTAACCCAACAAATAGGTAGAAATAAATATATATATATAGTTATATAAAAATTACAAATACGCTCTCTCAAGATAGATAGAAATCACTCCAGAGCTAGGTATTCACTCAACCTACGGCTCTGATACCAAATGTGACGACCCGGCTTTTTCTCCTCAAAAAGTCGTATCATCTTGAAGAAAGAAAGAGATAGAAAAGAGAAAAGATAGAGAAGAAAGAAAGAAACACATCAGAGTCTAAACAGCGGAACGAATAAATTATATTAATCAAATAAGATATTACATTGTATCATATACATCAGAGATACACAGCTCATACAACACATACTAGACAGTTATAAATATCTGTCTAATCATTACAACTCAAATATACTCAACAAATGACTCATACAGACTAACACAGCGGAACACTATATCTACGAACGCTGAAGCCTCCTGCTCCATTGCTCCTCCATAGATTCGTCAAAGCAAACCTGAATCCCTTGGCTACTCGTAAAAATTTGAGTACCCAAGAGTTTAATAAAACAGAAAATAAACACTTGGGTCAGACATGGGTCTGGTGTGAGTAAACGGTTTAAATTGCTTAACTTCAAAACCTTTTGAAAACAAAGGTATCACGTAAGACTCCCCACAAATAAACATGGGTAAGTTTTTACCTTACGCTAACCAAAACATTTGATAGGAAATCCAATTATATTATAATAGGGTCTAGGGTTTTCAAGTAAAATACAGAAATAGCTGGAATGCTTACATCTCACGTTCCAACATAGTTGGGCACAACTAAATCGTACGGCACTTATTGGATTTTGGATTCCATACAATGGCAGAGCTACCGGGGTACCGCTCGTCACAGTACGTGGCCTAGATCAACGTACCGAGGATCACGCCCAATCCCCTGCAACACAAGGCCGGAACATCCCTTACTGGATAATTCCCGCATAAGAAACCCCGTGGTTGCGGCCAAACAACCACCCACACAGCCGAAATAAAAAGGGACTCTAGACAGAGGAATCTTATACTACTTGGGCGCTACCCACTAACCTTGCTGCACCTCCCCTGTTTTAGCCATTCCCGGTTGATGAGGCTTGAGGCTACGATTACCTTTAATCAGAACACATCACTTAGAATGCTCATCGTCCACCTGACGATGTGCTGAAAGCATTCAATCCATACAAGTTCGTTCCGGGTTCGAACGAAACCGAAGGCATTATCTCGTTACACTCATTTTGGAATCACCCTCAGAGTTAACGACAATAACCCTTGCACTTTGAATCTTCATCTTCACTTGAGATTCACGACCTATCGTTAATTTGGATCGATGTGGTATTCGGGTCTCCAGACCTGGAATACCGGTATACGGAAACCCGATCCCGGTCTCATCGAAATCCAAAACGTATCTTTTAAGGCCAAGTTGTTTAAAGGTTAAAACAATTCAATTCAATACTTGAATTCATACAGCATTTAACATAGATAAATATCACACATTTATCACGGATATATCCAATATCATATCACAGAATATCATAACATATCATCCAATAGATATCCAATTCAGATATTCTACACAAACAATCATCCATAAGCAACAATTTATTAACCCTATGTTATAATTAATTTAATTAACTTAACTTAAATTAATTACTTAAGAATTAATTATCTAATCTTGCTTAATCCATCGTTAATTAATTACAACCTTTAATTAATTAATTACTCATTAAATATTAACCATCCTTGATTAATTATTCATTAATTATATAAAGTAATTATCCTTTAATTAATTTCACAAATTAATTATTCTTAACCATTTAACAGTAATTAACCTTTAGTTACTTTAATTAATTACACCAAATAATTAATCCTTAATTACTTCTCATTAAGTAATTATCCTTTAATTAATTACATCTTGTAATTATACATTAATTACTTATACTAAGTAATTACACTTTTTAACCTTATTAAGTATTCATACTTAATTCTTTATCAAGTGATTATCTTTATTTAACTTAAATTAATCACATCCATTTATTATTTACAATTGAGTAATTCATTCCTTAATTACTCTTAAATAAATTAATTAATCTTTAATTATAGATTAATTATTCTTTTAATCATTAATTAATAAACCTTAATTATCAATTAATAAAACTTAATAACAATTTAATTAATCCTTAATTACTATTTGATTAATCCTTATTTAATCTTTAATTACGAATTAATCACCCCTTAATTAATAATTAATAAAACCTAATTATTAATTAATAAACTTAATTACAAATTAAGTACTTCTTAATTACCAATTAATTAACCTCTAATTACAAATTAATTAAGCTTTAATTACTAAATTAATAAATCTCTAATCATTAATTAATCAGTTTCTAATCACTTAATTAATTATCCTTAATTACAATTTATTAACCTTTAATTAATTAATTAATTATAACCCTCAATTAATTAATCCTTAATCATCATTAATTAAATTAATTAATTATACTTAATTTCCCTAATTAACTTAATTAATTTCAAGATAATAAAACTTTAAATTATCTTAAAATAAAACATTATCTTATTTATGCCTTAATTATCATTAAAACATCTTATCTTAATAACTAACTTTTCTTAATTAAATCATTAATTAAAGTTTAAAAGAAATAATCATTTAACTTGATAAATTAAAGTTAATAAAACATATCTTCCTTTAAATGTTTAAAATAAATTTCAAAAACCTTATTTTAAAATTTTATAAAACTTGGTTTAAAAGCTACTTCGGGTCGAACACAAAAATCACTTGGGTCAAACCCGAGTTTCCCTTCCTCTTCCCATTTTTAAAACTTATATTTATTTATAAGCTTAAAACCTGGAAATAAATTTACTGGAACTACCCGAGTTCCCTCCCGAGTCATCCCCTACAAAACTCGGTCTCCCCTTCGAGTCGAACACGAGAAACAACGCTTCTCTCCCGATCCAATACTTCTTCCCCAAATCCACAGACGTGCACACGTGCACGTGCACCAACCCACGGAAACTCTCCGACCATCCCTGCCGCCTTCGACACGTCGACGATCGTCACGAAAAACATCTCCGATCATCAATCCACAAGCGTAAGCTCCTGATCGAAATCGAGCATTCCAAACGAGCCTGGAACCTAACTATTCGCCAGAAACGCCTCGACCCCAACGTCCCCGACCACCAGAGTCGCTGGAACTCCGGCCACACGTCCCCCGATCATCCACGCTGCTCTTCCCCAAGGTCCGGTGAAGCTCGATTCACCAGAGATGATATAGTGATCCAGTTTTTAGACTCGACCCATTTATGGTTTAAAACTTAAATCATCCAATTCCTGACACCACAGTCCATGATCACCACTTCCATCATTTTTGCTAAACAACCCGATCATCATCCTTGCTTCTGACAAAACCCCGAGACCTCCTTACCCAAAGATCGCCAGAAAATGGTTAAAATACACTTTCTGTTCAACTTCGAACTGCACCCTCTATATATATCTAAAAATTGAGATTGAAGTTTTAAAAATCCTATTTCTCAAAGATGAATCAGATTATACACTTAAATTAATAAATCATTTCACTCAATTTTAACCCAAATCTAAACTTCCACTGTTATTTTTCATTTTCCAGAGAGTTTCAAACTCAATTTATATAATTTAAAATTTTAAAACTTAATTATGTTCAAACAAACAACATTTGTTTGAATACTTCAGCCTAACAAAGATACATGAAGATAATTTTAGTTTTGTTCAATATTTAGCCTGTTAGAAAGTAAACAGAGTTGATCACAATCATACATACCAATATATACATTCATATAGACATGTATTCAGATTTTAACAAGCATGCATACATAATTTTAAACATGCATCACTAGATTCATCTCAATACTACATATATATATCAAATTAAAACTGATTTATGTTTTAATTTTATTCACAGGAAAATAACAGAGAGCATGAACATCAATATGCACAAATATTTTATAACAAACTCTTATATAAACAACCATTCACATCCAATCATTCAAGTAAGCACTGCATATCATGTTACTGTAACATTTATCAGGCATATCAAGACATAGTAGCAGATTTAAAAACTGTTTTTAAAGTTAGGTTTACTCACCAGTTTGAAAAATGCAGAGAGTTTAAAACTGAAATTTGAAATCCTGAGAACTTGAAACTTGAAAAGCTTAATTGACTGAGATGATTCGAGAGTTGATTCCAGGTTGTAATTGAAACTTGTTACAGGCTTTTGATCTTGGTTTACAGATATTTAGACTACAGGCTTTAGAGAAATGACAGATTTTCATTTGAGTTTTGAGAGTTTGTTTTGAGAGTTTGTTTTGAGGAATGTTTACAGGGTTTTGATTTGGATTTATTTCTGGTTTTGTATTTGTTTTTGAGGAGTGAATTCAGGTTTCGAACATAATGGTTACAGATTGTTTTCTTGCTAGCTTTTGAAAATGTGAAGATAAGAAAAAGAGAAATGAAGGAAGAAGGTGTATGTTTATATAGTGTTAATTTAGGATTTATTAAAATTAAAGAAAATTAAAATAAATGTGACACTTGTCTCTTACCTTATCTAATTATCTAACACATGGTATTTAAGAGGTTTATAGATTAACACATGTAACTTTACATGCATAATTAAATTTTAAATGTTTTATAAAGCTTTTATTATTAAATTTTCCTAATTAATAAATACATATCCTAAATTATAAATGCTTTTTCTACCTTATATAAATATAATCTTTAAAAGAAAATAGAATATAAACCAATTATGATTTAAATAAAAACCATATAAAATATTTTAAGCTTATTTTTTTAAAATGCTAATTTAAAAGCTTTTGTATTTATTCCTATTAAATAAATACTCTTCCAATTTCTATAAATATATTTCTTTAAAGAGAATAATACAAAACAAATCTTATTTTTAAATAAAAACTTTTATTCATATATTTTAAATTCAAACTATATTATTTCATTTTAAGATATATATACATCTTTAAATTCAATTTTTAAATTCAATTCAAAGTCAATTAAAAATCCAAATTAAAAATAAATTCAAATAAATAAATATATATATATATTAGATTTAAATAATCACATTATTAATTGTCAATAATTATCCTATTTAAAATAAATTTAAATACACAGATATATATATATATATACATTTTAAACAACCCTTATTAAATTTGAAATAATATGTCTATTTAAAATCTATTTATATCTATATTTAAAAACAACTCATTATTAAATTGTTTGAAAATAACTACTTTACCAATTAATTTAAAAGATTATCACATTTTAAATACCTTGAAATCCCGGGATATCACACGAGCACTCCCACATACAAGAATTCATTGATGATTGTGTATATATCTAGAAGGGTGATCATATATCCTAATGGATGCGATCTACATAGCATTACTGCATATCCCATGTTTTAGTCATTCCCGGTTGATGAGGCTTGAGGCTATGTTTTACCTTTCCGAATAACAATCCATCTTGGAATGCTAACACTGTCCTCCAGGCGTCAATGCAATGCCAGCATTCATTCATACAAGTTCGTGTTGGGTCTGAATGAAACCGAAGGCATTAACCCTAATACATCCATTTTGGAATCACCATCAGGATCAGTAGCAGTAGCCCTTGCACTTCAAAGAGCACCATCTTCAATCATCATCAAGATGTCTTCCATTCGAACATACATGTTGGTTCAGAGTGGTTTTTGGATATATAAATCCAATCCCGGTCTCTCCATACCAACAACCGATAATTTCTGGTTCACTCATTCCTGGTTCTTTTGTAAGTAAGTAATCGAGTCCTCATTGGGGAACTTGAATTTACATTCATACTTCCTAAGTCAAATTAGGCCAAATTTGATAGTCGGTTATTTAACTATCAAATAACAACAATAAAATCTAGAGATTTAATTACCCAAAGTAATCACTAAGCCTCAAATTCATTTTCATTTATAAATCTCCTTTCCCCAACATTTATCAACATTCATATACTTATCTCCTTTACATAAGTATATTCACAAAATATTTATAAGATTCCCCATTACCAAATCTCTAAAAGGAATTAACTACATTATTTAAATTGGAGAAAAGGATAACTCTAAGCATTATTCCTTCGGTGTTAAGTGTGGAACGGATGTTCCATACCACCATTTTTAAAAGGTCAGCCTCGAGAAACCCAAACCTCAAATTCCCGTTTTATTTATTTAAATATATCTTTTTATAAATTTTCTTTATCCATGAAATATTCTTTGCTTTAACCAAACCCATTTACAAACATTTATCAACTTCCATACTCATTTATGAACTCTTTATAATTATTCAAACCTGGTTATATAACTTCTTTATAAACTTTCAAACCTTGCATAAAACTTCCCTACATAGACATTCAAACCCGTTTATAAATCCTGTTTATAAACATTCAAAACAATTTATCAAACTTCTTTTATGAATACCCCAAAAATATTCAAAAACTTCTTTATATAATTCAAAACAATTGTCAAATCATTCTTCAAATATCTTGTTCAAAATAGTATAACTTTGAAAACCATTTTAAAAGAAAATGAAATATTAACTTTCCAAAACCAAATGGAGGATTAATGACTGCAAAGGATCATTAAATTTGGGTTTACTTATCCAAGTTATATCATGGGTATTGCCTAACATCAGATATGTAAGGGATTCATACATAATATACAATCAATCGTAGGTAGATGTCCAAGTTATAAATATACGTAAATCCATAATCGAGTGAAAAAAGTGCATATAGAAGTATATCCATATGCTTAAGTTATCATGACCCGCTTATTGAAATTAACTTCCTTGTGTCTACCATGTTACTGATATTCAACATTTGGGCTAAACACAAGTCACTTACTTCCCATAAAACGTGCCAACGTTTTATAATCACTACATTAATTCATTTGGCTACTTAATGGTCGAGACGAGAGATCCTTTGATTTAAAATCAACTAATCCTAAAAGAAAATTGATTTAAAATATAACCGATTAAGTTTAAAAATAGCTTTGAAAAGATTAAAGTATATTCAATTAGCTTAAACCCTAATTATCTCTTAATTAAGTCAAGGATAATTCATAATTAAACTTTAACTAACTTAATGAACTTGGTTAAGTCCTAATTAACTTCCTAATGTATCTTAGTTAAGGTTTAAACAATTCATTATTAGTTGAACCCTAATTAGTCAAAAATTAATTAAATAATCACATAATTAATTAACTTACTTAACTTAATTAAATAATAATTAACCATTTAATTACTTCTTAACTTCATAAATCACTAATTAAAAACTTTATTAATCACTAATTAATTATTAACCATCCTTAAGTGTTACTTAACCTCTAAATACTTACTTAATTACTAATTAACTGCTAATTACCCTTAATTATTTTATTAAATAAATAAGTTATTAAATTATCTAAACTTAATCTCTTTTTATGTTACTAATTAAGTTTGGAAAACTTTTGCAAAACAATTCAAAAATGAATCACTTAAAGATGGAAATCGTGAATTTTTGTTGAACTGCATTCACAACGACTATCACTATGAGCGCAGTTCGCTTAAACATACTTTTGGCGAAAACACTTTCTTATTATTTCCTATTTCATGTTTAGGAATATAACTTTTAAAGTTTTTGAGACTTAGAAACGATGATAGAAATTTTGAATTAATTTTCAAACTTTAAAACGAGAGAACATAGTTTTTGATTTCAAATCGGATCTCACGTCCATCGCAACACACAAAGTTTTAACTTTGTCTCAACTCAACATACTTTGATTCTTAAATCACAACCATACATCCATACCACCATACTATTAACATCACAATGAAACACACATATAATCATAAGGTTATATGCATACTAACTCCACAACATCACATTCAAATCTTAAATTCAATACCAAACATAACATTCCTCAAATCACCATCGACCAACATAATAACCATTCAATTTTATCATCACATTATCACCACAATAACACATCATAATAAAGTCAAAAACCATTTCAAAATAAAGTAGTTTACTTACCGAAAATCTTTGAAACCTGAAATGCCTTAGATGCACCAAAAATCACCCCAAAAATATGTTATCTTCCACTTGATCTTTGGACATGTTACTCTCGGATTTTGGAAAAGTGACCAAAAGAACAGTTTTAGAAAATTATTTTCTCTACAATTTAACAAAAAGAATCTCTCAAATCAGATTTTGTTTGAGGTAGATATGGTCAAAAGAAAGAGGGCTATTTTCGAACCTGAATTTCTGAGTTTAAAAGTACACTATAAAGAAATGAGATTTTGACAAACGTAAGCTTGAAATTAGAAAAAGTGGTAAAAAGGAAAGTTGTAGCTATTGAAATTTTATACGATTTGAATAAAAGAAAATCTTGATTTTGGTGTAAAATAGAGGAAGTTATGGTCGAACAAAGTGAAGGAAAAATGGAGAAGAAAGAATTTAAAAACAAGTTTGCTTCTTTAAAACAATTTAAATCTTTTGATTTAAAAAAAATCTTAAACTAACATAAGAAGCCATGAAACATGAAGAAAGCTATAGGGAAATGAAAATGGAGAAGTAAATGAAAATATGGTGAAGGGGATGGGTATTTATAGACACAAGAAAGCCGGAAAATTACCAAACAAACCTTAGATTAAAATATCCTAACATGTCACTATTTTGACAAGTCACCTCACCACCTTCCTACCCCTCAATTGTCACATCCCACCTTCTCTAGTCACATCCTCTAGGTCACGATGGGTAATGATGATAATATTAAGATATGACAAGAGATAATGATATATACTTATATATAAGTTATTATTTCTAAAATCATGACTTGTAATATCACTTGCTAAACATAATTAACATAAGGTAATCTATAATTAAGTGTGTTATTATATTGTTAATGTAACGACACAGATTTTTCGACGATTGATTTTTAATATTTAAATGATTTAAAATATTGGATTTGGGATTATAATTTAGTTAGTATGATATTAAAACTGAAATTTTAAGCGATTTCTTAAAAATTGGAAATCATCAATTTAATCTACATGTTAAAATAGCGATTCAGGGCGCAGTCTCAAAATTCGACGAAACCGGTCCCATTTATTTTGTAATAATGTATTATTATCGGATTTCAAATTTCATTGCGTTTGGATTCACCGTTTGGTCGTACGATCTGAAAACGTCTAAAAATAATTTAATTTTAATAGTCGATTTAAAAAGGTTATCTTCCACACATGATCAAATTAGGCCTCGAAACTTGTTCCATTGAGTTCGGAATAGCGTTATAATATTAGAAACGTAAGGCGGCACACCTCAATAGGGGTTCAGGATTTCAAGTTATGTTATACTAGATATTTTGGATATAAAAATAAAATAATTTTTTTTAAAAGGTCAAACCCCATACCCTTCGAGCCGCACCCTAAATTTCTGAGCACGCCGACCTATTCTCTTCTATTTTAAGTCATGTGTACGCTGTCTTCTTCTCCTTCTAAAAATAAGATCAGATCGATCAATAATAAAAAAAGACACATGCAATAAAATCGCGTTGGCTAGAGCACGCGAAGCGATTGGGAGTGGATTCGGTCGTATTGTGCTGCCTTTCGAAGTGAGTTCTCATCGCGCATAGGCGTGTTGGAGAGATGGCGATGTTCTTGTCAGGCACGGAGAGGCATGAAGGCGGTGAATCAAGGAGGTGGTGAGGTCGATGGCGACAGTTAGGCTGAGAGTGGTTGAGACGAGAAGTTGTGGGAAGGGATTGCCGAAGTTCGTGTTCGACGAGCTTATTCTCGAGTTGGGGCTGAGGCAAATCGCACCCCTAGCGAAGGAAGGAGGAAGGGTCGGCGGCAGAGTGAGTTTGCGCCCCGCTTAATAACGGATGACCCTATATTACCGCGATATTACCCCGAGAAATTATCACTCATTTGGATTACCGAATTTAATTTATAAAAATTAAAATCAATTATTGGATGCCTGATTGAATTTATAGATTATTATCAATTTGGATGTTATATATATATATTAGTATATATATTAGTAGTTGGATATATTTCCCGCCGTTGGAGCAGATGAGACCCTATGCGCCCCGCATAATAACGGATGACCCTATATTACCGCGATATCCCCCTCGAAGTGGGATTGGTATTTTTTTAATGTTATCTAACATCTGTGGATGTAGGAAAACAGGTTGAGGGATCCAATTGGATTCCTCAAATATATATTGATTATTTTCATATATAATGATATATGATGTGAATTGATAATCTGTTATGGATTGTTGTGTGATTTGTTTTATTGGATGCTATAGTAGCACTGGCCTAACTTTTGGTATTTTAAATACCATAAATATTATTTTTGGAATTTGAAAGGATTTAAAAGGAGATTTTGAATATAAAAGTATTTATATCGAAATTTGGATTATTTTTAAAGAAAGTTGATTTGGATAAAAACAATAATTAATTTTGGATTGTATTTAACTATTCATAAAAATATTTTAAATAGAGATTTTAAAATAATTTATATAGAAGATTTTTAAACGATGGATTTTTAAACGATATTTCTAGAGAATATGAAAAGGAGTTGAAATCTATATTTTAAATAGATTTTTGAAATATATGGAATTTATTAAGAAATGGATTTATAAAATGAGATTTTATAAATGAGATTAGTTTAATAAACAAGTGAAACTCAAAGGAGTCATAAATTTATAAACAATGTTTATAAATAAGGGAAAATGAAATCAATTGATAACTGGAATATAATTTCACAGGGTGAATTTATATCGAGATATGAAAAATAGGATTTTGGGAAAAATAGTGAATTCTATTTTAGAAAAGTGATGATGGTTAGGAATCGGAATGAAATCGATGTATTGTGAATCGAGAGGGATTTATAAATTGAAATTTGGTTATTGGGATTTTAAAAATATATTTTTATTAAGAAGTTAAGTTTTTATTTTAAAAAAAAAAGAAATTTTTATTTATTAAACTATGTAATTTAAAGTTAGTTAGTATTGAAATACTTTGGAAAGTGGATTTTTCAAACATTTAACATTAATTGAAATAAATTCTATTTTCTATAATCAGCTTCGAAATTGATTTGTTTATCTATAAAAAGAGTTTCGATATTTTAAATAATTACTTAAACTTGTTTTTTTAAATAAATTATTATGCTTTAAAAGTACTTATCATATATACAAATAGAATTTTAAAGTGATTGAAATTTATTTATAAATTCTCTCGAGATTCGTAAACGGTGGTTTATAAAATAGATAGGATTTGATAGGAGGAATTTTATAAGAGATTTGGAGAAAATGAAAATTTCAAAAATGTTGAATATGGGAACTTTGAAAATGAAGTCCGAATTCATAAAGAAGTTATAAATTATTGGTTGGATTTATAAAAGTGTATAAATCGATTTTGGAAATTGTAAGAAGGAATTTATTGATAATGCCGGAGATGATGAGATAAGTTATGAAACATTCTCCTAAGTATTGAAAAGAGGGTTTTGGAAAAATATTTAAGTATGAAATCATTTATATAGAAATATTTTTCTAAGTGTTATAAATTGAATTTGGAAATATTTCTAAGTGTTGAAATGGTTTAAATTATCCTGTTATGGATGAGTATTTGAAATTGTGTTCAAATGTTGGAATACAGGGAGAGAGTGTTGAATATATATATCTTTGTAAAGATATTTTGAAAAGTTTTGAAAGATTTATAAAATCGGGCCTAGTGACTGCTTATGTTTGTAATTTGATAGTTATATAACCGACTATCAAATCTGGCCAAATTCGTTAATCGTTTCGAAGAGACCGAGATCAGATTAATTATTCGATAACCATTTCGATCTAGTTTGTGCGTTACGAATTGTGATACCTCGAAGATAATGGAGATGGTGATTTGGAAGGAGCTTCGGTTTGTTCAGACCCATAACAAATTGTATGGATGAATGCTATCATTGCATTGTTTCCCGGAAGGCAGTGTTAGCATTCCCAAGTATGAATGCTATTCTTAAGGTAAACGTAGCCGCAAGCCGCAAGTCTCATCAACTGGGAATGACTAAAACGGGGGAGACGCAATAGGGCTAAGTGGGTCGCATCCAAGTAGGGTATGTTGTCACCTTTTTAGATACCCTCGAATATATTTTATTAAAATTATGGATATGGTTGTGCATGGAAAAGAGAGCGCTCGATTAGGGTGGGAACACTCGGGGTGATAACATATTTGGTACTATCCAGTAAGGGGTAGACCAGTCCTGTGTTGGCAGGGATCGTTAGGTACGATCTCGGTACATTTTTCTAGAGATGTACTGTGGCGGGCGGTACCCCTGTAGCCCAGTCATTGTATGGAATCCAATATCCACTACAAGCCTGTACGGTTTTGATTGTATACCAAATATTACTGAAATGTGAGATGCAAGCATTTCAGCTATTTTCTAGTTTATTTTCTAAAGACACTATTATAATATCAGATGATTTTGATATAAAATGTTTTGTTTATCGTATGGCAAAAACCCGTCGTGTTTATGTGTGGCGTGGTCTTACAAGATACTTTTGTTTTTCAAAGGATTTTTGAAATATAATTAAATTCAAATTGAGTGTTTTTTCTCACACTGGTTATCCAGACCGACTCGGGTGTTATTTTATTATAATGCTCGGGTTAGACCGAGTATTACATATTCAGATTAGGGTGCTATGAAGCTCAAGAGACGAGCTAGAGGATTGCAGACGTATATCACGTACTTGTTTATATTCCGCTGTGTGTGTAGACTGTATAGTCAGCACTGGTGAGGACAAGTTATAATAACTGCCCATATTGATGTATTGGTTGTTGTACTCTGATGATTGTGTGTATATTAACAATTACAGATTCTTTTGTATAAAATCTGTTATATATATTATATTTTGTTCCGCTGCGATTGTGAGATTCTGTGCTGTTGTTGTTTCTATTTTCTTCTATATTTTTCTTCTTCACCCCTAAAGATTCGCATTTCCATTCAATTTGAGTTGAACTGAGGTGAATTATTGTCAACTCAAGGGTACAGATTTGCGGGCCTTTCCACTTGGTATCAGAGTTTAAGGTTAAGCGAGAACCTTGGCTTTGATGGGGATTACTCATTAGAGATAGGGTCAGTAGTACCCTAGAATGAGTTTGAGAGTATTAATAGATATAAGCGTGTATTTGTTAGTGAATATAAATTATTTTATATTGTGTTGATTTATCTGTTGAGTGGCATTTAAATTCCGGTCGAATAGTGGGACGCCACTAAATCGATAGGAGCTTCTAAACACTTGAACCAGGTAAACTGACACAGTAAGGTTTTGGAAGCGGGTAAATGAAATAATTTTACCCAAAAATATATTTTTATATAAAGGAAATAATTTTCTAAAATTATTATAGTATATTGATGTGTTGGATGTTATTAATCAAAACAAGATTATAAAATTGGAAATGGTTTATGAAAACCGATATTAAATGGTACAAGTATGAATTTTGCAAATGAGTTAAAACTAAAAATCTACTCAAACCAGAAATTTAGAAAATTAAATCCTGGAGATTTTTGGAAATGTTTTCCAAAGTATTTTGAAATGAATAAAAATATTATTTGGAATATTTTTTAAATAAAAATTGTTTGGAATGAATTTTGAAAAATAAAGGCATTGAACTCATTTCAGTAGTTGGAAAATAATTCCGGTGAGTGACGCATTGCTACCAGAATAATTTGATATGGATATTTTGGTTTGGAAAACAAATGTTGTTTTAGAAATCTCGGAAGGAATTGTTTGGATAAGAACCAGGTTTGGTTTAAATTTGAAGGGTATGATTTTGTGTACAGATATATATATATATATATATATATATATATATATATATATATATATATATATATATTTATGATTACAAAATAATTTGTAATGATACTGGGAGTTTGAATTCTGAAATTGTTATTCGAGTATTAAGTGTGAATTACATGGAGAATAAGTTTTTGAACTTGTAATTTGAAAAATGGCATAGGCAAGAAAGGAAATCTAAAAGTTGAGATGTGAAACTAAGTGGAATTCAACTTAAGTCAATTAAAATAATTTTTAAAATAAAATTGATTTGGATTTGATTTGAATTAAAGAATTAATTGAATAGATTGAATGTTAATTAGTTAAATACAACTAATTGAATATGGAGAATGATATCAATAAGGGAATAAGGGTGAAAATTTAATTCTGGAATTAAAAATTTAACTTGAGTAAATTTAAATGGATTGAACAAACTGAAATTTAACTTAAGCTAAGTTAAATAAGAATTGGATTGGATTTGAAACCATATTGAATTGAATTGAATATAAAATAAGGGTGGTAGAATCATTATATAACTATAAGTTATGAAATTTGAATGGAATAAAGATTTAAGTGGAAATATTTTGGAATTGTGAATAAATAAGTTTGAATAGCTTACAAAATTGGAGTTAATGGAATAAATATATATTTAAGCTATAAAGTGATGTATAATCTTGAGTTAAAAATAAAATGTGAATATACTCGAGTATAGAAAATTTTGAAAATGTGAAAAGTAAGTATATAATTTACAAATTGGGAAAAAATGGAAATTGAATAATGAACTTGAGTTATAAATAAAAATTTGACTTAATTGTAAGCGAATTAAATATATTTTGGAATGTTGTCGAATAAAATAGAAATGGATTGAAATGGTGATGACTTGAGTTATAAATAAATTCAATATAAGTGTAAATAAATTGAATATGGCTTGGGATATTATTTGAAATGAATATGAATATATTGGATGTGAATATGAAATGGAGCGCAAATAAAATTTGCTGTTGAGTATAAAATTGAACGAACAAGATTTTTGTGAATAAATTGAATGTGAATTAATAGAAGTTGATAAATTAATTTTGAATCAATTTGAATGGATATGAATATGGAAATAACATGTGTTGATATGAATTGAATGTTATAAATAAGTGGTGAAGCATTTGGAATTGTGTAAATGGCGTATAAATCAAATTTGAAGTGAATAACTAAATGATTGAACCCTTGTATTGTGTATACCTTCTAAAATGGGTAATATGCCATGTTTGCATTATGAGATTATGTGTTTAAAATGGGTAAATGCATGTAATGCTATTGAATTTCATATATATGGAACTAATGTACTTTACTTGAGTAAGTACAGGTACATGGGGCTATTGGGCCAGATTTGGGTTGCGAAATTGCATATGAAGTAAACTTGCTTGCTTAATAACGCTTAAAAACGCTAAATAAAGGTATGTTTTTGGATTAAATACCGCAATGAATAAATATTGTGTTTTCCGACCGTGTGGGTCGATGTATATATTTTTATCTCTCTTGTCATATTGCAAAAGGCCCTCCGTACAAAGGAGACTCTATCAAAAAAATTCGAAAATTTAGGGTGTTAAAAAAAATTTGTTAACTAAAAAGTTGATGTTGAAATTGAAATCAAAGATTTTGGTTTAGAAACGGAAACTAAATGCTTTGGATGAAACTAGAGGGTAGAAAGTGAATATCGGGTTTTAACTAAGTGGGTTTTGTTAAGTTAATGGGTTTGGAGCGTTTTTCCTACCTTAGCAATTTCAAGGACGAAATTCTTTTAAGGGGGGAGGAATGTAACGACCCGGATTTTTCAACGATTGATTTTGAATATTTAAATGGTTAAAAATATTGGATTTGGGATTATAATTTAGTAAGTAAGATTTTAAAACTGAAATTTTAAGTGATTTCATAAAAATTGGAAATCGTCGATTTAATCGATGTGTTAAAATAGCGATTCGGCGCACGGTCTTGGAATTCGACGAAACCAGTCCTATTGAATCCGTAATGGTGTATTATTATCGGATTTCAAATTTCATTGTGTTTGGATTCACCGTTTGGTCGTACGATCTAAAAACGCCTAGAAATAATTTAATTGAATTTAATTTTAATAGTCAATTTAAAAAGGTTTTCTTCCACATACGATCGAATTGAGCCTCGAGACTAGTTCCATTAAGTTCGGAATAGCGGTATAACATTAGGAACGCCAGGCGGCATGCCTCAATAGGGGTTCAGGATTTCGAGTTATGTATACGAGATATTTTGGATATAAAAATAAAATAATTTTTTTAAAAGGTCAAACCCTATACCCTTTGAGCCGCACCCTAACTTTCTGACCATGCCGACCTATTCTCTTCTAGTTTAAGTTGCGTGTACGATATCTTCTTCTCCTTCTAAAAGTAAGATCAGATCGATCAATAAAAATAAAAGACACACGCGATAAAATCGCGTTGGCTAGAGCACACGAAGCGATGGGGAGGGGATTCGGCCGCGTTGTGCTGCCATTCGAAGTGGGTTCTCATCGTGCATAGGTGCGCTGGAGGGGCGGCGATGTTCTTGGCAGTAGGTGAAGGCAAGAAGAGGCATGGAGGCGGCGAATCAAGGCGGAGGTGAGGTCGATGACTACAGTTGGCCTGAGAGTGGTTGAAGACGAGAAGTTAGGGGAAGGGATTACCGAAGTTCGTGTTCGACGAGCTTATTCTTGAGTTGGGGCTGAGGCAAATCGCACCCATGGCGATTGAAGGAGGAAGGGTCGGCGGTAGAGCAGAGTTGTGCACATGACTGTATCGTATAAAAAATATATGGTGAAGGTTGCGATCGATGGGAGTTTTGCATGCAGCCTGGAAATGGGAAGAATGCGATTTGGCATGGAAGATTAAGGTATTCAACTTGAGTAATTTATTTAATTACTGTGATTTAGCAATTGATTATAATATATAATTTGCGATGGTTTAATATAGTATAACTCTGTCATACGAGGTCGGAATTGAAGGAATCAGGTTGTGTTGGATGTAGCTGCGAAATATACAATCTGGAATCGATTTGGGATCGATCGATGATGGCTAGAATTTTTATATTAAATCGAACATCATTCGATTTAATTTTAAATTGAAACGGACCTGCAAATAAAAATCAAGGTGAGAAATTCTCACTCATTTGGATTACCGAATTTAATTTATAATAATTATAATCAATTATTGGATGCGTGATTGAATTTATAGATTATTATCAGTTTGGATGTGTCTGTACCAAAATTGGGCACAACACTCTTCGGAAGTTTTTGAAGAGATAAAGTGAAGAAATTAAATGGAAAAAGAGGATTATCTAACAAAAACTCCAAATTTCAGAAATGAGAATAATCAAAATGCAAGGAGACACAAGAATTTAGAGTGGTTCGGCGTATCGCCTACGTCCACTATGAAGTTGATAGCTTTATTGATCTTTCTTTGAAGATTACAAGTGAATTCAATGAATTACAACAGATAATTATGATATGTAGCAGTGAATTTCGTTGTTGGCAGCAGCTTATGGAGTTCAGATCTGGATCTGGCAGAGTCTGGGCGTTGGAGAATTCAAAGGAGAAGAAGAACCCCTTTTCTGTTGGCTTTGGGGGTCTATTTATAGGTGTAGGAGGCTGGTATTTCGCTCAGATCTCGGGAGACCCTCTCTGGCACGTGACCAGGCCCGCGCGCCCAAGCCTGTGAAGTTTCGGTCCGATCCATGATCGATACGAATAGATTTCGTATCGATCAAGATTTCATCCAATGGAGTCGAAATTTGGCGTGGACATTCTTTAGCATGCACGTAGTCTTCTGTGAAAATTTCATAGCATATGGACTTGTGGATCTCGAGTTATGATCGATACGAAATGGAGTTTTTCCATCCGCGATCGATACAAACGAATTTCGACTCAATCAAGACTTGCTCCGATTGAGTCAAAATTTTCCAGGAACATTCTTTATGTCATATGTAAGCTGCTGTGAAAATTTCATAGCATTTGGACTTGTAGATCTCGAGATATGATCGATGCAAGTTGGAGTTTTTCCATCCGCGATCGACACGAACGAATTTCAACTCGGTCAAGACTTGCTCCAATCGAGTCGAAATTTGGCAGGAACATTCTTCATGTTGTACTTAAGCTGCTGTGAAAATTTCATAGCATTTGGACTTGTAAATCTCGAGATATGATCGATGCAAGTTGGAGTTTTTCCATCCGCGATCGATACGAACGAATTTCGACTCGGTCAAGACTTGCTCCGATCGAGTCGAAATTCGGCAGGAACATTCTTCATGTTGTACTTAAGCTGCTGTGAAAATTTCATAGCATTTGGACTTGTAGATCTCGAGATATGATCGATGCAAGTTGGAGTTTTTCCATCCGCGATCGATACGAACGAATTTCAACTCGGTCAAGACTTACTCCGATCGAGTCGAAATTTGGCAGGAACATTCTTCATGTTGTACTTGAGCTTCTGTGAAAATTTCATAGCATTTGGACTTGTAGATCTTGAGATATGATCGATGCAAGTTGGAGTTTTTCCATCCGCGATCGATACGAACGAATTTCGACTCGGTCAAGACTTGCTCCGATTGAGTCGAAATTTGGCAGGAACATTCCTTAGGTCATACTTAAGCTCCTGTTAAAATTTAGTGGCATTTGGACTTGTAGATCTCGAGTTATGATCGATGCAAGTTTGGATTTCTCAACCGTGATCGATCAATATCTTGAGAATACGAACTCCGATTGACTTGAAATTTGGAACGTTGGCTCTTATAGCTTTGCTTGTCATGTCATATTAATTATAGCTCGATCCAGGCTCGAAAAAAATTCGTCGACATCCATAGTGAGCCTGCGTACAACCGATCTCCAGGATGAACTGCCCTTGGTTTTTAGTCAAGTTCTTGGTGTCATGGCCTTACCAAAAGGCGGGACAACAGGATATTATATATATATCATAGTATATATATTAGTAGTTGGATATATTTTCCGCCGTTGGAGCAGATGTGACCCTATGCGCCCCGCATAATAGCGGATGACCCTATATTACCGCGATATCCCCCTCGAAGTGGGATTGGTATTTTTTTTAATGTTATCTAACATCTGTGGATGCAGGAAAACAAGTTGGAGGGATCCAACGGGATTCCTCAAATATAAATTGATTATTTTCATAGATAGTGATATATGATGTGAATTGATAATCTGTTATGGATTGTTGTGTGATTTGTTTTATTGGATGCTATAGTAGCACTAACCTAACTTTTGGTATTTTAAATACCATAAATATTATTTTTTGAACTTGAAAGGATTTGAAAGGAGATTTTGAATATAAAAGTATTTATATCGAAATTTGGATTATTTTTAAAGAAAGTTGATTTGGATAAAAATAATAATTGATTTTGGATTGTATTTAACTATTCGTAAAACTATTTTAAATAGAGATTTTAAAATAATTTATATAGAGGATTTTTAAATGATGGATTTTTAAACGATATTTCTGGAGAATATGAAAAGGAGTTGAAATCGATATTTTAAATAGATTTGTGACGTATATGGAATTTATTAAGAAATGGATTTATAAAATGAGATTTTATAAATGAGATTAGTTTTATAAACGAGTGAAACTCAAAGGAGCTATAAAATTATAAACGTGTTTATAAATAAAGGAAAATGAAATCAATTGATAATTGGAATATAATTTCACAGGGTGAATTTATATCGAGATAAGAAAAATAGGATTTTGGGAAAAACAGTGAATTCTATTTTTGAAAAGTGGGGATGGTTAGGAATCGGAATGAAATCGATGTGTTGTGAATCGAGAGTGATTTATAAATTGAAATTTGGTTATTGGGATTTTAAAAATATATTTTTATTAAGAAGTTAAGTTTTTATTTTTTTTAAAAGAAATATTTTATTTATTAAACTATGTAATTTAAAGTTAGTTAGTATTGAAATACTTTGAAAAGTGAATTTTTCAAATATTTAATATTAATTGAAATAAATTCTAATTTTTATAATCAGCTTTGAAAATTGATTTTTTTATCTAAAAATGAGTTATTGATGTTTATAAAAATAGTTTCAACATTTTAAATAATTACTTAAACTTGTTTTTTTTAAATAAATTATTATTCTTTAAAAATACTTATCATATATATATATATATATAAAGAGAGAAAGAGAGAGTTTTGAAGTGATTGAAATTTATTTATAAATTCCCTTAAGATTCGTAAATGAGGGTTTATAAAATGGATAGGATTTGATAAGAGGAATTTTATAAGGGATTTGGAGAAAATGAAAATATCAAAAATGTTGAATATGGGAACTTTGAAAATGAAGTCCGAATTCATAAAGATGTTATAAATTGTTGGTTGGATTTATAAAAGAGTATAAATCGGTTTTGGAAAATTGTAAGAAGGAATTTATTGATAATGTCGGAGATGATGAGATAATTTATGAAATATTCTCCTAAGTATTGAAAAGAGGGTTTTGGAAAAATATTTTAAGTATGAAATCATTTATATAGAAATATTTTTCTAAGTGTTGTAAATTGAATTCGGAAATATTTCTAAGTGTTGAAATGGTTTAAATTATCCTGTTATGGATGAGTATTTGAAATTGTTTTCAAATGTTGGAATACAGGGAGAGAGAGTTGGATATATATCTTTGTAAAGACATTTTAAAATGAAAGTTTAAAATATTTATAAAATCGGGTCTAGTGACTACTTATGTTTGTTATTTGATAGTTAAATAACCGACTATCAAATCTGGCCAAATTCGTTAATCATTTCGAAGAGATCGGGATCGGATTTAATTATCTAAAAACCATTTCAATCCAGTTTGTGCGTTACAAATTGTGATATATCGAAGATAATGGAGATGGTGATTCGGAAGGAGATTTGGTTTTGTTTAGACCCAGAAAAACTTGTATGGTTGAATGCTATCGTTGCATTGTTGCCTGGAAGGCAGTGTTAGCATTCCAAGTATGAATGCTATTCTTAAGGAAAACGTAGCCTCAAGCCTCATCAACCGGAAATGACTAAAACAAGGGAGATGCAGCAGGGCTAAGTGGGTTGCACCTAGGGCTGTCAATTTCCTACACGACCCGAAACCCGCACGGAAATTAGCAGGTCAACCCGACCCGTTAATTTGGCGGGTCATTTTCGGGTCAACCCGAATTTGACCCGTTTATAAACGGGTGGGGTTCGGGTTGACCCGCTAACCCGAAATTGACCCGTTAACAACCTGTTTATACTTATATAGGTTCACCCGACCCGTATACGACCCGACCCGACCCGTTTATGACCCGTTTGTATCTTATACGGGTTATACGGGTTGACCCGACCCGTTTACGACCCGTTCCGACCCGTTTACGACCCAATTATACCTTATACGGGTTGACCCGACCCGTTTACGACCCATTTACACCTTATACGGGTTAACCCGACCCATTTATGACCCGACCCGACCCGATCTGACCCGTTCCGACCCGTTTATAGTCGGGTTAGACGGGTTGGGTCGGGTCAACCCGTTTATAAACGAGTCGGGTTCGGGTTGAGCTTTTCTAACCCGTTTAATAAACGGGTTGACCCGACCCATTTAAAATCAACCCGAACCCGACTTGACCCGACCCAAACCCGACCCGACCCGATCCATTGACAGCCCTAGTTGCACCCAAGTAGGGTATGTTGTCACCTTTCTAGATACACTCAGATATATTTTATTATAATTATGGATATGGTTGTGCATGGAAAAGTGAGCGCTCGACTAGGGTGGGAACACCCGGGGTGATAACATATTCGGTACTATCTAGTAAGGGGTAGACCGGTCCCGTGTTGGCAGGGATCGTTAGGTACGATCTCGGTACATTTTTCTGGAGATGTACTTTGGCGGGCGGTACCCCAGTAGTCCCGTCATTGTATGGAATCCAATATCCACTACGAGCCTGTAAGGTTTTGATTGTATACCAAATATTGCTGAAACGTGAGATGCAATCATTTCAGCTATTTTCTAGTTTATTTTCCATAGACACTATTATAATACCAGATGATTTTGATATAAAATGTTTTTGATATCGTAAGGTAAAAGCCCGTCGTGTTTATGTGTAGCGTGGTCTTACGAGATACCTTTGTTTTTCAAAGCGTTTTTGAAATATAACTGAATTCAAATTGAGTGTGTTTTCTCACGCTGGTTTTTCAAACTGACTCGGGTGTTATTTTATTATAATGCTCGGATCAGAATGTGTATTATAGATTTAGATTAGGATGCTATGGAGCTCAGGAGATGAGCTGGGGGATTGCAGACGTATGTCACGTGCTTGTTTATATTCTGCTTTGTGTGTAGACTGTATAGTCGGCACTGGTGAGGACAAGTTATAATAACTATCCATATTGATGTATTAGTTGTTGTACACTGATGATTGTGTGTATATTAATAGTTATGGATTCTTTTGTATAAAATCTATTATATATATATATTATATTTTGTTCCACTGCGATTGTGAGATTCTGTGTTGTTGTTGTTTCTATTTTCTTCTATCATTTTCTTCTTCACCCCTAAAGATTCGCATTTTCGTTCTATTTGAGTTGAACTGAGGTGAATTATTATCGACTCAAGGGTACGAATTTGCGGGCCTTTACAGTTAATTATCTCTTATATGTGTACATATGACACACAAAAGCGAACAACGTTCCCGCTTTTCTATGTCGAAAAGTCGAAATTCTGGAAAACGTTCTTCGGTCACATTTTCTATTTTTCTACGAACTATCTATTTTGGTAAACAAATTTTAAAAACGATTTTACCATAATTATTAAATAATTAAAATAGGTTTATTTGAAAATAAAAACCCATTTATTTATTACTTAAACTTAACTTGAATTCCCGAATAAATATATAAAACCGATGATATCAATTGTCGATGTCATAAATACATTTTATTTCCCAAAAATAAAATAAATTATTTTATTTCATAATCTTGTTTGAATACATATATTAGTGTATTAATCCAGAGCCATGCACGATCATTATTGTTTAAAAGCAGTTTTATTGATAAAACGATTTTCGGTTGTTTTATTGATATTTTACCTAGGACGATATTTACAAATTTTCAGTATTTTACCTATGTAATTTGTCCACAAATATTTTTCCCAAACAAAATAACTATTATCATTTACCACTTCAAACATGATTATTTCTTACATTTAAACCTATATCTAAACATTTTAAAAATAAATATAATTTATCCAAGTGATAAATTTGCGGTCGTTACACACAGTTCCATGCGAGACCTATGTTTCACGAAAGCAACCTGTTTAAAACAAATATAGATGTCTACACGCCACATAGACATAGAATGTGCATGACTTCAAGGAAAAAAAATGCATGCGAAGGCAATATTCTTAAATACATAAATACATGACAAATCTTAGATAACTACAGTTATACCATAAATTTCCAACAGACCAATCAAGGATCCAAATGCAGCCGACCTACCAAATGTTGCCATTTATATTCTATACAGATGTAAAGGGTATTTTGGGAAATTCAAAAGGATACGGTTGAATTCTATTCATGGAATTCTCATTATTAATAGTAGAGATATATGTATGTATGTATGTATGTATTTTAATTTATTAATTAACGTTTAACTAATTTATGTAATTGGACAATTTTAATTAGATTTTATTAATTTTGAAAATTCTTTTATACACACATGTATGCTCATAATGTCTTAAACAATTCAAGACAACATAACTTATATTATATATATATATATGTATATATATATATATATATTATACATGTATATATATAAATTATACATGTATATATATTTAATTAATTAAATTATTTAATAAATTCATTTATTTTATTAATCTTATTAATAAATAATAGTTTCAACATTCATTTTATAACATTTTCAAACATTTTGAGAAACTATATTATAACTTTTGTAATATGTGTTTTATTTTAAAATTAACTTTTAAATTTAAAACTTTTATTTTAGTTTTCAAAACTATTTGAAAATCTATATTATAACATTTATAATATTTTTCTTATTTTAAATTTAACTTTTAAATTTAAAACTTTATTTTTAATTTTAAAACAATTTTAAAATTAGCCCAAGGCCCAATTCAAATTAGGCCTTTTCTATTAGGTGCAACCTTTGGGCTTATGTAAGTATTCGGGCCAAGTCGATAGCCAGGTAGGACATGGTACTTGATTATCCAATAATCCAGCCTAGACATTTCCTCTTTTAGAAAACCTACAACTAGGTTGTAAGCTTAATTAGTTAGCCTTAACATGACTAATTTAGACCATATAAGCTATTGTGCTCTGATACCATTGTGAAATTGGACCAGCCCGCCGTGGAAGAAATGAGCGAATCCCAATTTTTTTATCATTTTGGATATCCATTTGGCATATGAAGTCAAATTCATTTAGAACTTTTCTAAATTCTTTTAAGTAAATTAATTATTTTATTTTACTAATAGAGGTTTGCTTTCTATTATTCTGTATTATATTTGAATATGTGTATCATATACACATATGTGTGTATGTTCACGTGCAATATAATAAAGTGTACACGGTTTGACATGCCCGTGTATAGGTGCTAAGATTTACATTACAATAAATATGTTATCCCCTCTAGTATTTTATGTACTGTCTAAATGAATATGTATATGTTTGTGTGCGTGCATCGAAAATTATATATATGTAAAATTCTACTTATGTAAAATATAATCATATACACACACACACACAAATATATGGAAGTAATAATTAAATAATTAATTATTATTTTTTTAAACAAATATAGCTGGCATTTAAAGTGGGCTATCCATATATATATATACAATTGAATTAGAAACGGGTGTTCGGTGCATGCACCATAACAGCTAACATAGGAGACTGGCAAATTACCAAACTACTAAACAACAGAAAAACTAAAACTAGTCCCTCTCCGAAGAGGAAGATTCACTCCCCTCATCCGGAGGTACATGCCTAATAACAAGATAGCACCATGAAAACAGAGAACCTAAAAGAAGGAACAAAATCGATTAAATCTAAGTAGTAAAGGAATTTCCTATCCCATGAGACATTCGCTAGAAGATAGTGATTCAAATCACCAAACTGACCAAGCACCGTGAGGGAAAGCGCCCCCTACCCCCCCACATGATAAAATAGCCTCCTTTCTTCATCATATCCACTAACAAACTTATATAAACTTCCATCCTTTGGATCAAGCCTCATTTTAGAAGGATCATGGATCCAAGCCAGGTCAAACGAATCCTAAGAGATATTAGAGGAAGGAAGAGCCACAACAGGAGAGACTAAGGAAATATAAATAACATCATCAAAGTGATCAATAGTGAGCGAAGGCATAATCTCGGAAGGAGAGATAAAAAAAACTAGGCAAAATTTTGGAACCCACTTCATGGTAGGAGGACGTGGAAGAGGGATCCTATCAAAAAGCAGAACAGGAGCAATCTTAGACTACAAAGAACATGCTTCCATGAGGTGACCAAACATGTGACTAGACATGCATATACCAAGCACTATAATGGACATCAACAACAAAAACATGTCCCCTCAACAATGCGAACATGTATCTTGGATGGTAAAGGCTTGTCGGGAGACACTTCAATAAGTGCCTTAGCATACACTAGCCTATATTATATAACAAATCATTTAATAATTAATATAAATTAATTTTTAAATTTTTTATTCAAATTAGTAAAACAACGTTGTGTACAAAATCAATATTTTTTAACTATAAATATTTTTAAATATGCATACAAATGTGTGCGCGCACACACACACAAATATATATATATATATATAATAATAATAATAATACCTGTCTCTAAGCTCATGGCAGAAAAATTAATTTTTTTTTGAATTTTAAAATGATTTTTAGTTAAATAATTATAAAATAATTTTATAACCAATTTAATTAAATTAATTAAAATTATAAAAAATCATTTCTGAGATCTATAAATTATGTAATATTTTTATATAAAATTTTATGCTTAAATTCAAATTATATATATATTTGAATATACATAATAAATTTCTAGATAAATAAATAATTATATCATTAATTAAATATAAACATGTATATTAAAATTGAACATTTATTACTGTTGGATTAATATTATACAACAATCAAATTTTACAAATTTTAAAATGTTTATTATATGATTTTTATCTATCAGATATAATATATTGATTACTAAATCATATATATAATATTATTTAATTAAAAATGATTTTTTAGGCTGTGTTAAAGCTAGTATATATACAAATCTTTTTAGTTAACATATATATATATATGCATCAATATAATCAACCATCCAATATGTGACAGAACATTGATATACTAGATTCGTAATATAATCTAATGATAAATAATATATTACAATAATATATAATAATACTAAATGAGTTAGTTAACATGTTGAATAACTTTCAGCAAGGCTTAGAGATTTTGCTTTGAAACGATGAAATTGTTCCTTGAATCAAATTCCACGTTCTAGAGTTGTTGTCTCCAGAACTGCTTTACCGCCCATGATCGAATTGAAAATTTTTGATGTGATTTGAGCTTGGATTTCTTTTGAGTTTAAATCGGGTTTTCTAGTCGAAACTTGCAAAGGGAGAAGAGAGAAAAAGTATTCAAAAAGAATGGTATGGAGAGTGCCATATAAATAGGAAGTCAAATGAAGAGAAAGTGGATCTTATCATCACCTCTCTCTTACCAATTCCACTCTTTTAAACAATTCAAAATCCTCGCTCTTTTGCTAACATTTGGCTAGACTATACTATTTTGGCCAAAATTTTCATGCCCCATATGGGCCTCAAAGCCAATTCTTGCATGAATAATGTTTGTTGCATTTAAATCTAAATTTAAACGCGTATTGATATCGTATATCGATCAATATATTTATAACTATTATAAATGCATTGTTTACATTGTTCAACACATTAAATACAAAATTTTGTAATTAATATTTCATAAATATTAATTAATATAATTAATTTATAACAATTACAAATTAATTAAATCAGGTGACAAAAAGTGGTATTCGTCGTTTTGGTTGTGTGACTCTTAGGTACAAATTTGGTCAGCGATTAATATTGAACAGTTCGTATATTAATTTTCACACATCATTTAGTAGATGGTGTGACATTATGGACAAATTTATCGCTTACTTGGATTCGGTAAAATCCAATTTTACTTTGTTAAGCATTACCCGATAGTGATGATTATTTACACAAATTCTCTTCGTTAAAACTATATCACTTTGGACTTATGAAATTTAATAATGGTTAAATTTCAATATCGTCCATATTGAACTCTCTAGTCCAAACACAGAGTCCTTAGTTCAATAATAACAATTATTATTAACCGACTGCTCTGGTTAGAGACTTTGATTTTGAGTTGACTTCAGTTTATCGTGATACCAATCTCATATAACTAAAGAGATAAATCCTATCTTGAATAGGGTTTCACTTCCAATGCTTCTACTCGACCCAACTATAATCACTTGATGGACGTCGTGCCACAATTTAACTATAATTAAAGCGGACCACATTGAAGAGCAACATTACTCTCAAGTCAGATAACTGTGTAATTTCGTCACATCGGTATTTTTTTTGTTTGGCCTTAGTTATATTAACCAACAAAAAACTATTGAGTGAGTCATTCCAAAGTTATCCACTAACTACCGGTAGGTAACCCCCTTAGTGCATCCAATAGCCATAAGTAATACACTGCCCAACCTTTGGAGATAATTATGTTTTCTAGTCTCAACGGATGCATCAATATTCAGTCTTGGTACATCTTGACTAGAAATATTTAAAACGTTATGTTTATTTTATTGTAATAAATCACTCATGGTTACAACACATTGTAACTACTGTTATAAAACATACCATTTATGGATTTTCTAAACATACTTTTAATTCAATTGATTAATATATAATGCATCATATTAAATATATAATAGAAAGAAAATACCTTTTGTTTCGAATAAGATTGATTATCGAGTTAGATATATATAACAATTACATAATTACCCATAGGACATACCCTTAACTCTATCATATGTCTAACCCTAGAAAAGGGCATTGCCAGTAGTGAAGTGGATTCTCTATTATCTGCGAGTTACTATAGATTTAGCTTGTAGTATAACAGAGTGGATGGTGACATTACTCTTCATGGTTATTGTGGTTCCTACTTGTCGGGAATAAAGTTGGTCAAAAGTCGATGTCAGGGTATGTTTTTTCACTTCGCATAAGCATGATTTATTATTGATTAAAACTACAGTATGTAGCAGCTTTATCGACTACTTAAGATGAGTTGATTTTGATTACAGGAGCAACTGAAGAGGGATTGTACTTGTTGTAGTCATTAGATGACCTTCTAGTTATGCAGGCTAAAGTTGAGGTATTTTCAGAGTGTCGTAGTGTTATTCATTTGATTCAGAACTAGGCTTCTAGCTCTCGTAGAAAGTATATTGATGTTAGAGGCTTCATTTATATTTTGAAGGAAGAATGCAGCAAAATTAAGTTGATAAAGGTGCATACCAAAGACAACCCTTCAGATATTTCGACAAAGTCAGTTACTAGAGACAAGTTTAAGTATCACTCAAACTTAATTAGCTCAGTTCCAGCTAATTAGCGCCATGGGGCATTGATCTAATGACTTATTGAAGACGATTGAATTCGTTTGTGAGAGATATAGGTATTTTGGGTCAAGGTGGAGTATTGAAAATGTGATTCAAATTTTATTAGCATATAGAAGAAAAAGAAAACAAATCAATTAATTTCATTAGTTAATTGATCAAGTATACAAAAGGAATATATGGATATGTGCATTAAAACAAATAAAAATCAAACCTTGGCTAATATACAATACGAGGAGGTAGATATTTGAATTAAATCAAAAGCACATCAAATCTTGGGAAATTGGATGTGTTTCCAAAATGCCTACGAAATTGGTTGTCTTCTTTTCTAATCAATCTCATTTCTTCCACAAATTCAACTTCATTACACTCCTATTTGAAGAGGCCTCAAGCTATTGGAAAAGCATCTCATTCTTCTCAAACAATAATTCCTCTAAAGTATTACTCTATAAATTAGTGATGGGGATGAGATTTCTCCACTTTAAGAAATCTTTATTTATATTTGTAATCTTTCCTCTTGAAATTGGTGAAAGAAATAAAGTTGTGGATCTTCATGGATGTAGGTATGCCAAACCACTTTAAAATTGCTCTTCCATACTTTTTATGTAAAGTCAATTAACAGTTTATCCATAGACTAGATTCAATGTTTCGTTATGTTAATGAGATTTTTCGTCTCAGAAATACCCAAATATTTTTATAAAGTTATTCTTGAAGCAGAACGCTTTCGTAATTATGAATATGCAAAATTAAGTAATATTTATTAAGATTGTCTTTAAGTGGAATAATTATTTTGCTTTAATGCTTACACAATTATGAGGGGGAATGTTCGAAATGTAAATAATTAATCCGTTAATTTCAATCTGTCTCAATTCAAGCACGAAACAAAAACCAAAACAGTAAAAACTGAAAGCAATAAAAAGCACATAGAGAATTTACGTGGTTTAGATGTTAAAGAATCCTACGTCCCATGAGTAAAATGTTTATTTCTTATCTCTTGATTTTTAGTACAAACAAAAATGGCAGAGAATACATTTTTTGATTTATGTGTTCAAAAAAAGCAAAGTAAAAAATTCCCTTTATTTTCTATTACACTGCCCTATTCATTTATAGTACACAGAGATTCATGTGGATTGTCAATGTCACTCTTCTGCTCTTTTGATTTCTGCCTTTGGATCATGCCATATTTCGACTATCTGTCTCACTTATTTGATATGCATGGATTGCTAACGTGGCCCTCGGTGGAAAAAAGTATTTTGAGCGGTTGAATTTTGAACCTAAGTAGAAGTTTCAAATTGAAATGGGAAAACCCAAAATTTGAATAGACCATGATTTTCCAGTTCTATAAGGCAACTGGCTTGTGCAGTACACATATATTTTGATGAAGCTGCAATAAGAAACTATCTCCCATTTCAGCAAGAACTGCATCATTATTAGCACTACAAGACTTCACTTTAGTTTATTGGGAGTTGTGCCTGTATTATGTCTGGGGTAGTGATATCGCATAGAATTAGTACATGATCAATGTTACTGAAGCTATACTGCACTGTTCGATATGAAATATTACCAAAGCGTAGTGTTGGAATTGAGCTGTATGGCTTAGTAGAAGAGATTGCGCTACTATTTGGAGAGTGTCGCCTAGCAAAACTTTGTTCTGAGCCGGTCTCATTTATAGAGGACTGCGCACCGCCCTTGCCTTTGAGCTAGGTTTAATGATCTTGGAGATGAAGTTGGGATCTCTTGGTTTGCAATTAAGAAGTGGGGCTCGGCTCTTGGTCACGAAGCAGTCCTTTCCCATTGCCTTATCCCTCCAATTCTTATGTTTGTGGGCAGGTAGGCTTACTTTCAGGATCTGGAACGATCCTGCTTTCTATGCGGTAATAATAATAATAATAATTTTAGTTAAAATAAAATGTTCAAATTTGATTTTTAATAGATATTATTTTGAAAATGAATTTTTATTTAATTAAGTTATATTCGATAAAGGATTTTGTTCTAATAAATTGAAATTTTATTAACAAATTCTTTTCGAATAAAATGTTTTAATTAGTTATAAATATTTTAAAGTGTAAATTTTTTTATATAATTGAAATGGTCAAAAAATAAATTTATTTTATAATAATACAAAGAATAGTTAGTTAAGATTAAACAACCATTGAATTGAATGAAATTATGCGGTTATCGAAATATAAATTATAGAATGAAGTGTAAATCAATTGAAATTGGATTGAAGTATATTTATAAAATATGTAACAATGATTAATATTTAATTTAAATGTAAAGGAAAATAATTTTAAAAAATGGAATTAGTTTTAATAGTCCAAAATTTCTTGGCTCAAGCCCATACTTTTATTTGCAAATCACAACTCAATCTCCCTGCATTTTCCATACCCGAGCCTTCTACCCGATGCCCCAATTCGAGAATTCTCTACATTGAAATCGACTGCAACTATATAAAAAAATTAAAAAGGAGACGCGATTGCTTTCGAGGCAGCAGGTTGACGCTTGCGATGCAGAGGCGCACGAGTGTCGCACACGACCTAGAGCTTGTCTTGATGCCATGTTGAAAGCATATCGACTGGAATTGGGGATTGCAGCTGCTGATATCAGGTGTCGTGACATGTTGTTTTTCAGGCCAAGGAAGCGAGCGACGCGGTGGCAATCACGACCTGACATCAGCCGTTGGCGATTGAAGGTATGAGGCTTGGCGATGATCGACCTGAACAGGAGTGAAATGTGTGTGCAACTACAAGAGGTAGCGTTGGAGTTCTGTAATATGGCCAGCGATGTAAGGGGGCGTGAGATCTTTGGCGACTTTGATGATTTAGGGATACCTAGTGTTGGCTGCTAGCAGTAAAGAGAGATGGTGGTGCAGATAAGGTTGTGGCATCTGGATGCAACAATGATGGAAACATTATAAGACAGTTGATAGCGGCTTGAAGGCGATATGATTGATAATCGTCGTAATGGTAGTATATGACTTCGTTTGGTAATTTGCTGAGTTTTTTTATTCACATCTATATCTGTATCGGTATCCATAATTCGATGCTTATTATATTTATCTCACTTATTGATTAACTGCTCGGATGAAATGTTTGGTTGGAAGATTGATTGATTGTTGTGATAATTGGTCAATTGTGTTAGTTGGATGTGTCTGTCCGTTTGCGTATTAAACTAAATATTTTTATGTCGATATGTGGATTTTATGATGACTAGAGTTAGATGGAACTCGACTCGGGTAATCCCATATTGATAGTATTGTTCATTGATATGTTTGCGAAGTAATTTTACTCCATAATTTTATATATATATATATATATATATATATATTTCTTGTTTTAATGAATTTGAAAGGCTTAGACATATTATTTAAGAGTTCTAAAATCTTATCAAAAGTATTTTATACATATTTTACTAAATTTTATTTAATTTAGCTATTTTCAAACTTACGAATACATTTTTAATTATAAATAAAAACATAGTTTCCTTTTGGTCATAAAACTCTTCTTATAATCAAATATAATATATTATAAGTTTGAGATTGTTTTAAAGGAAACATGGAATATATTGCTATCTTATAAAATATATTAGGAAAATGTTATATCTCTGATTAGTTTGAATATTAAGTGAAGATTTTAAATTTTATTTATGGTTAGAAATATATATAATTTATTTTGAAGTTTATATGTTTATTATAAATTAATAACTAATTGTGAAAAATTATGGAAAGAGTTCTATAAAAGATATTTAATTTATAAATATCAATTTTGAATTTTTATATAAATATTTGAATATTTGATTTAATTGTTAAAAAAAAATTTGTGGAACTTTAATACTATTTCATTTATGAATTAAAATTGGGATTTAAATATGACTTCTACGTCTTTTGATTTCTTATTTTCCTATACACATTCGATATTGTGAATGATTCACCGTAGATATAGATTTGATTAGCGATTTGATATGATACGGTGATGACATCCTGCTATTTTATTTTCATATATTTGATTCCGTGTGATAAGAAATTTGAATAAAAGGAGTTATAATACCGTCTTGTATGGGACTTTCGGTGATATTTCTCCAGTTTTTCATTGGACTCGTTGTATAGAATATCATGGAGATTGAGTGTAGTTTATAAGTAAGGAATAAACATTTGAGTATCACACATTGGTACGGAACGCTATTGCGATATTTGTTCGGTTATTCATTCTAAGAAGATGACACACATGTGACAAGAATAATATTATTAGACTGTACTTACGTGAGGTGATGCTCATTGATGTGAGCAGGGTAGGTTCCCTTATATTTATTGATAGTGTATGCCACTACCATGGTGTACTCTTTTTATTGGCGCTGGAGAAGACCGGATGTCTAGAATTCACCCTAGCGACCTGATATAAGGGTCGTGCCCAAGATTCACGACACCATTGTTGGATATTTTATTTGATGCGCATCACATGATTTGGATTAGGTGACCCATGGGGTAGGTGCCCCACATCACATGGTTTGGGTTAGGTGACTCGTAGGGTAGGTGCCTCACATCACATGGTTTGGGTTGGGTGACCCGTAGGGTAGGTGCCCTATAACTCCTTTTTATGTCGCATAGGCTAACAGTCTGTTACCTATTGGGGTAAAGCAGGGTCTTGACTAAGAGCCTACGCGTTGACAAGCCACTGGTAGATATGTGTCAGATAACTCCTGCCATATCACCAGAAAACTCGCCAGAGGAGGTCACAGGCCATGGCAACAGAGGTCAGGAAGGAGGAGCAGCCACTGGTGCTTGCAAATAGGCATGTGAGTGATGGGTTGAGAAGAGTATCATGTGTGCACGTGCACAGTTGATATATGGTTGCTTTATGTACAAACATAACTAAGGTTAAAAGAAGAGTTTAGGGGTTAGTTTGTGACCGTTATAAACTCCCCTATATATATATATATATATATATATATATGCAATATTATGTAACCAGAGAAAAAAGCTTGCATATAATAAAATTCGATTTCATTATTTCTTGTGTTCGTTCTGTTACATGCACCTGAGCATTCTCTCCTCATCCATATCATCTTCAACCTCTCCTAAGTTCATTCTTATAACTGCTACTACTCTAGTTCTTGATCCATACTCTAAACCTTTTCATACTCTGATCAATCCTCAACTTTCCTGATATTCAACCACCTACACTCCTCCAAACTACATCAGTTTCTTCCTCTGCCCCTTCTCAAGCAACCAAGATTTAGTCATGACCACCCCAAGAAAGCAAGACAAGGAACATGGGCCTATCATAATTACCTTTTATTTACAGTTATATAGTTGAAATGAATAGGTTGTTTATTTACACTTCAAAGCGTATTTTCTTCTGCCTATGTTTTGCTCAAACTTATCTTATTCGTTATTTGTTGAGAGGAAAACAAATGCATGAGTCTGTCCATTCCTATATCCCCTTGATTGTAATCAGTAATATTTATTGCATATAAATGATCAATTTGAATTTTCTAATAGGAAGCTTCTGTACTAAATAATGATTTGCCTTAATCACAAAGCTCAAACCATTAATCCTTTTTTGACAATTTACATTCGTCAAAAAGTCATGTCATTAGAGAATAATTATAATTTGAAGTGTAGCATAAAATTTTGAATTTTATTAAGGTTAAAACGTGAATTAACGAAGTAAATCTTCGCTGTTCGACAAGTGTAAACTATTCAAAACAGCGCTAACTTCATTTAATCATCACGTTCAACCGATTTATCCGTATTCGATGACCTTGCACTTTCTGAAAAGTTAAGAACCTAAGCAACGACTTTTGCTTTTAAGTGTTTTTCAAAATTTTATCATTTTCTAGCCTAAATATGCATATTTGTTAAGTGGGCCTGTGTATATATATTAAAAACTGCTCTACATATCATAAGAAAATTTACCACAACTCATGTTATAATATATATATTTGTAATTCGAATGATGTTTTGAAAAGATAACGTACTATACAACAATTTACTTTAGAAACCATAACTTGATTTGTGGTTTGGCCTTTGAAAATTAGTTGGAAAGTGGTTTAAATATTAAAGTAACACTACAAGGAAAAATGCATTTTCTTACGGCAGAAAACCGTCGGCGACCGTCGGAGGCCGTCGGAAGCCGACGGAAAATGCCGTAGGAAAATAAGGCATCGGCGTGCAGTGTTTCCGACGGCTTCCGACACATCTCGCCGTTCATATTTCCGACAGCTTCCGACGAATTCCGACGAATTCCGACACTTGTCGGAAGCCGTCGGAAACCGTTGGAAAAATTGATCTGAAAGCGGTCGGAAGCCGTTGGAAAATATAACCTGAAAGCTGTCGGAAGCCGTCGGAAATCTGCTGCATTTTTTTATATTTCTGCTGCAATATAGCCTACAATCCATATTTCCCATACAAACACTATTCTGCAGAATCCAATATATAATATTCCAACCAAATATCAAAAACCAAACTATACACAATTCACCAAACAAAAAAAATCATAAAATTAAGTCAAAACACATAATCATCACCCAACATCCCTAACATCCACATAATTATACAACAAAACAGCTAAGTGTATCATAACATAGTACATAAATCAACAACTACCTCCACCATCTACCAAATCATACAAAACTGAATAAAAACCAGACCGACCAAAGCAATCAATCAATCTCCTCCAGAACTAGAGCCAGTAGAGGAAGGGAAGCAACCACCATACTGCTGCATGTACTCGGCGATACGCTAGTCTAGCAACTGTGTGGTCTCTATGGCCTGCCGACGGTTCTGCTCCTCCAGCTGCACCACTCTAGCCTGCAAATCTTCGATCTCTGCTAGATCGATCTGAGCTCTAGTTTGCCTACCCCGTCTCTGACTGATGGCCTGTAATAAATATTTAATTTAGCTGTGTGATCTATGTAAGTGTATGTGCAGGTATGTGAATGATTAGCAGTGTGATAATGTTATTTAATTTAGTTTATGCATGTTTATGTAAGTGTATATGCAGGTATGTGAATGATTAGCAGTGTGATAATGTTATTTAATTTAGTTTATGCATGTATAATGTATACATTTGAAAATATGTTCTTTTGGCCGTTTTTAAATTGTGATTCAACCATTTATTAACAAAAATAATAGTACGTTATATTACGAGATATCACTGCTTTTGATCTCTTTAACAGTAAATGTGACAAATTTATGCATGTGTACAGCATATATCAAGCAAACTAAATTAAATAACATGTCTTTTTCGTTATTTTTTTTGAAATGACATTCAAGTAACGAATTAATATATTTTGGTAATGCATAATGCTTTCATAACGAAGTGACTCAAAACCAATGTACTGAATTTGAAAACTTCTATGATACCTAATATATTATTTACTTACCACTTGATTGCCAAATCTGTATCGTCTGCCATGCTCCGATGGATCCATAACTGACTCAAAAATAGCATCCTCCTCATCCGTTGTCAGCTGATCTCGACCCGTATCAGCAAGGAGTTTCTGGCGCTGCTCCATAAACTTTTCCTGCATTAACAAATTAATATCATCATATCTTATTTCATTATATTTTAACAAGTAGAACAATTACTAATACTACATAAAATGAAATATGCTTACATGGCTCTTGCTGGATTTATCGTCGTGCCATGTATACGAAACTGTCCCGTCCGGATTTACATGCTCGACAGTATGCGTATGAGTAAACATGTCCATATAGCCCACGGGACCATGCGTCTCAGCTTCCTGAAATTGATTTTTACATACAATTATTGTACATTTAAAATTATATAGCACAAACTATTTACAATTAGCATTCAGTAAATTTACCAACTCCTGCCGATACTGCTGAAATGACTTCGACCCTCCTCGATGAGTGATGGGATTTTTATTTCTGTTTGCAGAGTTTCTTTCCGACTCTGCCTGTACATTCAAAATTTGATACATTATTTATCGATCATGTATTTTTTGATATTTACTACCAGTCAAATAATTTAAAAAATTAGTATACTTGCCTTCTCCTCATCAGTTTCCCAGTATCCCAACCATGCTTGTCATACGCTCTCCCCCATCCAACGTGGTTTCTTACCTGATTTCTTGATTTCGGATATCGAGTCCCTATAGTTTTTACGCATCTTCTTCATCCAATATTCTCGTGCCAACTGCATATCGTCTGTCTGAATGTCTATCTCAGCCTGTGTTTCATGATAAAAAGCAAAAATAATATTAAACTGTAAACGATAAACAATAAAAAAACAACAAAAACAAATTAAAAATGGAAAACAGAAAAATATACTTACTAGGACATCCTGCCAAATACACTCTACTATGTGGGGAGCGATGTTATCCCACTTCGGCCAACACGCACTCATCCTACTTCGGTAAGAAGCTCTAGAAACATCCAACACAACCTTCGAGGGAAGTAGGTCGAACCCCTTGTTTTTAAATATGATACAGATAAGTACATAAGTATATCAAAAAAAAATAAGATGCTGAATAAAATTTAATTCTTACCCCTCTTCTCTAGGCACTAAAGAAACTACAGGATGCCGTGATGCTTGCGATGGACCACTGTCGTCGCCTCCTGAAGATTGGGAAGAGCTCCTACCTCTAGACGACATTACGATAAACCTATGACATATATACACATCATTTCAAAAGAGAATAATAACATGATAATGAAATATATTTCATACGTAAATGACATCAACGGTATAAATTGCTAAATTAATAACTGAAATGGAAATAGAAATGGAAGTGTGTTATACCTGATTCATAATAGGTCTCATGTTCCGACGATAAGCAGATTACATTACATTTTTAATAAAAATTGCTAAATAAATGACAAATGGAAATGACATAAAACATGTAAACAATGGTAAACGTACAGATTTGGTTCCATTGTTACATCAATTTCATAATACATCAAGAACTCAACATAGTTACATAAATTGCAAAAAAATCAGATTCGGATTTTTATCAATCATCATTGTCTTCTGATTCATATTCGGTCTCGTTCTCTATGATATTTTCCTCTGCACTGTCAAACGCTTCTACCAAAACATTTGATTCATCGATCAAAGGACCAAAATCTGTATGATCGTCTGTAATTATTATTTCGTTATTTTCCTCAAGATCTGCCTGATAAGCTTGTTCATCTAGAATATTCTTCCCATCGAATGTAAATCTGGCCTTTGTTTTAAAAACTGCAGACCAATCTGCTTTATCTCTTTTTAGAGACGGACAAGGAGCGTAATAAACTTGCAATGCTTGTTTGGCTAGTACAAAAGGATCGTACTTGTGATAGTGCGATGTATGCTTTATTTCGATAAGATTATAATCCTTGTGCACATTAATTCCAGAACCTGGAACATTGCTAAACAAATTGCATCTAAATAGAAACACCTCCTCCGCGGGTTGTAAGAAATATGTCGGTTGCAAAATTTGTGTTAGAACGCCATAAAAATCATTTATGTGATTTTTTGGATCGTCACTACCTTTAACAAATACACCAGTATTATTCGATAATTTTTCTGCACCGTATTCTTTGGTGTTAAATTTATATCCATTGACGAAATATATTGGATATGTCTTGACCACTCTTTTTGGTCCCATCGCAAGATGTTTCAACCCTTCGTCAACAACACAATTTCTCGGCTCATAAACGTAATTTGAAAACCAACCGGAAAATTCTTTACTGAGATCTCCATTCGGATGTTCACGTTCATAAACACTGTATATAAACAAATTATTACATTAGGTTATACATGCGCATGCATTATAGAAAAGAATAAAACACAAATTATTATTTCATACATAACAAACGGTGCAACCTCGGCACAATTTAGAAGAATATAAGTGTGTGCTACATGAAGATCTCTATCGTCTAGCCATATTTCTACACATTTTCCAGAAGGCCGACCATGTTGTCTAAAAATAGATAACATTGCTTGAGAGGACTCTTGTTCGTCGCCTTCGTCATTACGAGGAACACTTTCAAATGATATATTCACATGGTCACTGAAATAGCGAGAGAAAAAGAACGAAGCTTCTTCTTCGATGTAAGATTTACATATCGAACCTTCAACTCGTGCTTTTTGCCTCACTTTTTTCTTCAGATGATTTAGATATCCATGCAAAATTAATTTACATTAAATTCATCTTATTATTTATCTTTTTCTCCTCATCCCTTTTTTTTCATTTAGTTCATAGCTTTTGAAAAACAATTTTTAAGCTTTCTTTCTTCCAACAGCCGATAGCACTTTCCACGCCTCTCACCAGTCTGTCCTTCGCCATCCCCACCATCCCCAATGCCTCGCGCCCATACCTTTCCTTCCCTCTCCCTCCACCAATGGTCTTGACCACCTACTCTCCCCTGCTCGCTGCCTCGAGCCTCCACCTGCTCCTCACATCTTCGAGCAATCGAGTTGCCTCCCCACCGAATTCGCCTATCACCGAGCACAACCGAAGCTCCTTCTTTTCTCCCCAAGCCATGTCAGCTTGCATATTTTACCAAGGTATATAAATATCTGATTTTTTGTTATATCTAGTTATATATATAATATGTATATAGTTTGTTAATTGGTATATGTTATGTATTGTTATCTATTATGCGTAAGTTTATAATAGTATTAGATATCTTATCTCCTCTGAAGGGATGATTTACATGGAGAAAATATCGATGATAGTCAAACCATGAAATTTTCTTACCATGAGGTAAAGGAAACACTCGTGTTTCATCTATGCAATATGAACATGCTAGACGACCGACAGTACTCCATCCTGAAAGCATTGCATAGGCAGGAAAATCACTTATAGTCCACGACAAAGAAGCAAAGATACGAAAATTTTTCTTCTTGGACACATCGTATGTTTCTACTCCTTCGTTCCACAGTATTTTTAACTCCTCAATCAATGGTTGTAAATATACATCGATTTCTTGTGTCGGATCGTCGGGGCCAGGAACGACAAGAGTAAGAAACATATATTGCATTTTCATACACATCCATGGAGGTAAATTATACGGTGTGACGATAATGGGCTAGGATGAATATTTAGAACCAAATTAAGAAATGGCGAAAAACCATCCGTACATAATCCTAATCTAACATTTTGACTCTCCGCTGCAAAATTGGGATATGTTTTATCGAAATGCTTCCATGCTTCTCCATCGGCCGGATGTGTCAGCGTACCCTCTTCCTCCGTTCTCACACTATGCCATCTCATATTAGATGCAGTTACAGAAGATCCATATAATCTTTGAAGCCTTGGAGTGATGGGTAAGTAATGCATACGCTTGTACGGAACTTCCTTCCCCTTCTGTTTTCTTGGTTTGTATCTCTCCTGATTACAAATTTTACAATTTCCAAGGTTTGCGTCTTCTTTCCAAAACAACATGCAGCCTTTTAAACATGTATCTATTTTCTGATAAGGTAAACCAAAAGCCGACATAAGTTTTTTAACTTCATAGTGATTTTCACACATTAGATTATCGGGCGGCATATGTCTTTTTGCAGCTTGTACAACAGCCGTAAACCCAGCTTTAGTGATGTTGTATTTTGACTTCATCGCAATGTATTCTGCGATTACTGACAGCTGAGTGCCGCTTATACAACCATCCCAAATAGGTTTCTTAGTAGCATCTAGTAAATCATAAAAAAAATAGGCTTCAATATTTGGTTCTTCAACATTTCCATCATCGTTGTCAACTTCAACCATAGGAAACATTGATCGTGCTGCATCTTCGACCATATTTTCTATACAGGTCGTCGTAACTACTTCGTTAACAACACTTTCAGACTCTACATAAGTATTTGCTACAACTTCTCCATGCCGATCCCAAACATAATACTCGGGTACAAAACCGTTTTGGTACAAATGAACTTTCACAATATCTGGTAAGAAATACTTCAAATGTCTACACCTACTACACGGACAACGAATTTCTAGATCGTTTCCGTTATTACTTAAAGCGAATTCAACAAATACGTTTATACCATTATAAAAATATTCTTTTATTGAGCCTCTCGGTCCTTTTCTTTGGTACATCCATCTCGTCCGATCAACAAAATAATCAATCATTTTTCCTATTTGAGAAAATGAGTCACAAGTTCAAAATTTAATATTTATTTTCAAGAATACAAATTCGAAAAAGATTATTTTCATGGTCGTATAATATTTGAATTTAAAGAACTATTTCACAAATTAAAAAATATTTTCAAATATGACACATTTTATTTTTTAACGTATCGATACAAAATTTTGTACAAAAGATATTTTTTTCCATGGTCAGGTATCCTACTTCCCATTACAAACACAGTAAGCATTTACATTTCGTATATTACTTCGTCTCAAATGATTCAACAAAATTTCGCCAGCATTTCCCTTTTGTTCCCTGCATTGTACACAAATGCGTGTATGCAGGAAACAAAAAAGAAAAGTTAGGCCGAAATTTTATGAACCGTTTGAGACGAAGTAGTATACAAAATGTAAATGCTTACTATGTTCATAGCTTGTCCAATACAGGGACAAATCCAACAAACATTGTACCAGATGAATATAAATGTTCGTTTTTTGAAAAAAAACGACTATTTATATAACGATCATGTACAACACTCGTCAGACGGGGCCAAAAACTCTCTAAGGGACATTAGTTAATTAAATGTCCTGCGTATTTTATTAATACATTTCAAAAAATTATTAATATACCACATTTGTTCCGCGTATTTTATCGAATAAGGCTACTTTAATATTATTATGATTTTCCAATACAATCAAATTCTTTTAGACTCGTGCATTTATTATTATTATACAAGTCAAGATGTTATACAACTCATGTCTTATTCCAATTAACACAATAAAATGGTATAAACAACACATATACAATGGTTTGCATATACACACAATCATAAATTATACATACTCTTTAAAACTTCACGATAACATATGAAATAGGTATACCATGGGATGTTATAAACCGTTATTACGCTATTGGAAACAATTGCAATTACTATTAATCCTAATTTATCAACTTATGCAAATCTAGATTTAGGGTAAAAATTAGATTTTTGGCGAAAATAAGATATTATACCTGAGATTGAGAGCAATAGAGTTTGATTAGGCAGCCGTGGAGGATCCGAAAGCTCGAAACTAGAGATTGGAAGCTTGGAGAAGGGAATTGGGGGTTTTTTGCTAAAAATTTTCATGTTGAGAATGAGGAAGAAGGCTCGGCTAAGCCCTGTAATTCGAGAATTTCCGATGGCTTCCTACGGCCGCCGACGGTCCGTCGAACGTCGTCGGAAGCCGTCGCTCCTTGCTGTCGGAATAAAAGCCTTTTCTAGTAGTGTAATGTTGTTTCATATTGCTTGTTTGAGTTGAGATAAGTACATAAAGGCTTTTTGGCACTTACATGCTTAAGCTCACTTTAAAATTAAGTAAACTCTCTTTAAAATTGCTAACAAAAAGGTACGTCTTACTTAAAAAAGTGATATATATTATGAAATATATGTCGTGTGGCAAGATTTTGTATATATATTTTTTTCGACCATGTTTTGATCAAAGTATATCAATTTTACCATATTGTGATTTTTTGAAACGCTTTTCGTATAAATGAGACTTTACCGAGATTTTCTGAAATTTTCAGCACTTAGAAAATTTTCGAAATTTTTTTATCATGTAGGAAAATAAAAAGTCGTTGAATTGAACCTGTTTGTAGCATACGATAAGAGAATTGGAGTAAGAGCCACATAGAGGATATTAAGTAGTTAAGTTTAATAGAAGATCCGATAATACGAAGAAAGTCACGACATGAGTTGTATGACGTCTCCCTACAAGAAATTGCGAGGACGCAATTTTCATAAGGGGAAGTCTGTAACAACTCTACTTTCTATATCGTAATAATAATAATAAATTTAATTAAAATAAAATGTTCTAATTTGATTTTTAATAGTTATTATATTGAAAATGAATTTTTATGTAATTAACTTATATTCGATAAAGGATTTTATTCTGATAAATTGAAAATTATTAATAAATTCTTTTCGAATAATATATTGTAATCAAATAAAATGTTTTAATTAATTATAAATATTTTAAAACGTAAATAATTTTTTATATAATTGAAATAGTCAAAAAATAAATTTATTTTATAATAATACAAAGAATAATTAATTAAAATTAAACACTACTAAAAAAGGCTAATATTCCGATAGAACCTAGCGACGGCTTCCGATGGACCGTCGGCGGCCGTCGGAAATTCGTGAGTATCTACTCAGGCTGAAGCCTTTCTTCCTCATTTGGCTGCACGATTTTCTTCCTCCATTAATCTCCAAATCTCTCCTCCAAGCTTCCAATCACCAATTTCGAGCTTCCGGATCCTCCCCGGTTGCGTAATCAACGTCTATTGCTCTCTAACTCAGGTATAATATCTTATTTTGGCCAAAAATCTATTTTTCACCCTAAATCTAGATTTGCATAAGTTGGTAAATTAGGGCTAATTAGCGATTGCAATTGTTTCCAATAGCGTAATAATGGTTTATAGCATTCCATGAACACCTATTTCATATGTTATCGTGAAATTGTAAAGAGTATGTATTAATTGTGATTGTGTGTGTATAAGTAAACCATTGTATATGTGTTGTTTCTACCATTGTATTGTGTTAATTAGAATAAGACATGAGTCGTATAACATCTTGACTTGTGCAACTATAATGAATGCACGAGTCTAAAAGAAATTTAACTGTATTGGAAAATGACAACAATATTAAAGCAGCCTTATTCGATGAAATACGCGGAACAAATGTGGTAGATTAATAATTTTTTGAAATGTATAAAATTAGTAAATATATATTCTTTTTTGTAAAATACTTTTTTTACGTCCCTTAGAGAGTTTTTGGCCCCGTCCGATGGGTGTTGTACATGATCGTTATATAAATAGTCATTTTTGTCATAAAATGGTCATTTATATTCCTCTGGTACAATGCTTGTTGGATTTGTCCCTGTATTGGACAAGTTATAAACACAGTAAACAATTACATTTCGCACATTATTTCATTTCAAACGGTTCACAAAATTTCGCCATCGCTTTTCTTTTTTGTTTCATGCGTACACGCATTTGTGCACAATGCAGGAAACAAAAGGGAAGTGCTGCCAAAATTTTGTTGAATCGTTTAAAACGAAATAATGTATGAAATGTAAGTGTTTACTGTGTTTGTAATGGAAAGTAGGATGACTGGTCAGAAAAAAAGATAACCATAAACCAACATTTCGATATTGTATTCTTAAGTGGGGTAAAATTGATGCGTATAAGTTTTTGTATCGGTACATTGAAAAATAAAATGTGAATTCGTAATATGACCAATATTTATTTTTGAATTTGTGACATATTTTCTCAAATAGGAAAAATGATCGATTATTTTGTTGATCGGAGGAGATTGATGTATCAACGAAGGGGGTAGAGAGGCTCAATAAAAGAAGATTTTTATAATGGTATAAACGTATTCTTTGAATTCGCTTTAAGTAATAAAGGAAACGATGCAGAAATTCGTTGTCCGTGTAGTAGGTGTAGACATTTGAAGTATTTGTTACCCGATATTGTGAAAGTCCATTTGTGCAAAAACGGTTTCGTGCCGAAGTATTATGTTTGGGATCGTCATGGAGAAGTTGTAGCAAATAATTCTGCAGAGTCTGAATTAGACATTGCTGGTAAGGAAATTGTTACGATGAACCGTATAGAAAATATGGTTGAAGATGCAGCACGATCAATGTTCCCTACGGTTGAAGTTGACGACGATGATGAATATGTTGAAGAACCAAATATTGAAGCAATTTTTTTTATGATTTACTGGATGCTGCTAAGAAACCTCTTTGGAATGGTTGTAAAAGCGGCACCCAAGTATCAGTAACCGCAGAATACATTGCAATGAAATCAAAATACAACATCAACGAAGCCGGATTTACAGCCGTTGTACAAGCTGCAAAAAGACATATGCCACCCGATAATTTAATGTGCGAAAATCACTATGAAGTTAAAAAACTTATGTCGCTTTTGGTTTACCTTATCAGAAAATAGATACATGTTTAAATGGCTGCATTTTGTTTTGGAAAAAAGGCATAAATCATAAGAAATGTAAAATATGTAATCATGAAAGATACAAACCAAGAAAAAAGGAAGTTCCGTACAAGCGTATGCATTACTTACCCATCACTCTTAGGCTTCAAAGATTATATGCATTTTATGTAACTGCATCTCATATGGGATGACATAGTGTGAGAACGGAGGAAGAAGGTACGTTGACACATCCAGCCGATGGAGAAGCATGGAAGCATTTCGACAAAACTTATCCCAATTTTGCAGTGGAGAGTCATAATGTTAGATGTACGGATAGTTTTTCATCTTTTTCTCAATTTGGTGCTAAATATTCATCTTGGTCCATTATCATCACACCTTATAATTTACCTCCGTGGATGTGTATAAAAATGCAATATATGTTTCTTACTATTGTCGTTCCTGGCCCCGACGATTTGACACAAGAAATCGATGTTTATTTACAACCGTTGATTGAGGAGTTAA